>CM077664.1:228464587-229089587 GCA_039707655.1 Elymus sibiricus | reverse complement strand
TCATCTCACAAAGTCTTATGGGACTTGCGAGGTTGCTTAGCTTGCACACACACTTGGCACTTGGAGCCCTTGACAATAGTGAATTTCGGAATTAAACTCATATTGGCTAGCCGCGTCATGCAACCAAAGTTAATATGACAAATTCGTGAATGCCAAATATTAGACTCGTTATCGTGGCAAACATGATTAATAACTTTAGTGCAAATATCTGACAAAGACAGGCGGAACAAGCCTCCGCACTCATAGCCTTTTTCAACAAATTGTCCATACTTAGATATTACAACTTTATTGGACTCAAAAACCAACTTAAAACCATCTTGGCATAAACCTGAACCGCTGACGAGATTCTTATTGATGGAGGGCACATGATGAACGTTCTTCAGGCGCACAATCTTCCCCAAAGTAAACTTCAGATCAACTGTCCCGACACCTCGAACAATCGCATGTGACCCGTTCCCCATCAGCACAGGAGAAGTCCCTGTGAGCTGATAAGAAGAAAACATGGAGGCATCAGCACAAACATGTACATTGGCACCGATGTCAATCAACCAATCAGGAGAATGACATACTGAAAGGATGGTAGGAAAAATACCGTACCCAGATTCCTTCATATCAGTATCACCGATGACAACATTAGCGGACTTGCCGCTCTTCTCAAGTTCGTGCTCCTCAAAGCGGTTAGGACATCTCGGAGCCCAGTGATTAGGATCACCGCAGACATGGCATAGTCCCTTCCCCTTCTTATGAGGATTCTTCTTGAAGTCGGTAGAATGTGATGGCTTATTCTTTGCCTCAAACTTGCCTTTGCCCTGAGATTTGTTCTTGTTGTTTTTGAACTTGTTGGGCTGGAGGTTCTTCTTCTGTACCATGTGGGCACTAGAAGCTCCCTCGGCAACTCAAGCACGTGTGTCTTTTGCTCTCGCTTTCTCTTCAACATCAAGAGTGCTAATGAGATCCGAAACGGGAAACTCCTGTCTCTTGTGTTTCAGAGAAGTAGCAAAATTGTTCCACGAAGGTGGAAGCTTGGCAATGATGCCTCCGGCAGCAAATTTGTCCAGCAACACACACTTGAAGTACTCAAGTTCCTTTGCGAGCGACTGTATCTTATGAGCCTGCTGAACAACAGAGCGCTCATCAGTCATCTTGTAGTCATAGAATTGCTCCATGACGTACAGCTCGCTGCCAGCGTCCACTACAAAAAAACACTTCCATGATGATACGTCTTTGTCACAGTAGGTCAAGTTTTCTGTCATGCATGTACATCCGTGACAATTTTATGACAGAATCAAGATAGTCATACATGTACTGTCGTGGAAGTGTTCCATGACAATACTGAAATTATCATCACGGAAGTGTCCACTTCCATGACGATAAATGTCACGTCATGGAAGTGTTTTCGTCAAGGGTGACCGACACGTGGCATCGACCGTAACGGGTCGCCGTTAAGGTATCGGGTTCCGGTTTGGATCCGATAACCCGTTAACAGCTCGAACCAATGGGGATTTTCCACGTGTAAAATTCTCATTCGCCGGCGGATCCACGTGTCAGCTCGGCGTTGCAATAGATGTCATCCATTCATTGGACGAGATACGCCTATGATACGTCGACACGTGGCACGGCCCAATAGTGGCCCATTTAGGTTAAACGGGCCGACCTAGCCAAAGGCCCACAAGATTTTGTCAGATAGTAGTGGACCGGCCCGTTAACAGCCAGCCATGTTTTGGGCCAAATTACGGCCCATATCAGATATGGCCCGTTAACAGTGCACTGTGTTTTGGGCCCATCTATGGCCCGGTTTGTATTACGGCCTGTTAAAGGCCCGTTGAACTGTTTGACCGAGTTTGGCCCGATGATAGTTTGGGCCTATTAGAGGCCCTTCGCACAATTGGGCCGTTTTCAGCCCGGTTTCACTTTTGGCCATTTAACGGCCCGTGCGGCATTTGGGCTCATTTCTGGTACAAGTGACTTTCGGGCTCTTAACGGCACGTGCCGCATTTTGGCCCATTTCTGGTACAATTTACTTTCGGCCTCTTAACGGCCCGTGCAGCATTTGGGCCCATTTCTGGTACAAGAGACTTTCGGCCCGGTCGAAGCTTACAGCCTAGCGACGATAGCATGTACAGTGAATAAATTCTTCGGAAAAAAAACTAAATAAATTATAGCATAGTGACTACGAATAAACCTAGACTATACAATAATGAAATAACGGGGTATTACATCGACTGGGCATCAAAGTTCGCCAACAGAGATAATAAAGCGCAACCAGATAGCGGATTACATACACTGGGCATCAAAGGTCGCCACCAGTGCAAATAAACGCGACGACAAAACATACAGAACCAACAACTCTTCAACACAGTTAAGAATGGTTAGGCCTGCATGGCAGCTGCAGCGCAAGCAGCTGAGCAAGCTGATGAGACTGCGCTTGTTTGACGCTTATATCCTCCAACTCTAGCTGCATAGCATCAATAGACGTCCTGTACTTCTGGTTAATCTTCGATAGAGATTGGAGTTCCAGTATGAGTTGAGCTGAAGCATGTCTTTCTGCTTGAATTTGAGACTGAAGAAGTCGAACAGATTCAGGCGGCGACTTCATCGAGCTTGTGTCACTTCTATTATCGAGTAACTTCGACAATCCATCAAGACATGACTTTGGGGTTGTATCGCTATCCCCAAGATGTGTTGCCTTCATCCCTACAATATATGTTAGAGGGACAAGCAATGGGTTCGTCTCACTATCATTGTGGCAGTTCTTCCTGGCGTCAGTGATATCACCCTGAAAGAGAAACAAGCAGAGAGATAACAGGTTTTGCACGTATAAGCATCAGTGTTATCAATCCATCCCATTTATTAGTGGAAAATAAAGAGACACGGTTTAAAATAGCATTAACATAATAAGACATGGTAGGAAATGGCATTGTGCAGGAGTGGCCAGCTTAACCACACCACTGGATTACAGATCAAGAACACAAGCATACATGTAGTGCTAAAGAACGTATAAGCATCAATGGTGAGTGTACTGTCAATTTATCCCATTTCAGATTGGTAAATAAAGAGACGATTTAAATAACATTAACATAATATGGCATTGTTCATAGTTAAGACATGGCAGGATATGACATTGTGCTGGAGTTGGTAGTTTCACCACACCACTGGATTACAGATCAAGAACACAAGCATACATGCAGTGCTAAAGAAGATCACTTGCTATGTTTAGTTTAATTTACATGGTACTCCCTCCATTCCACAATGTAGTGCGCTCGCGCTTCCCGAGATCTAAGTTTGACCATAAATTTAACCAACGAGACCGACTGCGGCGCGAGCAAAAATTATACCATTGAATTTGCTATTTCGATACGAAGTCAGTGGTATAATTTTTGCTTCCGCCACAGTTGGTCTCGTTGGTTAAATTTATGATCAAACTTAGATCTCGGGAAGCGCGGGTGCATTACATTGTGGAATGGAGGGAGTATGAATAAGGAACTAGGTTGTGCAACTAAAAACTGAAATTGAGAAGGACAAACTTATGTTTATGAACTTCTTCGTAATAAACTTTAAACATGCAAATTGATGCAAACGACAAAAATAAACAGTAGTAACAGAAATAGCTATCCAAATATACACAATAAATTTTGAAGGCTTGAGAAGGACAAACTTACATTAGTAGTGAAGACCAGCTCTATAAAGCCCTTTTCCATGTTGATGGGGGGGGGGGCAATTCAAGAAGTTTACCAAAGAGTCTTCTTCATAAGCATTGCCTTTATTCTACATTTTGTTAAGAGTAAATATAGATGTGATAATATAGGAACAAATGGAGATTATTTAAGCTAAGATGCAGAGTGATGCTACATCATGAACTAGCATACAGGCAAAAGGTACTGACAAGAGCAATGCAGAGCTAAACTTCTCTAGTAGCATTGGTTTTATTCAACATTTTAGTAAGAGTAAATATAGATCTGATGTGTACAAAATTGAGGGCAAGGAAAATAAGCTGCAAAGTGATGGTACATGAACAACTAGCTGACAATATAAGTACAGTGATAAAGGACAACAGATACTTAGAAGAACAATGCAGAGCTAAACTTCTTCATAAGCATTGGGTTTATTCTACATTAATGTAAGCATTAATATAGATCTGATAATTTGGAGCGCACAGTGGATAAGCAAGCTATCATGCACACTGATGTCACATAATCAACCAGTTATGAATGTAAGTACAGGGATATAGGACAACAGGTGGTAACAAGAGCAAAGCAGCGAGCAGCATAGTTGCGATATCCTAGGTTTTGTGGCACTGATTCTATCGCCAATATAAGTGGGGTGCTATCTGATTTCTCCGGTACCACAACCTTTTTCAAGGACTTTGCTTTTACTCCTTCAGGTTCTGTGGTCACCCTCTTCCTTTTGGATGTCTGATACACAAGAACAACATTTGAATGGAAAAACATGGTATGATGACAAATGGAATAGGTATTGATAATGGATGGGCATGGCATCTTCACATATATGATGAGTAAACTAAGCAGATGGCGGTGCAACGAAGTAGAAGAAATGTAAGACACCTTATGCAAGATACGTGCAAGCAATAAAACCTTGCCAAATTAGTACCCACGCACCTTGTTGGCTGAACAGGATAGGCCATCTTCCTTTGACTCCTTGAGCTTAGAATAGTCATTCGGATCATATTCTGAACACGAATCTGTAGGTGGGGAGCGTGTGGGTTTCATTACATCCAGAATGGAACCCAATCCCTTGATGCCAAGTTTGTTAGCCATTGCACTGTTCCGCAATATTCTTCTGGTGTGCGCATTCTCATATTCATTGTGATTATGTTCACTATCTGAGAAGCATAAAACATAAATAGTAGTGAGATTATCTGTGTAATGTAGAGTATGTACTAATATAATAGAGGCTCCCTGTAAACCCTTGTGTCCTATCACTGGATTCTGATGAGAGAGCCCATGTCTTCTGTAATTAGGTGCGTACATTAATATAATCTGGCACAACTACACACAAAAATAGGCTCCCTATTGGGAGCTCCAGAGCTAAGGATAGTTGGCAGATGATAGGTTTCAAAATATACAGTAAAGAAAGTTTATTGCCAAACCATGATAACAAGAGCGCACAGAGAAATAGTATTCCCTCATGTCTCTATATGTGCCGCACATGCATTTCAAAACTCACGTACTAACATTAGCTGACCAATTAAATGTAAACTTTGGAAATATGAGTGGCATGTAGTTTAGCTTGAAGGATGGAGTGCTTCTAGTACGACACAAAGGCACTAGGCAGATCGCAGTGTAGATAAAAGGGGGACACCATAAGCATCATAAATAAATCAGGAAAGCAGAACTGGCTGGAAAACATGCGGTTATATTGCCGCTACTAATCGAAACCCTACCGATCACCTATAGGCCAGCTCTATTCACTTGAAGGCGCACTATAGTTACTATCAGTCTAGTCTCTCAAAGGCCACACGGCTCCCAGCATTTCATGGATATTATGGCAGACCAACTCGAAGTGCTGAAAGCATCTAGCAGAAGCGACCCAATAGACCTGTCGACTGCAGATGTCACTGATCCCCTTCTTGACAAGGAACATACTGTACTTATTAAAGAAGAACAGAAGAGGAACATGTTAAAGAATATAAGAGGAAGCATATTATGGAGATTCCGTTTCTTTCTATACAATGTTGGTTACCCACCCATGATGAATCAGAGCGCCCAAAGAAATGCTATTCCCTGGTGTCTCTCTACATGTGGCCACATGCATTTGGAAACTCAAGTGGGAGCATTAGCTGACCAATTAAATGTGTGTCTATTAACTAATATCAGTATCATATCACATTTGTATTTGAACAACTAAGCTTTGGAATTATGATTGTTGTGTTGTTTAGCTTCAAGGGTGGACTGCTGCTAGTACCACACAAAGCACCTACGCAGATCATAGTGTATATATAATGGGAAAACCCTAAGCATCACGAGTAAAATCAGGAAAGTGGAACTTGCTGGAAAATATGGGCTAGTATTGCCGGTAAGGCTAGAAAGGCTTCGGATACCAGCTCTCTTCAACTGAAGGCGCAGTACAGTTACTATCAGTCTAACTCTCAAAGGCGACACAGCTCCCAGCATTTCCTGGATATTATGGCAGACCAACACGAAGAGTTGAAAGCATCCATCACAAGCGACCGAATAGACCTATATACTGCAAATGTCCCTGCTCCTCTTCACTATGAGGAACATACTATACTACTATATGTTGGGGAACGTTGCATGGGAAACAAAAATTTTCCTACGCACACACAAGATCTATCCATGGTGATGAGCATCTACGAGAGGGAGAGTGAATCTACATACCCTTGTAGATCGCTAAGCGGAAGCGTTTAAGAAACGCGGTTGATGTAGTCGAACGTCTTCGCGATCCAAATCGCCGAGCGTCCCGCAATCCAATCACGATCCTTCCGATCTAGTGCCGAACGGACGGCACCTCCGCGTTCAACACACGTACGGCTTGATGACGCCTTCACCTCCTCGATCCAGCGAGCGATGATGAAGTAGTGGTTGAGTTCCAGCAGCACGACGGCGTGGTGATGGTGGTGAGGAACAATCTCTGCAGGGCTTCGCCAAGCGCTACGGAGATTATGACGGAGGAACTAGAGGGCTAGGGTTGCCGGCACACGGCTTGGGAAATCCTGATGTGTCCCGTGTGCTAGCCCTGCCCCTCTATTTATATGTTGAGCCTTGGGGTCTAAACTTGGAGTAAAAGCCTCCTCTAGGTCGGTTTTGCCCGCACAAGGTCGGTTTGGCCCGCAGGGAAAGAGTCCAACTCGGATCCCTGCCGAACCGTGCACAGCCGCACACAAGCGGTAGTACCGCTTCACACAAGCGGTAGTACCGCTTGGGCGGTAGTACCGCTTCACACAAGCGGTAGTACCGCTCGGGCGGTAGTACCGCTTCACCAAGCGGTAGTACCGCTTACGCGGCAGCAAAACTACTTTTTGCACTTTCCAATACCTTGTGGGCTTTATCCCTTTGGCCCATATAAAGTGTTGCTGCACCCGAACACTTCGGCAAACATCCGGAACCCATTCCGGTGAACTCTGGAACTCTTCCGGAGATCGAAACACTATTATCACATATATCAATCTTTACCTCCGGACTCTTCCGGAGATCCTCGTCATGTCCGGGATCTTATCCGGGACTCCGAACAACTTTCGGTCACCAACATAATAACTCAATTATACTAATCGTCACCAAACGTTAAGTGTGTAGACCCTGCGGGTTCGAGAACTATGTAGACATGACCGAGACACCTCTACGGCCAATAACCAATAGCGGGACCTGGATGCCCATATTGGCTCCTACATATTCTACGAAGATCTTTATCGGTCGAACCTCTATGTCAAGGATTCAGTTAATCCCGTATGCTGTTCCCTTTGTTCTTCGGTATGTTACTTGCCCGAGATTCGATCGTCGGTATCACTATACCTAGTTCAATCTCGTTACCGGCAAGTCTCTTTACTCGTTCCGTAATACAAGATCTCGTGGCTAACACTTTAGTCACATTGCTTGCAAGGCTCAATGTGATGTTGTATTACCGAGTGGGCCCTGAGATACCTCTCCGTCACACGGAGTAACAAATCCCAGTCTTGATCCATGCCAACCCAACAGACACCCTCGGAGATACCTGTAGAGCACCTTTATAGTCACCCAGTTACGTTGCGACGTTTGATACACACAAGGTATTCCTCCGGTGTCAGTGAGTTGCATGATCTCATGGTCAAAGGAACAGATACTTGACATGCAGAAAACAATAGCAATAAACTGACACGATCAAATGCTACGTTTACAGTTTGGGTCTTGTCCATCACATCATTCTCCTAATGATGTGATCCCGTTATCAAATGACATCTCATGTCCATGGCTAGGAAACCTTAACCATCTTTGATCAACAAGCTAGTCAACTAGAGGCTTACTAGGGACACAGTGTTGTCTATGTACCCACACATGTATTTGAGTTTCCAATCAATACAATTATAGCATGGATAATAAACAATTATCATGAACAAGGAAATATAATAATAACCAATTTATTATTGCCTCTAGGGCATATTTCCAACAGTCTCCCACTTGCACTAGAGTCAATAATCTAGTTCACATCACTATGTGATTTACATTGTAATGAATCGAACACCCATGCAGTTCTGGTGTTGTTCATGTTTAGCCCTTGGAAGAGGTTTAGTCATCGGATCTGCAACATTTAGATCCGTGTGTACTTTGCAAATATTTATGTCGTCCTCCTTGATGTAATCGCGGATGGAATTGAAACGTCGTTTTATGTGTCTGGTCCTCTTGTGAAATCTTGGTTCCTTGGCTAGAGCAATGGCACCAGTGTTATCACAAAACAGAGTCATTGGGTTAAGCGCACTAGGCACTACTCCAAGATCTGTCATGAACTCCTTCATCCAGACACCTTCCTTCGCCGCCTCCGAGGCTGCGATGTACTCCGCTTCGCATGTAGAATCTGCTACCACGCTTTGCTTGGAACTGCACCAGCTAACCGCACCCCCATTAAGAATAAATACGTATCCGGTTTGCGACTTAGAGTCATCCGGATCAGTGTCAAAGCTTGCATCGACGTAACCCTTTACGACGAGCTCTTGATCACCTCCATAAACGAGAAACATGTCCTTAGTCCTTTTCAGGTACTTCAGGATATTCTTGACCGCCGTCCAGTGTTCCATTCCTGGATCACTTTGAAACCTTCCGACCATACTTATGGCAAGGCTGACATCGGGTCTTGTGCACAGCATTGCATACATGATAGAGCCTATGGCTGAAGCATAGGGGATGACACTCATCTTTTCTCTATCTTCTGCAGTCACTGGGCATTGAGTCTTACTCAACTTCACACCTTGCAATACAGGCAAGAACCCCTTCTTGGACTGATCCATTTTGAACTTCTTCAAAACTTTGTCAAGGTATGTGCTTTGTGAAAGTCCTATTAAGCGTCTCGATCTATCTCTATAGATCTTGATGCCTAATATGAAAGCAGCTTCTCCTAGGTCCTTCATTGAAAAACTCTTGTTCAAATATTCCTTTACGCTTTCCAGCATTTCTATATTGTTTCCAATCAGCAATATGTCATCCACATATAATATTAGAAACGCTATAGAGCTCCCACTCACTTTCTTGTAAATACAAGCTTCTCCGTAAACTTGTATAAACTCGAACGCTTTGATCACTTCATCAAAGCGAAGATTCCAACTCCGAGATGCTTGCACCAGTCCATAAATGGATCGCTGGAGTTTGCAAACTTTGTCAGCATTCTCTGGATCGACAAAACCTTCTGGCTGCATCATATACAACTCTTCCTTAAGGTAACCGTTAAGGAACGCTGTTTTGACATCCATCTGCCAAATTTCATAATCGAAAAAGGCAGCTATTGCTAACATGATTCTGACGGACTTAAGCATCGCTACGGGTGAGAAGGTCTCATCGTAGTCAACTCCTTGAACTTGTGAAAAACCCTTTGCCACAAGTCGAGCTTTATAGACGGTGACATTACCGTCCGCGTCCGTCTTCCTCTTAAAGATCCATTTGTTCTGAATGGCCTTACGCCCTTCAGGTAATACTTCCAAAGTCCATACTTTGTTTTCATACATAGATCCCATCTCGGATTTCATGGCCTCTAACCACTTCTCGGAATCCGGGCCCATCATCGCTTCTCCATAGCTCATAGGTTCATCGTTGTTTAACAACATGACCTCTAAGACAGGGTTGCCGTACCACTCAGGAGTAGTACGCGTCCTTGTCGACCTACGAGGTTCGATAGCAACTTGATCCAAAGCTTCATGATCATCATCATTAACTTCCTCTTCAGCTAATGTAGGCTCCACAGAAACAACTTTCTGCGCTGCGCTACTCTCAGGTTGAAGTAAAGGTTCAATAACCTCATCAAGTTCTATCTTCCTCCCACTCAATTCTTTCGAGAGAAACTCTTTCTCAAGAAATGTTCCGTTTTTAGCGACAAACATTTTGCCTTCGGATCTGAGATAGAAGGTATACCCAACTGTCTCTTTTGGGTATCCTATGAAGACGCATTTCTCCGCTTTGGGTTCCAGCTTTTCAGGCTGAAGCTTTTTGACATAAGCATCACATCCCCAAACTTTAAGAAACGACAGCTTTGGCTTCTTGCCAAACCAAAGTTCATATGGCGTCGTCTCAACGGATTTCGATGGTGCCCTATTTAAAGTGAATGCAGCTGTCTCTAATGCATAACCCCAAAACGATAGTGGCAAATCGGCAAGAGACATCATAGATCGCACCATATCTAATAAGGTTCGATTACGACGTTCGGACACACCATTACGCTGTAGTGTTCCAGGCGGTGTCAATTGTGAAACAATTCCACACTGTCTTAAGTGACTGCCAAACTCATAACTCAGATATTCTCCTCCTCGATCAGATCGTAGGAATTTAATCTTCTTGTTACGATGATTCTCAACTTCACTCTGAAATTGTTTGAACTTTTCAAATGTTTCAGACTTGTGTTTCATTAAGTAAATATACCCATATCTACTTAAGTCATCAGTGAAGGTGAGAAAGTAACGATAACCACCGCGCGCCTCAATACTCATTGGACCGCACACATCAGTATGTATGATTTCCAATAAGTCACTTGCCCGTTCCATTATTCCAGAGAACGGCGTTTTAGTCATCTTGCCCATGAGGCATGGCTCACATGTGTCAAGTGATTCAAAATCAAGTGACTCCAAAAGTCCATCAGCATGGAGCTTCCTCATGCGTTTTACGCCAATATGACCTAAACGGCAGTGCCACAAGAAAGTGGTATTATCATTATCAATTCTACATCTTTTGGCATCAATGTTATGAACATGTGTATTATTACTATCGAGATTCAATAAGAATAAACCCCTCACATTGGGTGCATGACCATAAAAGATATTACTCATATAAATAGAACAACCATTATTCTCTGATTTAAATGAGTAACCGTCTCGCAATAAACAAGATCCAGATATAATGTTCATGCTTAACGCAGGCACCAAATAACACTTATTTAGGTTCATCACTAATCCCGACGGTAATCGAAGAGCGAGCGTGCCGACGGCGATCACATCAACCTTGGAACCATTTCCCACGCGCATCGTCACTTCGTCCTTTGCCAGCCTCCGTCTATTCCGCAGTTCCTGTTTTGAGTTGCAAATATGAGCAACCGCACCGGTATCAAATACCCAGGCACTACAACGAGAGTTGGTAAGGTACACATCAATAACATGTATATCATATATACCTTGTTTGTTGTTGGCCGCCTTCTTGTCAGCCAAATACTTGGGGCAATTCCGCTTCCAGTGTCCAGTTCCCTTGCAATGAAAACACACAGTTTCTGGTTTGGGTCCAGCCTTGGGTTTCTTCACGAGAGGAGCAACTGCTTTGCCACTCTTCTTGGAGTTACCCTTCTTACCCTTGCCATTTTTCTTGAAACTAGTGGTTTTATTGACCATCAACACTTGATGCTCCTTCTGAATTTCAGACTCAGCGGCTTTCAGCATCGCAAACAGCTCGGCGACTGACTTGTTCATCCCGTGCATGTTATAGTTCAACACGAAGCTCTTGTAGCTAGGTGGCAATGATTGAAGAACTCTGTCAGTGATAGCCTCTGGCGGAAGGGGCATCCCTAACTCAGCCAGACGGGTGGAGTACCCAGACATTCTGAGCACGTGATCACTGATAGACCCGTTCTCCTCCATCTTGCAAGCATAGAATTTATCGGAGATCTCATATCTCTCGATCCGGGCATTCTTCTGAAAGATAAACTTCAACTCCTGGAACATCTCATATGCTCCATGACGTTCAAAACGTCTTTGAAGTCCCGGTTCTAAGCCATACAACATTGCACATTGAACTATTGAGTAATCATCAGAACGAGCCTGCCAGGCGTTCACAACGTCTAGAGACTCAACTGGAGCGGGTGGATCACCAAGCGGTGCATCAAGGACATAAGCCTTCTGGGAAGCCGTAAGGATAATCCTTAGATTACGGGCCCAGTCCACAAAGTTACTTCCATCATCTTTCAACTTAGCTTTCTCTAGGAACGCATTAAAATTCAGGGGTGCTACTGCGCGAGCCATGATCTACAACATAAATATTGCAAAGACAACTTAGACTATTGTTCTTAGATAATGAGTTTAGTTAATCATATTACTTAAAAACTCCCACTCAAATTGACATCCCTCCGATCATTCGAGTGTAACATGATCCAAATCCACCAACTCAAGTCCGATCATCACGTGAGTTGAGGTGGTTTCAATGGTGAACATCTTCATGTTGATCATATCTACTATATGACTCATGTTCGACCTTTCGGTCTCTTGTGTTCCGAGGCCATGTCTGTACATGCTAGGCTCGTCAAGTTTAACCCGAGTGTTCCGCACGTGTAACATGGCTTACACCCGTTGTATGCGAACGTAGAGTCTATCACACCCGATCATCACGGCGTGTCTCGAAACGACGAACTTTCGCAACGGTGCACACTTGGGGAGAACACAATTTATCTTGAAATTTAAGTGAGGGATCACCTTATAATGCTACCGTCGTCCTAAGCAAAATAAGATGCATAAAAGGATTAACATCACATGCAAATCATAAGTGACATGATATGGCCATGAACTTGTGCTTTTGATCTCCATCTCCAAAGCACCGGCATGATCTCCATCGTCACCGGCATGACACCATGATCTCCATCATCTTGATCTCCATCAACGTGTCGCCATAAGGTTGTCGCACCGACTGTTGCTTCCACGACTATAGCTAACGTTTAGCGATAAAGTAAAGCATTACATAGCGCTTAATGATTGACACGCAGGTCATACAATAATTAAAGACAACTCTATGGCTCCTGCCAGTTGCCGTACTCATCGACATGCAAGTCGTGATATTCTATACAAAACATGATCATCTCATACATCACATATATCTCATCATGTAATTGGCCATATCACATCACAACATACCCTGCAAAAACAAGTTAGACGTCCTCTAATTGTTGTTGCAAATTTTACGTGGCTGCTACGGGTTTGCAAGAACCGTTCTTACCTACGCAAAACCACAACGTGGTGTAGTGATTGCTTTTTGATCTTCTAAAAGAACCCTCTTCATCGAACCGATTCAACTAAAGTGAGAGAGACAGACACCCGCCAGTCACCTTTATGCAACAAGTGCACGCAGCGGTAAAACCAGTCTCGCGTAAGCGTACGCGTAATGTCGGTCCGGGCCGCTTCATCTCACAATGCCGCTGAATCAAGTATCAACTAGTAACGGCAAGCAATATGTATACACCCACGCCCACAACTCGTTTGTGTTCTACTCGAGATCTCATCTACGCATAGACCTAGCTCATGATGCCACTGTTGGGGAACGTTGCATGGGAAACAAAAATTTTCCTACGCACACACAAGATCTATCCATGGTGATGAGCATCTACGAGAGGGAGAGTGAATCTACATACCCTTGTAGATCGCTAAGCGGAAGCGTTTAAGAAACGCGGTTGATGTAGTCGAACGTCTTCGCGATCCAAATCGCCGAGCGTCCCGCAATCCAATCACGATCCTTCCGATCTAGTGCCGAACGGACGGCACCTCCGCGTTCAACACACGTACGGCTTGATGACGCCTTCACCTCCTCGATCCAGCGAGCGATGATGAAGTAGTGGTTGAGTTCCAGCAGCACGACGGCGTGGTGATGGTGGTGAGGAACAATCTCTGCAGGGCTTCGCCAAGCGCTACGGAGATTATGACGGAGGAACTAGAGGGCTAGGGTTGCCGGCACACGGCTTGGGAAATCCTGATGTGTCCCGTGTGCTAGCCCTGCCCCTCTATTTATATGTTGAGCCTTGGGGTCTAAACTTGGAGTAAAAGCCTCCTCTAGGTCGGTTTTGCCCGCACAAGGTCGGTTTGGCCCGCAGGGAAAGAGTCCAACTCGGATCCCTGCCGAACCGTGCACAGCCGCACACAAGCGGTAGTACCGCTTCACACAAGCGGTAGTACCGCTTGGGCGGTAGTACCGCTTCACACAAGCGGTAGTACCGCTCGGGCGGTAGTACCGCTTCACCAAGCGGTAGTACCGCTTACGCGGCAGCAAAACTACTTTTTGCACTTTCCAATACCTTGTGGGCTTTATCCCTTTGGCCCATATAAAGTGTTGCTGCACCCGAACACTTCGGCAAACATCCGGAACCCATTCCGGTGAACTCTGGAACTCTTCCGGAGATCGAAACACTATTATCACATATATCAATCTTTACCTCCGGACTCTTCCGGAGATCCTCGTCATGTCCGGGATCTTATCCGGGACTCCGAACAACTTTCGGTCACCAACATAATAACTCAATTATACTAATCGTCACCAAACGTTAAGTGTGTAGACCCTGCGGGTTCGAGAACTATGTAGACATGACCGAGACACCTCTACGGCCAATAACCAATAGCGGGACCTGGATGCCCATATTGGCTCCTACATATTCTACGAAGATCTTTATCGGTCGAACCTCTATGTCAAGGATTCAGTTAATCCCGTATGCTGTTCCCTTTGTTCTTCGGTATGTTACTTGCCCGAGATTCGATCGTCGGTATCACTATACCTAGTTCAATCTCGTTACCGGCAAGTCTCTTTACTCGTTCCGTAATACAAGATCTCGTGGCTAACACTTTAGTCACATTGCTTGCAAGGCTCAATGTGATGTTGTATTACCGAGTGGGCCCTGAGATACCTCTCCGTCACACGGAGTAACAAATCCCAGTCTTGATCCATGCCAACCCAACAGACACCCTCGGAGATACCTGTAGAGCACCTTTATAGTCACCCAGTTACGTTGCGACGTTTGATACACACAAGGTATTCCTCCGGTGTCAGTGAGTTGCATGATCTCATGGTCAAAGGAACAGATACTTGACATGTAGAAAACAATAGCAATAAACTGACACGATCAAATGCTACGTTTACAGTTTGGGTCTTGTCCATCACATCATTCTCCTAATGATGTGATCCCGTTATCAAATGACATCTCATGTCCATGGCTAGGAAACCTTAACCATCTTTGATCAACAAGCTAGTCAACTAGAGGCTTACTAGGGACACAGTGTTGTCTATGTACCCACACATGTATTTGAGTTTCCAATCAATACAATTATAGCATGGATAATAAACAATTATCATGAACAAGGAAATATAATAATAACCAATTTATTATTGCCTCTAGGGCATATTTCCAACACTATACTTATTAAAGAAGAACATAAGAGGAACATGTTAATGAAGAGCAAGCAGATTTTGGATAATAAAATGTCCGTTGCCCACCCATGATGAACCAGAGCGCATAAAGAATGCAACTCCCTGCTGTCTCTCTATATGTGGCGCACGTGCTTATCGAACAAAAGAAGGAACATTAGCTGACCAATTAAATGGTCTCTGTTTTAGTAATATCAGCATCATATCAGATTCGTATTTGAACAACTAAGTTTGGAATTATGAGTGGCATGTTGTTTAGCTTGATGGGTCGAGGAGCAGTGCTAGCACGTCACGAAGCACCTACGATGATGGTACTAAATATAAAGGGAATGGCTACGTGCAAGTCACATGACTTTCATCATTTGGGTCAGTCGACCATTTCAGGCGGTTGGATGAAGATCCTACGTCTCCTAACCCTTCTTCTTCATCACCTCTTCTTCTTCCCCAACAGACCACCGCACGGGCCGCCGCCCGAACCACCGGCCCCCGCCCCCCACGGCCGGCGGCGCTCCCGCGACCGGCTCGCCGCCCCGCCCTCCCCTGAACCGCCCCCACCACCGCGCCCACCCGAAACCATAAGATAGATAATGGGGTACCCCCCGGCGAGCCCCTTCCTTATCCTTCCTTCCCTGCGGCGAGCTCTGGCGAACTCTCAAAAATCGACTGACCCCAATTTGAAATTCAGTCGACTGTCATTTAGCTAATGTGGAATATAAAAGGGGAAAACCATAAGCATTGCGAGTATAGTGTTGAGCGTGCCATGGCGGATCTGAAGGTGCAAACCATACAAAGGCTACTTGGCAACCAATGTTTCCTTTCAACTAACAAGTAAGATTCTAAGAGATGGACAAGAAATCACAGTAAAGCAGTGGCGATCTATTTTCTTTCTGAGATAAATAACTTGAGCAGATACGAAAGAGTACCGCCTCTTGTGCGGCGCCTTGTAAGCATCTGCTGAGACATCGAGGGTGCTGCGGTAGCGATGGCTGTCGGCAGCGTGGAAGCAGATCTGGGAGGGCAGACGGTGGCGGCGGGGGATATGTCCCGGTGCGGTGGACGAGACGGTCGTAGGAGCGGCCCCGGCAAGGTGGACGACGTCGCGTATGAAGCGAGAGGACGTGATGCAAGGATCCTGGTCTGGAGCCGTGGATGAGAGACGTCGATCTCTTGTAATGGACGACGGCGTCGGGGTATCAGCTCCGGCATGGTGGAGGAGGACGGCGGTGGATGGGGTGGCGGACGGAGGAGGCTGGGATGGAGAGGGTGTTTTGGCGCCCACGGAGTACGAATGGGGAAATGGAGGGAGAGAGGTAGGGGGGAACCGTGTCTTTGCGACGCGCTTGTCTCAAATGCGGGGAAAGTTACAAACTTAGCCCCTGTTTAAAATTTCAGACATCAGAGCAATATTGGTCGGTTGGGGATAGGGGGTAATCTTGCATACCCCGAATATTTGCCGAGATCGATTTCAGCCGAGGAGAGTTTGTTTTGGCGCCCACTGTTGGCGCCCACCATGTATGAATCGGGGTGAGAGGCGATTTCGGCCGTGGACAGACTGTGTTTTGGCGCCCACCGTGTATGAATCGGGGTGAGAGGCGATTATGTCACGTTTGACTGAAATTACAAAGCTACCCCTATCGAGGCCTATAGAAATCGAGCCGATAGGCTTTGCATGTCAGGGATAGGCAGTAATGGAAAATTTCCATCTCCCAATTTTTTTTCGAGGCGGTTACGGCCGAGGAGGGACTGGGTGTTTTGCCGCTTCGTTCAAATTTTAGGAGAAAGTAAGTTTCACGTTTACAGTGCCAATTTAATTCGAATCCATTTTGTATTCTTTTTTTCGGGCAGGATCCAAGATATTTTATACTGCATCGCACACGATTCTTGCTAATGAACTGTTTGTGGTGTACTTGATTTTTCCATTTTGATTTGAAAGACAAAATGGGGTTACGACAGGAAAGGTCGGTGTTTGAATTGCTAGAACATTTATTGGCAGTGAACATGCAACTATAGGAGTGTCGTGCTAAAATTTGGAATTATTCCGGGTTCGTTTGACCTTTTTTATACATTAATTGAGTTTTCTAGGCATTTAATGTGCATGATTCAAATTTGAACTACAGGCACATGCTACAGTGCACCAAAATGGGTTGAAAAAAACGTATATGTGTCCTTAGGTGAATGTTTGGGTCCCATACAAGAAATCAGAGTGAATTTCAAACATCTAGGCGTCGTGGCTCGGCCGAAACATTGAGAAAATTGGTTTTTAAATTCATGTAAATCCAAAAACTGCCTAAACATCACGAAACTTGGCATGGTGTCTTGAGATTGCACCAACATGCTGTGGTAAAATTTTTGTTCGATTTGGGACAAGTTTTGGTATAAGCTTCTTACAAACCGGAGCTTCTCTCAAGAAGGCTCATGGTTCCGATAGGGAACGTGTCACCTTTGTGGGCGAAACGACATACGCTACCTCTTCCTACCTTGATTTTTTTTACATAGGCAACATAGACCAATAGGAGTGTCGTGCTAAAATTTGGAATTATTTCGGGTTCGTTTGGCCTTTTTTATACATTAATTGAGTTTCTAGCCATTTAATGTGCATAATATAAATTTGAACTACATGCGCATGCTCCAGTGCACCAAAATGGGTTGAAAAATCGTATATGTGTCCTTGGTGAATGTTTAGGTCCCATACAAGAAATGGGAATGAATTTCAAACATCTGGGCGTTGTGGCTCGGCCGAAAACATTGAGAAACTTGGTTTTTAAATTCCTGTAAATCCAAAAATTGCCTAAAAATCACGGAACTTGGCATGGTGTCTTGACATGGCACCAACATGCTATGGTCAAAATTTTGTTCGATTTGGAACAAGTTTTGGTATAAGCTTCTTACAAACCGGAGCTTCTCTCAAGAATGCTCATGGTTCCGATAGGGAATGTGTCACCTTTGTGGCTTTTGGTGGGGGGCGAGGACCTAGATATTTCCGCGGTTACCGAAATTTTACGAACGTGCTGCGAATAACTGGCACGCAAGTGTGGTTGACGCGCGGCCGGTGGACTGTAGCCGACGAACCTTCCGGCGTAAGCCATACATGAGGGAGCCCCAAGATATTTTATACTGCATCACACACGATTCTTGCAAACAAACTGTTTGTGGTGTACTTGATTTTTTCATTTTGATTTGAAAGACAAAATGGGGTTACGGCAGGAAAAGGTCGTTGTTTGAATTGCTAGAACATTTATCTGCAGTGAACATGCAACTATAGGAGTGTCGTGCTAAAATTTGGAATTATTCCAGGTTCGTTTGGCATTTTTTATACATTAATTGAGTTTTCTAGGCATTTAATGTGCATAATTCAAATTTTAACTACAGGCACATGCTCCAGTGCACCAAAATGGGTTGAAAAATCGTATATGTGTCCTTGGGTGAATGTTTCGGTCCCATACAATAAATGGGAGTTAATTTCAAACATCTGGGCGTCGTGGCTCGGCCGAAAACATCGAGAAACTTGGTTTTTAAATTCCTGTAAATCCAAAAATTGCCTAAAAATCACGGAACTTGGCATGGTGTCTTGACATGGCGCCAACATGCTGTGGTAAAAATTTTGTTCGATTTGGGACAAGTTTTGGTATAAGCTTCTTACAAACCGGAGCTTCTCTCAAGAAGGCTCATGGTTCCGATAGGGGATGTGTCACCTTTGTGGGCGAAACGACATACGCTGCCTTTTCCTGCCTTGATTTTGTTTACAGAGGCAACAAAGACCAATAGGAGTGTCGTGCTAAAATTTGGAATTATTTCGGGTTCGTTTGGCCCCTTTTATACATTATTTGAGTTTCTAGGCATTTAATGTGCATAATTCAAATTTGAACTACATGCACATGCTCCAGTGCACCAAAATGGGTTGAAAAATCGTATATGTGTCCTTGGTTGAATGTTTAGGTCCCATACAAGAAATGGGAATGAATTTCAAACATCTGGGCGTCGTGGCTTGGCCGAAAACATTGAGAAACTTGGTTTTTAAATTCCTGTAAATCCAAAAATTGCCTAAAAATCACGGAACTTGGCATGGTGTCTTGACATGGCACCAACATGCTGTGGTAAAAAAATTGTTCGATTTGGGACAGGCGAAATTACAAGCCCCTATCTTTCTATGTGTCTGGCTGAAACTTTTTGCTCCATATATATGTTGTGAGTGTTAGCAATCATAGATGACTATATGATGGTTGAGTATGTGGACTTGCTAAAAAGCTCCTACATGAGACCCTCCCTAAAAATATGATGAATTGCAATTGCATTGTTGACTGAGAACATAGTTTGTTAGTTTTCAAGAAAGTTTATGCTTTATACTTCATTGTTGTGATGAATTGTTACTTGCTCATGAGAAGTTTTATGATATTAATTATTGCTGTTATAATAATGATCATGATGCTACTATGTCCGTATTTTGTTTTTATCGACACCTCTCTCTCTAAACATGTGGACATGATTATCGATATCGGCTTTCGCTTGAGGACAAGCGAGGTCTAAGCATGGGGGAGTTGATACGTCCATTTTGCATCATGTTTTACTACTGTTATTTATAGTGTTTTTAATCAATATAACACTTTGTGGAGCAATTCTAATGCCTTTTCTCTCTTAATATGCAAGATTTACACAAGGAGGGAGATTGCCGGCAACTGGAATTCTGGACCTGAAAAAGCTATGTCAGATATACCTATTCTGCACATCTCCAAATGAGCTGAAATTTCACAGAGATTTATTTTGGAATAAATAAAAAATACTAGAAGCAAGAAGTACCAGAGGGGGCCACCCAGGTGCCCATGAGGCACCAGGGCGCGCCACCCCCCCCCCCCCCCCAGGCGCGCCCTGGTGGCTCGTGGGGCCCCTGGCCAGCCTCCGGTGCCCATTTTTCTGGTATATAAGCCCATTTGCCCTAGAAAAAAAATAAGGAGAAGACTTTTGGGACGGAGCACCGCCGTCTCGAGGTGGAACTTGGGCAGGAGCACTTTTGCTCTCCGGCGGAGCGATTCCTGATGACCCACAAGTATAGGGGATCAATCGTAGTCCTTTCGATAAGTAAGAGTGTCGAACCCAACGAGGATCAGAAGGAAATGACAAGCGGTTTTTAGTAAGGTGTTTTCTGCAAGCACTGAAATTATCGGTAACAGGTAGTTTGATAGCAAGATAATTTGTAACAAGTGACAAGTAACAATAGTAACAAAGTGTGCAGCAATATAGCCCAATCCTTTTTTAGCAAAGGACAGGCCGGAACGATCTCTTATAATAAGTAAAGCGTTCTCGAGGACACATGGGAATTTCATCTAGCCACTTTCATCATGTTTGTTTGATTCGCGTTCGCTACTTTGATAATTTGATATGTGGGTGGCCCGGTGCTTGGGTGCTGCCCTTACTTGGACAAACCTCCCACTTATGATTACCCCCTCTAGCAAGCATCCACAACTACGAAAGAAGAATTAAGATTACTCTAACCATAGCATTAAACGTGTGGATCCGAATCAGCCCCTTACGGAATAGCGCATAAACTAGGGTTTAAGCTTCTATCACTCTAGCAACCCATCATCTAATTACTACTCCACAATGCATTCCCTTAGGACCAAAGATGGTGAAGTGTCATGTAGTCGACGTTCACATGACACCACTAAGAGAATCACAACATACACATCATCAAAATATCGAACGAATACCAAATTCACATGATTACTTATGACAAGACTTCTCCCATGTCCTCAAGAACAAAAGTAACTACTCACACATCATCAACATGCTCATGACCAGTAGGGTATTGAATTGCATAATAGATCTGAACATATAATCTTCCACCAAGTAAACCAACAAGCATCAAATACAAGATGTAATCAACACTACTAGCAACCCACAGGTACCAATATGAGGTTTTGAGACAAAGATTGAATACAAGAGATGAACTAGGGTTTGAGATGAGATGGTGCTGGTGAAGATGTTGATGAAGATTAGCCCTCCCACGATGAGAGGGTCGCTGGTGGTGTCGATGGCGACGATTTCCCCCTCCCGGAGGGATGTATCCCCGGCAGAATCTCTCCGCCAGAGAGCAAAAGTGCTCCTGCCCAAGTTCCGCCTTGAGACGGTGGCGCACCGTCCCGAAAGTCTTCTCTCTATTTTTTTAGGTCAAATGCCCTTATATACCAGAAAATGGGGGCCAGAAGTGGGCCAGGGGCCCCACGAGGTACCAGGGCGCGCCTCGGGGGTGTGGCATGCCCTGGTGCCTCGTGGGCACCTGGGTGGCCCCCTCTGGTACTTTTTTGCTTCCAATATTTTTTATATATTCCAAAATAATTCTCCAGAAAATTTTAGCTCATTTGGAGTTGTGCAGAATAGGTATCTTGACAGAGCTTTTTCAGGTCCAGAATTCCAGCTGCCGGTATTCTCCCTCCTTGTGTGAATCTTGCATATTTAGAGAGAAAAGGCATTAGAATAGCTCCACAAAGTGTTATATTGATTAAAAACTCTATAAATAACAGTAGTAAAACATGATGCAAAATGGACGTATCAACTCCCCCAATCTTAGACCTCGCTTGTCCTCAAGCGAAAGCCGATATCGATAATCATGTCCACATGTTTAGAGAGAGAGGTGTTGATAAAAACAAGATACGGACATAGAAGCGTCATGATCATTATCATAACAACAATATTTATTATCATAGCAGCAATATTTATTATCATAAACTTCTTATGAGCAAGTAACAATTCACCACAACAGTGGAGTATAAGGCATAAACTTTCTTGAAAGCTAACAAACTATGTTCTCAGTCAACAATGCAATTACAATTCATCATATTTTCAGGAAGGGTCACATGTAGGAGCTATTTAGCAAGTCCACATACTCAACCATCATTTAGTCTTCCATGATTGCTAACACTCACGACATATATATGGAGCAAAAGTTTCAGCCAGACACATAGAAAGATAGGGGCTTATAGTTCTGCCTCCCAACTTATTCACCTCAAGGGTGATGTCAACAATAATAACTCATGATCACTCATATCCAACTGGATATATGTGCTTAGATCTTTCCCCACCACATGATGCTTGCAAAAGAGAAAAATAAAAAGGAAATAGAGGAGAACACTATTGACTCTTGCATAAAAAGTAAAATACATAAAATTAAAGGATAGGCCCTTCGCAGAGGGAAGCAGAGGTTGTCATGCGCTTTTTGTTTTTGAATGCTAGAGCTCTTAATGCAAAGGAACATCACGTTATATTGCCCCTTGTGATAGCAACCTTTATTATGCAGTCCGTCGCTTTTATTTCTTTACCATCACAAGCTCGTACAACGCTTATTTGCCTTACAATAAAAGTTTAGACATATTTAGAGGCAATTTTTATTGCTTTTTGCACCGATGACAACTTACTTGAAGGATCTTATTCAATCCATAGGTAGACATAGTGGACGCTCATGACATGAAACTGAGTTTAAGGGTTTTGGATGCACAAGTAGTATCTCTAAGTGCGAATTTTTGGCTAACAAAGATATTGGGCAAGCACCACATGTTGGAGGATCTATAACAATATAACTTCTATGTGAATATGAACAAACATAACTCATTACGTTGTCTTCCTTGTCCAACGTCAACAATTTGACATAAAATACTTAATGGGGGCTCACAATCATAAAAGATGTCCAAGATAGTTTATTTGCATGTGAATCTTCTCTTCCCTTATTAGTTCTTTCATGAATTGCATCATTGACTAATACTATGTTTGTTATCCTCCAATAAATTTTACCACTTATACTTTTCTTTATGTAATGTCATTACCTTCCACAAGATTAGCATATGATCTTTTTCATTATTTTCATTGCTATGATTGAAACATGAAAGTTAAGAAACACAGGCTCAAACTACTCTTTATTATATAGCTCTCAACTCGATTACATATATGGATGGGTCACGAAACTAACACTCGAAAATAGATCATGCTAAACTTTTATTCAACTGGATCACGAAATAACTGAGGATCGAACTAAAAGTAGGTAAAGATAATAAAAGTGATGGTGATACGATACCGTAGCGCCTCCCCCAAGCTTGGCACAAGCCAAGGGGAGTGCCCATACCCATGTGCTCAAGTGTCCTTCTCTGATGATGATGGTGGTGGAGTAGTGGTAAGCTTGGCCAGCTTACGTTTGAGGATGAAATTTTCCTCCCTCAAATCATCGACTTCTTGCTCAAGCTTCAATACCCTTTTACATAATGCCACCTTGCTCTCCTGCAGAAAACAGGACGGAATAAATTGAATCTTATATTTCTTTACTGTGTTTGGGAGACTCGACTTCTTGAACTCCACATGCATATCTCCAGGTCGAGGTAAAGGGGCATCATCTTCATCCGAACTCGCGTCTTCCATCCCCTTTATGTTGGCATCTTGCTCCTCCTCCTCGAACAATCCATAGGGGTCTAAATCCCCATAGGCCTTCGGATTTGCAAGATAGTGTGATATGAAGCTCTCCCCATCTGAGTCTTGAGACGACATATTTTCAGATCTGGCAGGAAATCAGCACGAAACAAGAACAGAGGAGATTTCTGCGATACGGTGGTCAAAACGTCTGGAAGTCTATATATAGATTTTTTATCTTGCAAAACAAGTAATCCAGAAGAAAAACGAAGTCGGGAAGGCACATGTGGGGCCCACGAGCCACCAGGGCGCGCCTGGGGGGGTGGCACGCCCTGGTGCCTCGTGGGCACCAGGTGGGTCCCCCCGACTGTTTCTTATTTTTGTATTTTTATAAATATTCCAAAACTGACAGAAAGTATTTTTATGGAATTTTTGGAGTCGGTTTACTTACCGTATCACATACCTCTTCCTTTTCAGGGTTCTGGAGTGTTCCGGAAGGTCTCCCTTATGTATTCTTCCGGTGTAATTGTTTCAATAATATTAGTTTCAACATTAATAGGGGTACCTGAAATATAATGCTTAATTCTTTGCCCATTCACCACTCTCGGATTAGTGCCATCGGAGTTATTTATTTTGATCGCTCCGGAGCGATAAACTTCTTCGATAATATACGGTCCTTCCCACTTAGAGAGAAGTTTTCCTGCAAAGAATCTTAAACAAGAATTGTACAATAGAACTTGCTCACCTACTTTAAATTCCCGTTTCTGAATTCTTCTATCATGCCATCTTTTCACTTTTTCTTTAAACAATTTAGCATTTTCATAAGCTTGAGTTCTCCATTCATCTAATGAGCTAATGTCAAATAACCTCTTCTCACCGGCAAGTTTGAAATCATAATTTAATTATTTAATTGCCCAATATGCTTTATGTTCTAACTCAAGAGGCAAATGACATGCTTTTCCATAAACCATTTTATAAGGAGACATACCCATAGGATTTTTATAAGCAGTTCTATAAGCCCACAGTGCATCATCAAGTTTCTTAGACCAATTCTTTCTAGATCTATTGATGGTTTTCTGCAAAATTAATTTTATTTCTCTATTTCTTAATTCAACTTGACCACTAGTTTGAGGATGATAGGGGGATGCAATTCTGTGGTTGACATCATATTTAGCAAGTAATTTACGTAATGCACCATGAATAAAATGTGAACCACCATCAGTTATTAAATATCTAGGAACTCCAAACCTTGGGAAAATAACATCGTTAAGCATTTTAATAGAAGTGTTATGATCAGCACTACTAGTTGGAATAGCTTCTACCCACTTAGTAACGTAATCAACATCAACTAAAATATGAGTATATCCATTGGATTTAGGAAAAGGTCCCATATAATCAAATCCCCAAACATCAAATGGTTCAACAGCAAGTGAATAATTCATAGGCATTTCCTGATGTCTACCAACATTACCAATTCTTTGACATTCATCACAAGAGGAGACAAACTTACGAGCATCCTTGAAAAGAGTAGGCCAATAAAAACCAGATTGTAATACCTTGTGTGCAGTTCTGTCTCCCGCATGGTGTCCTCCGTAAGCTTCGGAGTGACACTTCCGTAGGATTTGTTCCTGTTCATGCTCAGGTATACAACGTCTAATAATACCATCTACTCCTTCTTTATAAAGATGTGGGTCATCCCAGAAGTAATGTCTTAAATCAAAGAAGAACTTTTTCTTTTGTTGGTATGTAAAACTAGGTGGTATATATTTTGCAACAATGTAATTAGCATAGTCTGCATACCAAGGAGTATTACGAGAAGCATTTATGACAGCTAATTGCTCATCAGGAAAATCATCATTAATAGGTAGTGGGTCATCAAGAACATTTTCTATTCTAGACAAATTATCTGCTACGGGATTCTCAGCTCCCTTTCTATCAATAATATGCAAGTCAAATTCTTGTAGCAATAAAACCCACCTAATTAGTCTAGGCTTAGCATCTTTCTTTTCCATAAGATATTTAATAGCAGCATGATCGGTGTGAATAGTTACTTTAGAATCAACTATATAAGATCTGAATTTATCACATGCAAACACAACTGCTAAAAATTCTTTTTCAGTAGTAGCATAATTTCTTCGGGCACTGTCTAGAGTTTTACTAGCATAATGGATAACATTTAATTTCTTATCAACTCTTTGTCCTAGAACAGCACCAACAGCATAATCACTAGCATCACACATAATTTCAAAAGGCAAGTTCCAGTCAGGTGGTTGAACAATGGGTGCAGTGGTTAAGGCTTTCTTAAGTGTTTCAAAGGCTTCTAGACAATCATCATCAAAAACAAATGGAACATCTTTTTGCAAAAGATTGGTAAGAGGCCTAGAAATTTTAGAGAAGTCTTTAATAAATCTCCTATAGAAACCAGCATGACCAAGGAAACTTCTTATACCTTTAATATCTTTAGGACAAGGCATTTTCTCAATAGCATCAACCTTAGCTTTATCAACTTCAATACCTCTCTCAGAAACTTTATGGCCCAAGACAATACCTTCATTCACCATAAAGTGGCACTTCTCCCAATTCAAGACAAGATTAGTTTCTTCACATCTCTGCAAAACTCGATCAAGGTTGCTTAAGCAATCATCAAAAGAAGTTCCGTAAACGGAAAAATCATCCATGAAAACCTCAACAATCTTTTCACAAAAGTCAGAGAATATAGCAGTCATACATCTTTGAAAGGTAGCAGGTGCATTGCATAAACCAAAAGGCATACGTCTATAAGCATAACTTCCGAAAGGACAAGTAAATGTGGTTTTCTCTTGATCGGGTTGTGATACGGGTATTTGAGAAAAACCAGAATAACCATCTAGGAAACAAAAATGTGTATGCTTAGACAATCTTTCTAACATTTTATCAATAAAAGGTAAGGGGTAATGATCTTTTCTAGTAGCTTTGTTTAATTTTCTAAAATCGATTACCATCCTATAACCAGTTACAATTCTTTGTGGAATGAGTTCATTTTTATCATTAGGAACAACGGTTATACCTTCCTTCTTAGGGACACAATGAATAGGACTTACCCATCTACTATCAGCTATGGGATAGATTATACCTGCTTCCAGAAGTTTTAATATTTCAGTTCTTACCACCTCCTTCATCTTAGGATTTAATCGACGTTGGTGGTCGACAACTGGTTTAGCATCAGGCTCCATATTAATTTTGTGCTGACATAGAGTGGGACTAATGCCCTTAAGATCATGAAGAGTATATCCAATAGCGGCTCGGTGCTTCCTTAGAGTTTTCAGCAATCTCTTTTCTTCATGCGCTGAAAGGTTAGCACTAATAATAACAGGATATATCTTCTTTTCATCTAGATAAGCATATTTCAATGTATCAGGAAATTGCTTCAATTCAAACACAGGATCACCTTTTGGTGGAGGAGGACCTCCAAGAGTTTCAATAGGAAAATTATGTTTAAGGATAGGTGGTTGATCAAAGAACATCTTATCAATTTCATTTCTTTCATGCATATGCATATCATTCTCATGGTCTAGCAAATATTGTTCTAACGGATCAGTAGGAGGTACGGCAATAGAAGCAAGACCAATAATTTCATCTTTACTAGGCAATTCTTTGTCATGAGGTTGTCTACGAAATTTGGAGAAATTAAACTCATGAGACATACCACCAAAATCAACACTGACTGTTTCTTTAGTGCAATCAATCTTAGCATTAACCGTGTTCAAGAAAGGTCTACCAAATAATGGGACAAAAATCATCTTGTGGAGAACCAAGGACTAGAAAATTAGTAGGATATTTTATTTTTCCACACAAGACTTCAACATCGCTAACAATCCCAAGCGGTGTAATGGTATCTCTGTTTGCAAGTTTAATAGTAACATCAATGTCCTCTAATTCAGCAGGTGCAATATCATTCATAATTTCTTGATATAAAGTAAAAGGAATAGCACTCACACTAGCACCCAAATCACATAAGCCATGATAGCAATGATCTCCTATTTTAACTGAGACAACAGGCATGCCCACAACGGGTCTGTTTTTATCTTTAGAATCAGGTTTAGCAATTCGAGCTGCTTCATCGCAGAAGTAAATAACATGCCCATCTATATTATCAACCAAGAGATCTTTAACCATAGCAACATTAGGTTCAACTTTAATTTGTTCAGCGGGTCTAGGTGCTCTATTATGACTTTTGTTAACCACAGTTGAAACCTTAGCATGTTCCTTAATCCTAACAGGAAAATGTGGTTTCTCAATATAAGCGGTAGGCACAACTGGATCAACATGGTAAACAATTGTTTCTTCTTTAACACTAATAGGTTCCTCTATCTTTTCTTTAACAGGGGGATGATATTTAAACCACTTATCCTTAGGGAGATCAACATGAGTAGCAAAGGATTCACAAAAGGAGGCTACTATCTCAGAGTCAAGTCCATATTTAGTGCTAAACTTATGAAAAGCATCGGTGGCCATAAAAGATTTAACACAATTGAACTCAAGTATTATACCTGACTCATTACCTTTGTCGAGTTCCCAATCTTCAGAGTTGCGTTTAATTCTTTCCAAAAGATCCCATCTGAATTCAATAGTTTTCTTCATAAAGGAGCCAGTCGAAGAAGAATCGAGCATAGTTTGATTATCATGAGAAAGCCGAGCATAAAAAATTTCTAAGATAATTTTTCTTGAGAGGTCATGATTGGGGCATGTATGCAACATATACTTAAGCCTCCCCCAAGCTTGAGCGATTCTTTCTCCTTCACGAGGCCAAAAATTATATATATAATTCCGATCACGATGAACCAAATGCATAGGATAAAATTTCTGATGGAATTCTAGTTTCAGGCGGTTCCAGTCCCATGTATCAGTATCATCACATAGCCTATACCATATTAATGCTTTTCCCTCCAAATATAAAGGGAATACTTTCTTCTTAACTCCATCTCCGGTTTACCCTGCAAGCTTAAACAATCCACAAATTTCATCCACATAGATCAAGTCCATATCAGGATGTACCGTTCCATCTCCTGCATAAGGATTAGCTAGCAGTTTCTCTAACATGCCCGGAGGAATTTCATATTCAATATCTTTTTAAATAGGTGCAGTAGGTTGAGGAGCAACTATTTGTGTTTACGGTCGAGGTGAAGATACCCCGAACAAACCCCTCAAAGGATTACTTTCCATAGTGACAAGTGATAGTAAATTTCAGCACATAATATAAATGTTTCCTTACCAAATTCCACTCACCAAAGGCGCTTCACTCCCCGGCAACGGCGCCAGAAAAGAGTCTTGATGACCCACAAGTATAGGGGATCAATCGTAGTCCTTTCGATAAGTAAGAGTGTCGAATCCAACGAGGAGCAGAAGGAAATGACAAGCGGTTTTCAGCAAGGTGTTTTCTGCAAGCACTGAAATTATCGGTAACAGGTAGTTTGATAGCAAGATAATTTGTAGCAAGTGACAAGTAACAATCTCTTATAATAACTAAAGCGTTCTCGAGGACACATGGGAATTTCATCTAGTCACTTTCATCATGTTTGTTTGATTCGCGTTCGCTACTTTGATAATTTGATATGTGGGTGGACCGGTGCTTGGGTGCTGCCCTTACTTGGACAAACCTCCCACTTATGATTACCCCCTCTCGCAAGCATCCGCAACTACGAAAGAAGAATTAAGATTACTCTAACCATAGCATTAAACGTGTGGATCCAAATCAGCCCTTTACGGAATAGCGCATAAACTAGGGTTTAAGCTTCTATCACTCTAGCAACCCATCATCTAATTACTACTCCACAATGCATTCCCTTAGGCCCAAAGATGGTGAAGTGTCATGTAGTCGACGTTCACATGACACCACTAAGAGAATCACAACATACACATCATCAAAATATCGAACGAATACCAAATTCACATGATTACTTATGACAAGACTTCTCCCATGTCCTCAAGAACAAAAGTAACTACTCACACATCATCAACATGCTCATGACCAGTAGGGTATTGAATTGCATAATAGATCTGAACATATAATCTTCCACCAAGTAAACCAACAAGCATCAACTACAAGATGTAATCAACACTACTAGCAACCCATAGGTACCAATATGAGGTTTTGAGACAAAGATTGAAT
Source organism: Elymus sibiricus (assembly GCA_039707655.1). Lineage (NCBI taxonomy): Eukaryota > Viridiplantae > Streptophyta > Magnoliopsida > Poales > Poaceae > Elymus > Elymus sibiricus. Next base: position 229,059,746 of record CM077664.1, on the reverse strand, counting down.
ACAAGAGATGAACTAGGGTTTGAGATGAGATGGTGCTGGTGAAGATGTTGATGAAGATTAGCCCTCCCACGATGAGAGGGTCGCTGGTGGTGTCGATGGCGACGATTTCCCCCTCCCGGAGGGAAGTATCCCCGGCAGAATCTCTCCGCCAGAGAGCAAAAGTGCTCCTGCCCAAGTTCCGCCTCAAGACGGCGGTGCACCGTCCCGAAAGTCTTCTCTCTATTTTTTTAGGTCAAATTCCCTTATATACCAGAAAATGGGGGCCAGAAGTGGGCCAGGGGCCCCACGAGGTACCAGGGCGCGCCTGGGGGGGGGGGGGTGGCGCGCCCTGGTGCCTCGTGGGCACCTGGGTGGCCCCCTCTGGTACTTTTTGCTTCCAATATTTTTTATATATTCCAAAATAATTCTCTAGAAAATTTCAGCTCATTTGGAGTTGTGCAGAATAGGTATCTTGACAGAGCTTTTTCAGGTCCAGAATTCCAGCTGCCGGTATTCTCCCTCCTTGTGTGAATCTTGCATATTTAGAGAGAAAAGGAATTAGACTAGCTCCACAAAGTGTTATATTGATTAAAAACATTATAAATAACAGTAGTAAAACATGATGCAAAATGGACGTATCAATTCCGCCGGGGATACTTCCCTCCGGGAGGGGGGAAATCGGAGCCATTGACATCACCAACGATCCTCTCATCGTGGGAGGACCAATCTTCATCAACATCTTCAACAGCACCATCTCATCTCAAACCCTAGTTCATCTCCTGTATTCAATCTTTGTCTCAAAACCTCAGATTGGTACCTGTGGGTTGCTAGTAGTGTTGATTACATCTTGTAGTTGATGCTAGTTGGTTTATTTGGTGGAAGATTATATGTTCAGATCCATTATGCTATTAAATACCCCTCTGATCTTGGACATGAAGATGATTTGTGAGTAGTTACTTTTGTTCTTGAGGACATGGGAGAAGTCTTGTCATAAGTAATCATGTGAATTTGGTATTCGTTCGATATTTTGATGATATGTATGTTGTTAATTCTCTTAGTGGTGTCATGTGAACGTCGACTACATGACACTTCACCATCTTTGGGCCTAAGGGAATGCATTGTGGAGTAGTAATTAGATGATGGGTTGCTAGAGTGACAGAAGCTTAAACCCTAGTTTATGCGCTATTCCGTAAGGGGCTGATTTGGATCCATATGTTTAATGCTATGGTTAGAGTTATCTTAATTCTTCTTTCGTAGTTGCGGATGCTTGCGAGAGGGGGTAATCATAAGTGGGAGGCTTGTTCAAGTAAGAACAGCACCCAAGCACCGGTCCACCCACATATCAAATTATCAAAGTAGCGAACGCGAATCAAACAAACATGATGAAAGTGACTAGATGAAATTCCCATGTGTCCTCGAGAACGCTTTGCTTATTATAAGAGATCGTTCCGGCTTGTCCTTTGCTACAAAAAGGATTGGGCCACCTTGCTGCACTCTTTGTTACTATTGCTACTTGTCACTTGTTACAAATTATCTTGCTATCAAACTACTCGTTACCGATAATTTCAGTGCTTGCAGAAAATACCTTGCTGAAAACCGCTTGTCATTTCCTTCTGCTCCTCATTGGCTCGACACTCTTACTTATCGAAAGGACTACGATTGATCCCCTATACTTGTGGGTCATCAAGCAGCCAGACGGGGAGCCAGCTGGAGCAGCCGGATGGTGAGCAGCCGGACGGGTAGGAGTAGCCGGCCATCCTCCAGCCGGCCGGGCTCCAGCCAGCGGGGTTTCAGCCAGCCGGGCTCCAACCAGCTGGGTTTGGCATACCGGGGGATGCTCCCCCGACATTGTTTTGAAATGTTGTCTTGTCTCCTTGAGCCTACCCGGGGGTCATCCCCCCGTCAGTAGCCTCCGAGCCTCCGAGCGACTCAAAGAGTCGGGCGGAGGGTCTCCGTTGGTGTTGTAACAGAGGTTGCCGATGGCGGCCGGCTGCGGCTACAGCCGGCGCAGCTTGCTTCTAGTGGGGGCGCGCCAGTGCACCCACTGGGTGTAGCCTTCGAGCCTCCGGGCAACTCGAAGAGTCGGGCGGAAGGTCTTCGCTTTTTCGTCTTGTGCCGTGAGGTCCGGGCTGGCTGACGGGCGCGGAGCATTGCCAGGCGCAGACGCGGACGCGGAGTCTGCCGGCTGGTGGGCATTGAGCCCTGCTGTCTTTCCAAAGGGGGCGCGCTAGCGCACCCACTGGGTGTAGCCTCCGAGCCTCCGGGCGACTCGAAGAGTCAGGCGGAGGGTCTTCGCTGTTGATGGAGCAGACGGTGGCGTCGAGGATCTCGGTGGCAGCCGGCGGCGGGCCTGCAACTGGCTTGGCGTTTTCCCAATGGGGTGCTCTGGCGCACCCACTAGGTGTAGCCTCTGAGCCTCCGGGCGAGGGGGGGTCCCCATGGAAATGATCACGCATAAGACATAGTTAGTCGGCGCAGATATATCAAATATTTGTTTTGAGTAGTGCATGTTTTATGTAGAGGGAATGTCAACTCGGTATCGTTCGAGCCCCCTTGGGTCTTTTTCATGTCCCCTCCGCTCTTTGGCTTTGGCTCTTGCCAGCCGGACAGCCGGGAGCCGGTCTGTAGCTGAGGCGAAGAATGGGCCACGGAGTGGAGCGTACTGTACTCGGACTCTGAGGAGCAGATTCAACTGAGCAGATATTCACAAAGGAAACGACCGGGTCGCCCAAGCTGTTTTCTCCTCGGACGTTTTTCATGCGAGGTGACCTCCAGCCTTTGCTCTCGTCAGTCGGACAGCCGGGAGCCGGTCTGTGGCCAAGACTAAGAGTAGGCCGTCGGTACCGTTCACACTACTAAGCGTCTGCGGGAAGAACGTTTTGGGCCAGCCGGCCAGCCTCCGGGCCGAAATTAACCGGCGCCGGACTGAACTGCAAAGCGGTTGGAAAAGTGCGGAGATGACCCCCGAGGGTCGCTCGGGGTTATTGTAGGATCGAAAGTATGTCTAGAGGGGGGGTGATTAGACTACTTGACCAAATAAAACCTAACCTTTTCCCAATTTTAGTTGTGGGCAGATTTTAGCAATAGCATATGTCAAGCATCACCCTACACATGCAATTCTAAGAGTATAGCAGCGGAAAGTAAACAATTGCATATGTATGTAAAGGAGGGGATTGGAGATTTCAAACGCAATGAAGACACGGTGGTTTTTGGCGTGGTTCTGATAGGTGGTGCTATCGTACGTCCACGTTGATGGAGGCTTCAACCCACGAAGGGTAACGGCTGCGCGAGTCCACGGAGGGCTCCACCCACGAAGGGTCCACGAAGAAGCAACCTTGCCTATTCCACCATGGCTTACGTCCACGAAGGACTAGCCTCACTCGGGGTAGATCTTCACGAAGTAGGCGATCTCCTTGCCCTTACAAACTCCTTGGTTCAACTCCAGATCATGTCGGAGGCTCCCAAGTGACACCTAACCAATCTAGGAGACACCACTCTCCAAAAGGTAATAGACGGTGTGTTGTTGATGAACTCCTTGCTCTTGTGCTTCAAATGATAGTCTTCCCAACACTCAAACAACTCCTCACAGATTTGGCTATGGTGGAAGAAGGATTTGAGTGGAAAGCAACTTGGGAAAGGCTAGAGATCAAGGTTCAAATGGTAGGAGTGGAATATCTTGATCTCAACACATGAGTAGGTGGTTCTCTCTCAGAAAATGTATGGTGGAAGTGTAGGCACGTTCTGATGGCTCTCCTTGTTGAGAAGGAGGTGGTGGAGGGGTATATATAGCCTCCACACAAAATCCAACCGTTACACACTTTTGACCCAACTCGGTGGCACCGAAACAAACATCTCGGTAGCACCGAACTGTGTAAAAGATATGAACTTTAGGAATCTCGGTGGGACCGATACGAACAACTCGGATGGACCGAAGTGCAATGGCTTAGGGCAAACCTCATCTCGGTGGCACCGATTGCATCAACTCGGTTGGACCGAAGTGAAGCAATAAGGCAACAGAGACTTGGCAAGCCATCTCGGTGAGACCGATTTGCAAACTCGGTGAGACCGAAGTAAATGCAACCGATTACAGAGAGTTGGCAAGGCCATCTCGGTAGGACCGAGATCCATTTCGATGGATCCGATTTGTTAGGGTTTTGGCAGTGGCTAAGTCTTGGATGAACTCGGTGGGGCCGGATAGGAAAATTCGGTGGGGCCGAGTTGGAATGTTGGTTTTGGACATATTTGGGTAGAGAGAGTGGTTGAGGTTTTAGGAGTACTGTCACTAAGCACTTGAGCAAAAAGACCATTAAGCAACACCTCATCCCCTTTTAATAGTATTGACTTTCCTATGGACTCAATGTGATCTTGGATCACTAAACCAAAAATGTAGAGTCTTGATCTTTTGTCAATCCTTGTCCTTAGCATTTTGAGGGGGTCCACATCTCTAGTCCATGCCATGCCAATCATTGAACATCCTGAAATCTTAATCTTGAATGGACATTAGTTCAATGAGATATATGTTGTTATGAATTACCAAAACCACCAAGGGAGCAAATGTGCTTTCAGTTATCCGTTTTGTGCGCGGTGCAAAGAGATAACGAGTGGAGCTCACACTGTATTTTTCGCGTGGACGGAACGGAGGCGTCTTCCGGCAGGCGCCCTGAGCTTCCGGGCGGTCGAGGGGCGCCCCAGCCGGCCCGGCCCAACCGGCCAGGCAGCGGAGCCGGCTCCCCAGGCGGGCTCAACTGGTCTTTTTTTTGCCCGGGCAACCGGCCCACCACTTTCTCTAGCCGGCCCCCACCCCTTTTCTTTTTCTTTCTCGGGCAGCCGGCCGATGCAGGCGGCTGAGCAGCGGAAGCTGGCAGGGGCACGCGGGGCGCAGCCGGCAGGCGGGACGTGGCTACAGCTGGCGCGGGCGGTGAGCCGACAGGCGGGTGCGGCCGGCGGGACGGGCGCAGGGCGATGCGGCATGGGAGGCCAGCGGGCGGGCGGCGCGGGCGCAGTGAGCCGGCGGGAGTGGGATGAGGCGGCGTGGGAGGCCAGCGGGCAGCCGGCGTGTGCGGTGCGGGCGCGCAGAGCCGGTACGGGAGCGGGGCGAGGCGGCACGGGAGGCCAGCAGGCTCGTGGCGGAGAGGAGCAGAGTCGCTGGTCGGAGCGGGGCGGGGCGGGCGACGGGATGCGCGTAAGCGGAGGCGCTCGGGCGGCGCAGCGACGCGGGAGCCGCGGGCGCGGCGAGGAGATGGTAGCTGCAGGTGGTCGTCGGGCGCGGCGCCCCTGCAGCAGCGGCAGCAGGGCACTGTCCCAGGCGCGAGGTGGCAGGAGGGACGTCGGCGTGACTAGAGGCGGTGGCAGACGGAGGCCAAGACAGAGGAACGCGGGCGGCAGCGCGATGCAGGCCGGCCAGGGAAGGAGGCGCGGGCGCCATGGATGGAGGCCGAGGTCGCCGGCGCGGACGTCGGGCGCGAGAGGCTCCTCCCCTGGTGGCGCGCGAGCGAGGTGAGAGAGAGAGAGGACGGGCAGCTGGAGGCGGTGGTGCTCGCGGGGGAGCGACGGGGCCCCGCGGGCGCGCGGCCGGAACAAGGGCGCGCGGGGGCCTCCGGGCGCGGAGGGGCGACGAGGCGCCACGGGCGCGTGGCCGAAGCGGTCGTGGAGGTGCTCGCAGCAGGACATGTGGCCGGCGACGGGCGGTGCGGAGGCCGGGACGCGCGGCCAAAGGGACGAACGTAGGCAGATGGACCGCCGGCGACGCGGGCGGGGGAGCGGCCGAGCGAGGCGGTCGACGAGGCGAGCACGCCGAGGCCGGGCGCGGGCGGAGCAACGCGGGAGCCGCGACGGGTGGCTGGCGTCGCGGTGGTGGTGACGAAGACGGTCCCGCCCGGACCGCGGTTCCAGCGGCCACTTGCCCCACAATGGGCGTCAACTGTCGTGGTTTTCTCACGGCAGATGCCATGGGATGGCTAAAAAGAGGTGAGAGCAAGGCTACGGTGGAGATCCGGGACGGGATTGGGCAACAACACACGGTGGTTTACCCAGGTTCGGAGCCCTCGTGTGGAGGTAACACCCCTACTTCTGCATGTCTGATGTATATGGGGTGTATGTGGCGGTACATGGTTGCTCCTAGAGCTGTTTGGAGGAGGAAGAAGGAGGCTCTGAGCTCTCCTCTTCTCCTTGAGTGTGTGTGAGAATGAGAGAGGGAGTGTCCATAGAATGCATCCCCCTGGTGCACCTTACGAAAGGGTGCCCAGGGGACAAGGGGTGGCCCACATGGCCTAACAATCACTATTGAGATGACACATGACACGCGCACAGTGTCTACCATTCATCAATAGTGTTGCACTGTAGAGCATGTCTGTCTCGTCCGCGCAGGTCCGATGGGACGTTGTGGTTGACTTCGCGTAGTAGGCCAGCTGGAGCAGCCGGACGGTGAGCAGCCAGATGGTGAGCAGCCGGACGGGGAGCCAGCTGGAGCAGCCGGATGGTGAGCAACCGGACGGGGAGCCAGCTGGAGCAGTCGGATGGTGAGCAGCCGGATGGGGAGCCAGCTGGAGCATCCGGATGGTGAGCAGCCAGACGGGGAGCCAGCTGGAGCAGCCGGACGGGGAGGAGCAGCCGACCATCCTCCAGCCGGCCTGGCCCCAGCCGGCCAGGCTCCAGCCAGCCGGGTTTGGCATACCGGGGGATGCTCCCCCAACATTGTTTTGAAATGTTGTCTTGTCTCCTTGAGCCTACCCGGGGGTCATCCCCCCGTCACATGGGAATTCTCATCTAGTCACGTTCATCATGTTTAGTTGATTCATGTTTACCACTTTGATAATTTGATATGTGGGTGGACCCTAAACCTCTTATGATTACCCCCTCTCGCAAGCATCCACAACTATGAAAGAAGAATTAAGATAAATCTAACCATAGCATGAAACATATGGATCCAAATCAGCCCCTTACGGAATAATGCATAAACTAGGGTTTAAGCTTCTGTCACTCTCGCAACCCATCATTTACTTATTATTCCCCAATGCTTTCCCCTAGGCCCAATATGGTGAAGTGTCATGTACTCGACGTTCACATGACACCACTAGAAGAACAACATACATATCATCAAAATATTGAACGAATACTAACTTCACATGATTACTTATAACAAGACTTCTCCAATGTCCTCAAGAACAAAAGTAACTACTCACAAACCATGTTCATGTTCAAGATCAGAGGGGTATTGAATATGATTAAGGATCTGAACATATGATCTTCTACCAAATAAACCAACTAGCATCAACTACAAGATGTAATCAACACTACTAGCAACCCACATATACCAATCTGAGGTTTTGGAACAAAGATTTAATACAAGAGATGAACTAGGGTTTGAGATGAGATGGTGCTGGTGAAGATGTTGATGAAGATTGGTCCTCCCACGATGGAATGATCGTTGGTGATGTCGATGGCTTCGATTTCCCCCTCCCGGAGGAAAGTATCCCCGGCGGAATCGCTCCGCCGGAGAGCAAAAGTGCTCCTGCCCAGGTTCCGCCTCGAGACGGCGGCGCTTCAACCTGAAAGTCTTCTCTCTATTTAATGGATCTGCTCGACTCCGACGACGGCTCGGACTCAGGCAGAAGGGCGGCGAGGTAGCGGCGGAAGCGGTGGGTAGTCGCCGGCAGCTGCGCCGGCGACGACGCAGTGGTTAGTTTGGGCGTGGAAAAGAGGCTGTACCTTTTACTCGACCGGGTGGAGGCTGAGTATTTTTAGGAGTCTGCGGTGCCTAGGAGTATTTTTTTTACTCATCTAACCATTTTAAGAGTTCGACTAAGTGCCGCTTAGAGGAGCAAATCGGGATTTTTACTCCTCTAACCGTTTTTAGGGATCGGCTAGAGATGCCCTAATGTTTTCGGTCAACTATGAATGAGCAAAATACCACGAATATGAAGATATTTCTTTTTATCTTTCTCCGGGGAAATGGTATGGAGGAAAAGAATGGGCGAGGCTTGATCTCCTCCCACTTGGTTAGGTCGGTGACAGAGACTTAAAATCTAGTTAAAGATCGAAGCAGCTCAACCTGGGCACTCTACTGCAGCATGGGTCGGCCAACCATCGTTTCTAGTCCCGTAAACAAGACTTTAACCATTTCCATCCCACCAGAAACCAACAAACAAACATCTTTCCTCTCCGTCGTATCTCGCACAGCTCAGTCCGCACATACATGCATGGATCCGGCCAGGCAATAGGAAGCCGACAGGGGCGGAGGCGGGGAAAGAAGGCAGAAAGCGATCCGCTAAAAGGGAGATCGATAAACACGGCGTTCAATTGGATGGTCTAGTGGATGACGCTGCTGTTTTCGGCCAGGCACATGGATCACGCATCCAGGATCCATCCTGTGCGTCCTCCGTCGCGCCGTCGCCGTCGCCGTCGACGCCGTGCGTACTGACTGACATGGGGGGGTTCTGGTCCCTTTCCACGCCAGGGAGGGGCCAACCCACCCGCAACCAAAACGCACGCAGCTGCTGCATGCGGCACTTCTCCTGTCCTGACATGGATGGCTGCGGAACAGATCGGCTTCCCAATTGCGTCCAAGTTTTTTTTAAACACAGCTTTTGGCTGTTGCTGAGTAGGTTTTGACACACCGGCACCGGCACGGCACGGCACGGCGCAACATCGGACGCCAGGCCATCGTGGATGGGATATTATGGTAGTGGTAGGTTCGAAGTGGAACAACGCCGTGGATGTAGAATGGATCAACTCACGCTCAAAGCCATGCGTAGCGTGGCTTCCACTCTCGGATTGTTTTTTGCGCATTGTTTACACCAGCAAGACAAAAACAACATCTTGTAAATTTGGTACTAGTTTCTTTTCACACGATCTTGCGCGTACATCAATTTAGTAAATCTGCCACGAATCAATCTGCGGTTGTATGTTTAGAAAGTGTGTGGTATCCCCAACCCACTAGGGTTCAAGTTCTAAACTTGACACTGGTGCTCGCATTTTCCTTAATTTATTTCAGTCATTCCGGCGATGTGCGTTCAGTGGGAGGAAATATTCACGTCAACTACAAAGGCGATCTCAAGATGATGTGTCGGCCAAATCTCTCGGAGATGCTCATAGGGATAGGGTGTGCGTGCATGCATTCACAGGGGGTGAGTGTATGTCGTATGTATGAGCGTCTTCATCTGTATCGTGTTAAAAAAAATCAATAGATCTACCGTCTCGTGACGCTCCTCGACCCTTCACCACGAACGTTTCCAAACCGACTATGGTTTTCTTATCCCGTTGGCATCGTCGGCGATCTACCTTGTTTTTTGTGACCTTAGTGTTACGGGGACACCGTGAACCTTAGTTTTTGTTGGCGGGATGGCTCTTGCTTCGTCTTTAGATGTTTTTCAGGGTTTTGTTTAGGGTTTGTGTCCTGTTTAGGAAGACAAGACAACGACAGCTCTCTGAAAATGAAACAAGGTTCTACCCGCATAGCCCGCGTCCCGACGATGCGTCCAGCATCTTCGAAGGGCGTGTGAAGGTATGTCTTCGATGGACCTCACGGGATTCGGTGGGTGTTTGTCTTTAATGGATCTGCTAGGATGAGGTCTTCGTTCATTTGTCTTTGTGTGTCTACTGGTTGAATCATTTCGATCTACATTTCTCTTCATCGACGATTGTTATTTTTCTAGTGCGCCGGTCCTTTGGTTCCTTAGCACGACGACTTTCTGACTATCTACGACAATAAGGTTTGCCTCAACGAGGGACGGGCGATAACAACGGAGTGCTTGTAGTCGTTGCTTGTAGTCTACGGATATGGATGTAATTTTTGTTACTTGATGAGATCGGAAGTTTCAAGATTTTTTTTTTATAATAAATTAGCTTTCTGGCGAAGCAGTAGGATCACACACAGGCTTCAGATTCCCAATCTCGATAAGAAGCAGTGGCAGTACAGACAAGAAAAATCTAAGACAGCAGGGAAAGGGGCGAAAAGGTCCAAGCAGTAGTAGACGGCCAAGCATTATTTTATACACCTAAAAAGCGAGGGAAGGGACGGACGGGCGGACCCGACACAGACACGGAATGCACACCGGAGCCGCACCCACGCCTCATCCAGCCGTGCACAGCTGCGCCGCAGATGGGATCACACGAACCATCCCGCCCGCCCGCCCGCCCCAAAGACCAGCCCCCTCTCCCTCCCCGTCCCCAAATCCGCCACGAGCTCCTCCTCCCCATCCACGACCTCCTGCCTGCTCCTCCCCCATCGTCGCCACCAGCTCCTCCTCCTCCTCGTCCTCCACCTACCCGGCGTATCGCACGGTGCGGCTGCGGCGACGGCCCTTCTCCGGTGGTGAGCGCTCTTCCCTGCCTGCCCGGCACCTCCCTGATCTGATATGTCTTGTCTGCAACTCTGCATCTTCGGTTCGTTCGTCCTGATGGATGGATGGGTGGATGGGCGGATTCGTCGTGGTCGTTGGGGAGAAAATCGGATCGTTCTTGGTCGGCTGTTGGGGCAGTGCGGGAGGAGGGATTTCTTTTGCTCGCCTGCGCCCTCGGAGGTCCCGGGGCGGCGGAAATGGCGCCGTTCCGGGCGCGGTTATTGGTTCCAATCATTTCACGGGAGGGCAGCAGATTTCAATTCTTTCCTATTATTGATGCTGTGTGTGTGTTTCTTTTTTCGCTCGATTTCCCTGTGGTACGGCTCCAATCATGGTCGATCGGAAGGACAGCAATCCGAAATGTTCTTCTTTAATCGTTCCTCTCTTTCAGGAGCGGAAAGTTCCATCTTTTATTTCTAAAATGATTTCGTTTCCTGTACTGTCTCTGATCACCAACAGAACAGAGCAGCCAAGAGCCCAAGACATCATGAGCGGAGGCGTCGAGCCGGAGACCCCACCTAGTAGCGGCGGCAGCGCCAGCGGTAGCCCCATGGCCCGCAAGCCGCCGCGTCACCAGCTCACGGCCATACGCCACTGCGCCAGCAGTGCGCGCATCGCCGCGGCCTCCACAGACTTGGTAACCACACTGACTATCCCCTCCAGCTCATGGCCCGGCCATTTCCTCAAACTACTATGTGTTTCTCTTTTGTTTTCTTGCAGGGCTTGGATTCTGGGACACTGAGCTTGATCTCACCCACAGACATCCGCCCCGGCTTCCTGCCGGTCTTCCGGTCTGGGAGCTGCGCCAATATCGGGCCAAAGTCCTACATGGAGGACGAGCATGTTTGCATCGACAGCCTCATCGAGCACCTCGGAATGCGTACTCCTGCTATCCCTGCACCAGGCGCCTTCTATGGGGTGAGTTAGATTCCAGTTGCCTTAAATTTTGCACCAGCGGTTCCTTGCTGTTCTTGTCTCATTAACTGTTTAACAACGCATGTGTTCATTATGAATCAATGATTTAGTCCGCTGCGACTTTTCTGTGATAATAATGTCATCCATTGGGACTTATGTGTAGCACTAATGCTGCGATAATAGCTTCTAGATGTGTTCATTTGCTCAACTTGGAAATGCATGATTACATCGGTTGTGGACGCATGATGGTGGAAATGATTGTACTAGTGTGGTTGAATGATTGCGTTGAGGCGAATCAGTTCATTATAAGCATTGATAGATGCTTTTAGTTTCATTTCTTATTTGCTAGTACAATGAAAACCTCTGCAAACAAAAAGTGTCTTTCTTGAATCATGCTTTTAACAGAAGGAGAAATAATTCTTTGTAAACAGTCAGCGCTGTATTGTGGATTGAAATTCTACAGTTTTTTATGCTAAACTGGGCCCTGTATTCAATTAAAGAAAAACCACGCCTTGCATATGAATGGTGTCTCCTGGTTCTTGAGTGCAGTAATTATTCGTTTTATGGGGGAAATTTTTGGTGGCATTTGACTTTACATAGCACAACCGATGTTTAATACATTTTCTTGACATAATTTGCAGGTGTTTGATGGTCATGGTGGTACAGATGCAGTCTGTTTCGTTCGGAAGAACTTACTGAAGTTCATAATCGAAGATGGTCACTTCCCCAACAGCATGGAGAAAGCAATCAGAAGTGCATTTGTAAAGGCTGATCACGCGATTGCGGATTCCCATTCTCTTGACCGCAATTCGGGGACTACAGCATTGACGGCCCTTATTTTTGGCAGGTAAGTTACTAAGTTTTGGTGCTAGTACCAAAACTTTTAATTTTACCGACACAAGGCATCCTAAGAAGACACATGTCAATGTTATTGTACTCCCCCTGGTTGGGTTTACCTGTCAATGTTATTGTAGTCCCTCCGGTTGGGTTTATAAGTCTGGTACGGGTATTGGTCTTCAATTTGCCTAAAGAAACATGTGTTGAATGCCACAAAAAATATATCCTTAGATTTGTCGTCGAATGAAGTTTCTAAATATATAATTTTGTGACATATAACACATATTTTATTAGTAAAATTGAAGACCTAAAAATCCATGCCTGACTTATAAAACCAACCAGAGGGAGTATATCAAATGTTTCTCCAGTTTGTAATAATGTTTTCCATTCATTGTATAATATTGCAAGGAGTTAAATCAAAACCAGTTTGTTGACATAGAAAAGAAACTGATTTGAAGCTGGGTATTGTGTTATTCTTGGTTAGAAGAACTCACTGGGTTGTTGGTTAGGCATTTTGGCGACTTTAGTGGTAAATAATTGGACACTATTCCTTCCTATTTTTGAAATTATAGAGGCTACTTCATATCCTTTAGATCTGACAGCTACTTCACATTTATTGCTTCAACCCCCAATGTCTCAACCGAACACAAGGTTCTTTGCTGTACCAAGCTGTCCTCTGGGCCTCCTTGCCTTTATTAGTTGACGCATTACCAGAGTAGAACCTGTATTGTGTTTGCAATCTTTAGATTGGTTATTTGCATTTATGATATACTCTCATCCACCTCATTCAATGGTACAGGACATTGCTTGTTGCAAATGCAGGAGATTGTCGAGCTGTATTAGGAAAGCGAGGACGAGCTGTTGAGCTGTCAAAAGATCACAAACCCAGCTGCAAGAGTGAAAAGCTCAGGATTGAGAACCTTGGTGGCATAGTCTTCGATGGTTATCTCAATGGTCAGCTATCTGTAGCAAGGGCAATCGGTGATTGGCACGTCAAAGGTTCCAAAGGGTCTATAAGCCCTCTCACTCCAGAACCTGAATTTCAGGAGGTTAGACTCACCGAGGAAGACGAGTTCTTGATAATAGGATGTGATGGCCTTTGGGATGTGATGACCAGCCAATGTGCCGTGTCAATGGTACGGAAAGAGCTGATGGCTCACAACGATCCGGAAAGGTGCTCAAGAGAACTTGTTCAGGAAGCGCTCCGACGAGACACTTGCGATAACCTAACTGCAGTGGTTGTATGCTTCTCAGCAGACCCACCCCCTCAAATTGAGATCCCAAGATTCCGGGTACGGAGAAGTATTTCGATGGAAGGGTTGCATATGCTAAAGGGTGCTCTCGACAGTAATGCCTGACCTCTCAAAACATGTCTTCCCTCGCGTAACCCTTTTGTTGTATGATCTTATATTATTTGTTGTTGTTCCTTGAAAGTTTTGCCCAGGTCTCTCCACTATAGGTCCCGGAATAAGTTGTGTAGAATCATGTTCCAAATTTTGTTGAGGTGTAGGCTAATCATTTTGCGAAGGCAATGCTCTGTTTGTACCGGCTAGCGTTTGATTGTCCAGAGTGTAATTGGGCAATGCCCGGCATTCTTATTCTGGTACAAATGACAGTTATTATAGCTGATCAATTTTGCTCTACTCCGGAGTTATACGGTCTAAATTATGAACTCTCTCTTATCCCTCAGATGATAAATGAGATCATATTTACGTTGATAAACCTGACAGAGAAATGAACTTTTAATCCTTGCTCTATATAGTATTGTCTGATGGTAGCACTGTAAGTTCAAGTCCAAAGATGCCGTACCACATGGCTTGCATAAATTCTTGGGAAGATAGTACTGTAGTAGTACGAAGCTCATTGATGGACCCATGACTTAACATAGATCTCTACTCAAACTTGTAAATATTTTCTTACTTGTATTGCAACACTTCCACTGACTCTTCTGCTTGCAGCTTGCCTGCGATGCCGCTTGTGTGGCTGCACGGCGATGATCACGTGTGCCGAATTTGATCATTTCTGGATATTTTTTTCCTGAACTGCATTGATTTTGGAACTTTAAAACCATATAATCCCTCATTCCATCTTGAGGTCTCACTCGACGCAGTGTCGCAGAAGTCCACTCTATTTTTTTTTTGTTTGATGAGTGGCAAAGGTCAACTCTGGTGACTGGTGACTCGTTGGGTTGAAGGGTCTTGTTTGGGTGCTCGTTTACATTTTAGAAAGAATCGGAATTTTGTTTTTTATAGGGGAGAAAGAATCGTTTTTTTTTTTTTGAGAATCTAAAGAATCGGAATAAGGGATCGAATTTGTCCTTGTACTCCTTTGTACCCAAGAGGTGGGCTCGATTGGAACATGGGCTTCCCTGACCAGATTCTTCACACCTTTAAGTGCAGACTCTTTTTTTTTTGAGGAAAAAAATAGTGCAGACTCTGACCGGAGCAAAGTATGTTAATTCGCGTGCTTCTGACGCATTTTTTAGTCCCCGAACCGTAGAACAATTACCATAGAGCAATTCTTCTATGGTGATTTTTATTACTATAAACCCATTGAACAACCAGAGAGTCTTGGGCCCTGATTCTGGGAAGCTCATATACGATCGTGTAAGGCCTTGTACAATGCAAGGTGCTTAGGGGAGGTGTTTAGAGAAATAAACCAGGCTTTTCTTAAGCACCGATGCTTTTTTTTTTGAACTTTAAGCACCGATGCTTATTTGTGCAGGGTAGACGCTTAATTAGACGTTTCTCATGTAGAAATAGGCACTGGTGCTTCAGAAAAATCCGGTTTATTTTTCTAAGCACCTAGCATTGTACAAAGCCTAATGCGGCAGTTAGGGACCCGGCGCTAAGAGGGGAGGCCACGACTGGGCCGACCAATTTGGCGCACATTGTAGCGGCGACACACAGTAGCAACCATTTTTTAAATGAAAACACTTTTTGAATTCCAAAAATAATATTTGGAACATGATTTTTAAAATCCCAAACATGTTATATATTCTAAATAAATTTGGAGAAAATCGTACAATTTTTCAAATGAAATTTTTTGAAAGAGAAAAAACAAAAAGAAAAATGAATCCAAAGAAAATAAGTAAAAAAACAACAAGGAAAAAGAAAATAACCAAAAAAATCGAACATGAACTAGTCTTCTGGAAAGTTCCTATAACCGGGTTTGTGTAGAGCTCGAACCTGCTAAATGGGTCGTCCCAAATCTCTGTCGCTTGGGCGTTCGCATGTGCGAAGCCTCGACAACTTGATGAAGTGGGTGTCCAATAGGGATTACCCTATTTCAGTCCAGCTCACAAAATTCATCGGATGATAACTAGAGGTGGAGCCAAATAGTCGGCAATTCGTACACATCGGACACCCTTTGTATCTAATGAGCCGGCCCATGTAAGGCACGTTTTCGTGGAAGCTCGTCCCGGTTTTGGGAAGCTTTCTCTATTTATTTTCATTCTATTTTTTTGACCAGATTTTTTGGTTTTTTGTTTGTTTTCTTTTTCCTTATTTATCTTATTTTGTTTATTTTATTTTTATTTTTTTAATTCGTGAATGTTTTTCGCAATCTGTGAACAATTTTCAATTTTTTTTTTAAATTCGCAAATATCTTTTTAAATTCATGAACTTTTGTCGAATTTGAGAACTACTGTTTAAAATTCACGAACTTCTTTCTAATTCTCGTATTTTTTTTCAAATTCATGGATATGTTTCAAATTTGTAAACCCTTTTTAAAAAAAATCGCCGACTTTATTTTATTCATGGACTATTCTCAATTTGAGCATGCATTCGCGAATGTTAGCCCACGGATCGATCGAGCTGCGCGTGAGTGATGGTTGGCGATCCGACGTTAGAAGCGTTGTAGAGAAGGTCTCAGAGGTGGCCTCGGGGGAGCAACTATCTCGAGGGTAGCCCCGCGGGGGGCACTTTTGTTGGGGAACGGAGCATGAATTTCAAAAATTTCCTACGCTCACGCAAGATCTATCCATGGAGATGCATCGCTACGAGAGGGGGAAGTGTGTCTACGTACCCTCGTAGACCGTTAGCGGAAGCGTCTCACGACGCGGTCGATGTAGTCGAACTTCCTTCGGGATCCACCGATCGAGTACCGAACGTACGGCACCTCCGAGTTCTACACACGTGCAGCTCGGTGACGTTCCTCGCCTTCTTGATCCAGCAAGACGTCGAGGTAGTAGATGAGTTCCGTCAGCACGACGGCGTGGCGACGGTGACGGTGAAGTGATTCCGGCAGGGCTTCGCCTAAGCTCTCCGAAAATATGACCGGGGTGGTAAACTGTGGAGGGGGGCACCGCACACGGCTAAGAGAACAATTGTCGTGCCTTTGGGGTGCCCCCTGCCCCTGTATATAAAGGAGGAGAGGAGGAGGCCGCCGGCCCTAGGTGGGGCACGCCATGGGGAGAGGAGTCTTACTAGGACTCCTAGTCCTAGTAGGATTCCTTCTCAAGAGGGGGAAGAAGGAAGGGAGAGAGAAGAGGAGAAGGAAAGGGGGTTGCGCCCCCTCCCCTAGTCCAATTCGGACTTCCCATGGGAGGGAGGCGCAGCCACCCCTAGTGGGCTGCCTCTTCTTTCCCGTATGGCCCATGTAGGCCCATTACTTCCCCGGGGGGTTCCGGTAACCCTCCGGCACTCCGATATTTACCCGGATCACTTGGAACTATTCCGATATCCGAATACCACCTTCCAATATATCAATCTTTACCTCTCGGACATTCCGAGACTCCTCGTCATGTCCGTGATCTCATCCGGGACTCCGAACAACATTCGGTCACCAATCACATAACTCATATAATACTATATCGTCATCGAACCTTAAGTGTGCGGACCCTACGGGTTCGGGAATGATGTAGACATGACCGAGACGACTCTCCGGTCAATAACCAACAGCGGAACCTGGATGCTCATATTGGTTCCTACATATTCCACGAAGGTCTTTATCGGTGAACCTCATATGACAACATACGTTGTTCCCTTTGTCCGGCGGTATGTTACTTGCCCGAGATTCGATCGTCGGTATCTCGATACCTAGTTCAATCTCGTTACCGGCAAGTCTCTTTACTCGTTCCGTAATACATCATCTTGCAACTAACTCTTTAGTCACGGTGCTTGCAAGGCTTCTGTGATGCTGTATTACCAAGAGGGCCCAGAGATACCTTTCCGATAGTCGGAATGACAAATCCCAATCTTGATCCATGCCAACTCAACAAACACTTTTGGAGATACCCGTAGTGCACCTTTATAATCATCCAGTTACGTTGTGACGTTTGATACACTCAAAGTATTCCTACGGTATCCGGGAGTTGCATGATCTCATGGTCAGAGGAACATGTATTTGACATAGTGAAAGCAGTAGCAATAAACTGAACGATCATATGCTATGCTAACGGTTGGGTCAAGTCCATCACATCACTCTCCTAATGATGTGATCCCGTTATCAAATGACAACTCATGTCTATGGTTAGGAAACTATAACCATCTTTGATCAACGAGCTAGTCTAGTAGAGGCATACTAGGGACACATTATTCGTTTATCTATTCACACATGTATTAAGTTTCCGGTCAATACAATTCTAGCATGAATAATAAACCATTATCATGAACGGAGAAATATGATAATAAACACTTTATTAATTGCCTCTAGGGCATATTTCCAACAGTCTCCCACTTGCACTAGAGTCAATAATCTAGTTTACATCTCCATGTAATTAACATCCAATCAGTTCTAGGGCTGATCATGTTTTGCTTGTGAGAGAGGTTTTTAGTCAACGGGTCTGCAATATTCAGTTCCGTGTGTTCTTGGCAAATCTCTATGTCATATGTAGATGCTGCTACCACACTCTGCTTGGAGCTACTCCAAAACCGACTGTCCCACTTTACGTATCCGGTCTGAGACTCATAGTCTTCCGGATCGGTGTTTAAAGCTTGCATCGACGTAACCCTTTACGACGAACTCTTTATCACCTCTATTCCCGAGAAATTCTTCCTTAGTCCTTTTCAGGTACTTCAGGATATTCTTGACCGCTGTCCAGTGATCTACTCCTGGATCACTTTGGTACCTTCCCACCAAGCTAATAACGAGGCATACATCAGGTCTAGTACACAACATGGCATACAAAATAGAGCCTATGGCTGAGGCATAGGGGATGACACTCATCTTCTCTTTGTCTTCTGCCGTGGTCGGGCTTTGAGTCTTACTCAATCTCACACCTTGCAATACAGGCAAGAACCCTTTCTTTGACTTATCCATTTTGAACTTCTTCAAAATCTTGTCAAGGTATGTGCTTCATGAAAGTCCTATGAGGCGTCTCAATCTATCTCTATAGATTTTGATGCCTAACATGTAAAACAACCTTTACCTAGATTTTCAAGTCTTACTCCACTTCACACCAGGCAAGAACTCATTTCTTTGACTTGATCCTATTTTGAACTTCTTCAAAAAACTCATCAAGATGTGTGAACTTTTATCAGGCGTTTTGATCTGTCTCCATAGATCTCGATGCCCAATCTGTGGATAACTCAAAAACAGGTTTTTATTGAAAACCTCCTTTCAATTCTTTATGCTTTCCAGAAATTCTACATCATTTCCAATCAACAATATGTCATCCACATATACTATTAGAAATGCTATAGAGCTCCCACTCACTTTCTTGTAAATACAAGTTTCTCCATAAACTTGTATAAACCCAAACGCTTTGATCACTTCATCAAAGCGAGTATTCCAGCTCCGAGATGCTTGCACCAGTCCATAGATGGATCGCTGGAGCTTGCATATTTTGTTAGCGCCTTTAGGATCGACAAAACCTTCCGGCTGTATCATATACAATTCTTCCTTAAGGAATCCGTAAAGGAATGCCGTTTTGACGTCCATTTGCCAGATTTCATAATCATAAAACGCGGCAATTGCTAACATAATTCTGACAGACTTTAGCATCGCTACGGGTGAGAAAGTCTCATCATAGTCAACTCCTTGAACTTGGTGATAACCTTTAGCAACAAGTCGAGCTTTATAGACGGTGATATTACCATCAACATTCGTCTTCTTCTTAAAGATCCATTTATTTTCAATAGCTCGCCGTTCATCGGGCAAGTCTACCAAAGTCCACACTTTGTTCTCATACATGGATCCAATCTCGGATTTCATGGCCTCAAGCCATTTGTCGGAATCCGGGCTTGCCATCGCTTCTTCATAGTTCGAAGGTTCATCGTTGTCTAGCAACATGTCCTCCAAGACTGGATTTCCGTACCACTCTGGTGCGGAATGTGTCCTGGTTGACCTTCGAAGTTCAGTAACAACTTGATCCGAAGTTTCATGATCATCATCATTAACTTCTTCTCTGGTCTGTGTCGATGTCACAGAAATTTCTTTCTGTGGCGTACTACTATCCAGAGGAGGTACAATTACCTCATCAAGTTCTACTTTCCTCCCACTCACTTCTTTCGAGAGAAACTCCTTCTCTAGAAAGGATCCATTCTTTAGCAACGAAAACTTTGCCTTCGGATCTGTGGTAGAAGGTGTACCCAACGGTCTCTTTTGGGTATCCTATGAAGACGCACTTATCCGCTTTGGGTTCGAGCTTATCTGGCTGAAGCCTTTTGACATAAGCATCGCATCCCCAAACTTTCAGAAACGACATCTTAGGTTTCTTGCAAACCACAGTTCATACGGTGTCATCTCAACGGATTTAGACGGTGCCCTTGTTTAAAGTGAATGCAGCTGTCTCTAATGCATAACCCCAAAATGATAGTGGCAAATCGGTAAGAGATATCATAGAACGCACCATATCCAATAGAGTACGATTACGACGTTCGGACACACCATTACGCT
Source organism: Elymus sibiricus (assembly GCA_039707655.1). Lineage (NCBI taxonomy): Eukaryota > Viridiplantae > Streptophyta > Magnoliopsida > Poales > Poaceae > Elymus > Elymus sibiricus. Next base: position 229,039,836 of record CM077664.1, on the reverse strand, counting down.
GTGGTGTTCCATGTGGCGTGAGCTGTGAAACAATTCCACATTGTCTTAAGTGATTGCCAAACTCGTAACTCAAATATTCTCCTCCACGATCAGATCGTAAGAACTTTATTTTCTTGTTACGATGGTTCTCTACTTCACTCTGAAATTCTTTGAACTTTTCAAATGTTTCAGATTTATGCTTCATCAAGTAGACATAACCATATCTACTCAAATCATCAGTGAACGTGAGAACATAACGATATCCACCGCGCGCCTCAACACTCATCGGACCGCATACATCGGTATGTATTATTTCCAATAAGTTGGTTGCTCGCTCCATTGTTCCGGAGAACGGAGTTTTAGTCATCTTGCCAATAAGGCACGGTTCACATGTCTCAAATGATTCATAATCAAGAGATTCCAAAAACCCATCTGCATGGAGTTTCTTCATGTGTTTAACACTGATATGACCTAAGCGGCAGTGCCACAAATATGTGGTACTATCATTATCTTTTGGCATTCGTGTTATGAACATATGTATTACTACGATCAAGATTCAATAAACCTTTCATTTTAAGTGCATGATCATCAATGATATTATCCAAATAAATAGAATAACAATTATTCTCTGAAATTGAATAACCGTCTTGCAATAAACACTATCAGATATAATGTTCATGCTTAACGCAAGCACCAAATAACAATTATTTAGGTTCATCACTAATCCTGAAGGTAGAGAGAGCGTGGCGATGGTGATCACATCAACCTTGGAGACACTTCCAATGCACATCGTCACCTCGTTCTTAGCTAGTCCTCGTTCATTCCGAAGCTCCATGTTTCAAGTTGTAAGCAACTGAACAAGTATCAAATACCCAGGTGCTCCTACGAGTACTAGTAAGGTACATATCAATAACATGTATATCAAATATCTTTGTTGACATTGCCAGTCTTATTATCTGCCAGTTACTTTGGGGAAGTTCCGCTCCCTGTGACATTTCCCTTTGCAATGGGAGCACTAAGTCTCGGGTTTGGTTCAGCCTTGGGTTTCTTCGCGTGAGCGGCAACTGTTTTACCGTTCTTCTTGAAGTTCCCTTTTCTTTCCCTTGCCCTTCTTGAAACTAGTGGTCTTATTAACCATCAACACTTGATGCTCCCTTTTTGATTTCTACATCCGCAGCTTGTAGCATCGCGAATAGCTTAAGGATCTTCTATCCCTTGCATGTTTATAGTTCATCACGAAGATCCAGTAGCTTAGTGATAGTGACTAGAGAACTCTATCAATCACCACTTTATTCGGAAGTCTAACTCCCACTTGATTCAAGTGTTTGAAGTACTCAGACATTCTGAGTACATGCTCACTAACGGAGCTGTTCTCCTCCATCTTGTAGCTATAGAACTTGTCGAAGGTGTCATACCTCTCGACCCGGGTGTGAGCTTGAAAAACAAATTTTCAGCTCTTGGAACATTTCATATGCTCCGTGTTGCTCAAAACATATTTGGAGCTCCGGTTCTAAGCCGTAAAGTATGGCGCACTGAACTATCGATTAGTCATCTTTTCTTGTCTGCCAGACATTCATAACGTCCTCAGACGAAGCCGTAGGGGTATTTCACTGAGCGGTGCATTAAGGACATAAGCCTTCTGTGCAGCAGTGAGGACAATCCTCAGATCACGGACCTAGTCCGCATAGTTGCTTCCATCAACTTTCAACTTCGTTTTCTCTTGGAACATAATAAAAACAGGGGAACTACAGCGCGGTCTATTGATCTACAACATAAATTTGCTAAGACAAGTAAGACTATGTTCATGACAATTGAAGTTCAATTAATCAAATTACTTAAGAACTCCCACTTAGATTAACATCCCTCAAGTTGTCTAAGTGTAACATGATCCACATCAACTAAACCACGTCCGATCATCACGTGAGGTGGATTAGTTATCAATGGTGAACATCTTTCATGTTGATCATATCTACTATATGACTCATGTTCGACCTTTCGGTCTCTTGTGTTCCGAGGCCATGTCTGTACATGCTAGGCTCGTCAAGTTTAACCCAAGTATTCTGCGTGTGTAAAACTGGCTTACACCCGTTGTATGCGAACGAAAGAATCCATCACACCCGATCATCACGTGGTGCTTAGAACCGTCGAACCTTCGCAACGGTGCATACTAGGGGAGAACACTTATCTTGAAATTTAGTGAAGGGATCATCTTATAATGCTACCGTCGTCCTAAGCAAAATAAGATGCATAAAAGGATTAACATCACATGCAATTCAATATATGTGACATGATATGGCCATCATCGTCTTGTGCTTTTGATCTCCATCAGCAAAGCACCGTCATGATGTCCATCGTCACCGGGTTGACACCTTGATCTGTTGGGGAACGTTGCATGGGAAACAAAATTTTTCCTACGCACACACAAGATCTATCCATGGTGATGAGCATCTACGAGAGGGAGAGTGAATCTACATACCCTTGTAGATCGCTAAGCGGAAGCGTTAAGAAACGCGGTTGATGTAGTCGAACGTCTCCGCGATCCTAATCGCAAGTCGTCCCTCGATCCGATCACGAACTAGTGCCGAACGGACGGCACCTCCGCATTCAACACACGTACGGCTTGATGACGCCTTCACCTCCTCGATCCAGCGAGCGATGGTGAAGTAGTAGATGAGTTCCGGTAGCACGGCGGCGTGGTGATGGTGGTGAGGAACAATCTCTGCAGGGCTTCGCCAAGCACTACGGAGATTATGACGGGAGAACTAGAGGGTTAGGGTTGCCGACACACGGCTTGGGAAATCTTGATGTATCCCGTGTGCTAGCCCTGCCCCTCTATTTATATGTTGAGCCTTGGGGTCTAAACTTGGAGTAAAAGCCTCCTCCAGGTCGGTTTTGCCCGCACAAGGTCGGTTTGGCCCGCAGGGAAAGAGTCCAACTCGGATCCCTGCAGTATCGCGTACAAGCGGTAGTACCGCTTACGATAAGCGGTAGTACCGCCTGTAGCGGTAGTACCGCTTACGATAAGCGGTAGTACCGCCTGTAGCGGTAGTACCGCTTACGATAAGCGGTAGTACCACCCCAGACGCCAGCAAAACTTCCTTTTGCACCTTGCCTAAGCCTCGTGGGCTTTACCCCTTGGCCCAAATAAAGTGTTCTCGTACCCGAACATTTCGGGAAACATCCGGAACCCCTTCCGGTGAATTCCGGAACCCTTCCGGAGACCAAACACTATTATCCCATATATCAATCTTTACCTCCGGACTCTTCCGGAGATCCTCGTGTTGGGGAACGTTGCATGGGAAACAAAAATTTTCCTACGCACACACAAGATCTATCCATGGTGATGAGCATCTACGAGAGGGAGAGTGAATCTACATACCCTTGTAGATCGCTAAGCGGAAGCGTTAATAAACGCGGTTGATGTAGTCGAACGTCTTCGCGATCCAAATCGCCGAGCGTCCCGCGATCCAATCACGATCCTTCCGATCTAGTGCCGAACGGACGGCACCTCCGCGTTCAACACACGTACGGCTTGATGACGCCTTCACCTCCTCGATCCAGCGAGCGATGGTGAAGTAGTGGTTGAGTTCTAGCAGCACGACGGCGTGGTGATGGTGGTGAGGAACAATCTCTGCAGGGCTTCGCCAAGCACTACGGAGATTATGACGGAGGAACTAGAGGGCTAGGGTTGCCGGCACACGGCTTGGGAAATCCTGATGTGTCCCGTGTGCTAGCCCTGCCCCTCTATTTATATGTTGAGCCTTGGGGGTCTAAACTTGGAGTAAAAGCCTCCTCCGGGTCGGTTTTGCCCGCACAAGGTCGGTTTGGCCCGCAGGGAAAGAGTCCAACTCGGATCCCTGCCGAACCGCGCACAGCCGCGCACAAGCGGTAGTACCGCTTCACATAAGCGGTAGTACCGCTTGGGCGGTAGTACCGCTTCACACAAGCGGTAGTACCGCTCGGGCGGTAGTACCGCTTCACCAAGCGGTAGTACCGCTTACGCGGCAGCAAAACTACTTTTGCACTTTCCAATACCTCGTGGGCTTTATCCCTTTGGCTCATATAAAGTGTTGCTGCACCCGAACACTTCGGTAAACATCCGGAACCCATTTCGGTGAACTCTGGAACTCTTCCGGAGATCGAAACACTATTATCACATATATCAATCTTTACCTCCGGACTCTTCCGGAGATCCTCGTCATGTCCGGGATCTTATCCGAGACTTCCGAACAACTTTCGGTCACCAACATAATAACTCAATTATACTAATCGTCACCAAACGTTAAGTGTGTAGACCCTGCGGGTTCGAGAACTATGTAGACATGACCGAGACACCTCTACGGCCAATAACCAATAGCGGGACCTGGATGCCCATATTGGCTCCTACATATTCTACGAAGATCTTTATCGGTCGAACCTCTATGTCAAGGATTCAGTTAATCCCGTATGCTGTTCCCTTTGTTCTTCGGTATGTTACTTGCCCGAGATTCGATCGTCGGTATCACTATACCTAGTTCAATCTCGTTACCGGCAAGTCTCTTTACTCGTTCCGTAATACAAGATCTCGTGGCTAACACTTTAGTCACATTGCTTGCAAGGCTCATTGTGATGTTGTATTACCGAGTGGGCCCTGAGATACCTCTCCGTCATACGGAGTAACAAATCCCAGTCTTGATCCATGCCAACCCAACAGACACCCTCGGAGATACCTGTAGAGCACCTTTATAGTCACCCAGTTACGTTGCGACGTTTGATACACACAAGGTATTCCTCCGGTGTTAGTGAGTTGCATGATCTCATGGTCAAAGGAACAGATACTTGACATGCAGAAAACAATAGCAATAAACTGACACGATCAAATGCTACGTTTACAGTTTGGGTCTTGTCCATCACATCATTCTCCTAATGATGTGATCCCGTTATCAAATGACATCTCATGTCAATGGCTAGGAAACCTTAACCATCTTTGATCAACGAGCTAGTCAACTAGAGGCTTGCTAGGGACACAGTGTTGTCTATGTACCCACACATGTATTTGAGTTTCCAATCAATACAATTATAGCATGGATAATAAACGATTATCATTAACAAGGAAATATAATAATAACCAATTTATTATTGCCTCTAGGGCATATTTCCAACAGTCTCCCACTTGCACTAGAGTCAATAATCTAGTTCACATCACTATGTGATTTACATTGTAATGAATCGAACACCCATGCAGTTCTGGTGTTGTTCATGTTTAGCCCTTGGAAGAGGTTTAGTCATCGGATCTGCAACATTTAGATCCGTGTGTACTTTGCAAATATTTATGTCGTCCTCCTTGATGTAATCGCGGATGGAATTGAAACGTCGCTTTATGTGTCTGGTCCTCTTGTGAAATCTTGGTTCCTTGGCTAGAGCAATGGCACCAGTATTATCACAAAACAGAGTCATTGGGTTAAGCGCACTAGGCACTACTCCAAGATCTGTCATGAACTCCTTCATCCAGACACCTTCCTTCGCCGCCTCCGAGGCAGCGATGTACTTCGCTTCGCATGTAGAATCTGCTACCACGCTTTGCTTGGAACTGCACCAGCTAACCGCACCCCCATTAAGAATAAATACGTATCCGGTTTGCGACTTAGAGTCATCCGGATCAGTGTCAAAGCTTGCATCGACGTAACCCTTTACGACGAGCTCTTGATCACCTCCATAAACGAGAAACATGTCCTTAGTCCTTTTCAGGTACTTCAGGATATTCTTGACCGCCGTCCAGTGTTCCATTCCTGGATCACTTTGAAACCTTCCGACCATACTTATGGCAAGGCTGACATCGGGTCTTGTGCACAGCATTGCATACATGATAGAGCCTATGGCTGAAGCATAGGGGATGACACTCATCTTTTCTCTATCTTCTGCAGTCACTGGGCATTGAGTCTTACTCAACTTCACACCTTGCAATACAGGCAAGAACCCCTTCTTGGACTGATCCATTTTGAACTTCTTCAAAACTTTGTCAAGGTATGTGCTTTGTGAAAGTCCTATTAAGCGTCTCGATCTATCTCTATAGATCTTGATGCCTAATATGAAAGCAGCTTCTCCTAGGTCCTTCATTGAAAAACTCTTGTTCAAATATTCCTTTACGCTTTCCAGCATTTCTATATTGTTTCCAATCAGCAATATGTCATCCACATATAATATTAGAAACGCTATAGAGCTCCCACTCACTTTCTTGTAAATACAAGCTTCTCCGTAAACTTGTATAAACTCGAACGCTTTGATCACTTCATCAAAGCGAAGATTCCAACTCCGAGATGCTTGCACCAGTCCATAAATGGATCGCTGGAGTTTGCAAACTTTGTCAGCATTCTCTGGATCGACAAAACCTTCTGGTTGCATCATATACAACTCTTCCTTAAGGTAACCGTTAAGGAACGCTGTTTTGACATCCATCTGCCAAATTTCATAATCGAAAAAGGCAGCTATTGCTAACATGATTCTGACGGACTTAAGCATCGCTACAGGTGAGAAGGTCTCATCGTAGTCAACTCCTTGAACTTGTGAAAAACCCTTTGCCACAAGTCGAGCTTTATAGACGGTGACATTACCGTCCGCGTCCGTCTTCCTCTTAAAGATCCATTTGTTCTGAATGGCCTTACGCCCTTCAGGTAATACTTCCAAAGTCCATACTTTGTTTTCATACATGGATCCCATCTCGGATTTCATGGCCTCTAACCATTTCTCGGAATCCGGGCCCATCATCGCTTCTCCATAGCTCGTAGGTTCATCGTTGTTTAACAACATGACCTCTAAGACAGGGTTGCCGTACCACTCAGGAGCAGTATGCGTCCTTGTCGACCTACGAGGTTCGATAGCAACTTGATCCAAAGCTTCATGATCATCATCATTAACTTCCTCTTCAGCTAATGTAGGCTCCACAGAAACAACTTTCTGCGCTGCGCTACTCTCAGGTTGAAGTAAAGGTTCAACAACCTCATCAAGTTCTATCTTCCTCCCACTCAATTCTTTCGAGAGAAACTCTTTCTCAAGAAATGTTCCGTTTTTAGCGACAAACACTTTGCCCTCGGATCTGAGGTAGAAGGTATACCCAATTGTCTCTTTTGGGTATCCTATGAAGACGCATTTCTCCGCTTTGGGTTCCAGCTTTTCAGGCTGAAGCTTTTTGACATAAGCATCACATCCCCAAACTTTAAGAAACGACAGCTTTGGCTTCTTGTCAAACCAAAGTTCATATGGCGTTGTCTCAACGGATTTCGATGGTGCCCTATTTAAAGTGAATGCAGCTGTCTCTAATGCATAACCCCAAAACGATAGTGGCAAATCGGCAAGAGACATCATAGATCGCACCATATCCAATAAGGTTCGATTACGACGTTCGGACACACCATTACGCTGTGGTGTTCCAGGCGGTGTCAATTGTGAAACAATTCCACACTGTCTTAAGTGACTGCCAAACTCATAACTCAGATATTCTCCTCCTCGATCAGATCGTAGGAATTTAATCTTCTTGTTACGATGATTCTCAACTTCACTCTGAAATTGTTTGAACTTTTCAAATGTTTCAGACTTGTGTTTCATTAAGTAAATATACCCATATCTACTTAAGTCATCAGTGAAGGTGAGAAAGTAACGATAACCACCGCGCGCCTCAATACTCATCGGACCGCACACATCAGTATGTATGATTTCCAATAAGTCACTTGCCCGTTCCATTGTTCCAGAGAACGGCGTTTTAGTCATCTTGCCCATGAGGCATGGCTCACATGTGTCAAGTGATTCAAAATCAAGTGACTCCAAAAGTCCATCAGCATGGAGCTTCTTCATGCGTTTTACGCCAATATGACCTAAACGGCAGTGCCACAAGAAAGTGGTATTATCATTATCAATTCTACATCTTTTGGCATCAATGTTATGAACATGTGTATCATTACTATCGAGATTCAATAAGAATAAACCCCTCACATCGGGTGCATGACCATAAAAGATATTACTCATATAAATAGAACAACCATTATTCTCTGATTTAAATGAGTAACCGTCTCGCAATAAACAAGATCCAGATATAATGTTCATGCTTAACGCAGGCACTAAATAACAATTATTCAGGTTCATCACTAATCCCGATGGTAATCGAAGAGCGAGCGTGCCGACGGTGATCACATCAACCTTGGAACCATTTCCCACGCGCATCGTCACTTCGTCCTTTGCCAGCCTCCGTCTATTCCGCAGTTCCTGTTTTGAGTTGCAAATATGAGCAACCGCACCGGTATCAAATACCCAGGCACTACAACGAGAGTTGGTAAGGTACACATCAATAACATGTATATCATATATACCTTGTTTGTTGTTGGCCGCCTTCTTGTCAGCCAAATACTTGGGGCAGTTCCGCTTCCAGTGTCCAGTTCCCTTGCAATGAAAACACACAGTTTCTGGTTTGGGTCCAGCCTTGGGTTTCTTCACGAGAGGAGCAACTGCTTTGCCACTCTGCTTGGAGTTACCCTTCTTACCCTTGCCATTTTTCTTGAAACTAGTGGTTTTATTGACCATCAACACTTGATGCTCCTTCTGAATTTCAGACTCAGCGGCTTTCAGCATCGCAAACAGCTCGGCGACTGACTTGTTCATCACGTGCATGTTATAGTTCAACACGAAGCTTTAGTAGCTAGGTGGCAATGATTGAAGAACTCTGTCAGTGATAGCCTCTGGCGGAAGGGATATCCCTAACTCAGCCAGACGGGTGGAGTACCCAGACATTCTGAGCACGTGATCACTGATAGACCCGTTCTCCTCCATCTTGCAAGCATAGAACTTATTGGAGATCTCATATCTCTCGATCCGGGCATTCTTCTGAAAGATAAACTTCAACTCCTGGAACATCTCATATGCTCCATGACGTTCAAAACGTCTTTGAAGTCCCGGTTCTAAGCCATACAACATTGCACATTGAACTATTGAGTAATCATCAGAACGAGCCTGCCAGGCGTTCACAACGTCTAGAGACTCAACTGGAGCGGGTGGATCACCAAGCGGTGCATCAAGGACATAAGCCTTCTGGGAAGCCGTAAGGATAATCCTTAGATTACGGGCCCAGTCCACAAAGTTACTTCCATCATCTTTCAACTTAGCTTTCTCTAGGAACGCATTAAAATTCAGGGGTGCTACTGCGCGAGCCATGATCTACAACATAAATATTGCAAAGACAACTTAGACTATTTTTCTTAGATAATGAGTTTAGTTAATCATATTACTTAAAAACTCCCACTCAAATTGACATCCCTCCGATCATTCGAGTGTAACATGATCCAAATCCACCAACTCAAGTCCGATCATCACGTGAGTTGAGGTGGTTTCAATGGTGAACATCTTCATGTTGATCATATCTACTATATGACTCATGTTCGACCTTTCGGTCTCTTGTGTTCCGAGGCCATGTCTGTACATGCTAGGCTCGTCAAGTTTAACCCGAGTGTTCCGCACGTGTAACATGGCTTACACCCGTTGTATGCGAACGTAGAGTCTATCACACCCGATCATCACGGCGTGTCTCGAAACGACGAACTTTCGCAACGGTGCACACTTGGGGAGAACACAATTTATCTTGAAATTTAAGTGAGGGATCACCTTATAATGCTACCGTCGTCCTAAGCAAAATAAGATGCATAAAAGGATTAACATCACATGCAAATCATAAGTGACATGATATGGCCATGAACTTGTGCTTTTGATCTCCATCTCCAAAGCACCGGCATGATCTCCATCGTCACCGGCATGACACCATGATCTCCATCATCTTGATCTCCATCAACGTGTCGCCATAAGGTTGTCGCGCCGACTGTTGCTTCCACGACTATAGCTAACGTTTAGCGATAAAGTAAGGCATTACATAGCGCTTAATGATTGACACGCAGGTCATACAATAATTAAAGACAACTCTATGGCTCCTGCCAGTTGCCGTACTCATCGACATGCAAGTCGTGATATTCTATACAAAACATGATCATCTCATACATCACATATATCTCATCATGTAATTGGCCATATCACATCACAACATACCCTGCAAAAACAAGTTAGACGTCCTCTAATTGTTGTTGCAAATTTTACGTGGCTGCTACGGGTTTGCAAGAACCGTTCTTACCTACGCAAAACCACAACGTGGTGTAGTGATTGCTTTTTGATCTTCTAAAAGAACCCTCTTCATTGAACCGATTCAACTAAAGTGAGAGAGACAGACACCCGCCAGTCACCTTTATGCAACAAGTGCACGCAGCGGTAAAACCAGTCTCGCGTAAGCGTACGCGTAATGTCGGTCCGGGCCGCTTCATCTCACAATGCCGCTGAATCAAGTATCAACTAGTAACGGCAAGCAATATGTATACACCCACGCCCACAACTCGTTTGTGTTCTACTCGAGATCTCATCTACGCATAGACCTAGCTCATGATGCCACTGTAGGGGAACGTTGCATGGGAAACAAAAATTTTCCTACGCACACACAAGATCTATCCATGGTGATGAGCATCTACGAGAGGGAGAGTGAATCTACATACCCTTGTAGATCGCTAAGCGGAAGCGTTAATAAACGCGGTTGATGTAGTCGAACGTCTTCGCGATCCAAATCGCCGAGCGTCCCGCGATCCAATCACGATCCTTCCGATCTAGTGCCGAACGGACGGCACCTCCGCGTTCAACAAACGTACGGCTTGATGACGCCTTCACCTCCTCGATCCAGCGAGCGATGGTGAAGTAGTGGTTGAGTTCCAGCAGCACGACGGCGTGGTGATGGTGGTGAGGAACAATCTCTGCAGGGCTTCGCCAAGCACTACGGAGATTATGACGGAGGAACTAGAGGGCTAGGGTTGCCGGCACACGGCTTGGGAAATCCTGATGTGTCCCGTGTGCTAGCCCTGCCCCTCTATTTATATGTTGAGCCTTGGGGTCTAAACTTGGAGTAAAAGCCTCCTCCGGGTCGGTTTTGCCCGCACAAGGTCGGTTTGGCCCGCAGGGAAAGAGTCCAACTCGGATCCCTGCCGAACCGCGCACAGCCGCGCACAAGCGGTAGTACCGCTTCACATAAGCGGTAGTACCGCTTGGGCGGTAGTACCGCTTCACACAAGCGGTAGTACCGCTCGGGCGGTAGTACCGCTTCACCAAGCGGTAGTACCGCTTACGCGGCAGCAAAACTACTTTTGCACTTTCCAATACCTCGTGGGCTTTATCCCTTTGGCTCATATAAAGTGTTGCTGCACCCGAACACTTCGGTAAACATCCGGAACCCATTTCGGTGAACTCTGGAACTCTTCCGGAGATCGAAACACTATTATCACATATATCAATCTTTACCTCCGGACTCTTCCGGAGATCCTCGTCATGTCCGGGATCTTATCCGAGACTTCCGAACAACTTTCGGTCACCAACATAATAACTCAATTATACTAATCGTCACCAAACGTTAAGTGTGTAGACCCTGCGGGTTCGAGAACTATGTAGACATGACCGAGACACCTCTACGGCCAATAACCAATAGCGGGACCTGGATGCCCATATTGGCTCCTACATATTCTACGAAGATCTTTATCGGTCGAACCTCTATGTCAAGGATTCAGTTAATCCCGTATGCTGTTCCCTTTGTTCTTCGGTATGTTACTTGCCCGAGATTCGATCGTCGGTATCACTATACCTAGTTCAATCTCGTTACCGGCAAGTCTCTTTACTCGTTCCGTAATACAAGATCTCGTGGCTAACACTTTAGTCACATTGCTTGCAAGGCTCATTGTGATGTTGTATTACCGAGTGGGCCCTGAGATACCTCTCCGTCATACGGAGTAACAAATCCCAGTCTTGATCCATGCCAACCCAACAGACACCCTCGGAGATACCTGTAGAGCACCTTTATAGTCACCCAGTTACGTTGCGACGTTTGATACACACAAGGTATTCCTCCGGTGTTAGTGAGTTGCATGATCTCATGGTCAAAGGAACAGATACTTGACATGCAGAAAACAATAGCAATAAACTGACACGATCAAATGCTACGTTTACAGTTTGGGTCTTGTCCATCACATCATTCTCCTAATGATGTGATCCCGTTATCAAATGACATCTCATGTCAATGGCTAGGAAACCTTAACCATCTTTGATCAACGAGCTAGTCAACTAGAGGCTTGCTAGGGACACAGTGTTGTCTATGTACCCACACATGTATTTGAGTTTCCAATCAATACAATTATAGCATGGATAATAAACGATTATCATTAACAAGGAAATATAATAATAACCAATTTATTATTGCCTCTAGGGCATATTTCCAACACCTCGTCATGTCCGGGATCTTATCCGGGACTCCGAACAACCTTCGGTCACCAACAAAATAACTCAACTATACTAATCGTCACCAAACGTTAAGTGTGTAGACCCTGCGGGTTCGAGAACTATGTAGACATGACCGAGACACCTCTACGATCAATAACCAATAGCGGGACCTGGATGCCCATATTGGCTCCTACATATTCTACGAAGATCTTTATCGGTCGAACCTCTATGTCAAGGATTCAGTTAATCCCGTATGCTGTTCCCTTTGTTCTTCGGTATGTTACTTGCCCAAGATTCGATCGTCGGTATCTCTATACCTAGTTCAATCTCGTTACCGGCAGGTCTCTTTACTCGTTCCGTAATACAAGATCTCGTGGCTAACACTTTAGTCACATTGCTTGCAAGGCTCATTGTGATGTTGTATTACCGAGTGGGCCCTGAGATACCTCTCCGTCACACGGAGTAACAAATCCCAGTCTTGATCCATGCCAACCCAACAGACACCCTCGGAGATACCTGTAGAGCACCTTTATAGTCACCCAGTTACGTTGCGACGTTTGATACACACAAGGTACTCCTCCAATGTCAGGGAGTTGCATGATCTCATGGTCATAGGAACAGATACTTGACATGCAGAAAACAATAGCAATAAACTGACACGATCATATGCTACGTTCGTAGTTTGGGTCTTGTCCATCACATCATTCTCCTAATGATGTGATCCCGTTATCAAATGACATCTCATGTCCATGGCTAGGAAACCTTAACCATCTTTGATCAACGAGCTAGTTAACTAGAGGCTTACTAGGGACACAGTGTTGTTTATGTACCCACACATGTATTTGAGTTTCCAATCAATACAATTATAGCATGGATAATAAACGATTATCATGAACAAGGAAATATAATAATAACTAATTTATTATTGCCTCTAGGGCATATTTCCAACAGTCTCCCACTTGCACTAGAGTCAATAATCTAGTTCACATCACTATGTGATTTACATTGTAATGAATCGAACACCCATACAGTTCTGGTGTTGTTCATGTTTAGCCCTTGGAAGAGGTTTAGTCATCGGATCTGCAACATTCAGATCCGTGTGTACTTTGCAAATATTTATGTCGTCCTCCTTGATGTAATCGCGGATGGAATTGAAACATCGCTTTATGTGTCTGGTCCTCTTGTGAAATCTTGGTTCCTTGGCTAGAGCAATGGCACCAGTATTATCACAAAACAGATTCATTGGGTTAAGCGCACTAGGCACTACTCCAAGATCTGTCATGAACTCCTTCATCCAGACACCTTCCTTCGCCGCCTCCGAGGCAGCGATGTACTCCGCTTCGCATGTAGAATCAGCTACCACGCTTTGCTTGGAACTGCACCAGCTAACCGCACCCCCATTAAGAATAAATACGTATCCGGTTTGTGACTTAGAGTCATCCGGATCAGTGTCAAAGCTTGCATCGACGTAACCCTTTACGACGAGCTCTTGACCACCTCCATAAACGAGAAACATGTCCTTAGTCCTTTTCAGGTACTTCAGGATATTCTTGACCGCCGTCCAGTGTTCCATTCCTGGATCACTTTGAAACCTTCCGACCATACTTATGGCAAGGCTGACATCGGGTCTTGTGCACAGCATTGCATACATGATAGAGCCTATGGCTGAAGCATAGGGGATGACACTCATCTTTTCTCTATCTTCTGCAGTCACTGGGCATTGAGTCTTACTCAACTTCACACCTTGCAATACAGGCAAGAACCCCTTCTTGGACTGATCCATTTTGAACTTCTTCAAAACTTTGTCAAGGTATGTGCTTTGTGAAAGTCCTATTAAGCGTCTCGATCTATCTCTATAGATCTTGATGCCTAATATGAAAGCAGCTTCTCCTAGGTCCTTCATTGAAAAACTCTTGTTCAAATATTCCTTCAGGCTTTCCAACATTTCTATATTGTTTCCAATTAGTAATATGTCATCCACATATAATATTAGAAACGCTATAGAGCTCCCACTCACTTTCTTGTAAATACAAGCTTCTCCGTAAACTTGTATAAACTCGAATGCTTTGATCACCTCATCAAAGCGAAGATTCCAACTCCGAGATGCTTGCACCAGTCCATAAATGGATCGCTGGAGTTTGCAAACTTTGTCAGCATTCTCTGGATCGACAAAACCTTCTGGTTGCATCATATACAACTCTTCCTTAAGGAAACCGTTAAGGAACGCTGTTTTGACATCCATCTGCCAAATTTCATAATCTAAAAAGGCAGCTATTGCTAACATGATTCTGACGGACTTAAGCATCGCTACGGGTGAGAAGGTCTCATCGTAGTCAACTCCTTGAACTTGGGAAAAACCCTTTGCCACAAGTCGAGCTTTATAGACGGTGACATTACCGTCCGCGTCCGTCTTCCTCTTAAAGATCCATTTGTTCTGAATGGCCTTACGCCCTTCAGGTAATACTTCCAAAGTCCACACTTTGTTTTCATACATGGATCCCATCTCGGATTTCATGGCCTCTAACCACTTCTCGGAATCCGGGCCCATCATCGCTTCTCCATAGCTCGTAGGTTCATCGTTGTCCAACAACATGACCTCTAAGACAGGGTTGCCGTACCACTCAGGAGCAGTACGCGTCCTTGTCGACCTACGAGGTTCGATAGCAACTTGATCCAAAGCTTCATGATCATCATCATTAACTTCTTCTTCAGCTGATGTAGGCTCTACAGAAACATCTTTCTGCGCTGCGCTACTCTCAGGTTGAAGTAAAGGTTCAACAACCTCATCAAGTTCTATCTTCCTCCCACTCAATTCTTTCGAGAGAAACTCTTTCTCAAGAAATGTTCCGTTTTTAGCGACAAACACTTTGCCTTCAGATCTGAGGTAGAAGGTATACCCAACTGTCTCTTTTGGGTATCCTATGAAGACGCATTTCATCGCTTTGGGTTCCAGCTTTTCAGGCTGAAGCTTTTTGACATAAGCATCACATCCCCAAACTTTAAGAAACGACAGCTTTGGCTTCTTGCCAAACCAAAGTTCATATGGCGTCGTCTCAACGGATTTTGATGGTGCCCTATTTAAAGTGAATGCAGCTATCTCTAATGCATAACCCCAAAACGATAGTGGCAAATTGGCAAGAGACATCATAGATCGCACCATATCCAATAAGGTTCGATTACGACATTCGGACACACCATTACGCTGTGGTGTTCCAGGCGGTTTTAGTTGTGAAACAATTCCACATTGTCTTAAGTGACTGCCAAACTCATAACTCAGATATTCTCCTCCTCGATGAGATCGTAGGAATTTAATCTTCTTGTTACGATGATTCTCAACTTCACTCTGAAATTGTCTGAACTTTTCAAATGTTTCAGAATTGTGTTTCATTAAGTAAATATACCCATATCTACTTAAGTCATTAGTGAAGGTGAGAGAGTAACGATAACCACCGCGCGCCTCAATACTCATCGGACCGCACACATCAGTATGTATGATTTCCAATAAGTCACTTGCCCGTTCCATTGTTCCAGAGAACGGCGTTTTAGTCATCTTGCCCATGAGGCATGGCTCACATGTGTCAAGTGATTCAAAATCAAGTGACTCCAAAAGTCCATCAACATGGAGCTTCCTCATGCGTTTTACGCCAATGTGACCTAAACGGCAGTGCCACAAGAAAGTGGTATTATCATTATCAATCCTACATCTTTTGGCATCAATGTTATGAACATGTGTATCATTACTATCGAGATTCAATAAGAATAAACCCCTCACATTGGGTGCATGACCATAAAAGATATTACTCATATAAATAGAACAACCATTATTCTCTGATTTAAATGAGTAACCGTCTCGTAATAAATAAGATCCAGATATAATGTTCATGCTTAACGCAGGCACTAAATAACAATTATTCAGGTTCATCACTAATCCCGATGGAAATCGAAGAGCGAGCGTGCCGACGGCGATCACATCAACCTTGGAACCATTTCCCACGCGCATCGTCACTTCGTCCTTTGCCAGCCTCCGTCTATTCCGCAGTTCCTGTTTTGAGTTGCAAATATGAGCAACCGCACCGGTATCAAATACCCAGGCACTACAATGAGAGTTGGTAAGGTACACATCAATAACATGTATATCATATATACCTTGTTTGTTGTTGGCCGCCTTCTTGTCAGCCAAATACTTGGGGCATTTCCGCTTCCAGTGTCCAGTTCCCTTGCAATGAAAGCACATAGTTTCTGGTTTGGGTCCAGCCTTGGGTTTCTTCACAAGAGGAGCAACTGCTTTGCCACTCTTCTTGGAGTTACCCTTCTTACCCTTGCCATTTTTCTTGAAACTAGTGGTTTTATTGACCATCAACACTTGATGCTCCTTCTGAATTTCAGACTCAGCGGCTTTCAGCATCGCAAACAGCTCGGCGACTGACTTGTTCATCCCGTGCATGTTATAGTTCAACACGAAGCTCTTGTAGCTATGTGGCAATGATTGAAGAACTCTGTCAGTGATAGCCTCTGGCGGAAGGGGCATCCCCAATTCAGCCAGACGGGTGGAGTACCCAGACATTCTGAGTACGTGATCACTGATAGACCCGTTCTCCTCCATCTTGCAAGCATAGAGCTTATCGGAGATCTCATATCTCTCGATCCGGGCATTCTTCTGAAAGATAAACTTCAACTCCTGGAACATCTCATATGCTCCATGACGTTCAAAACGTCTTTGAAGTCCCGGTTCTAAGCCATACAATATTGCACATTGAACTATTGAGTAATCTTCAGAACGAGCCTGCCAGGCGTTCACAACGTCTAGAGACTCAACTGGAGCGGGTGGATCACCAAGCGGTGCATCAAGGACATAAGCCTTCTGGGAAGCCGTAAGGATAATCCTTAGATTACGGGCCCAGTCCACAAAGTTACTTCCATCATCTTTCAACTTAGCTTTCTCTAGGAACGCATTAAAATTCAGGGGTGCTACTGCGCGAGCCATGATCTACAACATAAATATAGCAAAGACAACTTAGACTATTGTTTTAGATAATGAGTTTAGTTAATCATATTACTTAAAAACTCCCACTCAAAGTGACATCCCTCCGGTCATTCGAGTGTAACATGATCCAAATCCACCAACTCAAGTCCGATCATCACGTGAGTTGAGGTGGTTTCAATGGTGAACATCTTCATGTTGATCATATCTACTATATGACTCATGTTCGACCTTTCGGTCTCTTGTGTTCCGAGGCCATGTCTGTACATGCTAGGCTCGTCAAGTTTAACCCGAGTGTTCCGCACGTGCAACATGGCTTACACCCGTTGTATGTGAACGTAGAGTCTATCACACCCGATCATCACGGCGTGTCTCGAAACGACGAACTTTCGCAACGGTGCACACTCGGGGAGAACACAATTTTATCTTGAAATTTAAGTGAGGGATCACCTTATAATGCTACCGTCGTCCTAAGCAAAATAAGATGCATAAAAGGATTAACATCACATGCAAATCATAAGTGACATGATATGGCCATGAACTTGTGCTTTTGATCTCCATCTCCAAAGCACCGGCATGATCTCCATCGTCACCGGCATGACACCATGATCTCCATCATCTTGATCTCCATCAACGTGTCTCCATGAGGTTGTCGCGCCGACTGTTGCTTCCACGACTATTGCTAACTCATAGCGATAAAGTAAAGCAAAGCGGCGAAAATAATTAAAGACAACTCTATGGCTCCTGCCAGTTGCCGTACTCATCGACATGCAAGTCGTGATATTCTATACAACACATGATCATCTCATACATCACATATATCTCATCATGTAATTGGCCATATCACATCACAACATACCCTGCAAAAACAAGTTAGACGTCCTCTAATTGTTGTTGCAAGTTTTACGTGGCTGCTACGGGTTTGCAAGAACCGTTCTTACCTACGCAAAACCACAACGTGGTGTAGTGATTGCTTTTTGATCTTCTAAAAGAACCCTCTTCATTGAAATCGATTCAACTAAAGTGAGAGAGACAGACACCCGCTAGCCATCTTTATGCAACAAAGTTACATGTCAGTTGAAGGAACCGGTCTCTCGTAAGCGTACGAGTAATGTTGGTCCGGGCCGCTTCATCTCACAATGCCGCCGAATCAAGTATCAACTAGTAACGGCAAGCAATATGTATACACCCACGCCCACAACTCGTTTGTGTTCTACTCGAGATCTCATCTACGCATAAACCTGGCTCTGATACCACTGTTGGGGAACGTTGCATGGGAAACAAAAATTTTCCTACGCACACACAAGATCTATCCATGGTGATGAGCATCTATGAGAGGGAGAGTGAATCTACATACCCTTGTAGATCGCTAAGCGGAAGCGTTAAGAAACGCGGTTGATGTAGTCGAACGTCTCCGCGATCCAAATCGCAAGTCGTCCCTCGATCCGATCACGAACTAGTGCCGAATGGACGGCACCTCCGCGTTCAACACACGTACGGCTTGATGACGCCTTCACCTCCTCGATCCAGCGAGCGATGGTGAAGTAGTA
This sequence comes from Elymus sibiricus, assembly GCA_039707655.1. Lineage (NCBI taxonomy): Eukaryota > Viridiplantae > Streptophyta > Magnoliopsida > Poales > Poaceae > Elymus > Elymus sibiricus. The sequence continues at coordinate 229,021,011 of CM077664.1, read as the reverse complement.
GATGAGTTCCGGCAGCACGGCGGCGTGGTGATGGTGGTGAGGAACAATCTCTGCAGGGCTTCGCCAAGCACTACGGATATTATGACGGGAGAACTAGAGGGTTAGGGTTGCCGACACACGGCTTGGGAAATCTTGATGTATCCCGTGTGCTAGCCCTGCCCCTCTATTTATATGTTGAGCCTTGGGGTCTAAACTTGGAGTAAAAGCCTCCTCCAGGTCGGTTTTGCCCGCACAAGGTCGGTTTGGCCCGCAGGGAAAGAGTCCAACTCGGATCCCTGCAGTATCACGTACAAGCGGTAGTACCGCTTACGATAAGCGGTAGTACCGCCTGTAGCGGTAGTACCGCTTACGATAAGCGGTATTACCGCCTGTAGCGGTAGTACCGCTTACGATAAGTGGTAGTACCGCCTGTAGCGGTAGTACCGCTTACGATAAGCGGTAGTACCACCCCAGACGCCAGCAAAACTTCCTTTTGCACCTTGCCTAAGCCTCGTGGGCTTTACCCCTTGGCCCAAATAAAGTGTTCTCGTACCCGAACATTTCGGGAAACATCCGGAACCCCTTCCGGTGAATTCCGGAACCCTTCCGGAGACCAAACACTATTATCCCATATATCAATCTTTACCTCCGGACTCTTCCGGAGATCCTCGTCATGTCCGGGATCTTATCCGGGACTCCGAACAACCTTCGGTCACCAACAAAATAACTCAACTATACTAATCGTCACCAAACGTTAAGTGTGTAGACCCTGCGGGTTCGAGAACTATGTAGACATGACCGAGACACCTCTACGATCAATAACCAATAGCGGGACCTGGATGCCCATATTGGCTCCTACATATTCTACGAAGATCTTTATCGGTCGAACCTCTATGTCAAGGATTCAGTTAATCCCGTATGCTGTTCCCTTTGTTCTTCGGTATGTTACTTGCCCAAGATTCGATCGTCGGTATCTCTATACCTAGTTCAATCTCGTTACCGGCAGGTCTCTTTACTCGTTCCGTAATACAAGATCTCGTGGCTAACACTTTAGTCACATTGCTTGCAAGGCTCATTGTGATGTTGTATTACCGAGTGGGCCCTGAGATACCTCTCCGTCACACGGAGTAACAAATCCCAGTCTTGATCCATGCCAACCCAACAGACACCCTCGGAGATACCTGTAGAGCACCTTTATAGTCACCCAGTTACGTTGCGACGTTTGATACACACAAGGTACTCCTCCAATGTCAGGGAGTTGCATGATCTCATGGTCATAGGAACAGATACTTGACATGCAGAAAACAATAGCAATAAACTGACACGATCATATGCTACGTTCGTAGTTTGGGTCTTGTCCATCACATCATTCTCCTAATGATGTGATCCCGTTATCAAATGACATCTCATGTCCATGGCTAGGAAACCTTAACCATCTTTGATCAACGAGCTAGTTAACTAGAGGCTTACTAGGGACACAGTGTTGTCTATGTACCCACACATGTATTTGAGTTTCCAATCAACACAATTATAGCATGGATAATAAACGATTATCTTGAACAAGGAAATATAATAATAACTAATTTATTATTGCCTCTAGGGCATATTTCCAACATGATCTCCATCGTAGCATCGTGACACCTTGATCTCCATCGTAGCGTCGTGGTCGTCTCGCCGGCTATTGCTACTACTAGTACTGCTAACTTATAGCGGTAAAGTAAAGCAATTACATGGCGTTGGCATTGCATACAATAAAGAGACAACCATAAGGCTCCTGCCGGTTGCCTGATAACTTACAAAACATGATCATCTCATACAACAACTTATATCACATCATGTCTTGGCCATATCACATCACCAGCATACCCTACAAAAACAAGTTAGACGTCCTCTACTTTGTTGTTGCAAGTTTTACGTGGCTGCTACGGGTTTGCAAGAACCGTTCTTACCTACGCAAAACCACAACGTGGTGTAGTGATTGCTTTTTGATCTTCTAAAAGAACCCTCTTCATTGAAACCGATTCAACTAAAGTGAGAGAGACAGACACCCGCCAGTCACCTTTATGCAACGAGTGCACGTAGCGGTGAAACCTGTCTCGCGTAAGCGTACGCGTAATGTCGGTCCGGGCCACTTCATCTCACAATACCGCCGAATCAAGTAACAACTAGTAACGGCAAGCAATATGTATACACCCACGCCCACAACTCACTTGTGTTCTACTCGTGCAAATCACATCTACGCATAGACCTGGCTCGGATGCCACTGTTGGGGAACGGAGCATGAATTTCAAAAATTTCCTACGCTCACGCAAGATCTATCCATGGAGATGCATCGCTACGAGAGGGGGAAGAGTGTCTACGTACCCTCGTAGACCGTTAGCGGAAGCGTCTCACGACGCGGTCGATGTAGTCGAACTTCCTTCGGGATCCACCGATCGAGTACCGAACGTACGGCACCTCCGAGTTCTACACACGTGCAGCTCGGTGACGTTCCTTGCCTTCTTGATCCAGCAAGATGTCGAGGTAGTAGATGAGTTTCGTCAGCACGACGGCGTGGCGACGGTGACGGTGAAGTGATTCCGGCAGGGCTTCGCCTAAGCTCTCCGAAAATATGACCGGGGTGGTAAACTGTGGAGGGGGGCACCGCACACGGCTAAGAGAACAATTATGGTGCCTTTGGGGTGCCCCCTGCCCCTGTATATAAAGGAGGAGAGGAGGAGGCCGCCGGCCCTAGGTGGGGCGCGCCATGGGGAGAGGAGTCCTACTAGGACTCCTAGTCCTAGTAGGATTCCTTCTCAAGAGGGGGAAGAAGGAAGGGAGAGAGAAGAGGAGAAGGAAAGGGGGTTGCGCCCCCTCCCCTAGTCCAATTCGGACTTCCCATGGGAGGGAGGCGCAGCCACCCCTAGTGGGCTGCCTCTTCTTTCCCGTATGGCCCATGTAGGCCCATTACTTCCCCGGGGGGTTCCGGTAACCCTCCGGCACTCCGATATTTACCCGGATCACTTGGAACTATTCCGATATCCGAATACCACCTTCCAATATATCAATCTTTACCTCTCGGACATTCCGAGACTCCTCGTCATGTCCGTGATCTCATCCGGGACTCCGAACAACATTCGGTCACCAATCACATAACTCATATAATACTAGATCGTCATCGAACCTTAAGTGTGCGGACCCTATGGGTTCGGGAATGATGTAGACATGACCGAGACGACTCTCCGGTCAATAACCAACAGCGGAACCTGGATGCTCATATTGGTTCCTACATATTCCACGAAGGTCTTTATCGGTGAACCTCATATGACAACATACGTTGTTCCCTTTGTCCGGCGGTATGTTACTTGCCCGAGATTCGATCGTCGGTATCTCGATACCTAGTTCAATCTCGTTACCGGCAAGTCTCTTTACTCGTTCCGTAATACGTCATCTTGCAACTAACTCTTTAGTCACGGTGCTTGCAAGGCTTCTGTGATGCTGTATTACCGAGAGGGCCCAGAGGTACCTTTTCGATAGTCGGAATGACAAATCCCAATCTTGATCCATGCCAACTCAACAAACACTTTCGGAGATACCCGTAGTGCACCTTTATAATCACCCAGTTACGTTGTGACGTTTGATACACTCAAAGTATTCCTACGGTATCCGGGAGTTGCATGATCTCATGGTCAGAGGAACATGTATTTGACATAGTGAAAGCAGTAGCAATAAACTGAACGATCATATGCTATGCTAACGGTTGGGTCAAGTCCATCACATCATTCTCCTAATGATGTGATCCCGTTATCAAATGACAACTCATGTCTATGGTTAGGAAACTATAACCATCTTTGATCAACGAGTTAGTCTAGTAGAGGCATACTAGGGACACATTATTCGTTTATCTATTCACACATGTATTAAGTTTCCGGTCAATACAATTCTAGCATGAATAATAAATCATTATCATGAACGGAGAAATATGATAATAAACACTTTATTAATTGCCTCTAGTGCATATTTCCAACAGCTTTCCCTAGCGCGGGAGCGGCCCCATGCCAAGTGGCGTGTCCCAGCGTTGCCACATGTCGCGCGTTGGAGCTTCTCCCACTGGAACTTTATTTTTCTAGTTTTTTTGGGGTTTCGCTTTTTCTGTTTTCCCCTTTTCCCAGTTTTATCATTTTTTTTCTTCTGTTTGTTTCAATTATTTTGGTTTTCACATGTTAGGGGTGTGGAGCATAGTTGTGTTTTCGTGTGAAGCATAATTGTGCTTCTGCGTGAAAGTACAGTTGTGCTTCTATGCTTTCCCCAAAGTGAAACACAGTTGTGCTTCCACGTGAAGCACAATTGTGCTCCTCGCGTGGAAACGCAAAATTGTGCTTCCACAACAAGTGAAGCATAGGTGCGCTTCTCGCGTAAAAAAGCACAACTGTGCTTTCTTAAAAGTGAAGCACAGTTAGTATAGTTTTGGAAGCACTAGTTAGTACAGTTTTGAAGCACAAGTTTGTACAATTTAAACTTTTGTCAGAAAATTCGTTGAAACCTATCAACATGAGATCTAGTTTTAAAGATCTCGACGCTAGGAACGCAAAAGTGAAAATGTTTTGTGATTTGGACGCACCGTTCGAGAGATAGATCATTTAAAAAAAATCAAATCAAAGAAAAAAAAACACAAATAGACCCATCAATCTCCTCTGTGTGTGAAAAGAAATTTCACCAAAACTCTCTAAGTGCGACAAGTCGTCCACATGTGATTCGTCATTTGTCACATGAGTGATTTTTGCAAAGGGTTCCCTTTATTGCAAGGGGTACATTTATTTTTTTATTATATAGTGATTTTGTGGTCTCACAAAAACAAAGAGGGGATTTTGCAGGAAAGGCCAGGTAATTACTCCTCTCTTCCACTGTAACTAATACATGAAAGAAACTGATGAGGCAGGCACTGGCATGGTTCTCCGGAACTCCGATGGCTCAGTAATTCCACTGTAACTAATACGTGAAGGAAATTGGTGAAGTCGGCATTGGTATGGTTCTCCGAAACTCCGATGGCTCTGTAATTTTCTCAGCTTACTGATATTTGTTCCATTGTAAAGATGCTTTGGAAGCGAAGGTTAGCGCGATTCTTGAAGGAGTATCTATCGCTGCATTGACGGATGATTTGCTTGACCGGTCTGCCTATGGACATTTGATGACAGAGATCAAGAAGCTCCTGTAGCTTCGTGGGTTTGTTCGCTGAAAATATATCGTAATCAAAATAGTGTTTGCCCATAGTCTAGCCAATGTAGGGAGATTTGGAGATAGCACCGCTTGTTGATTGCACCAGGTTCCAGTGTCAAAGAGCTTGTATTAGCTGACTGTAATGCTATTTCTGAGGAATAAATACCCACTTTACCCGCAATTTCCTTTTTTACTCCTCTCTTCCATTGCTATCCCTATGCCGGTGGAACTCGCGCTCCACCTGTTGCGTGCCCACAGCGCGGGGTGGGAGCGGGGAGCCCCAGCCCAGGGGAGCAGAGCACGCGCCACTAGTGCCGGTGCGCGACGTGCACGCGCGCGGTGACCGCGGTCCGCCCGTGAGGAAATTTGCATCGGAGTGAAGCTCCAACCGTTCAAATGTACACATACACAGGACACCAATACGCCATCTCTCCGAAACCCGCATCATACTTTCGATCCCTCGTTGGCCGGTGTCAGTTGTACAACGAAAGGGACAGGTCCAGGCTAACTCCGCCGCGCCGCCGCCCCGAGCAGGAGCCGCCAAGACTCGTCGTCGACGACGACGTCAGGAAGCTGCCCTGCTCGCTGACGTCGGCGCAGCACTGCCCCACGCCGCTCTTGCCGAGGCGCCCCGAGTCCAGCTCCAGCGTTAACGACAGAGATAGCTCGCCGTCGGCCCGCTCGACCGCCGCCTCCCTCGCCCTCCTGTGGCCGGTCCGCTCCATTGCTCCACCGCCGTCGGCCCGCTCCAACGACAGAGACAGCTCGCCGTAGTGCCCGTGGACTAGTTCGCCGCTCCGCTCCTGCAAAACGCACCACTTCTGTCAGTGCACGCACGCACGCGGATGCTTGCATGCTGCCGCCTATCGACCCAGCGACCAGCCGGTACAAAGGACATGCATGGCGATTGGCGACGCGCGCGAGGCTCGATGGGCCACAAGGATCCACGCGCCGCGCGCGCATGCGACTCGTCCCAAGCGCTTTTGCAGCGGTGGGCCGGGTTCAGCGAGACGAGACGGGCTAATAGATGGCTATACCTCGCAGTAGGGCGCGAGGTCACCACCACCTCCACGCCTTGGCGCGGCGAGGTCCCGCTCCCGCTCCCGCGGCGCGAGCGTGCAGCCGGGGCGAGCAGACCGTTCGCCACCACCGCCTGCTGCAGGTGTGCGCTGCCATGTCCGGGAGCGCGGCCGCAGGTGGTGGCCCTGCTCGTGCGTCGTCGTCGTCGTCTGCATGCAGTGGGAGTAGTAGTATGCTTGGCCTGCAGCGGCGAGGCCGTACGTGGCCGAGGTCACGTCCCTCTCGCATATTCCTTGGCCCCTGACCAAGTTTTTCTGGGGGCTTGCTCCTGCCTCCTGTGTAGTCTCCATCTCAGATGGCCTGCATGGTGGCATAATTACTTTTCTTCAGTTTTATTTGGAACTCGTAATGTAATACCTATGCTACTTGATTAAGCGCAGATACACCATTCGGCATGAATGGTGAGCTATATTGAAAACAATGAACAATAGATTAAGCACAGATACATAATTGAAAATGAGATATTTTCAAATTGTACGTTGAGATAGTTAGAAAAGTAAAAAATAGGCCCATCCATGGCCTTTGGTTCCAGGTTTGCAAATGTAGTGTGAAAAGCTAGCTCAAATATAACAACATATGTAGTGATTCCATTATTTGTTCGGCAGATTTTACATGCCTGAGCGGCCAGGCGAGTCTGGTGAGAAAGTTGCCATGTGTAAACAAAAAAATACTACTCCCTCTATTCTACAATGTAGTGTGCCCGCGTTTCCCGAGATCTAAGTTTGACCATAAATTTAACCAACGAGACCGACTGCGGCGAGAACAAAAATTATACCACTGAATTCGCTATTTCGATACGAAAGGAATGGAGGGAGTACTCTCAAAATAACAGTCCTTCCGTACCAAAATATTTAAAATTCTAGCCTTGTCCTAAGTCAAACTTCTTTTAAGTTTGACCATGTATATAGAAAAATATATTATTATCTACAACATCAAATATATATAGTATGAAAAAATGTTTTATTATGAATCTAATGAAACTAATTAATTTGGTGTTGAGTGAAGCAACATATTTTGAAAAGAAATGTAAACTAAACCAATACTTCCTCTGTAAACATATACTATAGGATGTTTTCTAAAACGTCTTATATATGTTTACAGAAGGAGTAGTTTAAAAATGGAAATATTTTTTTTTTAAAATAATAATGAAAAGGGGGAGGTAGTGATGATGTGACCAAAGTAGGCTGGTCAATAATTCTTCACTCTGGATATTCCTACCAGAGTGTACCACCAGTATACAGTCTCTGAAAGCTACCTCACTTTCTACTTGTAGGCATGCAAACGCCCATGTACGGAGTACCAAACATCAGCACAGTATGCATCTCTAGGCATCCTAGGTAGGAATATGCATGTGATGGAGCCCTCATATGCAGCAAGCATGCAAAAGGAATGCAAAGTTTGTGCAGTGTCAACACAGGTGTTGCTGTTCCCTTGTCATCATGCATTCAGTCAGTCATGTGAGGGGGGGGGGGGGGGGGGGGGGGGGGGTGTGAAAGAATCAAGGAATGGTTCATGATGTGACTGATGGGCTAGGGATATTGGCAAAACATGGATCGAAAGAGAGAGAGAGGAAAGGCAATGACCTTTTCAGTTGGGGGTGGTGGAGCAGTGAGCCCTTTGTATGCTTTGGAGAGTGGCACCTGCAATAGGGTCCATCACTGTACTCACTATGATGATGAACTTGCTGCATATCTGTCCAAACTTCCATGCCTCCTGCGAATGTGTGCTCCTGATCCATTTGCTGAATGCCTGTCCATCACAAGAAAAGAGATTGGTAGAACTGCTTAGGCTTTTGGTTCATTGCTGCATGCATGCATGGAGAATAAAAGTACCACCTTCTTGTAGCATTTGTTTTCCATTTAATTGTAGCTTTTCTTTAGCACACAAAGAATGTGCAGATGGCTGTTTAGAAGTGTGCCAGACATGCATGCACATGTGTCTATGACATGAGAATGAGCCTAATGAAGTAATACTTCCATGTAGCTAGCAGCTTATTGTTGCGTTATCAGCAGAAGAGAGGAAAATGATATGTTGTTTTCCTTGACAAGTTAATTAGGCTACCATTAGCTAGATTGAAGTGTATGTATATATATTATTTTGGGCACAACAAATATAAAAAGTTCAAGATGATTATAGGAAAAAGATTAATCATCTCATATTGGCGCATACCTTGCATCATGTCAAGGTCATTACCCCTCATGTTCCTGTACATCTGTTTTTAACCAGCACACACCGCATATCAACCACACGGCAAGATGGGAGAACATTTTACAAAGATGAATAAGCATCGTCAAGCGCATACAGACCTGTAGATGGCTCTTGACATGAGATATGGTGAGCCCTGCCACCCCCATCAGCTGCAAAACCCTCTTAGGTGTAGCCCCTGAAGAATCATCCGCACGCATTGCACAAACAAAATACCAGCAGTTAGCAACAGCCAAGCTTGAACACAACAAAAACAAGAGAGAAAGCAAGCAAAGAGATGAAGTGAGTTTAGAGGGGTATGCTGCCTATACGTACTGTACTGGCCTCCAAGGCTGTGTATGGCATGGACGAAGCAGCGGTGGAGATCGGGCGTCCATCTCAGGCGAGGCACCTTGGACCTGTTGTACTGCCTCACCCCTTCGACCCTCTGATCTCTTCCGGCCGCCATTGTCATGTCCCAAGATCACCTTGGAAACAAGTCTGCCTTCACTCTTCAGAGCAAGCTAGATAGGTACTACCAGCACACTACTCTCACTCTAGTCTATGCAGACCCTTGCACCTGCACACATGGGACCAAAACTTGCATATGAACTCCAGCGCTCGACAAAGCGAGGAGGTTCTCCATAAATAACCAGGGCAGTTTGTTCCTTGCATGACAGAGAAATGTGTGTGTGTGTGTGTCTGTCTGAGAGAGAGAGAGAGAGAGAGAGAGAGAGAGAGAGCGAGGGGGAGGGGGAGGGGGAGGAAGAGACAAAAGGTTGGAGACAAAACAGCTGCTCAGGCGTCTTCAGATGTGATCATGCCATTTGCCGCAGAGGGGGGATAATTATGAGATTGGGGCAGAGGTGTTGACCCCAAGCACAACAGGACGCGAGGAAAGGGAAGCATGCTGCATGCCCAAGTACCTCGCCGCTGACACCCGCCTGCCCTGCCTCGCCTCGCTTGCTCCTCTCGGTCCGTCTGAACTCACTGCAGAATGTGTTCCTACGTACTACCTGGGATTAACACGCCATTAACCGAATTCTTAGAGCTCAATTCACGAGCGCAACATCGCCAATATACAGACTTATAAAGATTCAGACACTGATGCTCCAATGGAACCGAACCACTGAAGAGTTGAGAGCGGAGAGATCATGCATGATGTTCAGTCAAAATAAGAACAAAAAGTGTCGACAAGAACTGAAGTAGTGGTGCTCATCTTGTCACCCATCCCGAGTGGGTAGAAAATGTAGGTCTCATGGACGGCAAACAGTGCGGGTTGGTTGGGCGGGCGCTTGTGAAAATTCCTTTTGCATGCCTGACTCGCCGCAGAATTCTGCCTCTGATTGGTCATTTTCAGCAAACACTGCGTTGGATGAGAGAAATTACTGTGCGTTTTTACATAGTAATGCTGAGAGAAAGTACATCACATACCGGCAAACACTGCGTTGGATGCAGTTTGATTGCAGTCTGCTACACTCTCAGCATTCAATATCCATCGTCTCCAGTCTGAAAAGTTGTTGGTACAGCAAGGATAAATGAGACCACAAATCAAGTTAACCCCATTGAGACCACTTAACTAATCAATCCATGCTGTATTGCTGATGATAGAAGTAATATCTGCTTGGCTTCATCCTTGGCTTTCCTAGGCCTTGTATATTATCAAACAAGATATACAATAAAACCAAGGCCTTAACCTCTTCAACGACAGAGGGAGTAGAAAACTGAAACGAGAGCATAAATAGTGTCAGGAATGAAAAGGAAGCCAATTTTTGTCCCTCACTAGTCACTATTGCAAATGTCTAGGTTTCGGCAGTCGATTTTATTACAGATTTTTGGGCTTCTGTATGTCAAAATTCTCAAGATTCGGTAAGCGGCTTGCCACACTCAAGGTAGTTTTGACGATGACATGGCAGTGATTTAGCAGGTGTGGCAGCTCAGCCATCATAGAAGATTGAAAAATCAATCAGGAAAATGAATCTATTAAAGAAGAAAACATAAAATTTGGGAGAAGTAAGGTAAACTCAGCTAATTTTTAAAAAGTTTGATAAAATAGATTTGGAAATTTTTAGACAAATACGAAAATTGCAAATTCATATAGAAAAGCAGATCCTTTGAAATGATAATGAGATAAGTACGTATTACCCTCCACAACTCTTTCCCAATTTAGGATTACTCCCCTCAACCCCACAACTGACCAAAATAACCCCTCAAACTCTTAATACCAACAATACTACCCCACCCATACTCAATTCCGCCCCCTTTTCACACTAGTAATCTTGCACGCGCAATGCACGTCACTACTATCGACAAACATAAGTTCAATAAAAAGCTATTACCATTCCAAAAATAGAAGTTAAGTAAACAGTGACTTATTTGTCAAGCTCATGCCCTGTATAGGAGTCCAAGAAATCACCACAAGCCCACTACATCTTTGATCCCAAATAATTCACAAATCACATTACATTGAATAAGTTAAATTGTGAGAGAGCAGCGTTTTGATGCTTGGGTGCATCTGCACCTGCATGAACAGTAATTTTTTTTAAAAAAGGAATTCATCTGAGCTCTAAAGAAATAGGAACTGTGAGAGAGCGGTGTTTTTAAATTTATTCGAATTTATTGTTCACTTGGGGAGCATCTGAGCTCAGGATCAGAGTTGGATTTCCGAAATTATGAGTACTTTTCACAATTCTAGAACTCATAACATTTGTTTCCCCATAGGGAGGGCCCGGAGGGACTAAGAGTTATTGTGCAGTTTGTGAGGAAAAAGAAACAAAGCAGAGTTTAGTCACATGAGTTGTACATGAACATTGTAGACCAAGTTGCGCTGAACCAGCACCGGAAGATCAGAGTGCAACTATTATTGAGATGCACTAATACATGTTGTCCAGTCCAAGGAAAAAGAAACAAAGCAGAGTTTAGTTAACTGAGTTGTACATGAACATTTCGGAGTAAGAAGAATTAAACACCACGAGACCAAAGTGCACCTGGAGTTGTATCATGCAAGTATTTTTCACCCGATTTTGTGACGGACAGCCAACCAGAAAACATTAGCAAATCAACTGATCTCTGATTTCATATAAACAATAGAAATATTATTACATACATCTTCACTCAACTGATCTTGTATGAATCGATTTTAATGTGTTGGCTGTAACGGAATCTTGAATTTAGTGCCAGTGGGCATGCTCAGCTAGATGCTATGTCGAGGTCCTTATTCAAAAGCAAACTATACCGATTGTCTAAATTGCAACATGAAAATCATACTGACTAGGAATCATTAATTAAGCGAAGCTCACATATGATTTCTCCTTCATGGTTCATTTCTCCTTGTCCATTCTGCTCCCTGAACTCATCCTCTTTAGGACAAGAAGACTGATTATCACACAAATTTATCTACAAGGGAATTTCAAGAAGCCTTAGAGAAATTCATTACAGGGGAACATTTCAGTATAAACAGTCCACTTAAGTACTCCATTTTTCAGAGCAATCATCTACTCAAAAACATCGGGAATGTAAATGAAGATATATTCTTCGTCACTAATGCGCATAGGTTCATACTAATATTTTGTTGAACGACGAAGAAAATTTGCCGATATTTAGAAGGCATCATGGAAACAAAGATGGGATGAAAAGTTTCAGCCAAGTCTAATTTTTTTTTTTACTTTTTTTTTAAACAGAACTCTATGAGTGGAACTAAAATACATATAACTACCTGCAAACATGAACTTGATGAATGAAAAAAGAAATGGATGAACAATGAAACGGTGCTTATCTCAACCAATGACAGTTTTCATGGAAGCCACCTAGTGAATCCCAAACAAAATGCATGTACGACATGTTCATGATTATGTACACAAAGTTACCACAAAATGCACATACGAACATGAAAGCTAACCTGCTAGGCTTGCAATCTTCATCTTCATCACTTCGTAGCACAAATAGTTTGCTGCCGCAGAGGCATTCTAGCAAACACCAGCCGTGCACCACCCAAACAACCAGGCCAGTTGTTTATGTTTCTGATTCTTACTTGTGCAAAGTGCAAGGTTCTTGGGACCTAGCGAGGAGGAGTACCATCGGAGCGGTAGGTCTAAAACGCTCGGAACGGGGACAATTGTACACCATGGGATTTCGCGGATAGGGAGGTCGCTTCAAACATGCCGGTGGCGGGTGTGCCTGGCCGTGAAGGCCAGGCTCGTCAAGTCATCGGCACAACACCACCTCGATCAACAAATCGAACCATGTCGTCTTTGTGTTCAGTCATCCTCGACAGCGGCTCGCTCGAGGATTCGACCCACGTCCAGGCGATGCAGTCCGTGCAGCTGCCGCGTAATGTGGTGGTATGGAAGCCATCACGGAGGGGTGTCGAGGTGAGGGGAGGCGGGGGCGGTGCGTGGGGTACATCATCGGGTGAATCTGCTTCGCTAGATTTAGCTGATTCAGTCCTGACTAAGGCGGGATTGGTAATGTTGATACATCAGGTGGTAATTCTGGAGCATTGGATGCAGCCAATCGCACGGCTAATATTATTTGAATCCATACCAACTCGTGCTTTTAATATAATTAATATTAGTGGAGATGGAGATAGTAAGTGGCTGCCACAAGGCTTCCTTTTCTTTGAAGTTAATTTTACCATCATTTTCTCTTTCCTCGCCATCAACCCAAATACAAATGCAACCAAAATGCTTCCCTTTTTTTGAAGTTTTATACTAGGATTTTTTTTTTTAAATATAGAAGAAAAAAAACTTAAAGTCATTAAGTAAACTGGTAAAATTTGAGTTCACTTTGACAAATTGTTTAAGAAAAAGCCACTTAAGGATTCCAACAAAACTTTGGTTGAAAGTTTCAAAGTTTCTACAAAACCACCTTCAAAATATTCATAATTCACTTGTTGAATGGTAAAAGTTGACCTCATTTTGACAAGCAATTTTTGATAAACACTCTACTTTTCTACCTCAAATTAAGCCTATTTAGACAACTTGTGATGGTGACTTGGACTTTACAAAGGATATAGAAGATGATGTGTTGCCATGACGTAGACGAAAACCTTGTGAATTGAGGGACGGGGTAATATGAATAGTATATTCGATAGTTCAAGAGTTAAGGAGGGTAATCTGATTTTTCTGAAGGGGTGGGTGGGGGGCTCATTTCTACTTATCTCAATTCAAATTTATAAAAGCAACAATACAATTCAAAAATATTAAAGTAGAACTAGTAAGTTCTCACTTAAAATTATGATAATTGTCAATGTATTTAATATAGTAAAAGGGGAATATGAATTTTTGGGCATGTCTTGTGCCGTTACCCCAACAAACTATTTGCTTTTCCATCCAGACATGTGTTTGCATGGGTGTATGAACTTTGGCCATTGCTTTATCTATAAAGTAGGGTGAAAGCCTATTTTGAGAACATGAATTTTACTGAAATTACGGTGCTTCTGGATTTCCTTTGAATGAAATGCATTTTTAAAACTCCTAAACCATGACTATGTTTTCATTCTCCAATCTTTTAATTTTATTTTGTCAGTTTCCCCCCTTTTCAAATTATTGTGTTGGTCGGGTCATTATGAAAACAACTTGCAATGAAACAAGATTCCAAATCTATCCAGTTTTGATACTTCAAGGACCATGAATATTTGATATATAATGGATAAATTAAAATTATTTTTTTCCTACAAATAAAAGGTCTCCGTGGTACATTTTAAAATGTTATTTACATCTTTCAGTCCGTATATAATTGTTTACAAAGCCCCTTGAATAAGTGGGGCATGACCTCCAAGACTCCTATATAAATCCCTTGTGATATTTCTATAGGTTTCATGCATTAAATAGCTTAATAGTTTTTTTCTTTGAAAAAGAAGGTCAAAACCTTCAAGTCGCCGCTTCCTTGGATGCAACAATCATAATTTTATAAAAACTTTTTATGGCGGTTTGCACGGGACGCATCCAGCCCCGGCTCCAATAGCAATATGGGGTTCCTCCCTAGCCGTCATCCTCCTCCGTCGGTAGATATCCGCCCCCCTCCTCCGTTGGCTCCACTGGTGAGGGTGTGCAGGGAGGGCCCGACCTACCTGTGGGAGCCGTTGCTTCCCTTTCTCGGGGCATTAGGTAGGTCTCCGTAGGCGGCAGCGAGACGATGGTGTCGTCAGTGTGGAATAAAGTCTCCCCACCTTGTCCTCGTTCCAGTAATGCTTCTTTGTATTGCTGGGAGGCGTGTTGTAGATGGTGTGTCCTCAGATCTGGTTCATTGGGTCTGGCGTTTTCTTCTGCAGGTTCGTCTCGGTCGTGCTGTCCTATGGAGCGGACAATGTGGTTGTACGTTTTGGTCCTCCGCCTCCAGTTCTGACCAATGAAGGTTGGCCAGACTCGATCTACTTAGGGAGTGTATGACGTTTGTGTTCCCCGACTCCGTCTGGCTAGAACTGGGGTGTTTTATAGGCCCTCTTTGTCGTTTTCGTCTCCGGGGTCGCGATTTGCTATGCAGGTCACGGTCACCGGCATCTTCTGGTCTACATCGGCGACTTCCCCAGTCGCTGCTTTTACAAGCTCCCAGGTTTAAACAAGTTTGCTCCGCTGAGATGGAGTCCTAGATGTGGCAACGAGTTTTGCTCACGGCGCGTCGCCGATGGATGCAAAAGGAAGAAGACTTCGACACCCTCAAGGATTTGGATGTATTTTTCAACTTCTGTAAGGATATTTTTGTAAGGGTTTGTGCTACTTAATATATGTCCTTTGGCCTTTTCGAAAAATAATTCATAATTTCATTAAATACTACTTAGGAGTGGAGTACATGATGTGTTCGTCATTGGCAAAAATGAAATAAAAATAAGGGGAAAACACATGCCACTAAGTTGCAATACTTCCGCAATAAAGCCTTCACGGAGAAGGTGCAACGCAACATCGCGGGGACCAACCTATAGATGTTTTTTGTACACTCAACTTATGTAGGTTTTACAGAGAGAAGATAGAGATCTTGGAAAATTTCTACTCTGCTAGGACAAACATGGCATGGACACTACCCAAAGTAAAATTCATGAGATTTCTTCAAGGTGTAACCAAATAGTTTCTTTGAAACAGATGCAAAAGTGTTAACTCATCGATTAATTAAGAAGAAGAGTATTGCCAAATCAATTCACGAAAAACTAGACGAAAACCGATACAATCAGATCATAAGCAGACTACTCGGAAAGCGTGAACCCCCACAACCGCACATGTAGCCTATCAAACTCTTCCAACACACAAGAACCGCAACCGCCGACACTTGTACAACGTGGGAGGACCCCTGAAGAGAACACCTCAACAAAAGCAATGTGCAACGAAAACCACATTAACGACCCAAACCGTGGGTGTGAGCCGAGACACCGAAAATCTTCCATCAAGTAGGTGCGGGCGCCTTTCCAATTACGCTATTCTTCCTGCCTTTCACTTGAGTGCCTTCTCCTTCAAGATGCCGGTCCGAAGGTAATCCTCCACCTTCTTACTTTTGCTCCTGATTATTGTCCCCATTAGAAGGCAAGCAATCGCCCTTCCAAATCCAGCAGCTCCAAGCTGACAAACACGTAGTTTCAATCATATACTACACTAGATGATACCCCGCACTTTGCTATGTGAATCGGTTGCAATATGTTTCAATGAGATTTGATTGTGTGAAATATAAATATTTACATTAATAACACGTGAACCAAAATTGAAAATGCATACAACTTATTATATTTTATTATGTATAATTGTAAAATATTTATTGAATATAAGTAGAATAATAGAATGAAAAAATAAATCCCGTGGGGGTGGGACTTTTCCTATCCATGGTTACATGTTAGAGGTGGGCCTTATCCCATCCATAATTGTATGATGATATGGCATGCTTGCATGTTGAGGTAAATAAATTAGTGGGGATCACTCTCTTAGGTATAGGATTCCTGAGCTTCGGATTTCCTTCTACTAATATGTTAATATGTCATGAGACTTAATAATATTCCTACATTCCAGACAAGCCCTGATTTCGTGTGGTTTATGTATATATAAAAATGAGCAGCTATCCCTGGTAAGCATTGGTCCATCCAGCCGAAAGTTTCGCATATGCTGGTTTGATTTCTTTGAAGTCCTCAGTTGCTGACAGGGATAAAGAGCCAGCAGTGGAGCAGCAGAACATCGGTCTTACCATCATGGCGTGCAGGGCAAACCGAGCGGATCATACGGCGCATCATGACCTGCGCACGCACTTCCCAGTTACCACGCTCTGATTCTCTTTGCCGTCCACCCTTTGCTACAACTCCACCTACGTACGTCCATACATATCTACAGTTTGCTTACTGTGCTTGTAGCATGACGTATGGGATGCTGCATGCATACTTACTTGAGACCGAAAATCTGATCGGAGGAGAAAGGTTTTGCCGGACCATTTTTCCTTCTGTGCAACACATCATCGAGCTCCGACCAAGCAAATGTATGGAGTACTTCCTCTGTTTCAAAATAACTGAAGTTAGGATTGTCTTAAATCAAACTTTTAAAGTTTTCTTTTGCGGGTTTTTTAAAGTTTGATCAAGTCTAAAAAATATTTGCTAAGATCTTCAGTAACAAATATATATCTCTACCTAATATTAAAGGACGGATCGTTTCTCCACATTATTTCGTCCATTAATGTGTTTTCGTACGTCCTCTTTTTTTTCGTCCGTCGTTGTAGGAAAAATTGCGTTCCGTAATAAATAAAAACTAAATTTGCGTCGTGAAAGACTCAAACCATGCCTGTTTACTTCAGGTAAACTCCCATGAACCAGCTCACCTAGCAGACTAACTGTGCCACAGAATAGGAAGACACCCTTTTATATAGATGATAGAAATAAACTTGTCAAAAAAAAATTCCTACTAGGTACAGGAATCCGTACCAGTGCACACGTGACATGTTCAATAGAAATCTGAATCCTACTAGCAATCGGACTTTGGATCCGAGTCTGAGTCCTAGATACAGGAATCCGTATTATGCACAAGTAACAATAAAAGTCCGAAAACTACTACCTACAGGAATCTGGATCCTATTTATAAATACACACGTACAACACCCTTATAACGTAATCTCAAGCCTTAGCAACTCAGCTTTGCACGTCTCCACGCCGGCATCGCCGCTGATATCAAAGCCAACGAGGCATCAACACGTCGCCTCGCCGGCATCGGCGCTGAAAGCAAAGACAACTTGCCATCAGGTGCAAACATTCAAAACATGTATACTATACATGAAAAAAATAAGCACTTGAGTTTCGTTTTTCTTTTTGCCACCAACATAGTCATATTTTGTGTACAATGACCATGGAAGATCATGTAAAAATACCAGATTGTTTTAGAAAATTAAATGAACTCGCAATGACAAAAAGTGAATAAGGGATCACCTAAAATAATTATTAGCCTCAGATTTCATCAATTTAAAATTGTAGCAGTTGGATAGGGTTTCAAACTAAATTTGGTACAAATATCGTTAAATGAAATTTTAATAATAAAACTGACTCTTATATTGTACAACTATATGCTAGAAAATCTACATTAGCAGTAGAATTTTGGAATTAATTTTCAATGAGGATTGACACATAAATATACATATTCTATAAGCTATCAATCAGTGTACAAAACACTGTGTGCCTTCGTAACTAATTTTGCTACTATTAAATATTAGTCATTTTCACCCGCAAAAAAAAAACTATTAGTCATTTAGATTGTAGGCTCCATAGCATGCAAATTAAGTTGAGAAATTAAGCTTTAGTAATATTTCATATTACCTATTTATGATATTAGTACTTCCTACGTTGTTAAATTAGTGGATGTGTACCCGTTGCAACGCACGGGCATGTTTGCTAGTGTAATATAAAAATACATTTCATAATAAATCTAATGAAGCAAACTTCTTGTTGCACATGTTGATATATTTTTGCATAAACTTGGTCAAACTTAATGGAGTTTTTTGCGCGTGAAAATGATTTGAATATATTATAAAAAATTACTAGAAGTACAAATCACTTTAAACATAATAAAAATTACATCGAGGTCCTTAGACCACTGAATGACCACTCTCGTCGCCAAACGCCGCTCCCTACCGGAGCCGGCTTGACCTTGTCAATGACAGTCAGGAAGTCTTCGTTCATGTGCCTCTAGAACTTCAATTATTTTGAAATGAAGGGAGTAGTATTTTTTTTCCGAAGTAGTATGTATACAGATTAGCTCCGCCCCTTTTTATATAGGCCATGTTTAGAATGTGTGAACTAAAAACACGCCGGAAAGGAAACCACACGAATTGAGCCCCGATCTTATTCCGCAGCTTAAACACCGGTTATAGGCTATTTCGCCAACCGTCGCACACCCTCTTCGCCCTGGGCCCCTGGCCCATTTACTTTTTTTAAACCTTCAAAAAATTGGTGTGATTTCTGGTGACCTCAGGTTTAGCATCACCCGCAATAACCAACTGGGAAAGTAAACCTACCATGCCTACTTACTTCTTTTTAGTTTCTTGTTGTTTGTCCCATGTAAGGCAGCTAATGGCCGGTTTTTTTTCTTTTTGTTTCAGAACCGATTTTTTGTTCTATTTATTTCTTTTCTTCAAATGCATGAACTCTTTTAAAATTCGATTTTTTTTTCAAATCATGAACTTTTCTTAAATTTTGTGAACTTTTTTCAACCTCGCAATGTTTTTTTTTTGAAATTTCATCATTTTATTTCAAATTGCTGCTTCTGTTTTTTGCTAACTTTTTTCAAATCTGTGAATTTTTTCGGTTTTTCTAACATTTTTAGTGAACTTTTTAAAATTCAATTTTTTCCCAAATTCGCGAAGTTTTCTCCAATTTGTGAACTTTTTTTCAACTATGCGATTTTTTTCCAATTTCATGAACTTTGTCAATTTTTGCTAACTTTTTAGTGATCTTTTTTTAATCTGCAATCCTTTTTTGTTTTTGCTAACATTTTTAGTGAACTTATTAAAAAAATTGAACCTTTTTAAAAATTTAAACGTTTTCAAGTCTTGAACTTTTCAAAAATTTCAAAAGTTAATGGTCAGGATCAACCTGTTAATCGATCGAGGGGATGATGGACGACTGATCGAGCGACTACGGCGATCGCAATCCTTGATGGACCACAGGCCTGCTAGGCATCGAACGTGAGCTCCAGGAAACTGTTCGGGCGCTTAAGACGTTGAACAGGAGCTCTCCGAATTGTGACACCATGCCTGAATTTATGTAAGAATCCAAGTACATGAATACTCTCAAATTGTCTTTTGGATACAACACAAGGTTTTGGGTTCCAAAGGCTGTTTTTTTTTCTCGTGGGGCAGCACGATAACCTGAAATATGGGAAGGATACCACACAATTGTTTTGAGTCAATTTTAAATCAACACAAAATCCATTCAAAATCAAAATTCGATATTTTTGCTCAGAAAGTCTATTTCTCGTGGGCTACCAAGAGACACGGTTACCGGGTGGTAACTGAAAATTTATGTCCAGTAACGAAATCCCTGATACCATATAAGAAAACCACACGAATTGATAAAGGAGAAGAAAAACACAATGTATTACCTCATGGCAGTTTTCTTCCAAAATTCCTATTGATTGCCTCATTCCATACAAATTAGGGTGAGCCATTCCTTTGATCCAAGTGGCTCCGTAGAAAATTTTCCTATAGGAATCCAGTCCTCCCAAGTTTCTACATTTTTTTGCTTCAAACGTGGCCTAAAAAATATATAATAAAAGAATTAAAGCTGCTAAGCTAGGGCTGCTACCATGCATTGGAACTAGTTTGGGTGAGTGTATTACAAGCTGACACGTGTTAGATTTTTATTTAGTTCACTACTAGGTTTTTCTTTTGTGTTTACTACTGTTATTTAACACAATGCAACACAGATGCTCACATATACACACATACACTCATTCCTACAAACATACATACATGCACCCTACCCAAGAACCTTCGAGATACTGAGCCGTCACAATATCTTAAGATTGACGAAGTCCCTGAAATAAATTAAGGAAAATGCAATATGTAAAATATGATCTTTAAATGTGTACTGGAGAAATTTTCCTTCGGTTCGAAGGAAGCTTTTTGTACAACTTTTTGTTGCACCATACGATTTTCAAACTTTGACTATCTTGGTAGGAACAACTTTGGCTGTAATATTTAAAATGTATAGCTAAGTGTCTTTTTTAACAAAGGATGAATTTTATTTACTCAAAATGAAGCTTCAAATGGATACAAACACAATGAGCACACACCCGACCTCTGCATAGCTAGAATGCACACACACAAAAAAGGCCGGCAAATAGCAAAGCCGTATAAGACCAAAGCTATGCCTAAGCGAGCGGAAAAAAAATGAAGTGATCAAATCCGTAATTGATAAAATACAGCAATGACCATATCCACACCAATCATCCCATAACACCACAGGGAAAATGAAATTTGTCAACAGCGACGCCTTCAGGAAAGGAGTGTCACCGTCACCGGGTCCAACCACCAAAGGCCAGATCGAATCTAGAGGTTTTCACCCTGAAGAACTGGTATGAGCATATCAGGGCAATGCCTTCAACAACGTAACGACGCAAAAACATCGCCAATGCTAGGTATAACCAACTCGGGCCAAGCCTAGGTCTTCACCCCAGTGCTCGAGACTGAGTACTCAGAAGCACCACCATCGAAGTCAATCATGTGTTGTTGCCACCACTTTTCCGCCATCCTAGCAGCTGCATGCGCTAGAAAACTGATCGCCGCTGCTGCACCATCATATCCTCTGCGTCAAGTCTTCATCCATCTCACCGCAGAGGCAACCACGAGATCTAGGTAGAGGAACCCTCGCAGAGACCTTTTGGTGGCCCCACAATCCGCAGCGAGATCGTCGCTGCAGGCCGGAGTGGTCACCGACTGCCATCTAACCGGAGATAGCCCTGCCCAGACCCGTCGGCTGAGGGGCCGACATGACCAGATCATGAGCAAGGTAGATCAGTCCGTGGCGCCACCGCCCGCCTAGCCGCAACATCCACGTCGGATCCATCCGGGGCCTCCTCTTGGCAGCGACGAGTACGAAAAGTCGTCGAAGGGTCAGCACAAGCCTACCAGAGAGAGGAGATGGTGGCTCCGGGACGATGGATCTGAGGAACGGATTGGAGGCGGCAAGGTGACACAGCATACGTCCTCGCCACCACAATCCGCCGCGGGGCTTATCCCAGCAGCCTCCTGCGACAAAGGTGAGGGAGGGAGTAGCGGAGGCGAAGGCTATGAGCGGCAGCGGCTGAGGACTCCAGAGTGGCTAAGTGTTTGTAACCATGGGTGAATTGATTTTTGGTACTTTTGGTATTTATCTAAGTTAAATTGGCTTGCACATTACCGACTGCCAGCTCGCTTGCCCACTGCCTTCTTTTCTTCTATAAGAAAAACAATGCATCCACGCACATGGGCTTCATGATGGGCCCGCCGCGCCTTCGCCTGCTAATATGAATAACACGTGTACTCCATGTAAAGGGAGAAATTTTAAGAAGCTCATGGCGATACATAGTTTCAGAGAAACTTCACTCAGTTAGTCATAGGATGGCAATGTTACCTACCTAACTCCTTCCACACTGCTTCTTTTGCTCATGGTGCTACTCCCGCCCTGTCTTCTTCTCTTACTCTATGACGAAATCCATTACCTTATCTTCCACAAGGGCTCCTCCTCCATGCGTAGATAAAAAAAGAGGTAGCAGACCCCACTGTTGGGCCTTGAAAGAGTTCTTCCTGCCTTGCAATTTGTGGAAGATGGTGCACCGGGGTGTTTGATGGGTTTGGACTTGTAGATCTGGTGATGGGTGGCTTCGTTGATCCGAATACGTAATCGGCAAGCCTAAGCGGCAAGGTAGGTGTCTCAGATGTTGACCGTGTGAGGTTAGCAGTTTTTGAGGATTTTTTTATCTTGCACATGTTGTTTTGATATATCGCAAGCACAAATATATTTTGCTACATGCAGACAAACGATACAAGTATTATTGTTGGTGTCTATTGCAATGGATTGCTTTCATGTTTTTTTAGGGAAAGGCTTTCATGTTGCAAATGTGTTATTGCATTGTTATGTAAAATTGTTACTCCCATTTCTCTGACAAGTAATTCCGGACGGAGGGAGAGTGTTCCATACTATGTTGTAGCATATGTTAATGGTTTGTTGATAAGTACTATAAATTTGTTGATGCATATTTTTTGTTTTGCATGCGCATGTTTTTGTTTTGCATTCACATGTTTGAATTTTTTTATATACGGGTTTTGTCGTACGAGGTGTTGCAGTGGTTTTTTTTCGACATCTAAAATCACCAATTAAGTGAAATCGGCCGGCCGGTGTGAGAGGCAGCCAGTTCGCCCCCACAGTCGCCTCGCGGTAATACATACTGTACATACTTGCAGCATTCGTGATCTGTCTTCAGTCTGGACCGTTGATTTTCCCACCATGGCTAATGTGGCCATGTGAGACGACTGCACCCGTGCACCTGGCCTGCTGACCGGAGCCCAAATGCGGCAGGCAGGCCGATCAGAGATCAGAAGCATGATTGCACGGGAGAAGGGGAACAACCGGAAGAGGGGCTCATTCAACACTCCGGCGCGGTTCTCTGCCCCGCTCCGATCGACCATCGCTCGTCTCTCTGCCCTCCCTGGCGCACCTCGGCCACGGTAGCCGCCGGCACCCAGAGATCAAATCAGAATTACTTTCATTTCGTTTCACATGGCATCGTGTTCGTGAGCACAATCCCCTGTGCTCTGCCGTCGCCGCCCGGAACAAGGAAAAAAGCGATCGGTGCATGCATGGCAACGCCATGGCAAATGGCATGCTGCTGCGCGTGGAGCTTTTCGGCTGTTCTTTTGCCTCCGCCTTAGCAGGTAGGACGCCACATGATTCCGGCCGATGGCATCGTGGATGCAGAATCACCTGTACTGCACGATCCTATCCTAGCGTTGTGCCAATCACGTTGGAATTAATGGTTAGAACGGTGGATGGGTTTATTAATCTCGGTTTCGCATGCCCGCATCATAGACAGTAAACACCATCCATCCTCTGATCTTGGCAACAAAATCCACAATGAAATCCAACCTAGGCCTGCTCGATTAGAAACTACAGGCAGCGTAGAGAGCAGAGGTAGCTAGTAACACAACCATGAAATCAACCATGTCGATCCAGGTCTTGTTCAGGAAACGTGCGAATCGTGGCGTATTTTTCTCTAGACTTGAAGGGCTTGGAGGAGAGGTTCTGGTTGGCGAGGAAGTGCCTGAAGAGCTGAAGCGCCTGCTCGGGCAGCGAGGTTGGCACCATGTGTCCGGCTCCTCTCACCGTGACGAATGTCAGGCCATCGTACACCACACTCCATCCACCAACCTGCAACCAACAAATGCATAAGAACAAGAACGTCGCACGATGTAACGTGTGAGATAGTGTCATAAGATCTGATAAGACTAATTAGCAACCAATTGGAGGCTACTGGTCGATGAGATTGTCCTGCTATTTTGTTCAGTTATCCAATTAATTAATCAGTACCTGCTTGTGACTGAACCATGGCGACCAGTCCTCCTTGATGGGCAGGCCAAGCTTCTTCAGCGTGTACCTCGTCGACGTCGTAGGGATCCTTCCATCCGTGTCGCCGCTGCTCAGCCGAAAGAACAACGGAAAATGACACTAAGGGCTAGTTCTTTTGTAGCTTATTTTGGGCTTCTAGAATAAGCTGCCCCCACCCAGCTTATTTTAGAAGCCCAAACTTAAATTTTATTTTAGAAGCCTACTAGTTGACCTTTAATTAGTAGGCTTCTAAAATAAAATTTTAGTTTGGGCTTCTAGAATAAGCTGGGTAGGGGGCAGCTTATTTCCACAGCTTCAAATAAGCTACAAAAGAACTGGCCCTAAGTATTTATTTCCACCTGAACTTCTATAGACGAAGACAAAACGCAAAGGCAAAAATACATGTGAGATGCTCTACCTGAAAATCCATATGCGAAGCCCCTCCTGAGCGAGCTTCTTGACGATCGGAAGCACTGTCTTGTCAGAATCGTGCCACAAAACGTTGATAGAGTCACTGCAAACAAACAGAACAATATTCAGCCACCAAAACGACATGATTCCGAGCCCAAGCATTTCAGCTGGGAGAAAAATTACCGGCAAAGAGAGTAGGGGTAAGACACGCCCGTGGTGTTGGCGTGCAGAGCCCTCTGCACGTCCTCCCGGTTCAGATACTCGGTGGCGTACGTTTGCGTGCACGGATCGTAGCCCATCGGTATCCTGAGAAGATCAAACTGTTTTTGTTCATGAGCAGATTAATCACACGGACCGATCGATCAGGAGACGAAAATGGCTGAAACATTTTACGCCGAAGCCAAGGAGGACGCTTTGCTTACACGGCTGGTGGTCTGCCCGATCTGCGCCGAGAAGGAGGTGTTGAAGTCCGGGTACCCGCGCTCGCAGTTGGGGGCGTAGAGGCTGTAGATGTCGATGAGGTTGTTGAGGACGTTGAACTCGCCCAGGGCCACCTCGCACTCGCGAGACAGGATCTCCGCGCTGAAGTTGCAGGACCTGAGGTAGGTTTCGTAGAGCGTGTCGGAGATGATGGCGTGGTGCCACGCGGAGTCGATGATCCCCCGCAGATCCGTGTCCCCGTCCATGTACGCGTTCCCGATCTGTGCTTCATTTTGTTTAGTTATTACTGCTAACATTCAAGCAACCGTAGGATGGTGAAATGGATAGCTTGTAGCTGCATGTATGTATGTACCAGGATGCCTTTGAAGTTTATGTAGTTCTCCCTGGAGGCTTTCTTGTTCTCGTCCACGATGAGATTGGCAAGTTGGGGAATGTAATGTCCTAGCGATCGAATGGCAAGGAGAAGTAGCATGAGCAAAAGTCAGATCATGAGTTGTACAGTACAATCTTGTATGAATAAGTCGGCAGACCTGCGTAGCTCTCTCCAGCTATGTAGAACTCTTTCATTTTGTGCTGGGGGAACCTCTGAAACCACCTGACGGGGAAAGCGTATGAACCGTGTGCTGCAAAGGATGAATGAAATGTCATGTTATCTTGGGAAAAATCCCTTCCCTGTTTGGATAGAAGAGGGAACATATATCTGTCTTGCATACCCGTTGAATTGTCTCCCGGTGGATCTGTTTCGAAGGACGTGTTCGTGTATGAAAATCCAACACCCGCTGGAGAGTCCAGGAACAGCAAGTTGGCAGCTGAAAGATCACCAGACAGTAAGCTATACATGCTTCCATTGTTATGAAAATTGTTAGTCTTGGTTTGCACTTGCCTTGGTTCCAGGCATACGGATTGAGCTCAAGCTCAGGCACATCTTTCTTCACAAGAAATGGCCCGAGCTCCCGCGCCTGCCCAAACCCAACGGAAGAACAGCCAGGCCCTACAAATTTTGCAAAACCACACGATGTACAGCTACATTACATACATCTTTCACCCACGAAGTTTTCTGAAGTTTCAAGGTAAAATACACTTAGTTAGTTAGCAACCTCCATTTAACCATAGAACCAGTGGCTTCTCGTCAGGCTTCTCTATAGCCTCGAAGAACCAATAGAACAGTGCCTTGCCGAGTTGCTCATCGGTCGTGACGTACCCGGAGTAGTGCTTGAACGCATATGAGTAGCTCGGCGCCCCCGGCAGTGACGTGACACGGTCAAGCTCTTGCGCGGCCATTGTGGCGGCGTCAAGGTTTGCTGTTGCACTGTTAGGCCGTGCTGCAGCTGCACAACAGAGTGCCAGTGCAGCAGACATAAGTAGCAAGCAGGGTAAGGTGGAGACCTCCATGGTTTTAAGTTTTGTTAGCTCGTTTTGCTCGGGGTTGTAGGAAAGTTAGGCATTGGAATGAAGTATTTATAGTACAGAACCTGTGTCTGTAGTGCAGTGCAGAGCCAACTAGATCAAGTCCTTGGCCGGCTTCAGCATTTTCTCGTTGGCCTGGTTCTCCCCTCTTCAGAACTACTGAATACTGAATAGTTCTTATTCAGCAAGTTTAAAAGATATGATTAGCCACATATAGTTTGATTGATTACTTCAGTTTGGAAAGCAGCGACAGACTGATCGTTTTTTTTTTCTGATCGGGAATTTGCCGGGCGAAAGCCTTGCCTGAGCCTTTCTTATAAAAACAACAAAGTACAAAGTCACATACTTATTTGCAAGAAGTACGCCAACAAACAAGTATCACCATAAGCATCAAAGGGGGCATATTTTCCTTTATCTCAGGGTAGCGTTCACTGGAAAAGGCTTCACACTGAAAACGACACCATATAATACACGGAAAAAACGTAATACGTGACATGATCATGTATGTAATGGATACGATATCAGCGAGACGGCACATCAGAATCATCCAACTCACCTGAAATGCTGATCTCAGAGTGATGAGGACGTAATGGTGCTAATAATTTTGTATTCAGTTTCTTATTTGACAGGTTACCAGATAAATATTAGAACTACCTTAATTACAAATAGGCAATGTTCTCTGTAGAAATGATTCATATTTCTGGCATGTTTCTTTATTACAAACGCATCACGTTGCACAAAGCAGATTGCTATGCTTTATACTAGTCTCATATTACCCGGCAAAAACAAAATACCAGGCTCAGATTAAGTTCCATCTTATGAATGACTCCTCATGCCTCAATCATATCATTACCTCCTTGGAAGTGTGAAAAATCATATTATTGATTAAAGGTCCAAATTGCCTTGGGTTGGTATAACTTTAAGTTTCTACTCTTATTGTGAGCTGGTATCAGCTTCTGGACCTTTCTACCACTAGGATACAACATGTTCATTCTGACAAAATTGGTGAAATATTACGAAAAATACCTACAGCTATAAATCAACTGAATTTACCATACTTCGTGCCTACTGTTCTATCATGATGTGGCGCAACTCTGGTAAATTAGTTCTCACATGCTGGGAAAGAAAATTTGTTTGTTACAAAACACATGTGCTCATTGCCAAAGTTATTTGTATAAGTAGCAAAAAGAGAAAAAGATAGCCATGGGCATGCATAATGGATTTCTTCATATAATTTCAGCGTTTAATATCAATAGGCAATTAGCTACAGACTGAAAATTGGCAACCATTAAGTTAAATTCATCTATATATTTTAGTCGCAATTTTTTTTCATCTATATATTTAGTGACAGGACAAGTGTGTTGTCAGTTGGAAGAATCAGTTAAGATTGAGTGATGGTGATTTGCTATGTCAGCAAACTTTCCACAAGCCCACAGATAGATTGATCCATTAGCTAAGTTTGCGAATCTGTAAGCTGCAATTGTGTGACATGCAAGCGGTAGCCTAAGGCTCGTGACTGTGGTTTGGCTCTCTCACTCATGAATAAGAATCTCAAACTTACTATAGAAGTTAATGCAATTTAGTTCTACTATCCAGTTTGGCAATTTTCTGAAGTCCTGGTACTGCATGTGTAAGTGAAAGTGAAAGTGAAAGTGCCGAAAGAACTGACACTGATTACAGGAAATAATTGAGTTAATATTTGTGCTATTTAAATATAATATACCCACCAATAGTTCATAAACAATCAAAAGGGCAGCTTGATGACACTTTGGTATCATTCAGCTTGTAAGACCAAATTGCAGACACCCATAATGCGAGAACCAATTTTCGGGGTTGTACCTATGTAGGTGATAGACAGCAGAAATGAGGCCGGGTAAATTTAATTGATCTTTATCTTTTGGTAAATTTCAATAATGATATCAATTTACTCCTTTAATAATATAAAAACATGTTTCACGCTTCTAGGAAGATATTGCTAAATGAGGCATGATGGGATCATTCAGGATACTAATAGTACTTGTACAACTTGTGTTGAAGAAGCGCTCTCTCTGATTTCACAATAGTCTTCAATTCATATTGACATTATCACTAAAACCCACTAGGAAGATAATTGCACCTTGAGAGAGGATGAGAGAGTACATGGACACATAGGTGGAGGGAAGAGAGGAAGGAGATAGAACCGGCGACAGTTGTGATTGCCGAAGGAGGTGGCCTTAAAGGGGTGTTGGATTTTGAGATCATGAGGACTTCCTGTGGGAGATAAACTAACACTGTATTTTCTACAGGTTTTGCGATGATAGGTAAATTACATGTGTAAATTTAATATCGGTGTGAAGCTATCCGGTGCTTCCAAGCTGTCAGCCACCCAAAGCCAGGTGACGTAAGTTAGAGGATCTGTGTCCCCCACGCACACACCCAACCAAAAGATTGTTTGGTTAGTGCAAGTAGCTTTGTGCAAACACAAGGCAACGTTTGGCTGAAAACAAAATTTGAATAGAGGTATATTCTGAAGTGTAGTTCTGCATACGTTTGATTCACTTTGAATCATGGAGAAAAATGAGAGAAGAGAAGGTATATAGAAATTACAAGTTCCCAAATACACACCAACAGGAAAAATAACTGATCTTTTAAAGTAGTGCCAAAATCATAACGTAACAAGACCGCGCGGAAATATATTACCCTACGACGTAACTAGTCGTCTCTACTGGCAAGCACCTCCCCTGAGGGCAAGGACGAGGTGCAGCACGTCGCCGCCCTTGATGTTGTAGTCCTTGGTCGTCTTGTCGTCGGCGAGCTGCTTGCCGGCGAAGATGAGCCTCTGCTGCACGGGCGGGATGCCCTCCTTCTCCTCGACGCGCTCCTTGATGCGGTCCACCGTGTCGGTGGGGTCGATGTCGATCTCAATCTCCTTGCCAGTGAGCGTCTTGACCTTGATGGTGGTGCCGCCGCGGAGGCGGAGTACCAGGTGCAGCGTCGACTCCTTCTGCACGTTGTAGTCGACCAGCATGCGGCCGTCGAGCTGCTTCCCGGCGAAGATGAGCCGCTGCTGGTCCGGCGGGATGCCCTCCTTGTCCTGGATCTTGGCCTTGACGTTGTCGACGGTGTCGCTGCTCTCCACCTCCAGCGTGATGGTCTTGCCCGTCAGGGTCTTCACGAAGATCTGCATCTCGTCGGCGGCGGCTCTCTCTGCTGCGTCGAGTCACGATCGTGTGTTTCGCTCGGTTGCTCTGGAACGATGTGGTTGTGCTGCTCGGGTCGTGGATATTTATATCGATCGATCGAGGCGTTCGAGTCGGGTCAGGAGTCCGGTCGGCGATGACGTGCCGTCGCATGTCCGTCACGGACTCCGCCGCACACAACGTGTTGTTTGTTCGTGGTCATCTCGTCTTCTCAAATCAAGTAGTGTTCGGATCGGGTTCCCATAAACAAAGTTGTATTGGCTCTACAACTACAAATATACTCCGTGCATATATACCTTTGCCACCGCCGTGATCCTACCGTACGTGTACGTCTCTCCCCTACTAGCACCACGACGATGGCCGAACAACCCGACTGGCTGAAGCTGCCGTCGGACCTCCTGGAACCCATCGGCCGGAGGACGCGCGATGCCGTCATGGGAGTCGCCACGTTCCGCTCCGTCTGCAGGGCGTGGCGCGCTGCCGTGAGACCAGCGCCGCGCCTCCTGCTTCCTGCCGCCCAGGACAGCGCCGCTCCTCGCGGCGGCTCGGAGTACGCGCTCGTCTTCCCCTTGTCACGTGGCTGGTCCATCGTCGTCGATGCCCGCGACGTCTCCTGTCACCTCAAGCACCTGCCCACGGGCGCTACGGCCGCGCTGCCCAATCTCAACGCCGTCCGTGACGGCAGCGCCACGTCCGAGATCACTCATCTGGGTTACGAGCACGCTCCCGATCATGAAGAGCCCAATCTCAACGCCGTTCATGACGGCAGCGCCACGTCCGAGGTCGTGCATCTGGGTTACGAGCACGCTCCCGATCATGAAGAGCCCAATCTCAACGCCGTTCGTGACGGCAGCGCCGCGTCCGAGGTCACGCATCTGGGTGACGAGCACGCTCCCGATCATGAAGAAGCGCGTGCAGACATGGGTGGTGGTGCGCACGAAGATGACTGGTATCGGAGGTCCAAGATCAAGATGACTGCCTTACACCCTGTTACTTTGTTCTTGAACACGTACCTAGAATTATCACACTATTTCACCTTTGCCGTCCATGTCCCGCCTAGTACTCCGGCAGCAAGCGCGGACGGGATGGTGATCATGGCGTATCACGCTCTGCACGGACATACGGGGATGGTTTTCTGCCGACCTGGAGACGCGGCCTGGACCAAGTTAGCTAACCCCAATTCAGAATACTTTGCCTTCGCTGACTTCGCCTACTCCGAGTCCGAGGGCAAGATGCTCGCCCTGGACGACAAAGACGTCACGGTGGTGTTGACACCCGATTTTGGCACGGTGCAAAATACAGTAAAGGTGGACTCAAGCGGAGAAGTCTTCTATACGAGAAAATTCACATTGCCGGCATGAAAGGCTTGCCGGTGAAATCTTACCGCTCGAGCTGAAGGCTTGCCGGTTTGGCTTGTCGATTTTGAGTGCTTGCCGATTTCAGTGGAGGCCCAAACAGGGGTTGAAGATGACCCGGCAAGGAGACGATCCGGCAAGGAGACGACCCGGCGAGGAGACGATCCGGCAAGGAGACGACCTGGCGAGGAGACGATCCGGCAAGGAGACGACCTGGCGAGGAGACGATCCGGCAAGGAGATGACCCGGCAGGAGATCCGGCAAGGAAACGGCCCGGCAAGGAGACAACCCGGCAAGGAGGTGATCCGGCAAGGAGGCAGCCCGGCAAGGAGGCGATCCGGCAAGAAGATGACCCGGCAAGGCGACCCGGCAAGATATCCTGATGGTACTCCCGAAGATCAAGATGGACGCGAGGAGACGTAAGCCAGCCCATCAAGACAGCCTCTGGAGCGGTACTACCGCCCTCCAGAGCGGTACTACCGCTTGAGCAGTACTACCGTGTTTTACTACCGCGCCTACCACCGCTTACGAAAATTCTTCTGGTATCCCGAGACCCTTACTCGGTAGTAGCGCGGTACTCGGAGCGATAGTATCAGCCAGAGCGGTAGTACCGCCCTCCAGAGCGGAAGTACCGCTAAGCGGTAGTACCGTATTTTACTACCGCGATTACTACCGCTTACGAAAATTCTTCTGGTATCCCGAGACCCTTACTCGGTAGTAGCGCGGTACTCAGCTATACTTAGAGCGGTACTACCGCTTGTAGCGGTACTACCGCTTGACCAGAGCGGTACTACCGCTTACCGTCGCGCAGACTCGGGCAGGTTTTTGAGGAGTCCGAATTTGGCTAGTGTTTTTGATACTTTGTAAGGAAAGATGAATCTATGACTTGTACGGGAAGTCCAACCCCCTCTTAAATAGAAGAGGTGATGGCCGATTGAAAAAAACACACCCAATCGAACAAATTAATATACTACTTTTTCATCTACGTTTTGTCTATCCCTCGTTATTGCTTCCTCGTTCTTCGTCGTTCTTCGTGTTGGAGAGCTACGAATCCCGAGGCCCTAGGGGCGAGCGAATCGACCTAGGGCAGCCCATTGCCGCCGTACTCCCTGACGGGGTCCCTCTCGGGAGTGTGGGATTTCGGGTCTCAAAAGCGCCGACCGGATTGTCTTGTGTATCGCGCTTCCGGCAGGCCTCCCTCGACGTGAGCTGCGGTGCATCACCCCCGGCGTCGAGGGTACGCGTGACGCGTTCGTGTGTCAACACACTTTTTGGCGACTCCGCTGGGGATCTTTGATCCATCATCATCCTCCATCATGTCCAATCTTCCCAATCCCTCGGAAGTTGACGCCGATAACATCATCAAGCCCAATCTGGAGGAGTTATCGGCCGAGCATCGCCAAGCTTATGAGAAGTACAAGAAGGCACGTGAAGAGAAGGAGTTGCAGGAGTTCCTTGGAAACTTCAAGAAGGACCGCCAAGGCAATATCACTCCGGTTGGAGAAATCAAGTTCCCTCCTCTTCAAGCCGATCAGGTTAAACCTTCTGTAAGTACTACATTTTCTCCTGAGCAATTGGCTGAAATTGAGAGCCGTATTTCTGATAGCAATAATCTGATCTATCAAGCTTTCTTAGAAAATAATAATGCTCAGAAGAATATGCCTAATATGCCTGCTAGTATGGGAAACCCTAATTCAGCTTTGCCTATCTCATCGGCGCCCCCCATGCCGATGAATTATTTTCCCACCCATACCAATCAAATTGTGGCTGCATCGCTTAATCCTTTCATGAATATGCAGAGTTCGGTGGCAATGCCGAACCAAACCTTACCGATAGGTGGAAACATTGCTAGATCATCGCCGAACTATGGTTCGGCCAACATGCCACAATTTACACCCATAGTTGCTAACCCTAATCCTCCTATGCCATTGCCACAAGCTCCATCGTCTACTATGGACGATGCTTTAGCTAATTTTAGAGAGGAGATGGCTAAAACGCTTCGAGAGAATTTTGGCGTTGAATTACCTAGGAATCGGATTTATCAAAAGCCGTATCCTGAGTACTTTGATGCAATTCCGTGCCCCCAAGGATATAAAATTCCAGATTTTGTTAAGTTCAATGAAGAGGGCACGAAAACCACATGGGAGCATGTTAGCCAATACCTAGCACAATTGGGTGAAGCAGGCTCGATAAATGAATTGAAAGTGCGTTTATTTCCTTTGTCATTAACTGGTACTGCATTTTCATGGTTTTCTTCTTTGCCGCATGGATCTATTCGTGTTTGGTCACAACTAGAGCAAAAATTTCATGATCATTTTTATAGCGGCGACAATGAACTTAAGTTGTCACATCTTACATCAGTTAAGCAGAAGCATGATGAATCGGTCTCCGATTACGTCAAGAGATTTAGAGAGACAAAAAACCGGTGCTATAGTTTAGTGATAACCGAGAGAGACTTAGCAGATCTTGTGCTTAATGGTTTGAGAACTCAAATTAGAGAAAAGCTAGAAGGCTATGAGTTTATAAGTATCAACCAAGTCTTACAAAGGGCTTTGGCTCATGAAAGCCGAAGCAAGGACCTCAAAGAAGTGCATAGATATAAAACTGATCGTCCAAAGATGAATATGGTTGAATATGATAGTGATCATTCGGACGATGAGGGTGATATTTATGCTGCTGAATTTGTTTGGCCCTCGAAGGCCAAACCTTTTACTTGTCATGATCTAAAGCCGATTCATAAGAATCGTGATGATGAGATGAAGTTTACTTTTAACATTGCTAAATGTGATAGAATATTTGATGCTTTGCTACAAGCTAAGATTATTAGAATATGTCATACTTTACCGCCGTTTGAAGAGCTGAAACGGCGTGCTTATTGCAAGTATCATAATTCTTTTTCTCATGCAACTAATGATTGCAATGTTTTCCGACGACAGATACAATCGGCCATTAATGACGGACGATTGAACTTTTCTGAAATGCAAGTGGATAAGCAGCCCTTCCCAATGAATACTCTGGATTTGGAGGGGAAAAAGTTACTCATTCGGCCGGAGGTGGCCGAATCCGCTAATAAAACTAATGTTGTCATTGGTGAGCCCAGGAAAAACAGAGATGGCGACAAGATCTTGGGAAGGCAAGTGGTGCTTGACAAGCAACCCGATGGTGGAGAGATAATCAAGATCACCGTCAAGAATCCTACACTTGGGGGGCAACCACAGGAGCAACAAGACACTCGTGTTAAATTTGTCAAGCCCAAGAGTCCGGAAGTTGGCAAGTGGAAGCTGAATGAAGCCAAAGTGCAGCGCAAGAGAGCCAAGCCAACTTTTGATATGTTGCTGTCCAAGTATGCTAATCAAGCGGTCGGTTCTAGCTCTAATCGGCCATCAAATTTGAAGCGCCCAAGATCACCTCCGAGGCAAGAATTGCAGCATCACACAAGGCCATATGGGTCATGGGCGCCAGGACCGTGGATGGCGCCACCTCCCTATGCACCATACTACATGGGAGGATTCAATAGAGGATGGGGGCAGCCCCCAATGGCCCCTTATGCTTTTCATCCAGGATGGGCAGAGCCAAGGAGGCCTACGCGTGAAAGGCTTTCTTATCCCACACGAGGCCGTTTGAACAATGGTGTCAATCGGCCAATGCAGAATAATCAAGAAGGGATCAACAAGCAAGTATGGCGTGCCAAATCACCAAGCACAGCGGTCGAGTCTGGAAAGGGCAAAGAAAAAGTTGATGCCGACTCACTCATCTTGGGCACTGAGACATTCACCATACAACAGCCGACTGTGCGGAACAACCCTACTGAGCTGATACTTGCTATCGCGCCAAAGCACTCGGCTAATGATCATGAAGCTAGCACAAGCAAGGCCAAGTTCAAAGATCCAAAGTATATGCAACCTAAGTGGTGTCCTCCAGGGCTGACAAAAACACAAAAGAGAAAACTACAGAGGATGAGAAGTCATGAGATGGCTGAACAGGAGGCCGAAAAGCAAAGGGATAACTGGTTCAATGACATTCGGCCCATGGTACCTACAAAACAAGTATGGGTGCCTAAGCAAATACAAAGTGCGGTAGTCTCTATATCTGTCACATCAGTGCCTGTACCACCAAAGGAGGACGATGCCACTGTTATTACATCGTCCGCGGTGCCTATTGATTCCGCTTCGCTCGAACAAATTTCAGAACCAATAGACACGCCCGAGGAGAAGGAAGATATGGTGGATTGTGAGCCTACACCGGTGCATGAAGGTATGGATATCAACATGGTGTTTTACTTACCCGCTGAGTTTCGTGCTATAGATGAAGAAGGGGAGGTGGCTCAGCTGGATTTGGGCCCTAAGAATGCAATATTTGAGAAGCCAAAAGAACCAGTGACACACTTGAAACCGTTATACCTCAGGGGCCATATCAATGGATCACCAATTACTCGAATGCTTGTTGATGGTGGTGCTGTGGTGAATCTCATGTCCTATTCAGTCTTCAAGAAATTGGGTTTGCCTGACGAAGGATTGATGAAAACCAATATGGTGCTCAATGGATTTGAAGGCAAAGAGAAAACCGAAGCTAAAGGTGTGATTTACGTAGAGCTTACGGTTGGAAGCAAAACTTTGGCTACTGCATTCTTTGTCGCCGAGGTGCAAGGTAACTACAACGTCATTCTAGGCCGTGATTGGGTTCATGCAAACCAATGTGTGCCATCCACTATGCACCAATTTTTAATTCAATGGGTTGATGATGAAGTGGAGATCGTTCATGCGGATAATTCGGCTTGCGTTGCTTTAGCCGATACACCGGTGGATTGGCAACACCCCAATGCTGCTTGCTTGACGGGACGGGACTTATCAGAGTTTGACTTTCTCAGCGCCACCAAGAGTGGTTTTGTACCCGTTTCTTTAAAGCCGGTTGGTGGAAATCGGCTCCAAGGTATGACATATTTAAATGGATCCTAACTCTGAGTGGTTACAAAAGCGGCTTGCAGAATATCGATCCAAAGGGAACGATATGTATGAGTCTATAGAGGAGTTAGGTGATATGGATAAACTTGGACAAGGTTTTACATCGGCCGATCCATTAGAAGAAGTAAATATTGGAGATGGCTCAATTCCTAGGCCGACATATGTAAACAAAAATTTGAAAGCCGATTGTAAAGTCAAGTTAATCGAGCTATTGAAAGAATATATTTGTTGCTTTGCATGGGAATATCATGAGATGCCAGGTTTAAGCCGAGAGCTAGTGGAGCATCGGTTACCTATAAAAGCCGGTTTTAGACCGTATAAACAATCGGCTAGGAAGTTCAATCCAAAAATATATGACCGGATCAAGGAAGAGATCGGTCGTTTGCTTAAAGCTAATTTTATTAGACCTTGCAGGTACGCCGAGTGGATTTCTAATATTGTGCCAGTGGAAAAGAAAGGCTCCGGCAAGTTGAGGGTGTGCATTGATTTCAGAGATTTGAATAGAGCTACGCCCAAAGATGAGTATCCTATGCCTATAGCCGACATGCTTATTAATGATGCTTCTGGACATAAGGTTATTAGCTTTCTTGATGGCAATGCGGGGTACAACCAAATTTTCATGGCCGAAGAGGACATGTCCAAAACGGCTTTTCGGTGTCCCGGTTTCCTTGGATTATTTGAGTGGACAGTGATGACCTTTGGATTGAAGAATGCCGGCGCCACATATCAAAGGGCTATGAATTTGATCTTTCATGATTTACTCGGTGTTATACTTGAAGTCTATATTGATGATATTGTTGTCAAATCGGATGTTTTTGAATCTCACTTAGCCGATTTGCGTTTAGCTTTTGAGAGGATGAAGAAATATGGGCTGAAGATGAATCCTTTGAAGTGTGCGTTTGGCGTGTCGGCTGGTAAGTTTTTGGGTTTCATTATTCATGAAGATGGCATAGAGATTGATCCCAAAAAGATAGAAGCTATACAAAAAGTGGAGGCTCCAACATGCAAGAGAGATATGCAAAAATTCCTTGGCAAGGTCAATTATTTGAGGAGGTTCATAGCTAATTTGTCAGGGAAGGTTGATGCATTTACTCATATCCTTCGGTTGAAGAATGATGTTGATTTTACTTGGGGGGCAAAACAGCAAGAAGCATTTGATATGATTAAGAATTATTTGTGCACTCCTCCGGTGATGAAGGCGCCCAAGCATAGAGAGCCCTTTAGACTTTACATTGCAGCCGAGGAAGGCGTTATTGGAGCTGTTTTGACTCAAGAAACCGAAGGAAAAGAGCATGCTATAACTTATTTGAGCCGACGCCTATTGGATGCCGAGACAAGGTATACATTTATTGAAAAATTATGCCTATGCTTGTACTATGCTTGCACAAAATTGAGACATTATCTAGTACCAAGTGCTTGCATAGTAGCTTGTCAAACCGATGTCATTAAATACATGTTGCATAGACCAATTCTTAGTGGTAGAATTGGTAAATGGGCTTATGCTTTAATTGAGTATGATTTGGCTTATGAGTCTCTAAAATCCATGAAAGGCCAAATTGTTGCTAATTTTATCGTTGAGCATCGGATTAATGACAAGCAAGATATTGATATAAACCTTGTCTCGTTAGTACCATGGAGATTATATTTTGATGGTTCAGTTTGTAGTAACGGCCAAGGTGTTGGTATTGCTTATATATCTCCTCATGGTGCTGTTTTTGAAGCCTCATGCCGCTTAGAATATTTTTGCACAAATAATCAAGCCGAATATGAAGCATTGTTATTCGGCTTAGAGATGTTGCTTGCTATAGGTGCTACACATATTGAGGCTTTTGGTGATTCGTTATTAGTAGTACAACAAGTATCCAAAGTTTTTCAATGTTTAGACGAATCACTTAATGTTTATCTTGATAAATGTCTAGATATAATTTCTACTTTGGATCATTTTAGCATTGCTCATATATCTAGACATGATAATTGGAGAGCAAACGAGTTGGCACAACAAGCATCCGGCTATCATGTCGATCATGGCATGTTTCATATCTCTCTAAAGCCGATGTCTTGTCTTGCTAACATAGGAGAGACCGAACCAGAGCCCACTGATTCGGTCACTGACAATAAATCTAGTTCAGATGAAAATCATGACTGGAGGAAGCCCATTATTGATTACTTGTGCAATCTGAGTGGAAGGGTGGACAGGGCTGTTCGGCGCATGGCTTTCAAATATACAATGAGAGACGATGGTCTTTATCGCCGAACGGTTGAAGATGTTCTCTTGAAGTGTTTGGACGAAGACCAAGCGAGAATTGCTATGGGAGAGGTTCATGAAGGAATTTGCGGCACTCATCAGTCGGCCCCCAAGATGAAGTGGTTATTACGACGTGCTGGATTTTATTGGCCGACGATGATCAACGATTGCTTCAGGTATTATAAAGGATGTGAAGCTTGTCAAAAGTTTGGTGATATTCAGTTGGCTCCCGCTGCTATGTTACATCCTATTATCAAGCCGTGGCCTTTTAGAGGTTGGGGATTAGACTTTATTGGAGAAATTCATCCTTCCTCTTCAAAGGGGCATCGGTTCGTGTTGGTGGCAACTGATTATTTTACTAAATGGTCTGAAGCAATACCTCTCAAGAATATGACACATACGGAGGTAATTCAATTCATAAGTGAGCACATTATTCATAGATTCGGTATTCCGCAAACATTAACTACGGATCAAGGTTCATCTTTCATGTCACATCAAGTTAGAGAATTTGCCGAATCATATAAGATAAAGTTGCTCAATTCCTCCCCGTATTATGCTCAAGCCAATGGACAAGCTGAGTCTAGCAATAAAATTTTGATCAAGCTCATCAAGAAGAAGATTGAAGATAATCCAAGGAGATGGCATGAATTATTGTCCGAGGCTTCGTGGGCGCATAGAATCTCAAGGCATGGTGCGACGAAGGTAACTCCATATGAGCTCGTATATGGTCAAGAGGCCGTTTTACCGGTGGAAGTTAATTTGAATGCATTGAGAATAGCCAAACAAAATGATTTATCGGCAGTGGACTTTTATAACTTGATGATGGATAATATTGACGAGGTTGCCGATAAGCGTTTGGCTGCATTAAAGGCCATAGAGAGAGACAAGTTGAGGGTAGCAAGAGCCTACAATAAGAAGGTCAAGTTGAAGAATTTTCAGATTGGTGATCTTGTGTGGAAGGTGATTCTACCGATTGGTTCAAAGGACAGAAAATTCGGGAAGTGGTCTCCAAGTTGGGAAGGTCCTTTCAAGATTGCAAGAATAGTTCCCAGAAATTCATATTTGGTGGAATCCATGCAAGGAACATTGCTACCTCGAGCTCTCAATGGCAAATATTTGAAGAAGTACCACCCAAGTGTGTGGCAAGAAGCCTAAATAGGCAATGGCCGATATATGATTATCGCCCTAAGCACATATTAATGGCCGATGGAGTGTTGACATCGTCCTTAGAACAAGCCTAATGCAAATTATTTTTCGGCATGCAAGCTTTGCCGAAAAACAGGGGGGCATGTGTTGACACCCGATTTTGGCACGGTGCAAAATACAATAAAGGTGGACTCAAGCGGAGAAGTCTTCTATACGAGAAAATTCACATTGCCGGCATGAAAGGCTTGCCGGCGAAATCTTACCGCTCGAGCTGAAGGCTTGCCGGTTTGGCTTGTCGATTTGAGTGCTTGCCGATTTCAGTGGAGGCCCAAACAGGGGTTGAAGATGACCCGGCAAGGAGATGATCCGGCAAGGAGACGACCCGGCGAGGAGACGATCCGGCAAGGAGACGACCCGGCGAGGAGACGATCCGGCAAGGGGATGACCCGGTAGGAGATCCGGCAAGGAAACGGCCCGGCAAGGAGACAGCCCGGCAAGGAGGTGATCCGGCAAGGAGGCAACCCGGCAAGGAGGCGATCCGGCAAGAAGATGACCCGGCAAGGCGACCCGACAAGATATCCTGATGGTACTCCCGGGAAGGCGACGGCCCGTCGAAGACCGAAGATCAAGATGGACGCGAGGAGACGTAAGCCAGCCCATCAAGACAGCCTCTGGAGCGATACTACCGCCCTCCAGAGCGGTACTACCGCTTGAGCGGTACTACCGTGTTTTACTAACGCGCCTACCACCGCTTACGAAAATTCTTCTGGTATCCCGATACCCTTACTCGGTAGTAGCGCGGTACTCAGAGCGGTAGTATCAGCCAGAGCGGTAGTACCGCCCTCCAGAGCGGAAGTACCGCTAAGCGGTAGTACCGTATTTTACTACCGCGATTACTACCGCTTACGAAAATTCTTCTGGTATCCCGAGACCCTTACTCGGTAGTAGCGTGGTACTCAGCTATACTCAGAGCGGTACTACCGCTTGTAGCGGTACTACCGCTTGACCAGAGCGGTACTACCGCTTACCGTCGCGCAGACTCGGGCAGGTTTTTGAGGAGTCCGAATTTGGCTAGTGTTTTTGATACTTTGTAAGGAAAGATGAATCCATGACTTGTACGGGAAGTCCAACCCCCTCTTAAATAGAAGAGGTGATGGCCGATTGAAAAAAACACACCCAATCGAACAAATCAATATACTACTTTTTCATCTACGTTTTGTCTATCCCTCGTTATTGCTTCCTCGTTCTTCGTCGTTCTTCGTGTTGGAGAGCTACGAATCCCGAGGCCCTAGGGGCGAGTGAATCAACCTAGGGCAGCCCATTGCTGCCGTACTCCCTGACGGGGTCCCTCCCGGGAGTGTGGGGTTTTGGGTCTCAAAAGCGCCGGCCGGATTGTCTTGCGTATCGCGCTTCCGGCAGGCCTCCCTCGACGTGAGCTGCGGTGCATCACCCCCGGCGTCGAGGGTACGCGTGATGCGTTCGTGTGTCAACAGGTGGTGTTCGATGCCGAGACACTCGAGGTCCTCTACCAGGTCGACCTGCCGCCGGCGACCTCGAACTTCAGGTACAAGCATTCCGGCGGCGATGCTCCGGATGAGTTCAGTTGCCTCCGCCTTGTTGCAATGCCGAGCAAGGTGCTTTTGGTCAAAATATGCATCAAGTCCTGTAGGCCGGAGGGGTTCCAAATCTTTGAGTTATCGTCCGGGTCAGAGAAAGGTGACGGAGGGTCGGTCTGGCGCAAGGTGGCCGGCGACGACATCGGTGGCGACCACGAGTTATTCCTGGATGGCTACCATGCCACCTTTGGCGACGATCGTGACGGCGGTGGAACACGGATTTATTACTTTCA
Organism: Elymus sibiricus; assembly: GCA_039707655.1. Taxonomy (NCBI): domain Eukaryota; kingdom Viridiplantae; phylum Streptophyta; class Magnoliopsida; order Poales; family Poaceae; genus Elymus; species Elymus sibiricus. The sequence continues at coordinate 228,980,046 of CM077664.1, read as the reverse complement.
TGATGAGTACAAGTCTGGGGCGGCGTACTGCTACAATATGCAGGATAATAAGCTGGAGTGCGTGTACATGCCATCTGAGGACAACGGTGGCATATATACAACTAGGGAATCGATAAGAGCCGAACGTCAGGTTTTATGGATTTCAGCCTGAACGTGTTCTGAACCACTGGATCATTTGCACGCATCTTGGAGCAGCAGGAGTTAGCCACGTCAGCGCACGATTATGTTCGCGAAATAAGCGAGCCGTCACGAACGCCTCTGTCTCTCCCAGTCTCCCGTCACAACGCCCTTATCCTCTTCCTTCCCACCCACTCGTCCCCATTTCTCGCCCCATCTCTCTCTCTCTCTCTCTCAGTTCCCGGCGGCGAGTCCTCCCTCTCTCTTCCCTGGCGGTTCTTCGGCGTTGTTGCCGGCAGCGATTCTCAGTGGCACATAGGCGGAGGCTCGCGCGCGTCACGCGGCAGTCGGATCTCGATGCTGCGACCTTGTCAACGACGGCGAGAAGAGGAACCCATGCATGCCGTGGTGGTACCCCGATTCCAGTGGGACGGAGCTGCCGGAGGCGAGGCACGGAGGTGCTCGTGCGGGCCGTTTGCATCCACCCCCTCAACATGTGGTGGTGGACGGTGGATAGGTCTCGCCGACGGCATCCCGATGCGCGGCCGTGTCGACGGTGGCGGTTAGAGCGGCCACGCGCTTGGTGGCGCCGTAGTGTTTTTTGGGCCGGAGTTGATGCTCGGGGGTGCCGGCGCCCCATCTGGTGCTGGAGGGAGATGCTCGTACGCGCCAGAAGAGCCCGCCATAGCTGTGGATCCTACACCTTCCGTTGCATCCCCACTGAGTGTGTCCCGGACTAGGGGGTACTCGGGCTGCCGGCCTATCTCTCGTAGGCCGGACTGGTGGGCCGCTCTCTACTCGTCGATAGAAGGCCGGATTGTGGGCGACCCAGCGTATCAGAGGAAACCTCCGAAGACTTGGCGTCTCCTCCAAGGAATAATTGGCGTGACCGGCATGTTTATCCCCTGATGGTAACCGACCATATGTAACCCTAGGACCTTCTGGTGTCTATATAAACCAGAAAGGCTTAGTCTGTAGAGGATCATCATATCCATTGCTTAGGGTTTAGCCCATCTGATCTCGAGGTAGATCAACTCTGTAACCTTCATACAATCACATCAATACAATCTAGCAGGACGTAGGGTATTACCTCTTCGAGAGGGCCCGAACCTGGGTAAATCATCGTCTCTACGTTCTCTGTTACCCATTGATTCCTAGACCCACAGTTCGGATCCCCTACCCGAGATCTGCCGGTTTTGGTACCGACATTGGTGCTTTCATTGAGAGTTCCGCCGTGGGTCACCAAGGATCAATGGCTCGCCTTCTCATCAGCGATGGAATCCGCAGCGGGGACATCTTCGTCCCCGGACAGCTCTTCGCGTTCGGCAGCATTGTGCTGCACGCCGATCCGGCCGGTCACCTTGACCAGGTCGGTAGCTTCGCCCCTGAGCAGGAAATCAGGTTCGGCGGCCTTGAGTACGTCGCCGATGCTCGAGGCGATCTGGTCTTTACTGGGTTCTCGGCTTTACCCGAGGAGCCTACCAACCCCGAGGCCTTGACCTCAGATTCCCTCCCCGTCCCTGTCCCTGGGCCGGACCTCAGTTCGGATCTGGCCTTGAGTTCAGATCCAACCCCCGCGCCAGAAAACCAAGGGTCACCCTTGGCCGAACACATTCACAGTATTGGCGCGCCGGAGCTCAACTCCGACGGATGCCCGAACGTGAATCCGGTTGACCTCTCGTTTTTAAGCGAGATGTTAGATCGGATCCAGAAGATGAATATCGCGGATGGCCCGTCCTCGGACCAGGAGCAGGTCGGACGGGAGGCCAGCCGCGGGGAATTTTGCGTCCCAACCACCACCCACTTGGTAGCCACTGTCGAAGATTTAACCGACATGCTGGACTACGCCTCCGAGGAGGCTGACGACATGGACGAGGATATTGACATCCCGCCCTACACGGCTCCCTCCCTTGCCACTTCCAACACCGGAAAGTGGACCGCCACCTCCACCTATGACGTTTACATGGTCGACACCCCCATGAAGGACGGCGACACGACCAAAAAGGACGGCGACAATCCCGCCGAAGAACCGCCCAGACGCCGACGACGGCGAGCCAGAGGGCGAGGAAAGGGCAAGGAAAATCACACAGACACGAACGGCACCGGATGAGATAACGAGACTCCGGACAACTTGGGGGAGCTCGGCGACAACACACCCGAGCAACGCCCCGACGCCCCTGAAGGGCACGAGGACCAGGGTGACCCCGAGGACCTCGAGGATTCCGAGGACAGCAATTACCTCCCTCCGTCCGAAGAGGAAGATAGCCTCGGACCCGAAGACTTTATCGTCCCAGAGGATCCCCTAGAGCAAGAGAAATTCAAGCGGCAACTCATCGTCACTGCCCGAAGCTTGAAGAGGAAACAACAACAGCTAAAAGCCGAACAGGACACGCTCAACGACAGATGGACGATGGTTTTAGCTGCCGAAGAAGGCCTTGACGATCAACGTCAGGGTCAATACAAGAGTTACCCACGGCGGCGCCTACTCCCAGAATTTGAGGATGAGGCCCTTGAGCCCATGCCTCCCCGACGAACTTACGCAAACCAGCCCGACCGCCCTCCTCGAGGACGGGATAGGCCGGCTGCGGAAACCGAGCTCCCACCCGCGCCCCCTCGAGGACGGGATAGGGCGGCCAGGGAAGCCGAATACCCACCCGCGCCTCCTCGCCGAGCAGGCAAAGACCCGGTTCAACCGGACGACCAATACGATCTGCGCCGTGACCTGAACGCCAGAGGGATCCAGTCGAGATCCATCTATGGATCCACCGGATACGCACCCGCCGGACGGGACGGATACCAAGCCTGGCGCGATAGGAACGACAGAGCTTGGGAGCAGCACCGTGCCCGGATGATAACCGATCTCCGGCGCGATGTGGCCCGGGCCAGGGGCGCCGCACACCGAATGTGCTTCACTGATGAGGTGATGCAGCATCAGTTCCCCGAGGGGTTCAAACCCGTCAATATAGAATCTTACGATGGGACAACTGACCCAGCCGTGTGGATTGAGGATTTTCTTCTCCACATTCATATGGCCCGAGGAGATGATCTCCACGCTATTAAGTACTTACCGTTGAACTCAAGGGACCAGCAAGGCATTGGCTGAACAGCCTACCCGAAAACTCCATCGGGAGCTGGGAAGAGCTCGAGGATGCATTTCGAGCTAACTTTCAAGGCACCTATGTTCGGCCACCGGACGCCGATGACCTGAGCCATGTCATTCAGCAGCCCGGGGAATCAGCCCGGCAATTCTGGAACCGGTTCTTAACCAAGAAGAACCAGATCGTTGACTGTCCGGATGCCGAAGCGATTGCCGCATTTAAACACAGTATTCGGGACGAGTGGCTCACCCGCCAACTCGGCCAGTACAAGCCGCGAACAATGTCGGCCCTTACCTCCCTAATGACCCGCTTTTGCGCGGGTGAGGATAGCTGGTTAGCTCGTCGAAGCAACCACCCCGAAGACCCCGGCACTTCAGAGGCCCGGGACGGGAACGGGAAACCCCGGCGCAATAGGAACAATAAGCGCCGGCACTCAAACAACGGCGGTGAAGCCGATGACGCAGCAGTAAACGCCGGATTCAGCGACTCGAAATCGGGACCGCGAAAAAAAACCCTCTAAAGCGAACCGGGACGGCCCGTCTGCGCTGGATAGAATATTGGATAGGCCCTGCCAGATTCACGGCACCCCCGACAAGCCCGTTAACCACACCAACCGTAACTGTTGGGTAATCAAACAGGCCGGCAAGGTCACCGCCGAAGAACAGGGCAAGGGCCCCCGCAGCGAGGATGACGACGAACCTCGCGGGCCGAACAACGGAGGCCAAAAGCAGTTCCCTCCAGAGGTCAAAACCGTGAACATGATCTACGTCACGCATATACCGAAGAAGGAGCGGAAACGTGCACTTCGGGATGTCTATGCCTTAGAGCCGGTAGCCCCGAAATTCAACCCGTGGTCGGCTTGCCCGATCACTTTCGACCGTCGAGACCATCCGACCAGTATACGCCATGGAGGAACGGTGGCTCTGGTGCTCGACCCCATCGTGGACGGATTTCACCTCACCAGAGTCCTTATGGACGGAGGTAGCAGCCTCAAGCTGATTTACTCAGATACAGTGAGGAAAATGGGGATCGACCCGTCAAGGATCAAACCCAGCAACACCACCTTTAAAGGTGTAATCCCAGGTGTCGAGGCACGCTGCTCGGGATCCGTGACATTGGAAGTTGTCTTCGGCTCGCCCGATAACTTCCGCAGCAAGGACTTGATCTTCGATATTGTCCCCTTCCGCAGCGGTTACCATGCACTCCTCGGCCGGACTGCGTTCGCCCGCTTCAACGCCGTCCCGCACTATGCATACCTGAAGCTCAAGATGCCAGGACCAAAGTGCGTTATTACCATTAACGGCAATACCGAGCACTGGCTCCGAACAGAGGAACACACGGCGGCTCTAGCCACCGAAGTCCAAGCCGCCGAAGAGGCGTCGCAAGCCCAGCCTACTGCTAAGACACTGGACGCACGCAAGCGCTCCCGGGCTGCAGCCTCGGTCCCGGAGGACTCCCATGCTCACTCCAAATAGGGGTACGCGCCCCACAGCACGGCCCACCTAGTCGCGAAATACGTACCTCGAGTGCACAATTTCGCGCTCAAAATTCCATGGGCAGTTGTGGGGACACATGAAACAAAGGCCGAGAGCCCGGTTCGACGGAACAATGGCCAACAGATGTCTTCGAATCAACATCGACAATGGGCACCATCTAGGGCCTGATTAGCGTCAAACTGATATACCACGGCGACTTCCCAAAACCCTTCCCCAAGGGCTCGTCTGCCGAACATTACTACTTCCGCCGAACATACGGTCGACAGCTCCACTCACACGGAAGCTTCTTAAAGAGCAAAGGCGCAGACGTGCAGCAGGGCGTAGTAGGGACGTCAAACCACTCATGAAGGCCCTGTGTCAACCTTTTTACTCTAATGTATTTATTTCTTCAAAAGTATCTATCAAAGTTACTTCGGCAATCCGGATTGTACAGTTGGACGTCACATACTCAAAGGAAATAAAGACCAATTTTTCTCTGGTAATGGTGCAGTCATTCGCGTTGCATATTCCTTTCCGCTTTTTTAGACCGAAGTAAACTGTTATGATACGTCCCTTTTTTAGTAACCGGCTAATAGACCGGGGGCTCGAACATAAATCTTGCCTCAAACTTTATCCCGGCACCTATTTTTATTTTATGTGCTCGGCGTCACGGATATTGCACTATATGAATCAGTTCCGAATTGCGTCTTTGGTCAATAGTTGGGTTGCCCGGCTCCTGTGTTTACCCTCTTACGTTCCGCACTGTTCGGCTAAGAGGGTAAAGGGAGAACCACTGCGATTGTACTTCTAGCTAGCCTGGTTAAGTACCTAAGTGGAGAAAGCCGAAAACTGACTGTCCCAATAAGCGAGAACTGGTCGGCGATCCGATGACTCGTGTCAAACCAACAATCGTTGGAGGTTAGTCCGTGTTAAACGAAGGGTTCTCTGTTACAGAAACCATGTGATGATGGTATCAACCGCGGCTCGTCCGAATATCACAAACACTGGGGGCTAGTCACCAACCCCCACAGTCAAGCTCCTATGGCTAAGTGACAGCACTAAAACCGCATAGTCTGATTGCCTGGTTTTCCGTACATACAACCGCCTCCGGGCACCGAGACGTCGGCTAAGGGTTCACGTATTACGAGAAAACACCCCATGCAGTATCTGCAGGGGGCTGAAGCGGACGACTGGTAACTTTCAGTTTAAAAACGGCCGCACAGGAGTCAAAATTAACATAAGCAGGCACTATATTCACAGCCAGCAACTTGCATTACAATAAAACAAAAGTTTCAACTCCTTGGCTACAAGGAAAATAAACCTACTCATAAATTACATCTTTCGAGCACTGGGCCTCTATTACCCGAGCACCATCCATCACGATGGGAAAATATTGCTCGGGGTATGCTCCTTCCCAGGGGGTGGAGGTCCGGTGGCCATCTCGGCTGGCTTGATCTTCGGCCAGTGCACCATGGTCTTGCCGAAGGCCATCCGAGCTCCTTCAATGCACGCGGAGCATTTCCAAGCATCAATTCGGGGCACGGCGTCGTGCAGCCTCTGCACCAACCCAAAATAGCTGCTCGGCAACGGCTCTGAAGGCCACAGCTTGACGCAGAGGTCCTTCATCACGGGCTCCGCCATCCGATGCAGCTCCATCAGCTGCTTCATCTGGTTGTTCAGGAGGGGAGGGTGTTCGGGCGCTTGAAATTGCGCCCAAAACAGCCTTTGTTCGGCCCAACCCTCCTGGGCGGCGAAGTACCTCGCCGCATCAGCCGCACTCCTCGGGAAGTCCGCAAAGGCGCCTGTGGAACGCCACACTCGCGTGAGCAAAGCGAACCTGTTACGTCCAAAGACACTTTGCAGCAAATATGGCTTACCATCCGCAATAAGCTTCACTTGGCGGAGTTCCTCCTGGTAGCCGCGCGCCTCTATCCGCGCTTCCTTGGCCACCGACCCCAGTGAGGTTAGCTCGGCGGCCTGCGCTTTATTCCTCTGCTCGAGAGCCTCACACTTTGTGACGGCATCCAAGAGCTCTTGTTGCACTTCCGCCACTCTGGCTTCGTGCTTCTGACTAGCGGTTTTCACCGTAGTCAGTTCGGCACCTGCTTGTTCGGCTGCCGACCTCTGCTCTGCCGCTTCTAGATGAGCCTTCCTCAGCGCGACCTTGAGGTTCTCGACCTCCACGGCGGCAGCTGTAGTCATATCCACTGATTCCGTTTAGGCTACTTCAAACCTTATTTAACAAAATTGCAACGGCTGTCGTCAATACTGCAGTTCGGACTTACCTTGCGCCTCGTTGAACCTCTTGTTCACCAGGCTGAGGTCGTCCTCGGAGCTTTTGAGCTTCCGATTCAGCTCGACCAACTCCTCGGCATTGACGACTGCTGCCGACGACGCCACCTGCGCATCACTCTACGCATATTAGTATCCGGGATACTCATCTTTGATCCTCTGACCGACTTTGATCAAGCCAGCCAGAGTCTCGGGGGCTACTGTGTATGAGGCTATACATTTATACAAAAGAGATTCTTTAAGGGAAAACATTACTTGGCTCACCTTGAAGCCTGTGAGAAGGCCATTAAGGCCTCCTTCAGTCCGTTATCCACGGACCGAAGACTTTGCAACACCGCGCCCATAAGGGCACGGTGCTCCTCAGCGATAGAGGAGCTGGTTAAAGCATCCTCCATCTCGCCCAGCCACCCAGTCGACGCCCGCTCTGGGGCGGGCGGGGGTGGCGGACGCACTTCGACTTCTTCCCTCTCAAAGACCGGAGTGTCCGACTCCGGACGCCTGGGCGACTCCGGAGCCGCCCTCGGAGAGAGCTCGGGTCGTCTGGGCTCCCCCTCTTCGTCTGCCGGAGGGGTCCTCCCCTCCTGGTCTTCGGCGGCCGAGGTATTTACCTCGGCCATGATGGTGTCGCCCCCCCCCGCTGTGTGCGGCGCGGGAGGGGTCCTTCTCGATAGAACCTCCTCGGCCTCCTTGACGATTGGGGAAGGTGAGGCGCACGATTCTGTCCCGCTCTCCGCCAGCGCAGCCGGTGGAGAATCCCCCTCTGAAACTCGGTCGGTGGGAAGGTCGTGCATAGGGCTGCGACGTTAGAAACGAGAATGTGATCAATGACAAACATGGTTAGACCAAAGACGCTTAAGTGGATATTAGAACGCGTACCTTTGAGCCTGTGGCTTGGCCCTGGGGATCCTCCGAGGGACCTCTTCAGAGGCCTCGGAGTCCTCGGCCGTAGCCGAACTGTTGTCGGACAGGGCCACCTTGGCCCTGCATGTTCTCTTGGGGGAGGGACGAAGCGGCTCCTCCTCGGCATCCTCGGACACCGCCCTCTTCTTCGATCGGGGGGAGTCACCTTCCTCCCCCTCCTCCCCCTGCTCCTTCTCCTCCTCTCGCGCGGAGGGAGCATGGGTATCCCCGGATCTAGTGTCCGGGGGTCCTCGGGAACGGAGGCCCTATCTGGCCTTCCTCTTCTGGTCCTTCTTCTTCTCCTTCCTCTCCGGCGCCTCGTATGGCTCCATGGCCAACATGGCCGTCAGTAGGGGTGTCCTGGGCCCCTCTGGCAGCGGCGCCGTACTGTCGATCCGCTCGGCCTTCTTCAGCCAGTTCTGTGGATGGGAAGTAAAAAAGCTAAGTACGTTATCAAAAGGGAACAGTTCGGGTAAAAGAACAAAGTTAGTCATACCTCCCGTGGGGGATTTGCGGCGTCAAGTCCGATGTCTTCCTCCTCGGCAGGCCAGTCCTTCTGTAGCTTGAACAGGGCCCTCCACAGCTGAGCATGGGAGGTGCGGAAGAAGTTGCGCACGGTGGCCGGGTCTTCGGGCTTGTAGGCCCACATGGGGGAGGCCCTGTCCTAGCATGGGAGGATTCGGCGGCCGAGCATGATCTGGATCACGTTGGGCAGCTCGATGCCCTGCTCTATCATCTTGGCGATCCGGCTCTGCAGCTGCGCCACCTCCTTGTTCACCCCCCCAGTCGAGGCCTTTCTTGGTCCATGAGACCAGCCTCGTAGGGGGTCCGGATCGGAAGGCCGGAATCGCCCCCCATTCCGCGCTCCTTGGCTCGGTGATGTAGAACCATTCCTTCTGCCAGACCTTGACGGTCTCGATGAAGGTGCCCTCTGGCCACAACACTCGGGGGAGCTTGCTGACCATCGCACCCCCACAGTCCGCCTGCTGGCCATCGACGATCTTCGGCTTGATATTGAAGATCTTCAGCCACAGGCCGAAGTGTGGCCGGATCCGGAGAAAGGCCTCACAGATGATGATGAAGGCCGAGATGTGGAGGAAGGAGTTCGGCGCGAGATCATGGAAATCAAGCCAGTAGAAGAACATAAGGCCCCTGACGAAGGGATGGAGGGGAAAGCCCAGACCTCGAATGAAGTGGGGCAGGAATACCACCCTCTCGCCCTGCCGCGGCGTGGGGACGACCTGGCCGGCCTCTGGGGCACGGTGGGCGACGTTAGCGGGGAGATAGCCTGCGTCCTTTAACTCCAAGATGGCGCTCTCAGTGACAACGGACGCCTCCCACTTGCCTTTGGACCCGGAGCCCGCCATTGCTGGATTGAAACTGGTGGCCGGAGAGGTTATTGTATAGGAGAGTGGATCTGGGCGCTGGAGCTCGAAGATGGAGAAGGCAGCGGCAAGGGCAGAAGTGAGAGCGTGTAAAGGAGATGGAGATCGCTCCCCTTTAAATGGGCTGTAAAACCCACGGTCCTTTTACTGCGCCGCAGTCCTCGCCATTTCCCCATGTAACCGTGCCATTATGCGCGCGTGGGATGAGGCGGATTATTGATCGTATCCCTTGAAAACAGGACACGATCTCCATGTCGATGGGACGTGCCAGCGAAAAAACCGCCTCGAACCGCGAATCGAGTTTTTCATAAACCAACTTGCGGTCCTGGCGCATGGTGACCCTTCGGTAAAAAGTTGTCAGATGGGGGTACTGTTCATACCGAGGTGACCGGCCTTCGGGGCTAAGTTATCGGTGCCCCTCGGCGACCGAAGTGTATTTCAGGGCGTGCGCGGTCAGGCAACACTTAAAGACTCGACTCTGAGGAGATACAGGCCGGTCATCGATATCACAGAGGGAAGGGAACTGGTCCACAAAACCGATGGTGTTTGGCGTCTACCTCGGCTTCGAAGACTAGTTCGGGGGCTACTGAGGGTGTCCCAGACTAGGGGGTACTCGGGCTGCCGGCCTATCTCTTGTAGGCCGGACTGGTGGGCCGCTCTCTACTCGTCGATAGAAGGCCAGATTGTGGGCGACCCAGCGTATCAGAGGAAACCTCCGAAGACTTGGCGTCTCCTCCAAGGAATAATTGGCGTGACCGGCATGTTTATCCCCTGATGGTAACCGACCATATGTAACCCTAGGACCTTCTGGTGTCTATATAAACCAGAAAGGCTTAGTCTGTAGAGGATCATCATATCCATTGCCTAGGGTTTAGCCCATCTGATCTCGAGGTAGATCAACTCTGTAACCTTCATACAATCACATCAATACAATCTAGCAGGATGTAGGGTATTACCTCTTCGAGAGGGCCCGAACCTGGGTAAATCATCGTCTCTACGTTCTCTGTTACCCATTGATTCCTAGACCCACAGTTCGGATCCCCTACCCGAGATCTGCCGGTTTTGGTACCGACACCCACGTCTCCTCCGCCTGCAGCCTACTCCGGTGAGCACCCCCTCTCTTGTTTTCCATGTAGCTTATTGACACAGTGAGTAAGTATATGGGTGTGGCATCGATAGTAGTCTTCATTTCCTTGTGCAAATCCCTTTTTCACAGCTAAACATCATGTTCTGCCATGTGTATCCCTCATTTTCCATACCAGTTTGCCATGTGCAGCTACAAAAATCATGACAACTTTCTGAAAATGGTTTATTGCCGGTACATGGCAAATTCTGAAAACAGTAGCACGGCCAATCGTGCTCTACTTTAGGTTCTTACCCATGGCAATGTTGCCATGATTTTTTATTTTATTACTGGTGCATGTCACTTTTAAGATAATCTTCTTGTCATAAAACATGGCATTTTGTTACAGTAACACGGCGGAGGAGCTCGTGTGGGTGGATGCCTCGGCGGCGTGCCCGGAGACAGCGGGGCGGAGGAGCTCGTGTGTGCCTGCCCCGACGGAGAGGAGCGGAGAAGATGCTCCTGGAGTGGGAGCACAGCGCTCTCAAGCGCTCGTGCTCGGGCGGCTCCAGCGACGTACAAGGAGCTGCATGAGCGCAGAGAGGAGCTTATCTTTTGTTAGATATGTTTCATGCCTCCAGCCTCCTCGAGCTCGACCACACGCGGCTACGCACTGCTAAGGCGTTGGATCCCTTCCGGCAGGTAGCATATTGCTCACCCCCTTCGCTTCAATCTCGTGAGTTCATTTGCAAATTGCCATGTCATGACGCAGTAGAGGCATAGCAGAATCTTTTGTTAGATTAGTCTCACTGTAAATTGTTGTTAATTCTATCAGTAAATGCATGCCATCTAACAATCAGTCATGGCAACTTCACATTTTTTGTGTGTAGTAGTGTCTGTAATAGCTTTAGAGATGACAAATATAGTCTTCTCTTTTTACCACCCTAATTTACAATCTGTAAATTGCCATGGCAATATATTCTTCTTTTTGCCATGGTGGGCACTTTCACACATTTTTTGGTCATGTTATGTAGTGATGATTTTGTTGCTTAGAAGACAATTTTCACCCAAGTTCACAATCTCCAAAATTACCATGGCAATTTAGCTCATATTTTTTGCCATGAGCATGGCAAATTTTTCTTCTTCTTTTACAACATGGCAAAATTTTCTTTTCTATACAACGATGGCAAGTCTAGTCCATACATCACGGCAAATTTAGTGCATGGACCCTGGCAATATAGTCTTTTTTTGCCATGGGCACTTTCACACATTCTGTTCCTTGGCATGTTATATAGTGATGATTTTGTTGCTGTGATGGCAATTTTTCACTCAAGTTCACTATCTCCAAAATTGCCATGGCAATTTTAGCTCGTTTATTTTTCTGCCATGAGCATGGAATTTTTTTTCTTCTTCTTTTTGCAACATGCCAAAAAAATTTGTGTAGTTGATACTTGCAAAGTTCATGGCAATTTTCATCTCTGTCCTTGTTCATAAAGAGTAGCAAATTTATACTGTATAAGGCTCTATACGACAAAATGCATGCGATTTTCTGTGGCACCTTTTTATTTAAAAACATGGCAAAGTTGCCATGGCAACATAAGATTTTCAGAAACATGGCAAAGTTTATATATACTCAAAAACATGGCAAACTTGCCATGTCAACTTAATATGTTCAAAAACATGGGAAACTTGCCATGGCAAATTAAGATGTTCAAAAAACATGACAAATTAATATGTTCAAAAACATGGCAAACTTGCCATCGCAAACTTAAGATCTTCAAAAACATGGCAAACTTCTTTTAATTAAGCTGTTTAAAAACATGGTAAACATGGCAAAGTTCCTTAATTAAGATGTTCAAAAACATGGCAAACTTGCCATGGCAACTTAAGAAGTTCAAAAACACGGCAACCTAAGATTGTTCAAAAACATGGCAAACTTGCCATGGCAACTAAAATCGGTATTTTTTATAGATGTGTTTTTTGCCATGGCAACTAAAAGCATTTTTTGCCATGGTTCGTTGTGTCTTTTTGCCATGTCCATCCAAAGAATGGTTTGCCATGACAATTACAAATTAGTTTGAGAACACAACAAGTTTTGATCTTTCAAATTTGTTTTGCCCATGGCAAAAGTTTTTGATCCTTTGTAATTTGTTTTGCCATGGCGATTACATGTACGATATCACTACAACTTCAGATGTTTTCTCCATTTTTGAAAATTTTCAATGCGTCTACAAAAACATTGTTTCGCCATATCTTTTGCATATGTTGCCATGATGGCAACTTTCGTAGTGTAAACTTCATGGCAACTTTTTTCATATTGTAAACTTTGTAGTGATGGCTACTTAAGATGTTTTTAAAAATGTTTCCATGAGCATGACATTTTTATTAAAAAAAGGTAGTGTCATTGTCATATCTTCATTCGAAGAATGTTGCAATTTTTAACTTTTCTTGCCATGGCAATTTCTACTCTTATTTTCCATGGCACCTTCACACTTATTTTTGCCATGGCAACACTGTCTATCTTGCCATGGCAACACTATCTATACTGCCATGACAAAATTTACTTTTACATACAAGTCAAATTATTTATTTTAGTCTATCATGGCAAATTAAACTTACTTTCTATTGCCATGGCAAATTATTTATTTTACCTTTTATCGCCATGGCAATTTTTACGTTTTCTTTTATACTGTTTTATTGCAATGGCAAATTTAGTTTTTTTGCCAGGTCAAAATTATCTATACTGGCGTGGCAAATTTTGTTTTATTACCATGGCAAAATTAGCTATACTGGCATGGCAAATTTTAGTTTTCATACATGCCAAAATTTTACTTGGTCCATCATGGCAAAATATTGTTTTTCTTTTGTCATGCCAAATTTAACTTGCGTGGACCATGAACATTTTTTTAATTATTAACCTTGGCAAAATTGTTGGTCACAACAAAAAGCCCAGATTTTCTTTTTCGTAGCACAACAAAAAGTGGGCTTTTTATTTGTCACAACAATAAAAATCTGGGCTTTTCTCATTTGTTTTCTTATACCGGGCCTTTTGTTTTCTTTTTCTGTTTTTCAGAGAAAAAGACCAACGATGAGGTGGCGTTCGGGCTGGGGGGGGGGGGGGGGTCCTCCCACCGAACGAAATTGTTCGTGGAGTCGATCCCTCGTACCGAACGAGAGAGTTCGGTCTGGGAGGTCCCCAGGCCGAACGTACGCGCGTTATCAGCGTCCTACAACTAGGCCTAGTTGGTTTGTCCCCAGCTAAGATATTAGTTTGTTGTGCAAGAAAATATCTTGAAGCCTCGTTTTAGTTGTTATTAATTCATAATAATTGTCAAACATTACGTAGTTGGTAAGTGAGAACTCGGTTTCTGATTGTTGTCTTCACTTGAGGTCTCTTTGTGTTTTCCTTTATCCACTGATGAGAACATTACTCATCAAAACTATTGTATGCATATACATTATTCTGGTGATTCTGCTAATAATTATACACATTTATGGTTTGTATTGGAGAGGAAAAAAAACTACAACCACTTGTATTCTATGCAAGAATTGTTGGCATGTGTACAGATGGCCATTTGCAGTGTCTTCCTTAGATCCATTGTGGTGCAACCTAAAAGCTCCATCTTGATAATATGTTGAGCCTCGAGAGCAAGTATATATCGCGTACAAGTCTTGGATGACAATAAGCCTCTCTTCAATGAAAATGGCAAATCCTTTGCCTCATTTTAAAAAAAATACTCTAAAATCGCTGGTGAATAGCTGGAGCATCCTAGATGGTCAGGATATAGGAAGCCAAAGGATGAAAACATGTTGGAGTAAGACTACCTAGTCGGAAGAGAATGTCCTACGGGCGTACATGGACCAAGTCACCCGAAAGAGAGTCTAAAATCTCCTGAGTGATGCACCCGACACGCTAGGAGGGGACGAAAATTGATGCGCTAAGCTAGAGATTCTATTGTTATGCGAGATATGTTCCCCGTAACGGTGGGATCATTCAATTGTATTGTAACCCTCAGAGATAGCTACCAAACTACAGGCATCTGCCTATTAAAAAACAGTAAAACTAAGGCACCTATGTCCTCACACAGCGATTTGAAGTTTTATAACTAGTAAGATGCTAGTCAACCTGCCTCCACGGTGAGCCCCTGATTTCGGGCGTTCCTAGCCGTCCGATCGTGTTCCCACCTCGTCTCCCCTCAGCCGTTAGATTTTGACTGCATGTTTCACCTCATTTGTGTTTTCACATGCGTATGACCGGTGGGCCATTTCGTTTGTGGGGTCGTGTGTCTTGGCTGGGTGCGGTAGTGAAGGGTCCGATTGGTATGTTCCTCCGGGAAAGCCCATTGGCCACACAACCGCACGAACCCTAGCCACCCAATCCTCAGCCAGTCAGCTGCCACAGCCACACCCCTACCTCCCCCTCCCTCCTATCTCCCTCGTGCACCGTCGCACCCTCTTCCTCCTCCTTCGTCACCACATCCTCTACCCCATGAGCTTTGACGCATCCAGCAATTGTGTACATCAACCGATGTATAATTGAGATTTTCTCTTTTTAGAGAAAAAAAATATACTCGGTAAGGTTTTATCACGTACATAGGACAAAAGTGATGTCAAGAGTAATAATAGAACTCTCGGTCCAGATGCGTGGCCGATGCCGGACATCAGTTAGAGTCCGTAGTCGTAGTCCAACAAACACACGTATACCTAGCCCCTTAAAAAATACACACACGTATATATCTGGTAGGAGTACTAAATTTCGATCGGTTCCTCACATCAGAGGTTTCTTCGGTCTTGTTTGTAATTTTACTTCTTGACTGGTTTCCTTTGTGCAAAAGCTAGCGTTCTGCTATGTATTTAGTTTTGCCATGTCGGTATGTACGTGGCTTGTACTATGATCCTTACGATATAAATGAGACATGTATTGCCACGAAAAAAAAGTTTTCCAACTCGCGTCCCTTCAATTAGTCAATAAATAAGAAACTCAGCATTTCGGAGGCGAAAGCAATAGGACGATGGCCGACCATGAATAGCCCGACTGGCTCTGCAAGCTCCCCTTCGACGTCCTGAATCTCATCGCGCAGAAGACCCGCGACCCCGTTGAGGGGCTCACCGCGTTCCACTCAGTCTGCCGGGCGTGGCACGCCACCGTGGGACCGGCGCCGCGCCTCCTGCCTTCTTCCCCTCAGAACGTCGCGGACCTTGAGGACGGCTCGGACTACACACTCGTGTTCCCCTTGTCGCGCGGGTGGTCCATCGTCGTCGACGCCCGCGATGTCTCTAGCCACCTCTCGCACCTCACGACGGGAGCCATGGCCGCGCCGCCCAAGCTCAACGCCTTCTTTGATGTCAGCGCCGCGTCCGGGATTACGCATCTAGTTTATGAGCACCTCTCTAACCTGGAATTGCTTTTTTCTTCCGAAGACCCCGTAGAGAACTCCGACCAAAAAAACGCCTCCTCCAGTTGTCGACGGTGACGGAGATCCCAACGATCAACCCACAGATCAAGAACAAAACGAGGACTACTTGACAGATACAGAAGCGCCTTCATTCGACGAGGATAGCGCATGTGAAGATTCCGATGATAAAGCGCCCTCTTCCAATGAGGCAAGCTCGTGCGAAGATCCAGACAAGTACTTATCAGACGTAGAATTGCCTTCTTCGATGAGAAGCGCGTTTGCGAAGATCCTAACGATAAACTCATAGATGATCAAGAAGTGCCTTCTTCCGAGGAGGGCAGTTACTCGACGGATGGTGAAGCGCATTCTTCCGACATGGGTAGTTTATACATACCATATAACCGGTATTATCGGAAGTATAAGATCAAGATCCACTCCCAATCTGCGTACTCCAGCTACATCCAACTTTCAAATTACTTTTGCTTTGCTGTTCATGTCCCGCCTGGTACGCCGGCAGGCAGCACGGAAGGTATGATGATCACGATGTATCACAGGTTGCACGCAACTCACGGCATAGTTTTCTGCTGGCCCGGGGACACGGCCTGGACAATAATAGGTAACGATAATTCAATCAGTGACTGCTTCTTCGACTTTGCCTACTTCGATGGCAAGATGTTTGCTATGGACAGGAACTGTGTCACAACGGTGTTCGATGCCATGACACTCAAGATCCTCTACCAGATCGACGTGCTGCCAGCGACGTCAAACTTTGGCTTCAAGTTGTGCGGTAGTATCCCTCGGAAGAGGTTTGAGTGCCTTCACCTTGTTGCACTGCCACGCAAGCTACTTTTGGTCAAGGTCTTGATGAATTCATACCACTCAGATGACCCATATGGCCCATATGGGTTCCATGTCTTCGATTTGGCATCTGGGTCTGAGGAAGATGACGGGCTCGCTTGGCGCAAGGTGACAGGGGACGTAGGAATCAGAGACAACTACGAAATATTCATGGATGCTTACCATGCCACCTTTAGCAACAGCGGTGATGGCAGTGGAACTGGAATATATCATGCTGATAACGAGCTCTTCGGCTCTGCTGGTTGTGTTTGGGGATACTGCTACAACATGCAGGATAACAAGATGGAGTGCATATACGAGCCACCAGAGGATGACTACAACGATTATTATTCAACTAAGCCTAGTTGGTCCCCTAAAAAAAAAAACTAAGCCTGGTTGGTTTGTGCCCTAGTCAATTTTTTTCCCTGGCTAGCAGGGTTCGTCGGTTTCTTATACTGGGAAGAAAGATACACTTTAATCTCGACATAATATGTTGATGTTTATAGACAAAAAGTCAAATTTATACGAACCTAGTTGGTTTGTGGCCGAGTCTGTTATTTCCCTGATATTTTTTAAGATTTTGTTGTTCATGAGGGTGTATTTTTTGAGCTCACGAATTGAGCTCTTCTTCCTTATCGTCCGTGGTACCAGCTCCAACGATCATGATGAGGGTCCGGGTTTGGGTTATCCGCTACTCCATCTACCGGATATATATGCCCGTGGCTTGGCCGTTTTTGTAGGTATTGTACACGTCTCCGGCCGTGGCGGACGTACGTAGGTGCCACTGCCACCACATCATCCCTAGTTCCTGCCGTGTACCCCACGTGTCTTCGCCCACTGCCACACGCCGGCAGTTCGGACGTCCGAAAGACGTGCCGCCGCTTAAGCCCTCTCTTCATATAGTCGCGCGCCGCACCCCCTACAGCTCCGTGCTCTGGCATCCAGCGTGGCCATAGTCGTGAACCGAGAAGAGCCACGAGCAAGGCACGCCGGAGATCGAGATGGACTGCGACGACAAGTGCGGGTGCGCCGTCCCGTGCCCCGGCGGCACGGGCTGCAGGTGCACGTCGGCGAGGAGCGGCGCGGCGGCGGAGCACACGACTTGCGGGTGCGGCGAGCACTGTGGGTGCAACCCGTGCGCGTGCGGGCGCGAGGGGACGCCGTCCGGACGGGAGAACAGGAGGGCCAACTGCTCCTGCGGCGCGGCCTGCAACTGCGCTTCATGCGGCTCGACGACCGCCTGATCGATGGTCGACGCGTCGACGCGCCACTAGTCGTGAACTGATGCACCAGTAGAGCTAGCTACTGAGTTAGCCGTAAATAAGTGCCGCTGAGCCGTGATCAGTCGTATGTGGGCGTGTCGTGTGTATTACCTACCTACTCGCATCAGTGTGTAAGAACGAATAAATAGTTTATGTGTGTTATTTGGAAAAGTATTCCAGAAATCAGTCGCGTATCGCGCCGTCCAGTCAGCAAAGCAACCAACGTCCGGATCGATCGCTCTCCTCCCAACCACGCGTCCCTTTGATGCGTTCTCTTGTAAATAAAAAACAAGGCCGGTCCTTGCATGCAGCCGCAACTTTGCCACCCATCACGCACTTCTTCACGCTATCACCGCTGGCCTAATGCCATGCGAGTCGAAGGTTGCGTTGATGTTGCGTTGCGAGGAGGTTCTCACAACGGGTGAATCAAGTGTCTCTAATCCATCGGATCAGGCAAAACAAAACAGCTGGGTTGCAAGGAATAGCTGTGGTGTTGGAAAAGTCGCCGCCCGCTGTTCACTGATGCGAAGTTTTTTCCGACAATGTTGCTAGTGGCGCTTCAACGAGCCATCGATGATGCGACGACGGCCACTGGTGCTGAGAGGTTAGCGTCGGGGCCGCCGCGCTGCACGCCGGTGATGGCGCAATAGCGGCCATGCTGCAACCTCGAAAGGCAGCGACGGCAACAACATCTGCAACATTGACAATGTTGCGGAGGCCACAAGTGTTTCCGGTTATGGTGGGACATCAACAATATCGACGATGTTGCGAAGGCGATGAGTGTTTTCGGCAATGCAGCGGAGCGTGAGCTGGCCCCATTCCTCTCCCTCCCCACCTCTAGCCTCGCAATGACGCCTGCAATAACGTCGATGTTGCGACACCGACTCAACAGTGCCCATGTTGCAATGTCGACGATGGCGATGATGCACAACAACGGCGATGTTTGCCAAATCGATGATGTTGTCGCGACGGCCACAATGGCGACGATGTTGCAACCGGGCTTGTGGTGCTCCACTCGTCAACCACAACTTCATTTATATAGCGCTCGTCAGGTCGCAACATCACTAGTGTTGCGATGGGCAGCGACGGCAACGACTGTGGTGCTGCGATGACAACAACTGACAGTATGCTGCAATGGGAACGATTGACGGCAATGCTGTGGTGGTGACGGCGCAATGGCAATGGCGATGTTGCGAGACATCCACGACAACAACGATGGTATTGGGATGGCAGAGACCACAACAGGGCAAATGCTGCAATGGTGGTGACTCGGTCCAACGACTCTAAACACCAGATCGAATGGCTGGCTGATGTCGGAGATTACAGCTCTAGGTCTATTAGATGACGTCCATAGTGCATATATGTATTTTAACCTAAAAGAATACTAGTAAATGAAAGGGGCGTGCTACGCGTCCGCCGGCTGATCTTTTTAAAAGATCAGCCGGGTCGCGAGCCGTCAGATCTGCTACATCGAGCAGCCGAGCGTCTCTCCACCATTGCAACACATGCCTTGTTGTAGAAATTTTTTGCAACAACTATTTTGTTGCAAAAAAATTGCAATTGAGGTTTTGTTTTTTTTTTGCAACTGAGGTCTTATTGCAGAATTTTTTTGCAACAAATGTTTTGTTGCAAAACATAGACCCGTCATAAAACATTGCAACACAACATATGTTTCAAAAACATAGCCTCTGTTGCAGAGGCGCTTTTGACAAAGGACGGTATGCGGGCCCTCACGGAAAATATTTATAAGCAACCCGATGTAGAAGCGGACGAAGCCACTGATCTAGTTGGACGCGTGTCATGCGCGGAAGGTGGCGGACGCGACCGCTGCGATCCGCCGGCTGACCGTAAGTGTTTCCCTAAATGAAATATCATCTCGATGATTTTGTTGCGAAGAATACGATGGTTGAAACAGATCTTAATTTGGATACTTGATTTGGAAGAAAATCTATTTTGAAATCTGAGTTTTCATGTAAATACGCACGTACAAAGTGTAGCAAGCCTCCTCTCGTGAGTTCGGGTTCCGTACCTATCGCAGAACTGTGCAGGCGCGTTGGACGTCAATGAAGTACAAAAATCTAGAGATCCAATGGCTCTTAGGAATCTATCGTACGGACGTGGAGGCGGCTGATCCGTGAAGCAAATCAACCGGCTTACGCGTAGCATCCCCCGTGTTATTTTCTCCGTTCCTAAATAGTTCAAGTCTTTTGGCTTGTTATAAGTTTTTATTACTTGTTGCAAAATAATTAAAGTTCTACGATCTTCTTAAGTAAAAAAAAAATGATCAAGTCTAAACAAAAATCTATTGGAATTTACAATATTAAATATATATAATATGATTTTTTTTAGAATCACATGAAAATATTATTTTTTGAAACGCTCGTTCAAACGCGTACACCCACGACCTACCCTATGAGCAACTTCAAAAGACACCCGGCACACCACAGACGCTTTTATAGTCGACGGAAACGTCTTCCTCTACTAAACGCACATCATTAGAAAACCTAAAATACATTCAAGGCAAGTACCATTGTCAAGTTTAAGACTTGAATCCTGATGGACGGGGATACTACTATACTCCTAACCATCCAATCATAGGTTGGTTCGCACATAAAAATGTATTTTATTAGAGTAAATTTGATGTTGTAGAAGTCTATATATTTTTATATAAACTTAATTAAATTTAATGAAGTTTGACTCAGGATAATCCTAAAACTTTAATTATTTTAAATAGAAGAACACATAAGTTTGTTTTTTAAACAAGTACATAAGTTTGTTGTTCATCCATGTTGAAAGATCGATATGGTTGACTAGAGGGAGATGAATAGGCAATTACCAATTTTTAGTTTTTCTTAACAAATTAGATTTAGCAACAAATAGATTGTCTAGATATGCAACTAGGTGAGCAACCTATATAATGCTAACAACAACAAGCAAGCAAGCAAATGATACAACACAACAATAGCTTGCACAAAGTAAAGGTAAGAAGTAACCACAAGTGGAGCCGGTGAAGACGAGGATGTGTTCCCAAAGTTCCTTCCCTTTGAGGGGAATTACGTCTCCATTGGAGCGGTGTGGAGGCACAATGCTCCCCAAGAAACCACTAGGGCCACCGTATTCTCCTCACGCCCTCGCACAATGCAAGATGTCGTGATTCCACTAGTGGTGCCCTTGAAGGCGGCAACCGGACCTTTACAAACAAGGTTGGGGCTCTCTCCACAACTTAATTGGAGGCTCCCAACACCACCACGAAGATTCACCACAATGGAATGTGGCTCCGAGGTGACCTCTTCCGTCTAGGGTACACAAACACACAAGAGTAACAAGATCCGCAAGGGATTAGTGGGGGGAATCAAATATCTCTTGATGGAAGTGTAGATCGGGGCCCTCTCAAGCAAACCCTAGAAAATCAACAAGAGTTGTTGGCTAGGGAGAGAGATCGGGGCCCTCTCAAGCAAACCCTAGAAAAACAACAAGAGTTGTTGGCTAGGGAGAGAGATCGGGCGAGAATGGAGCTTGGAGCAACAATGGAGCTTAGGAGGATAAGAGGTAGGTCTTCTTGGGGAAGAAGACCCCCTTTATATAGTGGGGCCAAATCCACCTATTTTTCTGTCCACAGCCCGCACACAAGCGGTACTACCGCTCCATGAGCGGTAGTACCGCCCGGACGGTTGTTCCAGGCATACAGTGCAACAGGCGAAGAGCCTCGAGCCAGTAGTGCCACTGGAGCGGTACTACCACTCGCCCCAGCGGTACTACCGCTGACGTTGTAGTACAAAGGAACCAAACAGTGGTAGGGCCGTAGTACGGCGGCAGTACACCAGGAGAGGTACTACCGCGCGCTTACTACCGCCCTACTGCCGTGAAGTGGCACACGAGTCCAGAAGCTCTCGATTAAGCGGTAGTAGCAGCGGTAGTGGCCGGGCGGTAGTGCCGCTCGCAGGCAAGCAGTACTACCGCCCTACTGCCGCTCTACTGCCGCTTAGCATTCTGAGCTACAGCGAGACCAGCGGTGGTAGGGGCGGAAGTACCGCAAGCAGTACTACCACCCTACTGCCACGCCACTTCCGCTGAGCGCGAAGAGACAACAGAACACCTCGATTAAGCGGTAGTACGCACAGTACTGGATTGGCGGTACTACCATTCACCAGCGGTACTATCGCTCAGAGGAGCGGTACTGCCACTTAGCAGCTTATAGGACAGGTGACAGAAGAAACAGATGGAACTCCAAAGATGCGGGAAGGAAAGTGGGTGCACAATGGAAGACGTGTACGTGATGATTCCACCCAAACCTTTCCGAAGCAGACCCCCTCTTAATAGTACAGTTTCCCTATGACTCAAGTCCACCGAAAAAGAAACGTAGGAAAAATAACCGTCTTGGCTTTAACAGTCCGAGGGGCAAGAATCGTCTTTTGACATATGATAGATTATCTGAAATGCTCATTGCACACGATTAATCCGCAAATGCATTGTTATCAATCACCAAAACCACTAAGGGAGAAATATGCCCTAATAATCTCCCCCTTTTTGGTGGATTGATGACAACACGGGATTTGCACAAAGGATATAGCGACATAATAAGCAAACCCAACATCTATAAAATATAGACAGGCTCCCCCTAGATGTGTGCACTATTTAGGAATGATTTTGGAATGCAAAGCACACACACTAGGATCAACACACCCCCTATATTTTATAGACAAGGCAACACTTGCAACAACATGATATGAGAGATAAGCATGGATGCAAGATATAGCATGTGAGCATAACGATAGGGCACAAGATAGACATAATCTCACACACTAACAAAGTACTTAGATATAAATAGATAAGTAGTAGGGTAGCATATGTCTCACACCATATGACAGCGGTCTCCAGGTCTCACAAACACAAACCAAAGCAAACGATAAAAGAGTTCACGGGCGAAGAAAGCAAAGGCAAATAAGACACACTCGTGACTCGGCAAATCCCTAAACTCTCTCCCCCTTTGGCATCGAGACACCAAAAGGGCAAAGAGCACTACTACGGTCCTAGGTGGTAGCAACACTCCAAATCATCATCACCACTCTCCGTGATCGTCGGACTCCTCATCATCAGCAGCAGCCTGATCATCCTATGAGTCCGTCCACTTGCAGTGCTTGGAGGTCCATTCATCCTCATCTGTGATCTTGTCCTCAGAACCACTGGTGACCTCCAGGCCAAGATGCATCATGATTGTCTTGTCACGACTGCGAGCCTTCTTCGCAGCCACGTGAGCCTTGTACTGACCCTGCGCCTGGAGACAGAACAACTTCTTCATCTTCTCTTTGAGCTTAGAAGCCCATGTTGGTTCCTCAGTGGGAGGCTCATACTCAGGCCCATCATCTCCCTCAGACTCAAAGACACGCGCCTCAACATCAGGCGCGGCAGGAGTGCCCTAATGCTCCTTCTGCCTCAGTTTGATAACCTCGTGTGTGACGAGATCACCGGTCACAAGCATCTCATCTAGAAAAGTGGATGCCCATGTCTCCTCAATGAGCTTCATCAGGTAGGGTCCATAGATAGGACATTTACGCTCAAATACGTCCGAGTGCAGTTCAGACCACATCACATGAAGACATCCAACATCTGCTGCGTGTTCTTCTCCTTCTGGCACATGAGCAACATATCCACAAGATAAGAGTGAACCATGTCCAGATTCCCAATGCGGGGAAACAGAGTGTTCCTGAAGATGCGATGCATGATATCCAAGTAAGGGATCAACTCATATGTTTTCTTGCTGGTGGTGGAGATCTTCAACTTGGAGTAGCGGTAAAGAGCAGACTTGTGCATAGCCGCTTGCTCCTTGTGAGGGCGCAAACCGAGAGGATTCTCAGACCCCTCATCATTGTATCTCAAACTCTCCATGAAATCCTTCCAAGTTGCTTTCAGAACTCTGCCATTGGTCATCCAGGTGAGGGTCCTCGGATCATCAGAACCAAAGTGCACCGTGGCATAGAATTGGGCCACAAGCTCTGCATCGAAGTCTTTGCTGAATGAGATGATCCTGAGAATATCCAGCTGAGCACACATAGCCAAAGCTTCTCCAAAGTATTCAGGATCCTTCTCCAAGTGACCGAGATCAATGGACCTGATACTCACAAACAAGTTCTTCTTGCCCTTGAGAACATCATGATAAATGGACATTTGTTGCTCGGTCCAGAAGGGACGGTTGATGAGAATGGGGTCTTGCGCATTGCGATATGGATTGCGGCGGCGAGCAACAAAGAACTCCTTGGACGGCAACTCATTCATGGACTTCTCTTTCTCTTTCTGCTTGCCGGCAATCTTCTTCACACTTTGCTTGGGTTGAGCGCTGGAACCAGCACCTGCCTCATCTGAGGTGCGAAAGCGCTTAGAGCCACCTTGACGGTATGGATTCTTGCGACGAGCTTTGTGTGTGGAGCTACTACCACCTGGAACCCACAACACAGAACGAGGGAAAAGAAGGTGTAAAGAATTGCATAAGCCAAAAAAAGTAAACAAAAAGAATAGGAGTTGGATGTGAGGAAAGTTGAATTTGACAGCTCAGAGCGGTAGTACCGCTCCAGGGGGAGTGGTAGTACCGCTCGAGGCGGACAAATACCACTGCGGAAAGATCCGGTACTACCGGAGTTGTCAAATTCAAATTTTCTCGCATCAAACTTCGATTCTCCTACTCTAGCAGTCTTCCACATCCTACTCATGCCCGATTTGGCCAAAAATCGACAAATGCAACAACTATTACCCTAAAACCTAGATTCAAAATATAGAACCATAGGAGAGGAAAATGGGGGCAATACTAGCATCCATGGCAAGAGGAGAGGGTGGGGATTGATCCCACCGGACGAAATCGCGGAAGACGGTCCGGAATCGGCGGTCCGGCGGCGGCCACCGGGGCTTGTTCATCGCCTGGAGAGAGAGAGCGTGAGGGGAGAGAGAGACTAATGGGTATGGGGGAGTTAGAACTCCCCCTGCCCGACTCATAACCTCCCCCACGCGCCGCTGAGCGGTAGTACCGCTCGAGGAGCGGTAGTACCGCCCCGGTACTACAGCGCGGCAGGAGGCCGGGTAGTACCGCTCCAGCGGTAGTACCGTGGGCTGCAGCGGTAGTATCGCTAACAAGCGGTAGTACCACCCCAGACCCA
Source organism: Elymus sibiricus (assembly GCA_039707655.1). Lineage (NCBI taxonomy): Eukaryota > Viridiplantae > Streptophyta > Magnoliopsida > Poales > Poaceae > Elymus > Elymus sibiricus. The sequence continues at coordinate 228,955,076 of CM077664.1, read as the reverse complement.
GCGGTAGTACCGCCTAGGGACAGGACAAGCCACAAGAAGATCAAGGATGGTGTCTTATGCAAACATGAGAGGTTGTAGATAGGGATAGGCTTGGGTTGGAGACACAAAGATCAGCAAGAGGGAGGAGACACTCCAAGTTCAAAAAGTCAAACAAACGAAGAGCAAACTTGGAGTGACTCAAAGCACAAACAAAGCCTAAAAGACTAGATAAACCAAATAAAACCAACTCGAACAAACACCTCTCAAGGAGAGGGTGGTGGCCGAGGCCACTATGTTTGAGTCAATTGGTATGGCACCACGAAGATTTTAACCTTGGGCCCATGACCAAAACTCATCTATGAAGCACATGTACCATCAAAAATGACTAATGTGAAAGATTTGATTTATTTATGCATAATGGGGGGAGGGAGAGTTCATTGAGAGAAAAACATTCCCCCTATGTCCATGCCTACATCTAGAACAAGATAACATGATGAATGCGGTGGGGCGTGCCTAGTTTCAAGCCACATTGCTCAAATCAATGATATTTAGCTCATGCCTTAACTCGCGAAATCTTTCTTCATCCAAAGGCTTCGTAAATATATCCGCAAGTTTCTCTTGTGTACCTACATAGATAAGATCAGTCTCTCCATGCTTGATGTGATGCCGGATGAAATGATGACGAATCTCAATATGCTTTGTCTTGCTATGTTGCACCGGATTGTAGGAGATCTTGATCGCACTTTCATTGTCACATAGAAGAGGCACTTTGTCACAAGTGACACCATAATCCTTCAAAGTTTGCCTCATCCATAGCAATTGTGCACAACAATTAGCGGCGGTTACATACTCGGCCTCGGTGGTGGAGAGAGACACACAATTTTGCTTCTTCGAAGACCAACTCACCAAAGAGCGACCAAGGAATTGGCACCCTCCGGAAGTTGACTTCCTATCCACACGGTCTCCCGCCCAATCCGTGTCCGAGTATCCCATGAGATCAAAGCTTGCACCTTTGGGGTACCATAAGCCAAAGTTTGGGGTATGAGCAAAATATCAAAAGATTCGTTTGACCGCCACAAAGTTCCCACACTCAACATGATATCTGGCCTAGATGCACAAAGGTAAAGCAAGGATCCAATCATGGAGTGATATACCTTTTGATCCACCGCTTTACCATTGGGATCAATGTCAAGTTGACACTTGGTGGGCATTGGAGTCTTGGCCGGCTTGACATCATCCAACTTGAATCTCTTGAGCATGTCCTGGGTATATTTGGCTTGGTTGATGAATGTTCCTTCTCTTCTTTGCTTGACTTCGAACCAAAGAAAGAACTTCAACTCTCCCATCATGGACATCTCAAACTTCTCGGTCATGAGTGCGGCAAACTCATCATTGAAAGCTTTGTTAGGAGAACCAAAGATAATATCATCAACATATAGTTGGCATATGAACAAATCCTCATTAACCCTCTTAGTAAAAAGAGTGGGATCGATTTTCCCAATTTTAAACCCACGGTCTTGCAACAACTCGGTAAGGTGCTCATACCACGCACGTGGGGATTGTTTAAGGCCATAGAGTGCCTTATTGAGCTTGTATACATGATTGGGGAACTTGGGATCCTCGAACCCCGGGGGTTGTTTGACATATACCAACTCAGTAAGAGGACCATTAAGAAATGCACTTTTCACATCCATTTGTTGCAACTTAAAGTCATGACGAGATTCATATGCAAGCAACATGCGAATAGATTCAAGGAGAGCAACGGGGGCAAAGGTTTCACCGTAGTCGATACCCTTGACTTGGGAGTAGCCTTGAGCCACCAATCTTGCCTTATTTCGAACAACAACACCATTCGCATCTTGCTTGTTCTTGAAGATCCATTTGGTTCCAATAACATTGTGGTTCTCCTTTGGCCTTGGCACCAATTGCCACACCTTGTTGCGCTTGAAGTTGTTGAGTTCATCATGCATGGCTTCAAGCCAATCTGTGTCCTCGAGCACCTGATGTACCTTTTGGGGTTCAACACAAGAAACAAACGCGTGATGCTCACAAAAGTTTGATAATTGTCTACGAGTGGTTACCCCCTTCTTTAAGCTTCCAAAAACATTCTCCATGACATGTTCTTGATGTTTGAGTTTAGAAGCAATCTTGGCGGCATGACGCTCCAATAGCTCCTCCATAGACATTTGAGGAGCACTATCTTGATTATCTTGAACGCCGTCTTGAGCTTGCTTGGAGTCATGAACTTGATCTTGGGCATCTCTTGGTGCATCACCATCATCATGGGGTTGATCTTGCCCTTCATCTTGTTCACTTGGTTGAGGGTCTTCACTTTGTTCTTCGGAAGCGTGTGGGTCAAGTGTTGGTGATGGTTCCACTTGCGTAGAACATTGTCCTTCTCCTTCGGCCACAAGGGGTTCCTCAATGGGGAGGATTTGACCAATCCCCATTCTTCTTATGGCTTGAGAAGGAATTTCATCACCTACATCACAAAGACCACTTTGCTCCACTTGGGAGCCATTATTTTCATCAAACTCCACGTTACACGTCTCCTCAATGAGTTCATTGGATTTGTTGAGGACACGGTAAGCATGAGAGTTTGTAGCATAACCAACAAATATGCCCTCTTGAGCTCTAGGTTCGAATTTAGACAAACAAACACCTTTCTTGAGAATGAAACACTTACAACCAAACACCCGGAAGTACTTAAGGTTGGGCTTGTTGCCGGTAAGTATATCATATGGAGTCTTGTTCAAGCCTTTGCGGAGGTAGAGCCAATTCGATGCATGACATGCGGTGTTGATGGCTTCGGCCCAAAAGTTGTATGAAGACATGAATTCAGCCATCATGGTCCTTGCCGCATCCATCAACGTCCGGTTCTTCCTCTCCGCAACACCATTTTGTTGAGGGATATATGGTGCGGAGTATTGATGCTTGATCCCCTCATCACTAAGGAACTCATCCAAGGTGTAGTTCTTGAACTCGATGTCATTGTCACTTCTAATCATCAAAATCTTTGCATCATGTTGATGTTGAGCTTCATTTGCAAAGTCGATGACGGTTTGTTGGGTCTCGCTCTTCCTCTTGAAGAAATATACCCATGTGTATCTTGAATAATCATCCACAATCATCAAGCAATACTTTCTTCCCCCAAGACTATCAAATGATGGAGGACCGAAGAGATCCATGTGAAGGAGCTCCAAGGGCCTCTTGGAGTAGATAATAGTCATGGGTCGGTGAGCCGTTTCATGTAGCTTTCCTTCGATACAAGCACTGCAAGCACGATCTTTAGCAAAACTAACATTTGTTAGTCCACGGACATGGTCCCCCTTGAGGAAACTTTGCAAAGATCCCATATTCACGTGGGCTAAACGGCGATGCCAAAGCCACCCCACTTCAACTTTAGCCATTAGGCAAGTCGCGGTCTTAGTGGGTCGCTCCGAGAAGTTGACCACATAGAGACCGTTCTCGACATGCCCAACAAAGGCTACTTTAAGAGTCTTGCTCCACAAAAGGGCCATGGTATCAAGATCAAAGAATGTAGCAAAGTGCATGAGTGCAAGTTGACGAACATAAAGTAAATTGTATGCAAGGGTCTCAACAAGCATGACCTTCTCAATCGATAAATCATGAGAAATCACAACCTTGCCAAGACCCAATACCTTAGATGTTGAAGCATCACCGAATTGGACATGAGTGGGCATAGATAAGCTTGGTTGCACGTCCACCACCATGTCCTTGCTCCCGGTCATATGATTTGGTGCTCCACTATCGAGCAACCATGATCCTCCACTGGAAGCAAACTCCTACATAAGATCAATGCTTGGATTTAGGTACCCATTTTTGAATGGGTCATTTGACGTTAGTAACAAGGGTCTTAGGAACCCAAATAGACCATTCAATGTACTCATAAGAAGAACCAACAAATTTGGCATAAACATACCCATCACTAGCACGGCACAAAACATATGAGGGGTTAAAATCGTCGGCCTTGTTGGGAGGAGTGGTTTTGCCCTTCATGGCATCACCACCCACCACCTTGTTCTTCTTCTCCTTGTGAGCACCCTCTCCCTCCTTGACAAATACATCTTTGAGAGGGAGAGGTTTCTTGGTCTTGCTTTTCTTCTTCTTCTTTGACATGGGTGCAAACCCAAGTCCCTCCTTTGCCACAACTTCCTTTTGATTGCTCAAAAGTTCGTTGATGTTCTTCTCACCTTGTATGCAAGTCACAAGGCCCTTCTCAATTTGCTCCTTCAACTTGGCATTCTCCTCCACAACGTGAATATGCTTACAACAAGGGTTAGTAGCTTGAGCATTATCAATTAGCACAAAAGGAGGACACGTGGCTATCTCCTTAGCGAGTTTCGCTTGGAGTTGATCATAAGACTCCTTGAGTGTAGCATGCACGCTTTTCAAGGCCTTATGAGCCTTGTCAAGTAGCTCAAACTCCTCTTTGAGTCTAGCATGGCCAACCCCAAGCTCAACATTCTTGGATTTAAGCACACGAGCAAGAACTTGAGCATGATCATGATCTTTCTTTAATTTAGCGACATCAACGTTTTGCGACTCCTCAAGAGCCGAATGAAGACCTCGCTCTTCCTCAAGAGCAATGGAAAGATCCGCAGTCTCATAGGCATAGTCACGACTATGTCCTTCCAAGTTAGTGATAGTCTCTTCGTGAGACTCAATGATATCATTGGCCTCACCAAGTTGTTCCAAGAGAGCAACAAAGTGCTTCTTGGTCTCACCTTTGAGCTTACCCAAGAACTTGTCGAACTCATTATCATCCACCTTAACCTCCTCATTTTCATCCACACAATCCGGCAAAGGAGGATTAGTAGTGAAAGAAGTTTTGATGTTGGGGGTTACCTTGTTGATGCCTCTTGCCATGAGGCACTTGGGGATGAGGTTCTCGTTGGGGGAGTCGAAGAGAGACACCGAGGTTGAGGAAGAGGTGGCAATGGCCACGGTGGTCATTGCAAACCCTTCACCACTTGCGTCATCATCATCATCATCATCAGAGTTGTACTCTTCTTGCGCCACCAACCCCTTTTGTGGCACCTTCTTCGTGAAGTTGTTCTTGTTGGGGAAGGACTTGGCCTTGTCTTTGCGGATGAGCTTGCCACCATTGTCTTCCCTCTTCTCGTAGGGGCAATCTACCATGAAATGGCTCACATTGCCACAATTGTAGCAAGTTCTCACACGTTGCTTGCCCTTGGAGCCACTTGAGTTGTTCTTGGAGAAATTGGGCCTTGAGTTTCTCTTGTTGCCCCAAAATTGCCTTGACACAAGAGCCATGTGCTCATGGTATGCATATTTGGTGTCTTCGGGACAACACTCCTCTTCTTCCTCTTCTTCTTCTTCTTCCAGAATGGCCTTTGTCGATGTTGTTTATCAACGGTATCATCCGTAGATGATTGTGGGGATTAGTACGTGTGGAGATCGTCGAGGTGGGTTAGCACACGAGACAAGATTTAGACAGCTTCGGCCCCCGGGAAACATCATCCGGTAATAGCCCTACGTGCTGTTTGTGGCTAGGTCTTATTCCGTATGCTCATGAGGGAGTCACCGTATGAGCCGGCTCTCTGTTAGCTGTGTCTAGCCATCTAGATTCTAGAGCTTCTAACTTGTCCCTCTTGGGGCGCCTTGCCCCTCCTTATATAAGTTGAAGGGGCCGACTTACATGTAGAGTCCTAGTAGGATTAGGACTAGTCTCTTTTCTATTACAAGCCAGATAGCAGTTCGGGTCTTATTCAAACTGTTTAAGTTGGCCTGCTAGGCCACCTCCCATGATGGGCCACGGCCTATCTTCATGAGGGTACCCGTGTCCCATATCCACGACAGTAGCCCCTGAGCTTTCGAGTGACTCAAAGAGTCGGGCGGAAGGTCCTGATTTGTTTGATGCCTTTGTCTTCCTCGGACACAGAGGTTTTGCCGGGTCGTTGACGTAATGGATGCCGAAATATGCATGAAGAGATTGCCAGCTTACGAGCGTCGAGGTTTCCGGGTCGTGAGCGTCGAGGACGATGTGTCGTTGAAGCCGGCTTGTCACGAGCGTAGATGTTGCTGGGTTGCAGACGTTGATGTTGCCGGGTTGTAGACGTTGATGTTGCCGGGTTGCAGACGTTGATGCTGCCGGGTTGTCTTTCCAGGCCGGGTCCTCCCACGCCGGGTCTTGTCTCCACGCTAGGTCTGTCTTCACGCCGGGTTCCCTTCGTCTTGTTGGTCTACCCGGTTGGGTAGTTCCCCGACTTTTTGTATTTTTTCTTCAACTTCAATTGCATATATATATCATCTGTAGCCCCCAAGCTCTGAGTTTATCACTTCGTGATGACTTGGTGCTTGCTTTTGTAAATATAGCTTTAATTACTGTAGCCCCCAAGTGCCGGTTTGTCTTGCCTACAGCAACCTGGGACTTATCCGGCGTGATAGCCCTTTTACCTGAAATAAAAACATGTGCATGCATTACACCGTTTCGTGATGTATGAAAAAAAATTAAATGATAATTTTGGTAAGCTTGTCAACTTGTATTCAAGTTGTTAATCGTTCGACTCGACTAAGTAGGCTTTCGCGTGGACTTTTTTCATGCAATACTATATGTTCAGGGTCGACAAAGTCCATGATAGGTGATGACCCACAAGTATAGGGCATCAATCGTAGTCCTTTCAATAAGTAAGAGTGTCGAACCCAACGAGGTGCAGAAGGAAATGATAAGCGGTTTTCAGCAAGGTGTTTTCTGCAAGCACTGAAATTATCGGTAACGAGTAGTTTGATAGCAAGATAATTTGTAACAAGTGACAAGTAACAATAGTAACAAAGAGTGCAGCAAGGTGGCCCAATCCTTTTTGTAGCAAAGGACAAGCCGGAACGATCTCTTATAGTAAGTAAAGCATTCTCGAGGACACATGGGAATTTCATCTAGTCACTTTCATCATGTTTGTTTGATTCGCGTTCGCTACTTTGATAATTTGATATGTGGGTGGAACGGTGCTTGGGTGCTGTTCTTACTTGAACAAACCTCCCACTTATGATTACCCCCTCTCGCAAGCATCCGCAACTATGAAAGAAGAATTAAGATAACTCTAACCATAGCATTAAACATATGGATCCAAATCAGCCCCTTATAGAATAGCGCATAAACTAGGGTTTAAGCTTCTGTCACTCTAGCAACCCATCATCTAATTACTACTCCACAATTCATTCCCTTAGTCCCAAAGATGGTGAAGTGTCATGTAGTCGACGTTCACATAACACCACTAAGAGAATCAACAACATACATATCATCAAAATATCGAACGAATACCAAATTCACATGATTACTTATGACAAGACTTCTCCCATGTCCTCAAGAACAAAAGTAACTACTCACAAATCATAATCATGTCCAAGATCAGAGGGGTATTGAATAGCATATTAGATCTAAACATATAATCTTCCACCAAATAAACCAACTAGCATCAACTACAAGATGTAATCAACACTACTAGCAACCCACAGGTACCAATCTGAGGTTTTGAGACAAAGATTGAATACAAGAGATGAACTAGGGTTTGAGATGAGATGGTGCTGGTGAAGATGTTGATGAAGATTAGTCCTCCCACGATGAGAGGATCGCTGGTGATGTCGATGGCGACAATTTCCCCCTCCCGGAGGGAAGTTTCCCCGGCAGAATCTCTCCGCCGGAGAGCAAAAGTGCTCCTGCCCAAGTTCCACCTCGAGACGGTGGCGCACCGTCCCGAAAAGTCTTCTCTATATTTTTTCTAGGGCAAAATGACTTATATACCAGAAAATGGGGGCCAGAGGCTGGCCAGGGGCCCCACGAGGTACCAGGGCGCGCCTGGGGGGGGGGGGTGGCGCGCCCTGGTGCCTCATGGGCACCTGGGTGGCCCCCTTTGGTACTTTTTGGTTCCAGTATTTTTTATTTATTCCAAAATAAATCTCCACAAAATTTCAGCTCATTTGGAGATGTGCAGAATAAGTATTTCTGACATAGCTTTTTTAGGTCCAGAATTCCAGCTGCCGGCAATCTCCCTCCTTGTGTAAATCTTGCATATTAAGAGAGAAAAGGCATTAGAATTGCTCCACAAAGTGTTATATTGATCAAAAACACTATAAATAATAGTAGCAAAACATGATGCAAAATGGACGTATCAACTCCCCCAAGCTTAGACCTCACTTGTCCTCAAGCGAAGGCCGATATCGATAATCATGTCCACATGTTTAGAGAGAGAGGTGTCGATAAAAACAAAATACGGACATAGTAGCATCATGATCATTATTATAACAACAATATTTATTATCATAAACTTCTCATGAGCAAGTAACAATTCATCACAACAATGGAGTATAAGGCATAAACTTTCTTGAAAACTAACAAACTATATTCTCAGTCAACAATGCAATTGCAATTCATCATATTTTCAGGAAGGGTCTCATGTAGGAGCTATTTAGCAAGTCCACATACTCAACAATCATATAGTCTTCTATGATTGCAAACACTCATAACATATATATGGAGCAAAAAGTTTCAGCCAGACACGCAGAAAGATAGGGGCTTGTAGTTTCGCCTCCCAACTTATTCACCTCAAGGGTGACGTCAACAATAATAACTCATGATCACTCATATCCAACTGGATATATATGCCTAGATCTTCCCCCACCACATGATGCTTGCAAAAGAGAAAAATAAAAAGGAAATAGAGGAGAACACTATTGACTCTTGCATAAAAATTAAATACATAAAAGTAAAGGATAGGCCCTTCGCAGAGGGAAGTAGAGGTTGTTATGCGCTTTTTGTTGTTAGATGCAAGAGCTCTTAATGCAAAGGAACGTCACTTTATGTTGCCCCTTGTGATAGCAACCTTTATTATGCAGTCTGTCGCTTTTATTTCTTTACCATCACAAGTTCGTACAAAGCTTATTTCCCTTACAATAAAAATTCAGACTTATTTAGAGGCAATTTTTATTGCTTTTTGCACCAATGACAACTTACTTGAAGGATCTTATTCAATCCTTAGGTAGATATAGTGGACTGTCATGACATGAAACTGGGTTTAAATGTTTTGGATGCACAAGTGGTATCTCTACTTAGTGCGGATTTTTGGCTAGCAAAGATATTGGGCAAGCACCACATGTTGGAGGATCTATAACAATATAACTTCTATGTGAATATGAACAAACATAATTCATTACGCTGTCTTCCTTGTCCAACGTCAACAATTTGACATAAAATACTTATTGGGGGCTCACAATCATAAAAGATGTCCAAGATAGTATATTTGCATGTGAATCTTCTCTTCCCTTATTAATTCTTTCATGAATTGCATCATTGACTAATGCTATGTTTGTTAACTTCCAATAAATGTTACCACTTATACTTTTCTTTATGTAATGTCATTACTTCCCATAAGATTAGCATATGATCTTTTTCATTATTTTCATTGCTAGAATTGAAACATGAAAGTAAAGAAGCAAAAACTCAAACTACTCTTTATTATATAACTCTCAACTCGATTACATAGATAGATAGATCACGAAGCTAACACTCGAAAATAGATCATACTAAACTTTTATTCAACTGGATCACGAAATAACTAAGGATCGAACTAAAAATAGGTAAAGGTAATAAAAGTGATGGTGATACGATTCCGGGGCACCTCCCCCAAGCTTGGCACAAGCCAAGGGGAGTGCCCATACCCGTGTGCTCAAGTCTCATTCTTCGGTGATGATGGTGGTGATGAAGTGGAGGGCTTGTCCAGCTTACGTTTGAGGATGAAATTCTCCTCCCTCAAATCATCGACTTCTTGTTCAAGCTTCAATACATTTTTACATAATGCCTCCTTGCTTTCCTGCAGAAAACGGGACGGGATAAATTGGATCTTAGTCTTGTTTACTGTGTTTGGAAGGCTTGACTTCTTGAACTCCACATGCACATCTCCAAGTTGAGGTAGAGGGGCATCGTCTTCATCCGAACTCGCGTCTTCCGTCCCCTTTATGTTGGCATATTGCTCCTCCTCCTCGGACCATCCATAGGGGTCTATATCCCCATAGATCTTTGGGTTTGCAACATAGTGTGATACGAAGCTCTCCCCATCCGAGTCTTGAGACGACATACTTTCGGATCTGCCAGGAAAATAGCACGAAACAAGAACATAGGATATTTCTACGATACGGTGGTCAAAACATACGAGAGTATATATAAAGAATTTTTATCTTGCAAAACAAGTAATCCAGGAGAAAACGGAGTCGGGAAGGCTCACGTGGGGCCCACGAGCCACCAGGGCGCGCCTGGGGGGGTGGCACCATGAATAAAATGTGAACCACCATCAGTCATTAAATATCTAGGGACTCCAAACCTTGGGAAAATAACTTCTTTAAGAATTTTAATAGAAGTGTTATGATCAGCACTACTAGTTGGAATAGCTTCTACCCACTTAGTAACGTAATCAATGGCAACTAGAATATGAGTATACCCATTGGATTTAGGAAAAGGTCCCATATAATCAAATCTCCAAACATCAAATGGTTCAACAGCAAGTGAATAATTCATAGGCATTTCCTGACGTCTACCAACATTACCAATTCTTTGACATTCATCACAAGATAGGAAAAACTTACGAGCATCCTTGAAAAGAGTAGGCCAATAAAAACCAGATTGTAATACCTTGTGTGCAGTTCTGTCTCCCGCATGGTGTCCTCCGTAAGCCTCGGAATGGCACTTCCGTAGGATTTGTTCCTGTTCATGCTCAGGTATACAACGTCTAATAATACCATCTACTCCTTCTTTATAAAGATGTGGGTCATCCCAGAAGTAATGTCTTAAATCAAAGAAGAACTTTTTCTTTTGTTGGTATGTGAAACTAGGTGGTATATATTTAGCAACAATGTAATTAGCATAGTCTGCATACCATGGAGTATTACGAGAAGCATTTATGACAGCTAATTGTTCATCAGGAAAATCATCGTTAATAGGTAGTGGGTCATCAAGAACATTTTCCATTCTAGACAAATTATCTGCTACGGGATTCTCAGCTCCCTTTCTATCAGTAATATGCAAGTCAAATTCTTGTAGCAATAAAACCCACCTAATGAGTCTAGGTTTAGCATCTTTCTTTTCCATAAGATATTTAATAGCAGCATGATCGGTGTGAACAGTTACTTTAGAATCAACTATGTAAGATCTGAATTTATCACATGCAAACACAACTGCTAGAAATTCTTTTTCAGTAGTAGCATAATTTCTTTGGGCACTGTCTAGAGTTTTACTAGCATAATGGATAACATTTAATTTCTTATCAACTCTCTGTCCTAGAACAGCACCAACAACATAATCACTAGCACCACACATAATTTCAAAAGGCAAGTTCCAATCAGGTGGTTGAACAATAGGTGCAGTGGTTAAGGCTTTCTTAAGTGTTTCAAAGGCTTCTAGACAATCATCATCAAAAACAAATGGAACATCTTTTTTCAAAAGATTGGTAAGAGGCCTAGAAATTTTAGAGAAGTCTTTAATAAATCTCCTATAGAAACCAGCATGACCAAGGAAACTTCTTATACCTTTAATAGCTTTAGGGCATGGCATTTTCTCACTAGCATCAACCTTAGCTTTATCAACTTCAATACCTCTTTCAGAAATTTTATGCCCCAAGACAATGCCTTCATTCACCATAAAGTGGCACTTCTCCCAACTCATGACAAGATTAGTTTCTTCACATCTCTGCAAAACTCAATCAAGGTTGCTTAAGCAATCATCAAAAGAAGTTCCATAAACGGAAAAATCATCGATGAACACCTCAACAATCTTTTCACAAAAGTCAAAGAATATAGCAGTCATACATCTTTGAAAGGTAGCAGGTGCATTGCATAAACCAAAAGGCATATGTCTATAAGCATAAGTTCCAAACGGACAAGTAAAGGTGGTTTTCTCTTGATCGGGTTGTGATACGGGTATTTGAGAAAAACCGGAATAACCATCTAGGAAACAAAAGTGTGTATGCTTAGACAATCTTTCTAACATTTGATCAATAAAAGGTAAGGGGTAATGATCTTTTCTAGTAGCTTTGTTTAATTTTCTAAAATCAATTACCATCCTATAACCAGTTACAATTCTTTGTGGAATGAGTTCATTTTTATCATTAGGAACAACGGTGATACCTCCTTTCTTAGGGACACAATGAACAGGGCTTACCCATCTACTATCAGCTATAGGATAGATTATACCTGCTTTTAGAAGTTTTAATATTTCAGTTCTTACCACCTCTTTCATCTTAGGATTTAATCGTCGTTGGTGGTCGACAACCGGTTTGGCATTAGGCTCCATATTAATTTTGTGCTGGCATAGAGTGGGACTAATGCCCTTAAGATCATTAAGACTATATCCAACAGCAGCTCGGTGCTTCCTTAAAGTTTTTAGTAATCTCTTTTCTTGATGCACTGAAAGGTTAGCACTAATAATAACATGATATATCTTCTTTTCATCAAGATAAGCATATTTCAATGTATCGGGAAATTGCTTCAATTCAAACACAGGATCACCTTTAGGCGGAGGAGGGCCTCCAAGAGTTTCAATAGGCAAATTATGTTTAAGGATAGGTGGTTGATCAAAGAACATCTTATCTATTTCATTTCTTTCATTCATATGCATATCATTTTCATGGTCTAGCAAATATTGTTCTAACGGATCAGTAGGAGGTACGGCAATAGAAGCAAGACCGATAATTTCATCTTTACTAGGCAATTCTTTATCATGAGGTAGTCTACGAAACTTGGAAAAAATAAACTCATGAGACATACCACCAAAATTAACACTAACAGTTTCTTTAACGCAATCAATCTTGGCATTAACAGTGTTCAAGAAAGGTCTACCAAATATAATGGGACAAAAATCATCTTGTGGAGAACCGAGGACTAGAAAATCAGTAGGGTATTTTATTTTTCCACACAAGACTTCAACATCTCTAACGATACCAAGTGGTGTAATGGTATCTCTGTTTGCAAGCTTAATAGTAACATCAATATCTTCAATCTCAACAGGTGCAATATCATTCATTACTTCTTGATATAAAGAAAATGGAATAGCACTCACACTAGCACCCATATCACACAAACCATGATAGCAATGATCTCCAATCTTAACAAAAATAACAGGCATGCCAACTACGGGCTTGTTCTTGTCTAACTTATCTCGTTCATTTCTAACAGGTTTAGCAATTCTAGCAGCCTCATCACAAAAGTAGATAACATGCCCATCTTTATTATCGACTATGAGATCTTTAACCATAGCAACATCAGGTTCAACTTTAATTTGATCAGAAGGTCTAGGTGCTCTAATATTACTTTTGTTAACCACAGTTGAAACTTTAGCATGTTCCTTAATCCTAACAGGAAAAGGTGGTTTCTCAATATAAGCAGTAGGCACAACTGGATCAACATGGTAAACAATTGTTTCTTCTTTAACACTAACGGGTTCCTCAATCTTTTCTTTAACAGGGGGATGATATTTAAACCACTTCTCCTTAGGGAGATCAACACGAGTAGCAAATGATTCACAAAAGGAAGCTACTATCTCAGAGTCAAGTCCATATTTAGTGCTAAACTTATGAAAAGCATTGGTGGCCATAAAAGATTTAACACAATCAAACTCAAGTATTATACCTGACTCATTACCTTTGTCGAGTTCCCAATCTTCAGAGTTGCGTTTAATTCTTTCCAGAAGATCCCATCTGAATTCAATAGTTTTCTTCATAAAGGAGCCAGTCAAAGAAGAATCAGGCATAGTTTGATTATCTTGAGAAAGCCGAGCATAAAAATTCTGTAAGATAATTTCTTTCGAGAGCTCATGGTTGGGGCATGTGTACATCATGTACTTAAGCCTCCCCCAATCTTGAGCGATGCTTTCTCCTTCACGAGGCCAAAGTTATGTATATAATTCCGATCACGATGAACCAAATGCATAGGATAAAATTTCTGATGGAATTCTAGTTTCAATCGGTTCCAGTCCCATGTATCAGTATCATCACATAACCTATACAACATTAATGCCTTTCCCTCCAAAGATAAAGGGAATACTTTATTCTTAACTCCAACTCCGGATATACCTGCAAGCTTAAACAATCCACAAATTTCATCCACATAGATCAAGTGCATATCAGGATGTACGGTTCCATCTCCTGCATAAGGATTAGCTAGCAGTTTCTCTATCATACCCGGAGGAATTTCATATGAAATATTTTCAGTAGGTGCAGTAGGTTGAGGAGCAACTATTTGTGTTTCCGGTCAAGGTGAAGATACCCCGAACAAACCCCTCAAAGGATTACTTTCCATAGTGACAAGTAACACTAAATTTCAGCACGTAATATAAATGTTTCCTTACCAAATTCCACTCACCAAAGGCGCTTCACTCCCCGGCAACGGCGCCAGAAAAGAGTCTTGATGACCCACAAGTATAGGGGATCAATCATAGTCCTTTCGATAAGTAAGAGTGTCGAACCCAACGAGGAGCAGAAGGAAATGATAAGCGGTTTTCAGCAAGGTGTTTTCTGCAAGCACTGAAATTATCGGTAACGAGTAGTTTGATAGCAAGATAATTTGTAACAAGTGACAAGTAACAATAGTAACAAAGAGTGCAGCAAGTGGCCCAATCCTTTTTGTAGCAAAGGACAAGCCGGAACGATCTCTTATAGTAAGTAAAGCGTTCTCGAGGACACATGGGAATTTCATCTAGTCACTTTCATCATGTTTGTTTGATTCGCGTTCGCTACTTTGATAATTTGATATGTGGGCGGACCGGTGCTTGGGTGCTGTTCTTACTTGAACAAACCTCCCACTTATGATTACCCCCTCTCGCAAGCATCCGCAACTACGAAAGAAGAATTAAGATAACTCTAACCATAGCATTAAACATATGGATCCAAATCAGCCCCTTACGGAATAGCGCATAAACTAGGGTTTAAGCTTCTGTCACTCTAGCAACCCATCATCTAATTACTACTCCACAATGCATTCCCTTAGGCCCAAAGATGGTGAAGTGTCATGTAGTCGACGTTCACATAACACCACTAAGAGAATCAACAACATACATATCATCAAAATATCGAACGAATACCAAATTCACATGATTACTTATGATAAGACTTCTCCCATGTCCTCAAGAACAAAAGTAACTACTCACAAATCATAATCATGTCCAAGATCAGAGGGGTATTGAATAGCATATTAGATCTGAACATATAATCTTCCACCAAATAAACCAACTAGCATCAACTACAAGATGTAATCAACACTACTAGCAACCCACAGGTACCAATCTGAGGTTTTGAGACAAAGATTGAATACATGAGATGAACTAGGGTTTAAGATGAGATGGTGCTAGTGAAGATATTGATGAAGATTAGTCCTCCCACGATGAGAGGATCGCTGGTGATGTCGATGGCGACGATTTCCCCCTCCTGGAGGGAAGTTTCCCTGGCAGAATCTCTCCGCCGGAGAGCAAAAGTGCTCCTGCCCAAGTTCCGCCTCGAGACGGCGGTGCACCATCCCGAAAAGTCTTCTCTATATTTTTTCTAGGGCAAATTGACTTATATACCAGAAAATGGGGGCCAGAGGCTGGCCAGGGGTCCCATGAGGTACCAGGGCGCGCCTGGGGGGTGGCGCGCCCTGGTGCCTCGTGGCACCTGGGTGGCCCCCTCTGGTACTTTTTGGTTCCAATATTTTTTATTTATTCCAAAATAAATCTCCACAAAATTTCAGCTCATTTGGAGATGTGCAGAATAGGTATCTCTGACATAGCTTTTTCAGGTCCAGAATTCCAGCTGCCGGCAATCTCCCTCCTTGTGTAAATCTTGCATATTAAGAGAGAAAATGCATTAGAATTGCTCCACAAAGTGTTATATTGATCAAAAACACTAAAAATAATAGTAGCAAAACATGATGCAAAATGGACATATCAACTCCCCCAAGCTTAGACCTCACTTGTCCTCAAGCGAAAGCCGATATCGATAATCATGTCCACATGTTTAGAGAGAGAGAGGTGTCGATAAAAACAAAATACGGACATAGTAGCTTCATGATCTCCCATGATCTCGGAGTGAGACCGTGAGAGTAGTCAATCTCCGGAATAGCTCACGAGGATCTTCATCATCTTTCATCACGAACTCATCGGCCTCATCAAGTATGACCTCAAAGTTGGACCTTTGAATCCTCGAGCTTCCCTTGTACAAAGAGATGATGTGCTCCCAAGCATCCTTGGCACGGGCGAACGGCCGCAAATGAGATAGTTCTTCCGGCAGCATTGCGGCTTTAAGAAAGAACAATACGGAATGATTAAGTTGATTGTCCACTTCTTCTCTTGGTGTCATGTTGTTTCGATCATGCGGGTAGAAGCCAGATACGTCTCCAACGTATCTATAATTTTGATTGTTCCATGCTATTATAGTATCAATCTTGGATGTTTTTATATACATTTACAGAAATTATATATCATTTTTTGGGACTAACCTATTAACTTAGTGCACAGTGCCAGTTGCTGTTTTTTGCCTGTTTTTGGTTTTCCAGAATATCAGTACCAAACGAAGTCCAAATGCCACGAAACTTTTTGGAGATTTTTTTCTGGACATAACAAACACTAGAAGCTTCAGGAGGGGACGAGAAGATGAAGCAGTGGGCCACGAGGCACCACGACGCGCCCCAGGGGGGGCGCGCCCTGGTACCTCGTGGGGCCCACACAGCTCTGTTTGACCTAATTCCACCTCTATAAATTCTCTAAAATCGGGAAACCAACAGAGGAGTCCACGAAATACTTTTTCCGCCGCCGCAAGTTTCTGTTCTCGAGAGATCCCTTCTTTAGGCCTTTTCCGGCACTCTGCCGGAGGGGGAATCGATCGCGGAGGGGCTCTACATCAACCTTGTTGCCCTTTCGATGATACGTGAGTAGTTTACCACAGACCTTTGGGTCCATAGTTAGTAGCTAGATGGCTTCTTCTCTCTTTTTGATCTTCAATACAATGTTCTCCTCGATGTTCTTGGAGTTCTATCCGATGTAATCACTTTTTGCGGTGTGTTTGTTGGGATCCGATGAATTGTGAGTTTATGATCAGATTATCCATGAATATTATTTGAGTTTTCTCTGAACTCTTTTATGCATGATTATTATAGCTTCGTATTTCTCTCCGATCTATTGATTTGGTTTGGCCAACTAGATTAATTTATCTTGCAATGGGAGAGGTGCTTTGTAATGGGTTCGATCTTGCGGTGCGCAATCCCAGTGACAGAAAGGGACATGACACGTATGTATCGTTGCTCTTAAGGGTAAAAAGATGGGGTTTATTCATGCATGAGTTTACTTTGTCTACATCATGTAATCTTGCTTAAGGCGTTACTCCGTTCTTTATGGACTTAATACACTAGATGCATGCTGGATAGCGGTCGATGTGTGGAGTAATAGTAGTAGATGCAGGCAGGAGTCGGTCTACTTGTCTCGAACGTGATGCCTATATACATGATCATTGCCTTGGATATCGTCATGATTATTTTCTTTTCTGTCAATTGCCCAACAGTAATTTGTTCACCCACCGTATGCTATTTTCATGAGAGAATCCTCTAGTGAAAACTATGGCCCCCCGGGTCTATCCAAATCATATATTAAAAATCATAAAAATACCTTGCTGCACTTTTACTTTATTTATTTTATTTTTTATTTTTGTTCGATCTATTTATCTATCACCATACAATTTAATCTTGCAATTAACCGCCAAGGGATTGACAACCCCTTGTTTGCGTTGGGTGCAAGGATTTGTTGTTTTGTGTGCAGGTACTGCTAACGAGTTGTTGCGTGATTCTCCTACTGGATTGATAACCTTGGTTTCATAACTGAGGGAAATACTTATCTCTACTGTACTGCATCATCCCCTCCTCTTCGGGGAAATCCCAACGCAGCTCACAAGTAGCAGGAAGAATTTCTGGCGCCGTTGCCGGGGAGACATCATCAACATCTATCAAGTACCTACGCATAAAACTTACATCTCCTTGCATTTATTTTATTTGTCTTTGCCTCTCATTTTCATCTCCCCCACTTCTAAAAAGTTTTTACAAAAATATTTTCCGTTTGCTTTTCTTGTTTGCTTGATTGCTTGCTTGTTATCTTGTTTGCGTAGCCACGATGTCTCAAGAAAATGCAAAATTGTGTGATTTTTCCAATACTAATAATAATGATTTTATTAGTACTCCGATTGCTCCTCCCGCCGCTAGTGCGGAGACTTGTGATATTAATGCCGCTTTGCTAAATCTTGTCATGAAAGAACAATTTTCTGGTAGTCCTAATGAAGATGCTGCATCCCATCTTAGCACTTTCGTAGAATTGTGTGATATGCAAAAGAAAAAAGATGTGGATAACGATATTGTGAAATTAAAATTATTCCCGTTCTCATTGCGGGATCGTGCAAAAATTTGGTTTTCATCTTTACCACGAAATAGTATCGATTCTTGGGATAGGTGTAAAGATGCTTTCATTACCAAGTAGTTTCCTCCCGCAAAAATTATTTCCCTTAGAAATCAAATTATGAATTTCAAGCAACTTGATCATGAACATGTTGCTCAATCTTGGGAGAGGATGAAATTAATGATAAGAAATTGCCCTACTCATGGTTTAAATTTGTGGATGATCATACAAAAAAATTATGCGGGATTAAATTTTGTTTCTATAAATCTTTTAGATTCCGCCGCAGGTGGTACTTTTATGGAGATTACATTGGGGGAAGCTACTAAATTACTTGATAATATTATGGAAAATTATTCACAATGGCATATTGAAAGAGTTCCTACTAGTAAAAAGGTGAATTATGTTAAAGTAATTAGTACTTTGAGTGATAAAGTTGATGCGCTTATGAAATTGGTTGCTAGCAAAAATACTCCTATTGATCCTAATGATATGCCTTTGTCCACCTTGATTGAGCAAAATAATGATCCCGTAGATGTGAATTTTGTCTCGCGAAACAATTTTAATAATAATGCTTATAGAGGTAATTTTAATCCTAGACCATTTCCTGGAAATTCCTCTAATAATTATGGCAATTCCTATGGTAATTCTTATAACAAAAATAATAATATGCCCTCTGATCTTGAAAGTAATATTAAAGAATTTATTAATGCTAAAAAAGTTTTCAACACTACGATAGAAGAAAAATTAAGTAAACTTGATGATATGTCTAGGAGCATTGATAGAATTATTCATGATGTGGAAAATCTTAAGACTAAAATTTTGCCACCCAAAATTGATATTAATGAATCAATTAAACCTTTATATGTCTCCATGGATGAGAGTAAGAAAAGAACCGCTATGTTAAAAGCTAAACGAGAATTTTTAGAAAAAGCGATTCCTCCTGGTTTCTATCGTAGTAATGATGAGGATATTAAAATGATTGGTGTTTCATCTATTGATTCCTTGTTTAGCAATATAAAAATTGATGAAAAAGGGACTGAAGAAGAGTTAACTTTAGCTAGGAGGCATCCCCATAATTCGGAGGGTGAAAATCTTAATGAAAAAATTGATAAAAGTGGGTCTGGAGAGGTAAAAAATTTAACTAGCGATGTGCCCACTCTCTTGGATTACAAAGATTTTAATTGTGATAGTTGTTCTTTGATTGAGTGTATTTCTTTGTTACAATCCATGCTAAATTCACCCAACGCTTATGAACAAAACAAGGCTTTTACAAAGCACATTGTAGAAGCAATGATGAAAGCGTTAGAAGAAAAACTAGAACTAGAAATTTCAATTCCTAGAAAATTATATGATGAGTGGGAACCCACCATTAAAGTTAAAATTAAAAATTATGAGTGCAATGCTTTATGTGATTTGGGTGCTAGTGTTTCCACAATTCCTACATCCCTATGTGATGTGCTAGGTTTTACCAATATAGATGAATGTTCTCTTAATTTGCACTTGGCGGATTCCACTATTAAAAAGCCATTGGGAAGAATTAATGATGTTCTTATTCCTGCAAATAGAAATTATGTGCCCGTTGATTTTATTGTACTTGACATTGAATGCAATCCTTCTTGCCCCATAATACTTGGTAGACCGTTCTTACGAACTATTGGTGCTATTATTGATATGAAAGAAGGTAATATAAGATTTCAATTTCCACTAAAGAAAGGGATGAAACACTTCCCTAGGAAAATAATTAAAGCACCATATGAATCAATTATGAGGGCCACTTATGGAATCAACTTGAAGGATGACAATACTTGAAAACTATGCATTATGCCTAGCTAGGGGCATAAAACAACAACGCTTGTTGGGAGGCAACCCAATGAATAAAATAAATTTTTACTTTTTGTTTCTGTTATTGTGTGTTTACACAATTATGCTACTGTTATGATTGTGTTTTTTATGTTTTAATTTGTGTTTGTGCCAAATAATGCCTTTGGGATGATTTGGAAGATAGTATAATTGATGCTGTTTGGAAAACAGAAAGTTTTGCGTCCAGTGCTAGAATTTTAGTTCTGTACTGGAGCGTCAGAAAAATCTGAAATTTTTACACAGTATTTGTATATGAATTACCCACGTTGTGATAATTTTTCAGAATTTGTGGAGTTACCTAAGTATAGATTTTAAATATATCTTTACAGACTGTTCTGTTTTAGACAGATTCTGTTTTGTTGCATAGTTCGCTTATTTTGATGAATCTATGGATTGTATCGGGGGGTATAAGCCATGGAGAAGTTGGAGTATAGTAGAATTATGCCAATATTAAATATGAATCAATTTCCAACAGTACTTAAAGTTAAGGATTTATTTTGTTATACTAACGGATCTCACGAAGGTTTTGTTGAGTTTTGTGTGATTGAAGTTTTCAAGTTTTGGGTGAGATCACGATAGATGAAGGAATAAGGAGTGGAAAGAGCCTAATCTTGGGGATTCCCAAGGCACCCCAAGGTAATATTCAAGGAAGACTCAAGCGTCTAAGCTTGGGGATGCCCCGGAAGGCATCCCCTCTTTCTTCTACCAACTATCGGTAATTTTACTTGGAGCTATATTTTTATTCATCACATGATATGTGTCTTACTTGGAGCATAGTGTATTATATGAGTCTTTGCTTTGTTTGCTTTTTAGTTTGCCACAATCATGTTTGCTGGACACACCTATTTGAGAGAGCCACACGTTAATCATGATTTGTTAGAATACTCTATGTGCTTCACTTAAATTTTTTGAGCTAGGCAGTTGCTCTAGTGCTTCACTTAAATCCTTTTGAGCACGGCGGTGGCTATATTTTGAAGAAATATTTAAACTCTCATGCTTCACTTATATTACTTTGAGGGTTGATAAGATTGAAATTTTGAAGAAATATTTGAACTCTCATGCTTCACTTATATCTTTTTGAGAGTTGATAATAGTAATGGTAATTTGCACAAGATATGAATTTGGTCCCAAAGTGATGAATATTCAAGAGGGATATAATAAAAACTTTCATATAGATCATTGGATATGATAAGTTTGATTCCTTGCAATAGTTTTGCGATATGGAGATGATAATATGTGAGTCATGTTAGTGAGTAATTATGATTTAGTAAGAATATTGGTGTTAAGGTTTGTGATTCCCTATGCATGCACATTAAGTCAATAGTTATGCAACGAAATTATATCCTACTTATGGTGCATTATTCGGTGTTAGTTATCTTCAATGCATGTTTATGACCGTTTTCGCTTTTTGGTTGGTTGCTTCTCAATCTATTTGCTAGCCTTCATTTGTACTAAGCGGGAATACTGCTTGTGCATCCAAACTCCTTAAACCCAAGTTATGCCAAATGAGTTCACCATATCTACCTATATGCGGTATTTCAATGCCGTTCCAAGTAAATTTGCATGTGCCAACTCTAATTTTTCAAAATAATTTTCCATTTTGTGTGCCCGTACCGCTCATGAAGCGGCAGGGGGTGGCCAATATTTTCCATGTTAGGTGTGTTATTCTCACGATGGGATTTTATTCACTTGTCATTGCATGAGAGAGTGGCCGGTAATAGGGATGCCCAGTCCCACAATGAATAAAAATTAATAATAACAAATTCCTTGGAAAGTGTTGGTATGGAAGGCACCCGTGGATACGGCTAGCCATGGATTGTGAAAAAATGGTGGAAAGGAAATAAACTTTATTTTCTGTTTGGGAACCGCCTATGATGTGTCTAGCATGGAAGATATTGGGAATTCTCGGTCGTTTTCGTTGACAAGAAAAGCATGCCTCTCAAAATAATTTTATCTCTCTAATTTAAGCTTTGAGCTCTGGCACATTTGCAAATCTCAGCTTCCCTCTGCGAAGGGCCTATCTATTAACTTTTATGCAATTTTTATTTTTATTTGAGTCTCCATCCTCTCTTACAAAGCACCAACTAGAGAGCACTATTGTCATACTTGTGCATTGTGTGTAGCTAATATTGAGTGTGTTTCATGAATGGATCAATGATTGAGCATAATGGGCTAGGGATAACTTTCTTTAGCGTTGATATTTTGAAAGACATGGTTGCTTGTTAGTATGCTTGAGTATTTATATCTTCATGTCAAACTATAGACTATTGCTTTGAATCATTCAAGTCCAAATGTCCATGCTACAAAAGAAAAGAATATATGATGAATATGATAGGTAGCATTCCACATCAAAAATTCTGTTTTTATCATTTACCTACTCGAGGACGAGTACGAATTAAGCTTGGGGATGCTTGATACGTCTCCAACGTATCTATAATTTTTGATTGTTCCATGCTATTATAGTATCAATCTTGGATGTTTTTATATACATTTACAGCAATTATATATCATTTTTTGGGACTAACCTATTAACTTAGTGCCCAGTGCCAGTTGTTGTTTTTTGCCTGTTTTTGGTTTTCCAGAATATCAGTACCAAACGAAGTCCAAATGCCACGAAACTTTTTGGAGGTTTTTTTTTTGGACATAACAAACACTAGAAGCTTCGGGAGGGGACGAGAAGATGAAGCACGGGCCCACGAGGCACCATGGCGCGCCCCAAGGGGGCGCGCCCTAGTACCTCGTGGGGCCCACACAGCTCCGTTTGACCTAATTCCACCTCTATAAATTCTCTAAAATCGGGAAACCAACAGAGGAGTCCACGAAATACTTTTTCCACCGTCGCAAGTTTCTGTTCTCGAGAGATCCCATCTGGATGCCTTTTCCAGCACTTTGCCGGAGGGGGAATCGATCACGGAGGGGCTCTACATCAACCTTGCTGCCCTTCCGATGATGCGTGAGTAGTTTACCACAGACCTTCGGGTCCATAGTTAGTAGCTAGATGGCTTCTTCTCTCCTTTTGATCTTCAATATAATGTTCTCCTCGATGTTCTTGGAGTTCTATCCGATGTAATCACTTTTTGCGGTGTGTTTGTTGGGATCCGATGAATTGTGAGTTTATGATCAGATTATCCATGAATATTATTTGAGTTTTCTCTGAACTCTTTTATGCATGATTATTATAGCTTCATATTTCTCTCCGATCTATTGATTTGGTTTGGCCAACTAGATTAATTTATCTTGCAATGGGAGAGGTGCTTTGTAATGGGTTCGATCTTGAGGCGCTCAATCCCAGTGACAGAAAGGGACATGACACGTATGTATCGTTGCTATTAAGGGTAAAAAGATGGGGTTTATTCATGCGTGAGTTTACTTTGTCTACATCATGTCATCTTGCTTAAGGCGTTACTTCGTTCTTTATGGACTTAATACACTAGATGCATGCTGGATAGCGGTCGATGTGTGGAGTAATAGTAGTAGATGCAGGTAGGAGTCGGTCTACTTGTCTCGGACGTGATGCCTATATACATGATCATTGCCTTGGATATCGTCATGATTATTTGCTTTTCTATCAATTGCCCAACAGTAATTTGTTCACCCACTGTATGCTATTTTCATGAGAGAAGCCTCTAGTGAAAACTATGGCCCCCGGGTCTATCCAAATCATATATTAAAAATCATAAAAATACCTTGCTGCACTTTTACTTTATTTATTTTATTTTTTATTTTTGTTTGATCTATTTATCTATCACCATACAATTTAATCTTGCAATTAACCACCAAGGGATTGACAACCCCTTGTTTGCGTTGGGTGCAAGGATTTGTTATTTTGTGTGCGGGTACTGCTAACGAGTTGTTGCGTGATTCTCCTACTGGATTGATAACCTTGGTTTCATAATTGAGGGAAATACTTATCTCTACGGTACTGCATCATCCCGTCCTCTTTGGGGAAATCCCAATGCAGCTCACAAGTAGCAAAGCCTTGCTCAATGACTCTCCAAAGATGTGTTGAGTTGTGATTCAAATGAGACTTGATACGAAAAACCCAATCATGAAACTTATTCAAGTCAAGCTTAGGAGGAGGACCATGAGTGTTAATATACGGTGAAGGTACCGGTCCTCCATAGACCGGGGGAGGGGCAACCGTGGCATGGATGCTCGTCACATTCTTGCCTTGAGGCAAAATAGGCTTATTATCACTACTAGCCCCCTCCTTACCGGAGTTGGCATCCGAATCCAAGGTAGTGGGTTTAACCACTTGCAACGGATCAGTAGAAAGTTTGAGACCATCAAGGAAATCTTTAAGCAAGGATTAGACCTCGGTCATCACGGAGGTTTTAAGTGAGGCAATAGCCTCATTTAATACCTCACGAGAGACTGTGGTCACTCCCTCGGCCACGGGTAACTCTCCATCCCTTGGCCCATCGTCAACCATACTCTTTAGGCAGTTAAACCCTTAAAAAGAGACGAGGCTCTGATACCAATTGAAAGGATCGATATGGTTGACTAGACGGGGGGGGGGGTGAATAGACAACTACCAATTTTTAGCTTTTCTTAACAAATTAGGTTTAGCAACAAATAGGTTGTCTAGATATGCAACTATGTGAGCAACCTATATGATGCTAACAACAACAAGAAGAAGAAGAAGCAAGCAAGCAAATGATACAACACAACAATAGCTTGCACAAAGTAAAGGTAAGAAGTAACCACAAGTGGAGCCGGTGAAGACGAGGATGTGTTCCCGAAGTTCCTTCCCTTTGAGGGGAAGTACGTCTCCGTTGGAGCGGTGTGGAGGCACAATGCTCCCCAAGAAGCCACTAGGGCCACGGTATTCTCCTCATGCCCTTGCACAATGCAAGATGCCTTGATTCCACTAGTGGTGCCCTTGAAGGTGGCAACCTGACCTTTACAAACAACGTTGGGGCTCTCTCCACAACTTAATTGGAGGCTCCCAACACCACCACGAAGCTTCACCACAATGGAATGTGGCTCCGAGGTGACCTCTTCCGTATAGGGTGCTCAAACACCCAAGAGTAACAAGATCCGCAAGGGATTAGTGGGGGGAATCAAATATCTCTTGGTGGAAGTGTAGATCGGGGCCCTCTCAAGCAAACCCTAGAAAATCAACAAGAGTTGTTGGCCAGGGAGAGAGATCGGGACCCTCTCAAGCAAACCCTAGAAAATCAACAAGAGTTGTTGGCTAGGGAGAGAGATTGGGCGAAAATGGAGCTTGGAGCAACAATGGAGCTTAGGAGGATAAGAGGTAGGTCTTCTTGGGGAAGAAGACCCCCTTTATATAGTAGGGACAAATCCAATCGTTTTTCTGTCCACAGCCCGCACACAAGCGGTACTACCGCTCCATGAGCGATACTACCGCCGGGCGGTAGTTCTAGGCATACAGTGCAACAGGCGAAGAGCCTCGAGCCGGTAGTGCCGCCGGAGCAGTACTACCACTCGCCCCAGCGGTACTACCACTGAGGTTGCAGTACAAAGGAACCAGACGGTGGTAGGGCCGTAGTACAGCGGCAGTACACCAGGAGTGGAACTACCATGCGCTTACTACCGCCCTACTGCCGCGAAGTGGCACACGAGTCCAGAAGCTGTTGATTAAGCGGTACTAGCAGCGGTAGTGGCCGGGCGGTAGTGCCGCTCGTAGGCAAGCGGTACTACCGCCCAACTTCCGCTCTACTACCGCTTAGCATTCTGAGCTATAGCGAGACCAGCGGTAGCGGAGCGGTGGTAGGGGCGGAAGTACCACAAGCGGTACTGCCGCCCTACTGCCGCATCACTTCCACTGAGCGCGAAGAGACAACAAAACACCTCGATTAAGTGGTAGTACGCATGGTACTGGACTAGCGGTACTACCGTTCACTGCTACGTGTAGACTGCGTTGGTATTTCCCCGAAGAGGAGAGGATGATGCAGTATAGTAGAGATAAGTATTTCCCTCAGTTAAGAACCAAGGTTATCAATCCAGTAGGAGAACCAAGCAAGATCCAGTGAACAGCACCTACACACACAAAAGCAAACACTTGCACCCAACGCGAATAAGAGGGTTGTCAATCCTCTTAGCGGTTACTTGCAAGGATTAAGTCTGATAGAGATAAATTGATAAAGTAAATTACTAAACTAAATAAAAGTAAATAAATTGCAGCAAGGTATTTTATGTTTTTTATATGATAAAGATAGACCCGGGGACCATAGTTTTCACTAGAGGCTTCTCTCTTGAGCGCAGAAACATATAGTGGGTAAACAAATTACTGTTGGGCAATTGATAGAAAAACAAATAATTATGACGGATTCATGGCAATGATCATGTATATAGGCATCACGTCCGAGACAAGTAGACCGACTCCTGCCTGCATCTACTACTATTACTCCACTCATCGACCGCTATCCAGCATGCATCTAGAGTATTAAGTTAATAAAAACAGAGTAACGCCTTAAGCAAGATGACATGATGTAGAGAAGCAAATTCAAGCAATATGAATAAACCCCATCTTTTTATCCTTAATGGCAACAATACAAATACGTGTCATGTCCCTTTCTGTCACTGGGATTGAGCACCGCAAGATTGAACCCATCACAAAGCACCTCTCCCATTGCAAGATAAACCAATCTAGTTGGCCAAACCAAATCGATAGATCGGAGAGAAATACAAAGCTATATTTAATCATGCATAAAAGAGTTCAGAGAAGACTCAAATATTTCTCATGAATAATCTGATCATAAACTCACAATTCATCGGATCCCAACAAACACACCGCAAAAGAAGATTACATCGGATAGAACTCCAAGAACATCAAGGAGAACATGGTATTGAAGATCAAAGAGGGAGAAGAAGCCATCTAGCTACTAGCTATGGACCCGTAGGTCTATGGTAAACTACTCACACATCATCGGAAGGGCAGCAAGGTTCATGTAGAAGCCCTCCGTGATCGATTCTCCCTCCGGCAGAGTACCGAAAAAGGCCTCCAGATCGGATCACGGAAGAACAGAGGCTTGCGGTGGCGGAAAGGTTTTCTCTTCTGGTTCTCTGACGGTTTTTCGAATATTTGTGAATTTATAGGAGTGGAATTAGGTCAAACGGAGCCACGAGGACCCCACAAGGCATCAGGGCGCCCCCCTGGGGCCGTGCCCTGTTGCCTTATGGAGGCTTCGTGAACCTTCTGGCCTCCTCTCCAAATCTCCAGGGTCTCTTTTGTCCAGAAAAAAATCTCCAAAAAGTTTCATGGCATTTGGATTTCGTTTGGTACTGATTCTATGAAAAGCCAAAAACAAGCAGAAAACAACTAGCACTGGGCACTAGGTTAATAGGTTAGTCCCAAAAAATGATATATAATTGCATATAAAAACATCCAAGATTGATACTATAATAGCATGGAACAATCAAAAATTATAGATACGTTGGAGACGTATCAAGCATCCCCAAGCTTAATTCCTGCTCGTCCTCGAGTAGGTAAATGATAAAAACAGAATTTTAGATGTGGAATGCTACCTATCATGTTTCATCATGTAATATTTCTCTTACGGTATGAATAATAAGATCCAAATGATTCAAAGCAATAGTCTATAATTTGATATAAAGACATCAATACTCAGGCATACTAACAAACAATCATGCCTTTCAAAATAACGATGCTAAAGAAAGTTATCCCTACAAAATCATATAATCCTGTCATGCTCCATCTTCTTCACACAAAGTATTTATCATGCACTACCCCGATGACAAGCCGAGCAATTGGTTCATACTTTTTAACGCGCTTCAGCTTTTTCAACTCCCACTCAATACATGAGCGCAAGCCATGGATATAGCACTATGGGTGGAATAGAGTGTGGTGGTAGAGGTAAATAAGAGAAGTCAAAAATTAGAAGATAGTCTCACATCGACGAGGCTAATCAACGGGCTATGGAGATGCCCGTCAATTGATGTTCATGCAATGAGTAGGGATTTCCATGCAACAGATGCACTAAGAGCTATAAGTGTATGAAAGTTCAACATGAAAACTAAGTGGGTGTGCATCCAACTTGCTTGCTCATGAATACCTCGGGCATTTGAGGAAGCCCGTCATTGGAATATACAAGCCAAGTTCTATAATGAAAAATTCCCACTAGTATATGAAAGTGACAAAATAGGAGACTCTCTATATGAAAAACATGGTGCTACTCTGAAGCACAAGTGTGGAAAAGGATAGTAACATTGCCCCTTCTCTCTTTTTCTCTCATTTTTTTCTTTTTCTTTTTTTTTCTTTTTCGTCCGGAGTCTCATCCCGACTTGTGGAGGAATTATGGTCTCCATCATCCTTTCCTCACTAGGACAATGCTCTAATAATGATGATCATCACACCTCTATTTAGTTACAACTCAATATTACAACTCGATGCTAGAACAAAAATATGACTCTCTATGAATGCCTCTGATAGTGTACCAGGATGTGCAATGATGCTAGCGTAACATGTATAAAAATGATGAACGGTGGCTGAGCCACAAATACTATGTCGGCTATATGATCATGCAAAGCAATATGACAATGATGATGTATGTCATAAAAACGGAACGGTGGAAGTTGCATGGCAATATATCTCGGAATCGCTATGGAAATGCCATGATAGGTAGGTATGGTGGCTGTTTTGAGGAAGATATAAGGAGGCTTTTGTGTGATAGAGTGTATCATATCATGGGGTTTGGATGCACCGGCGAAGTTTGCACCAACTCTCGATGTGAGAAAGGGCAATGCATGGTACCGAAGAGGCTAGCAAATTGCGGAAGGGTGAGAGTGTGTATAATCCATGGACTCACATTAGTCATAAAGAACTCACATACTTATTGCAAAAGTTTATTAGCCCTCGAAGCAAAGTACTACTATGCATGCCCCTAGAGGGATAGATTGGTAGGACAAGGTCCATCGTTCATCCCCGACCGCCACTCATAAGGTAGACAATCAATAATAAATCATGCTCCAACTTCTTAGCATAACGACAGATCATACGTGCATGCTTCGGGAATCACAAACCTTAACACAATTATTCTTACTAAACCACAATCATCTACTAGTACCTCCCCCATATTACCATCTTAATATCGCAAAACTATTGCAAGGAATCAAATTTATCATATTCAGTTATCTACATGAAAGTTTTTATTATATCCCTCTTGAATACCTATCATATCAAGACCAAATTCATAATCCGTGCATATTACCATTGCTATCATGAGACTCTAAAAAAGATATAAGTGAAGCATGAGAGTGCAACTATTTCTTTAAAATATAACCACCGCCGTGCTCTAAAATATATAAGTGAAGCACTAGAGCAACTGCCTAGCTCAAAAGATATAAGTGAAGCACATAGAGTATTCTAACAAATCGCGAATAATGTGTGTCCCTCTCAAAAAGGTGTGTTCAGCAAAGATGATTGTGACAAACTAAAAAGCAAACAAACTATATCACAAGACGCTCCAAGTAAAACACATATCATGTGATGAATAAAAATAAAGCTCCAAGTGAGTTACCGATAGATTGTAGACGAAAGAGGGGATGCCATCCGGGGCATCCCCAAGCTTAGACGCTTGAGTCTTCCTTGAATATTACCTTAGAGTGCCTTGGGCATCCCCAAGCTTAGGATCTTGCCGCTCCTTATTCCTTTATCCATCGTAGTCTCACCCAAAACTTGAAAACTTCAGCACACAAAACTCAACAGAAATCTCGTGAGATCCGTTAGTATAACAAACAAATCTTAAACTTTAGATACTGTGATAAATTGATTCATATTTAATATTGGCATAATGCTACTGTACTCAAACTTCTCCATGACTCATAGCCCCCGATACGATCCATAGATACATCAAAATAAGCAAACTATGCAACAAAAATAGAATCTGTCTAAAACAGAACAGTCTGTAAAGATCTGAATTAACGTCATACTTCTCTAACTCCAAACATTCTGACAAATTAGGACAACGTGGGAAATTCATATATCAGTACTGTGTAAAAAATTTAGAAGGTTCTAACGCTCCAGCGAAAAAACAAAATTCCAGCACTGGACGCAAAAGTTTCTGTTTTCCAACAGCATCTACCATACTATCTTCCAAATCATCCCAAAGGCATTACTTGGCACAAACACTAATTAAAACATAAAAAGACAATCATAACAGAGGCTATAATTGTGTAAACACTCAAGAACAGAAAATATTGGGTTGTCTCCCAACAAGCTCTTTCTTTATAGCCATTAAGATAGGCTTCGAGATTTTAATGATGCTCACATAAAAGATAAGAATTGAAGCACAAAGAAAGCATCATTTAGCAATATATGTGGCGTATAAAGCATCATATAACAAGCTTTTCCTATGCATAGGCATTTTATAAGAAAACAAATTATCAAGACAAGCAATATCTAGCATATGCAAATAGGAAGAATGGAACATTAATAATTTTAGCACAAAGAGAGGTAATTTAGTGACATGAAAGTTTCTACAACCATATTTTCCTCTCTCGTAGCAATTACATGTAGGATCATAATCAAATTCAACAATATAGCTATCATATAAAATTTTATCTTCATGATCCACATGCATAAAAGTTTTTTTAATCTTCCAAGATAGTGGGATTAACATCAACTAAAGTCATGACCTCTCCAAACCCACTTTTATCAAAAATTTCATAAGATTGATAATTCTCCAAAGTAGTGGGATCATTAGTACCTAAAGTTGACGCTCTTCCAAACCCACTTTTAATAGTATCTCAAACATTATTATCAATAACATATTCAACATGAGGTTTAAATAAATTTTCAAGATCATAAGAAGCATTATCACCCCAATCATGATCATTGCAATAAGTAGTAGACATAACAAAATTATCATCCCCAAGCTTGTAGCTTGGCATATAATTAGCATAATTCACATTAATATAATTTATAATAACATCATTGCAATCATGCTTTTCATTCAAGGAGCTATCATGAATGACTTTATAAATTTCTTCATTCAACACTTCATCACAATTTTCAGATTCATGATTTTCAAGCAAAACTTCATAGAGATAATCAAGTGCACTCAACTCACTAGCAATTTGTTCATCATAATTGGATCTTTTGAAAAGATTAGCTAGTGGATGAGGATCCATGTCAATAGATTTTTAGCAAGCGAAGATGCAAGCAAATAGAAGGCACATGGCAACACAAGCAAAGATAGCACACAAAATATATTTGTATTTTTGTAAAATTGTTTTAGAAGTGGGGGAAATGAAAACGAGAGGCATATGCAAATAGAAAGTCAAATAAAATAAATGTAAGTGGATATTAGTTTATGCGAAGGTACTTGCTAGATTTTGATGATGTCTCCCCGGCAACGGCGCCAGAAATTCTTCCTGCTACGTGTAGACTGCGTTGGTATTTCCCCAAAGAGGAGAGGATGATGCAGTATAGTAGAGATAAGTATTTCCCTTAGTTAAGAACCAAGGTTATCAATCCAGTAGGAGAACCAAGCAAGATCCAGTGAACAGCACCTACACACACAAAAGCAAACACTTGCACCCAACGCGAATAAGAGGGTTGTCAATCCTCTTAGCGGTTACTTGCAAGGATTAAGTCTGATAGAGATAAATTGATAAAGTAAATTACTAAACTAAATAAAATTAAATAAATTGCAGAAAGGTATTTTTATGTTTTTTATATGATAAAGATAGACCCGGGGGCCATAGTTTTCACTAGAGGCTTCTCTCTTGAGTGCAGAAACATATGGTGGGTAAACAAATTACTGTTGGGCAATTGTTTTCACTAGAGGCTTCTCTCTTGAGTGCAGAAACATACGGTGGGTAAACAAATTATTGTTGGGCAATTGATAGAAAAGCAAATAATTATGAAGGATTCATGGCAATGATCATGTATATAGGCATCACGTCTGAGACAAGTAGACCGACTCCTGCCTGCATCTACTACTATTACTCCACTCATCGACCGCTATCCAGCATGCATCTAGAGTATTAAGTTAATAAAAATAGAGTAACGCCTTAAGCAAGATGACATGATGTAGAGAAGCAAATTCAAGCAATATGAATAAACCCCATCTTTTTATCCTTAAGGGCAACAATAAAAATACGTGTCATGTCCCATTCTGTCACTGGGATTGAGCACCGCAAGATTGAACCCATCACAAAGCACCTCTCCCATTGCAAGATAAACCAATCTAGCTGGCCAAATCAAATCGATAGATCGGAGAGAAATACAAAGCTATATTTAATCATGCATAAAAGAGTTCAGAGAAGACTCAAATATTTCTCATGAATAATCTGATCATAAACTCACAATTCATCGGATCCCAACAAACACACCGCAAAAGAATATTACATCGGATAGAACTCCAAGAACATCAAGGAGAACATGGTATTGAAGATCAAAGAGAAAGAAGAAGCCATCTAGCTACTAGCTATGGACCCGTGGGTCTGTGGTAAACTACTTACACATCATCGGAAGGGCAGCAAGGTTGATGTAGAAGCCCTCCGTGATCGATTCCCCCTCCGGCAGAGTACCGGAAAAGGCCTCCAGAGGGGATCGCATAAGAACAGAGGCTTGCGGCGGCGGAAAGGTTTTCTCTTCTGGCTCTCTGATGGTTTCTGAATATTTGTGAATTTATAGGAGTGGAATTAGGTCAAACGGAGCCACGAGGGCCCCACAAGGCATCAGGGCGCCCTCCCCCCTCCCCCGGGGCCGCGCCTTGTTGCCTTGTGGAGGCTTCGTGAACCTTCTAGCCTCCTCTCCAAGTCTCCAGGGTCTCTTTTGTCCAGAAAAAAATCTCCAAAAAGTTTCGTGGCATTTGGACTTCGTTTGGTACTGATACTCTGAAAAGCCAAAAACAAGCAGAAAACAGCAACTAGCATTGGGCACTAGGTTAATAGGTTAGTCCCAAAAAATGATATATAATTGCATATAAAAACATCCAAGATTGATACTATAATAGCATGGAACAATCAAAAATTATAGATACGTTGGAGACGTGTCATTCAGCAATGGTACTACCGCTCAGAGGAGCGGTACTGCCGCTTAGCAGCTTATAGGACAGGTGACAGAAGAAACAGATGGAACTCCAAAGATGCGAGAAGGAAAGTGGGTGCACAATGGAAGACGTGTACGTGATGATTCCACCCAAACCTTTCCGAAGCGGACCCCCTCTTAATAGTACGGTTTTCCTACGACTCAAGTCCACCGAAAAAGAAATGTAGGAAAAATAACCGTCTTGGCTTTAACACTCCGAGGGGCAAGAATCGTCTTGTGCCATATGATAGATTATCTGAAATGCTCAATGCACACGATTAGTCCGCAAATGCATTGTCATCAATCACCAAAACCACTAAGGGAGAAATATGCCCTAACACATGTGACGCTGGTAGTTTACAGGGTTCGACTTCATTGGCTCAACCGTTATACCTGGTCCCAACTATATCCAGATCTCATATTTCAACTTTGTGTGAATTGAATGGTGAGTGTGTAGAGCCAAACTTCATTTTTGCAAAAAGGCCTAAGGGCATCTCCAAGGCTGACCCGCAAACCGCCCGCATCCGTCCGGACCGCTCTGTCTGAACCGCGTGAGCCATCCAACGCCGACCTGTATCGGTCCGCGGGCGGTCCGGACGCGATTTCTCCCGCAAAACGGAGACAAAAGTGCGGGAGGTTTGCGGGAGTCCGGACACGCGAAACGAATGAATCTGACACCCCTGGCCCACCCAAAACCCTTCCCGGACCCCGCGGCTCCATCCTCCTCATTTTCTCTCCTTTCTTCTTTCTCTCTTGCCTTCGCCGCCGCTCCACCACCCCGGCCACCACGCCACACCCCTGTCGCAACTCTGCATCTCCGTCACCTCCAGCGCTCAACCAGGGCTCCCCGCCTCTTCTCCCACGTCTTCGTTCAACCCCTGTCCTTCGACCGCTCCGTCAGGTATCACCCTCTACCATGCCCGGCAAGTGTTCGATGAATCACCGGAGCTGAAAACAGTTGTCCCTTCTTCTTTTTAGCAATGGATTCTGATTTGGAGTACATATACGATCAGTATGTTGAGTCGTCCGACGGCTCGTCGGACTAGGAGGAATACTCCGATGAGACGGCCATGATGCAGGCGGTCCTTGAAGACACGGAGCGTGCGGAGGAGCATGTTCTCAATTTCAAGGGCTCGATCAAGGGTCATCGAGTGCTCAACCGCAACAGGGCGCGCGGGCATTTGACACTGATGGCCGACTACTTTACCCCCGATGCACTATTTGCTGACCATTTTCGTCGGTGTTTTTGGATGCGCAAGACTGTCTTCGATCGTTTGTACCATGGCGTCCGGTCCTACGATGACTACTTCATCCTGAAGAAGGACGCCGTGGGAACGATTGGCTTCTCTAGTTACCAGAAGTGCACAGCCGCACTCCAGATGCTTGCATATGGCACGGCCGCTGATTCGTGGGACGAATACCTACGGATGTCTGAGAGCACATGCGGAGATGCCATGGTCAGGTTTGCAACTGTTGTGGTCGAGGTGTTCGGACCTCGGTACCTGAGAGAATTAACTGTGGCAGACACGGAGAGGCTCTTGGCAATCTCAGAAGCAAGAGCGTGGCCAGGTTTGCTTGGATCTCTTGATTGCATGCATTGGAAATGGAAGAACTGCCCGAAGGCTTTACAAGGGCAATATCAAGGTCATGTTAAGAAGCCCACCATCATTCTTGAAGCAGTTACAACACAGGATCTTAGGATTTGGCATGCTTTCTTTGGCATGCCCGGGTCTCACAATGACATCAATGTGCTGCAACGATCACCTTTGTTTGCGAGGCTGACTGAAGGAAAAGCTCCTCCTTGTCACTATACTATCAATGGACATGAGTACAACATGGGCTACTATCTGGTTGACGGTATCATCCTCCGTGGGCTACCTTTGTCAGCACCATCTCAAACCCGGTTGGCCAGAAAAAGGCTCACTTTGTCCAAAGACAAGAAGCAGCTAGAAAGGATGTCGAGAGGGCATTTGGAGTTCTCCAGGCCCGTTTTGCAGTTGTTCGTGGACCTGCAAAACAATGGGATCCGAAGACCTTGTGGGAGGTGATGACATGTTGTGTGATCATGCACAACATGATCGTCAAGGATGAGGGTGATGATGCTGCCGCAGCTCTGGATTTTGAGAACATGGGTGATCCTATCCAACTTCTAGACCAGAATCCGGCCACATTTGAAGAGTTTATTCAAATGCATCAACAAATTCGGCATCGACCAGCTCACGAGCAGCTGACGGAAGATCTGATTGAGCATTGATGACCCACAAGTATAGGGGATCAATCATAGTCCTTTCGATAAGTAAGAGTGTCAAACCCAACGAGGAGCAGAAGGAAATGATAAGCGGTTTTCAGCAAGGTATTTTCTGCAAGCACTGAAAGTAGCGGTGACTGATAGTTTTGTAGTAAGATAATTCGTAACAAGCAACAAGTAACAAGTCTAACAAAGTGCAGCAAGGTGGCCCAATCCTTTTTGTAGCAAAGGACAAGCCGGAACGATCTCTTATATAAAGCAAAGCGTTCTCGAGGACACATGGGAATTATCATCTAGTCACTTTCA
This sequence comes from Elymus sibiricus, assembly GCA_039707655.1. Classification (NCBI taxonomy): domain Eukaryota; kingdom Viridiplantae; phylum Streptophyta; class Magnoliopsida; order Poales; family Poaceae; genus Elymus; species Elymus sibiricus. Next base: position 228,919,226 of record CM077664.1, on the reverse strand, counting down.
CCATGTCTAGTTGATTCGCGTTCGCTACTTTGATAATTTGATATGTGGGTGGACCGGCGCTAGGGTGATGTTCTTACTTGAACAAGCAACCCTCTTATGATTACCCCCTCTTGCAAGCATCCGCAACTACGAAAGACGAATTAAGATAAATCTAACCATAGCATGAAACATATGGATCCAAAACAGCCCCTTACGGAATAACGCATAAACTAAGGTTTAAGCTTCTGTCACTCTAGCAACCCATCATCTACTTATTACTCCACAATGCCTTCCCTTAGGCCCAAGTATGGTGAAGTGTCATGTAGTCGACGTTCACATGACACCACTAAAGGAAGCAACAACATACATATCATCAAAATATCGAACGAATACCAAATTCACATAATTACTTATAACAAGACTTTTCCCATGACCTCAAGAACAAAAGTAACTACTCACAAATCATATTGATGTTCAAGATCAGAGGGGTATTGAATAGCATTAAGGATCTAAACATATAATCTTCCACCAAATAAACCAACTAGCATCAACTACAAGATGTAATCAACACTACTAGCAACCCACAGGTACCAATCTGTGGTTTTGAGACAAAGATTGAATACAAGAGATGAACTAGGGTTTGAGATGAGATGGTGTTGGTGAAGATGTTGATGAAGATTGGTCCTCCCACGATGAGAGGATCGTTGGTGATGTCGATGGCTTCGATTTCCCCCTCTTGGAGGGAAGTTTCCCCGGCGGAATCGCTCCGTCGGAGAGCAAAAGTTCTCCTGCCCAGGTTCCGCCTCGAGACGGCGGCGCTTCATCCTGAAAGTCTTCTCTTTATTTTTTCTAGGGTAAATGGTTTAATATAGCAGAAGATGGGCCTCGGAGGCCAGCCAGCGGCCACACAAGCTCGGGGGGTAGGGCGCGCCCCCCAGGCTTGTGGCTTCCTGGTGGGTCCCCTCTGAGGTTGTCCCGGACTAGGGGGTACTCGGGCTGCTGGCCTATCTCTCGTAGGCCAGGCTGGTGGGCCGCTCTCTACTCGTCGACGGAAGGCCGGATTGTGGGCGACCCCGCGTATCGGAAGGAAACCACCGAAGACTTGGCGTCTCCTCCAAGTAATTATTAGCGTAGCTGGCATGTGTATCCTCTGATGGTAACCGACCGTATGTAACCCTAGGTCCCTCTGGTGTCTATATAAACCGGAGGGTTTAGCCTTTAGAGGATGATCATACTCATTACCTAGGGTTTAGCCCATCCGATCTCGAGGTAGATCAACTCTGTAACCATCATACAATCACATCAATACAATCCAGCAGGACGTAGGGTATTACCTCTTTGAGAGGGCCCGAACCTGGGTAAATCATCGTCTCTACGTTCCCTGTTACCCATTGATTCCAAGACTCACTATTCGGATCCCCTACCCGAGATCTGCCGGTTTTGGTACCAACATTGGTGCTTTCATTGAGAGTTCCGCCATGGGTCATCAAGGATCAATGGCTCGCCTAATCATCAACAATAGCGTTCGCCGCAGGGACACTTTCGTTCCCGGCCAGCTCTTCGCGTTCGGTAGCTTCATGCTACACGCCGATCCAGCTGGCCGGATCGGCCGGATCAACAGCTTCACCCCCGATCAGGAGATCAGGTTTGGAAACTTAGAGTTCGTCGCCGACTCCCGGGGAGATCTTATCCTCACGGGGTCCTCAGCCTCGCCTGAAGGACCCGCAAACCCTAAAGCATCGACTTCGAGCACGGCCAATCCCACTACCGGGACGGCCGCCACTGCGGATCCAGCCTTGAGCCCGGATCTAATCTCCATGCTCGGCTGCCAAAGATCAGCCCTGGCCGAACATGACGGCATGGCAAACTCAGACGCCCCCGTCACGGCCATACTACGGGTCGACCCCGTAAGCTGCCAGAACTTGGAGCCGATGGATCTCTCGTTGTTAAACGGGATACTAGATCGGATCCAAGCCCTGGGAATCACCGATGGCCAGTCCTCGGTTTACGATCAGATCAGGCTTAAAACCGACGACAGGGAAATTTACGCCCCTCTGGCCGCCCGCTTGGTCGCCACTATCGAAGGCTCGACCGAGGGCTCGCCCCTCCCCCCGGAACCGGAAGCACATGGAGTACAAGTTTTCAATCAACAGGCCTCAACCCCCAGCTCGGCAGCCGAACTCCGCTCCGGAGAGGGTTTGGAGCCAAAGTCTGGTTCAGCACGCAACCTCGAGTCTGCGCACTCGAGCTCGGCCACCTATCCGGACCTAGAGCTCGGCGCGTTAGATTCCATGCCAATCCAGGACGCGGCCGCCGAAACCCCGAACTCACACCCCGCTGGGATCAAATTTTTTATCCCGCCCACCCCCCACATCGAGTACTGTCCGAATAACTCAGGACGGCCCGACATATGGGACCTAATGTACGTAAAACAACAGCCTGGAGAGACAGTTCGGCACTTCTAGGCTAGATTCCTTATCGTCAAAAACAAGACGACGGACGGTGATAGCAAGGAAATTCTGGAGATTTTTCGACAGAACTGCCGAGACGAAGGCGTCTTAAACACCCTCGCCCGCCGCCACATCCAAAGCTTCTCTGATTTATCGGACCTGGTGTCCAAATACTGCGCCATGGAGTATGCTTGGCAGGCTCAGCTCGAACAAAGGGAGTCAATCCGTACAGAGGAACCAAACCGAGCTCGGGCAAAGCGCGCATACCCTAGCCGGACACCCCAATACGAACCATCCGAGAAAAGAATGAAACCTCTGTCAAGATCCAGAACGGTCCTTGATGAACTACTGGACAAACCATGCCCTATACACTCCGTCCTCCTCAACACAAACCCAACCCACAGCCTTCGAGCTTGCTGGGTGGTCAGGCAAGTCGCCAAGAGCGGCGAAGTCATCCTTGGAGGCCCATACTCAAATAAACGTCCAGCAATGCCCTTGGATGACGACGCTGAGATACTAACAATCTACGAGACGTATTCCTCGAAGAACCAGAGGAAGAGAGCCCTTCGAGAGCTCGCTCAAATTCACCACGTGGCAGCGACAGATTCATGGACAGACACACCCATCACTTTCAGTGAACAAGATCAGCCGAAGTCCTGCCCCACTCGAGCTGCTGCCGCCCTTGTCCTTGATCCCATAGTAGATGGATTTTGACTCCAAAAGGTATTAATGGACGGCGGTAGTGGGCTTAACCTCATTTACGAGGACACCTTGGATAAAATGCAGTTTGACAGATCCCGCATCGAGCAAAGCCACACCACCTTTCGAGGAATCATCCCCGGAAAGGAGGCGCGTTGTAGTGGCCGAGTTGCTCTTGATGTGGTCTTCGGAAGCCCCGAGAACTACCGATCCGAAGAACTGCTTTTCCACATAGTGCCCTTTCGCAGTGGCTACCACGCCTTATTAGGGCGCGACGCTTTCGCACGATTCCACGCCATCCCACACTACGGGTACATGAAGCTCAAAATGCCAGGGCCAAACGGCGTAATCACAGTAATAAGTGATCCGAACAGAGCCCTTCGAGCCGAGAATAAAACAACATTGCTCGCCCTCGAAGCATTGTCCGAAGCCCTTGCAGCCGAAGAACTGACCGCGCTCCGCTCAACGGTGGATAAGGACGACGTAATCCTCGACAAAAGGCCCAAATCCACGTCCTTCAAACCAGCGGATGAGATCGTCAAATTCCAAGTGCACCCAACTGATCCCAACAAGACGGCGCCCATTGGAGCTCAGCTGGACCCCGCGGTCGATGAAGAGTTGCGCAAATTTTTGCGTACGAATTGGGATATCTTCGCCTGGCACCCGTCAGACATGCCAGGGATCCCGCGTAGATTAGCCGAGCACAGCTTGAACATAATTAAGGGTTTTAAGCCAGTCAAACAGACTCTACGTCGGTTTTCCGAACCCAAGCGTCAAGCTATGGGCGAGGAACTGGCAAAGTTGCTCGAAGCCGGATTCATCCGAGACATCAAACATCCCGAGTGGTTGGCCAATTTAATCATGGTACCCAAGAAGGATAAATCCTGGCGGCTATGTGTCGATTTCAAGGATTTAAACAAGGCAGGCCCCAAGGATCCTTTTCCCTTGCCTCGCATAGACCAGATCATAGACGCCACCGCCGGGCATGACTCGCTGTGTTTTCTCGACGCCTACTCCGGATACCACCAAATCAAAATGAAGGAATCCGACCAGGCGGCCACAACATTCATTACTCCCTACGGACCATTCTGTTTCAACACAATGCCCTTCGGACTAAAGAATGCAGGGGCTACATACCAACGCATGATTCAAACATGTTTGGAAAAACAAATCGGCAAAACGGTCGAGGCATATGTGGACGACGTGGTCGTTAAGACCAAACACATCAGCTAGCTGGTAGACGATCTCCGACAAACCTTCGATAGTCTTCGTACCTTCGATATACAGCTCAATCCGGAAAAGTGCGTCTTCGGAGTGCCAGCCGGTAAGCTGCTCGGATTCATTGTTTCCCATAGAGGAATAGAGGCCAACCCAGCGAAAATACGGGCACTGTCTGAGCTGGCGATCCCCACTGAGCAAAAAAACGTGCAAAAACTGGCCGGCTACGTGGCAGCCTTGAGCCGCTTCATCTCACGCCTCGGAGAAAAGGCCTTACCGATCTATTAATTGCTCAAACGGACGAAGAACTTCGAGTGGACCAGCGAGGCGGCGGCAGCACTTGAGGAAATAAAAACTCTACTAGCCAGCAACCCGATCTTGACAACACCCGTCCGGGCGAGCCAATGCTGCTATATATCTCGGCCACGAATCAGGTGGTCAGCGCGGTTCTCATCGTCGAAACCTGTGTCACAAGCTCTAGGTGCAGAAACCTGTGTACTACGTATCCGAAGTGCTCACCCCGTGTAAAACAAGGTATCTGCACTATCAGAAGATCGCCTACGCAGTTTTCATGGCATCCCGAAAGCTCCGCCATTATTTTCAAGAGTGCTCGGTCACGGTGGCATCCGAAGTACCACTAAACGACATAATCAACAATCGAGATGCCACCGGCCGTATAGCCAAATGGGCTATAGAACTCCTCCCCTTCGAAATCATATATCGACCACGCCGAGCTATTAAATCTCAGGTTTTGGCTGATTTCGTTGCGGAATGGACGGAAGCCGAACTCCCTAGGGAATACAGTACATACTCGCATTGGATGATGTACTTTGACGGCTCCAAATTGCTCGCCGGGCTGGGGGCTGGAGTGGTCCTCACATCCCCTACTGGCGATAATATCCGGTACATACTCCAGATCATGTACACCGACTCCAACAACGCAGCCGAATACGAAGCTCTGTTGCATGGACTCCGGATTGCGGTGTCAATGGGCATACAATAGCTCGAGGTACGGGGAGATTCTAATCTCGCCATCTCTCAAGTCAACGGCGAATTCGACGCAAAAGACCCAAAAATGACAGCATACCGCAACGCCGTCCTGAAAATCTCCACCCATTTTGAAGGACTGGAGTTTCACCATATACCTCAAGACAACAATCAAGCTGCCGATATCCTTGCTCGAATGGGCGCCAAGAGCGACCGCGTCCCTGAGAACACCTTTTTGGACCGACTCTTCAAGCCGTCCGTGGTGTGGCAGGAGGATGCCCAGGGCTTGGAAACAAATACCTCAGGAGAGCTCGTCCCTCCACCTATCGAACCAGACGAAGGAATTATCGAGGGCTCGGCCATCGATATGACATCTTCGACTCACGAAGTCATGGCGGTAATTGCCCCATGGACCGAGCCCTTCCTCGCCTACCTCCTCCACCAAGAATTACCGGCTGACCAGACTGAGGCAAGGCATATCATTCGACGATCTAAAGCCTATAAAGTCCACGAGGGAGAACTGTATAAGAAAAGCACTACTGGCGTCCTCCAAAGATGTATATCCGAAGAGGAGGGAAGGCAGCTCCTGGCCGAGATTCACGCTGGCATGGGCGGTCACCACGCGGCAGCTCGGGCCCTGGTCAGTAAGGCTTTCCGAGCAGGGTTCTTCTGGCCCACTGCCCGAGCAGACGCCAAGACATTGGTCCAACATTGCGTTGGATGCTAGCTCTTCGCAAATCAGAGCCATATGCCCCCCACGGCCCTTCGGACGATACCAATTACTTGGCCTTTCGCGGTCTGGGGGCTGGACATGGTCGGACCACTTAAAGGCGGGACCAAGAAAAGAAATATCTACTCGTCATGGTAGACAAATTCACTAAGTGGATTGAGGCAAAGCCGGTAACTTCAGCCAAGTCTAAACCGGTCATTGATTTTATATCCGGCGTCGTACACCGTTACGGTGTCCCCCATAGCATAATAACGGACAATGGATCCAATTTTACCGCCCAGGAAGTCAAACACTGGTGCGCTAATTTGGGCATTAAGCTCGACTATGCCTCGGTATATCACCCACAGTCTAATGGACAGGTCGAGAGAGCTAATGGACTGATCTTGAGCGGCATCAAGCCCCGTTTGGTCCGATCTTTAAAAAAATCCGACTGCCATTGGGTCGAGGAGCTTGACTCCGTACTGTGGGGCCTGCGCACCACTCCTAATCGATCCACGGGCTACACCCCATTTTTCTTGGTATATGGGGTAGAAGACGTCCTCCCCAGCGACCTTATTCACGACGCCCCTCGGGTGCGTATGTATGAAGAAAAGGAGGCCGAGCTAGATCGGCAAGATGACCTGGACGCCCTGGAGGGCGAGCGCGACATAGCTCGGGCTTGTTCCACTTTTTATCAGCAGCAGGCTAGACGTTATCAGAGCAGGGATGTACGGGCAAAGGCCTACAACGTCAGCGATCTAGTCCTGCGTCTGCCAGAGAAGCAGAAGCATAAGCTGTCACCCAAATGGGAGGGGCCCTTCATAATCGATCGAGTACTCGCGGGCGGAGCATATCGTCTCCGTGATCCGCAGGACGACCGCCTCGAACCAAACCCATGGAATGCAGCTCGGCTACGACGCTTCTACAGCTAATTCCGCTACCTTACCTTGTTCGGTTTATCCCTCTCAGATTTATATTTTTCCCTAGTCAATAGACTTTCCCGGGTTGTGTTCGGACACGCCGAACTACGTTAAGTTTTTCTTCGGCAAACATCTTCGAATGTACCACACACTGTTCCTTGGGGGCTTCTTTTACGGAGCCAATCATATTTTATTTTTGCAACCATCCGTCTTTTACGAGTTTGCAACCTTCCTGCATCGTTTTAAAAGCCACTATATGCACCAATTTGACTTAAGATTTGGCCAAGCTGGATTGCCTCGCTCCTGTGTTTACCTCCTACGTTCCCGATTGTTCGGTTAGGGACTAAAGGGAGCACCTCTGCGATTGTTACGTCCGGATTTCCCGGGTACGTGCCTCAGACGGGTGAAGCCAAAAGCTAGTGTTCTTAAGAACACAATTGGTCGGCCACGAGGGAAGTGAAAATAATTGGTCACAATAGCCAAGATTCCAGGGTTATTTTCCCGAAGTAACCATCCCCGTCTTCTTCGGGTATTCGGTTATACATCCATGACTAACGTGGTAACCCGACGAAAGGAACCCATAGCGGAACTATTTTCGTCGGAAGATGTTTCTTACGTTAAACAGTAATATAACATAACTCCCTGCGCGTGTTTTTGTCTGTTTGCACCATGTGGCCGGATTGCTTGGTTCTTCGAAGTGTTTTCCGATATTTTTTCGGATCACATAGTAGGAAACACTCCTCGGCCCCTGGTCGAGGAGGCCGAAGCCGATGGCGGTTAAGACAATGTTTTCAGCACAGTTCATAGACTATTTGATGTAAAGTACATAGCTACATAGAATCAAACTGTTAATCTTGCTCAAGACCATCTATTATGGCCTCCAGAGCACAATCTGCTTGGGACAGCCGAGCTGCGGGCATAACCTGGTCATATACCAGATGCACGGGCACTTCCTGCCCATCTGGCCCTACCAGCCCAACCCTAGCTAAATGCTCCGTTTCCAGCTAGGTGAAACGGGTCTTGATCATCGCCCATGCTTCCCGTGCTCCTTCACGGCAAGATGACATCTTCCATAATTCGAAGCAGCGACGAGCTCCTTTGAAATGATGCACGAGTTCGGCCATCCCTTCCGGAGCCACTTCGCCAGGCCATAGTGCTTTGCACATGCTTTTCATGGCTTTCCGGGCCCGCTCATGTATAGTGAAGAGCTCCTTCACCAGGTCCCGTCCGAAAGAGCCGGCCTCCTCCTTGGGGCGTCCGGTCAGAAGAACTGCAATAAGACGAGCGAGTTGTTCTCCTTACCGTCTCAAATATGCAGTCAATAACCTGACAAGCTGGATCGCACTTATCGAACATGCCAGCTTTCAGTTTCTGGCTCTCTTCCTGGGATAGGGCCAGCTGAGCTTTCAAGTTCTTGATTTCTTGGGCCTGTTGTTGATTTTCCGCCTTGAGCTTATCCCTCTCTTCATAACTTCAGGAAAGAACTCGGTAGCCGGTCTCCTGTTGGGACTCCGCATACCTTTGAGCTTCCCTTGCAGTATCCAGATCCTTCTGTAGCTGCTTTATCGACTCGGCTGTTATGGAATTATCTTTCATTAGCCGAGGAGTTCCATCAACCTTTTTTCACAACAAAATTTCAGTTCGGCACTTACCATGTGCCTCTCTGGTGAATTTCTTCACCCCCTCTAGCTCGGCTTTCACAGACTCCAACTCTGTTCGCGCCAGCTTGAGGTCTTCGGACAGCTGTTTGTTCTGCTCCCGAACAGTCTGCATAGCAGGATGGCATCATGAACGTCAGACCCTTAACTCGGCCGTCCCGCCCAAATTAAGGCTCGGGGGCTACTGGGTTAGATGCTAGTTGCCAAACACCAATACTATACCTGCACATTTGTAGACATGAGCTTCACTGCCCCTTCAAATCCCGTTCGGGCAGCGCCGAGATACGCATCTACCGAACTAAGAGCATTAAACTCCTGATCGGATAATGCGGAGTGCCTAAGTGACGCTTTACGCCGCCAATGTTTCATCACACTTTCAACTTCGGAGTTAGTGACCGAGACGCCCCCTGAGTCCTCGGGATGTTGGTCCTCGGTAGGGACCCCCGGAGTAACTCCGGTTACGGCTGGCGCCCTTGGATTCGAGTTACCCCTCGGCGCCTCTTCAACATCCTCAGCCGAGGGCGGTTCCACATATCGTCTACAGGACACCGTGGAGAAAATTATTGGCATACTCCATGGATGTCGACGATAGAGGCCATGACGGCACGGCGGATGCGTTACCTCTTCGGGCGGGGCGCCGATGATGTAGCTCCCGTTGGGGCCGCGCGTCTGGTCACCCCACGACTACTCGTCGCTGGGCACGCTGGTGTCGCTCTTACGGCTGTCCGGCGCGTCGTATGGCGACCCTTGGGAGTAGGTGTCAATGTATTCGGAGCGGACGCGGCTGAATGTTTCTTTCGAGAAGAAGCCCGTTGGCCACTTACAGCGGAGGAGGGAAGCGCCCTGGGATGATCGGCCAAAAGGGCCACCTTAGAACCATCAAGGCTCTCCTGGTAGAAGACCCCCTCCTCGAAATCAATTGATGTTTCAGGGTCCTCATGGAACCCAGGATCATCGTCGCGCGAGTGATCCTCCGGTTGAGGACCAGGGCAGTTCACTGTCTCGATCCAGCGCCTCCAGTTCTGTTCGCACAAGATAGAAATCTGGTTAAGAAAAATTTGGGGTGCCTTCCGAACTATAAAACTTGGTCGGACTCACCATTTCAATGGGTTTGTAGCTCGAGAAGCCTTCCTTGGGCTTTAATCGAGCAAATTCTTGCTCTTCTCCCTTGAAGAGATTGGCCAGTATGGCTGCCATCGCCGCCTGATCGGCAGGTCCCATCCGTGCGTACCGGGTCGCATCATCTTCCCCATTGTCGCGCCAAAGCGGGTGTATTCTCTGTTGAAGAGGTTGGACGCACCGAGCAATGGCTGCGGCCATTACGTCAATGGCGGTTAGCCCGTTGTGGGCTAGCCACCTCACTTGAGCGGCCAGCCGAGTTACTTCGGCAGTTTCCTCTTGGGAAGAACCCTTCGGGCGCCAGTTGTACCGCTTCTTTGGAGATACCAATGAGAATTCGGGCAGCCCCTTCCGAACTGGATCGAATAGGGGGACGTCTTCGATATAAAACCATTCCGAAGTCCACTCTTCGGCATCTATCTTCGGAGTCCCCACGGGTATCCGGTTCCGGCGATGCGCCATACTTCGGCCCCGCCAACCTCGTAAATTGTCCCTCCTCGGGTACGGAGGACAAGGCATAAGAACTTCCTCCACAACTCGAAGTGGGCCTCGCAGCCCAGGAACATCTCGCAAAGAGCGATGACGCCGGATATGTGAAGAATCGACCCTGGGGTAAGCTGGTGGAGTTGGATCCCGTAAAACTCTAGTAGACCCCTCAAGAAAGGATGAATGGGGAGACCCAGGCCTCGCAAGAGGAAGGGCACGAAGCACACCCTTTCCTCCCCGTGAGGGGAAGGAAAGTTCTCTGCGAGGGCCTCCCCGTCTGTGGAAGTTAATCCGGGGCGAGTGGATGCGAGATCTGAAGCAGGGAGATATCTCTACGTCTCGAGCGTGCGTAAGTGCATGAGGGACACGGTGCAGCTCGCCCAATCACCTTGACGGGGGCCGTGAGGGCGTGAGGAAGAGCCTGGGACGCTCGCCATTGTTTGCTGGTCGCGACCTTGCAAGGACGTGAGGAAGAATGGCAAGAGGTGGGGTGCATTAGCCTCCGCGCTCTTGGCCTATTAAAAGGGCATTGACTCCCCCCAGGAGAGGGGCATTTTTGTAAAAACCCATCGGGCTACTCGCATTCCGTGGATGCGTAGAAATCGAGGGTCATCATTTCATTCTAGGCGAAGAAAAGCGGCATGACGGGCTCCGTGGGTCCTCGCCAATTGGAGGATACTTTGGCGACCGAGCCATTGATGGCTGAACTAGTGCAAAATCAGACACAGGTAATGGAGGGAACTCGCCACCCAAGCCGAAGACCCTTGGAGCATGATGCTGCCGAAGACTTTCAACCTCGGCATTGGAGGCTAGTTCGGGGGCTACTGAGGGTGTCCAGGACTAGGAGGTACTCGGGCTGCTGGCCTATCTCTCGTAGGCCGGGCTGGTGGGCCGCTCTCTACTCGTCGACGGAAGGCCGGATTGTGGGCGACCCCGCGTATTGGAAGGAAACCACCGAAGACTTGGCGTCTCCTCCAAGTAATTATTAGCATAGCCGGCATGTGTATCCTCTGATGGTAACCGACCGTATGTAACCCTAGGTCCCTCTGGTGTCTATATAAACCGGAGGGTTTAGCCTTTAGAGGATGATCATACTCATTACCTAGGGTTTAGCCCATCCGATCTCGAGGTAGATCAACTCTGCAACCATCATACAATCACATCAATACAATCCAGCAGGACGTAGGGTATTACCTCTTCGAGAGGGTCCGAACCTGGGTAAATCATCGTCTCTACGTTCCCTGTTACCCATTGATTCCAAGACTCACTATTCGGATCCCCTACCCGAGATCTGCCGGTTTTGGTACCGACACCCTCCTCGTATTTCTTCTGCCAATATTTTTTATATATTCCAAAATAATTATCTGTAAATTTTCAGGTCATTTGGAGTTGCGCAGAATAGCTATCTCTGTTGTAGCCCTTTCCGGTCCAGAATTCCAGCTGCCGGCAATCTCCCTCTTCATGTGAAACTTGCAAAAGAAGAGTGAAAAGGCATAAGAATTGTATTATAAAGTGAAATAACGACCCAAAACATAATAAATAACAGTAGGAAAACATGATGCAAAATGGACGTATCAACTCCCCCAAGCTTAGACCTCGCTTGTCCTCAAGCGAAAACCGAAATCGATAATCATGACCACATGTTTAGAGAGAGAGAGGTGTCGATAAAACAAAATACGGACATCAAAGCATCATGATCATTATCATAACAGCAATATATCATCATAAAACTTCTCATGAATTAGTGACAATTCATCCACAAGAAAAAGTATGAACCATAAACCGTATTGACAACTAACAAACTATGATCTCGGTCACCGATGCAATTGCAATTCATCATATTATCAGAAAGATTCTATGTAAGAGCTTTGTTTAGCAAGTTCACATACTCAACTATCATTTAGTCTTCTATGAATGCTGACACTCACGGCATACTTATGGAGCAAAAGTTTCAGTCAGACACATAGAAAGATAGGGGCTTATAATTTCGCCTCCCAACGTATTTACCTCAAGGTTAATGTCAACAATAATAACTCATGATCACCTACATCCAACTGGATATATATGCCAAGATCTTTCCCCACCACATGATGCTTGCCAAGAGAGAAAAAAAACAGAATAGAGGAGAATACTATTGACTCTTGCATAAAAGTAAATACATAAAGTAAAGGATAGGCCCTTCGCAGAGGGAAGCAGAGGTTGTCATGCGCTTTTTATTTTTGAATGTGCAAGCTCTTAATGTAAAGGAACGTCACTTTATATTGCCCATTGTGATAGCAACCTTTATTATGCAGTCTATCACTTTTATTTCTTCACCATCACAAGTTCGTACAAAGCTTATTTTTCCTTACAATAAAAGATCATACATATTTAGGAGCAATTTTTATTGCTTTTGCACCGATGACAACTTACTTGAAGTATCTTATTCAATCCATAGGTAGGTATGGTGGACTCTCATGACATGAAACTGGGTTCAAGAGTTTTTGGATGCACAAGTAGTATCTCTACTTAGTACGAAATTTTGGCTAGCAAAAGATTATGGGCAAGCACCACATGTTAGAGGATCCATGACAATATAGCTTCTATATGAATATAAGCAAACATAACTCATTACGTTGTCTTCCTTGTCCCACGTCGACTATTTGACATAGAATATTTAATGGGGGCTCACAATCATAAAAGATGTCCAAGATAGTATATTTATATGTGAGACCTCTCTTTCTTTATTACTTTTTCATGGATTGCAACAATGACCAATGCTATGTTTGTTAACTTCCAACAAGTTTCATCAATTATACTTCTTTTATGTGAAGTCATCACTCCCCATGGGATTAGCATATGATCTTCTTTTTATTCTCTTTATTTTATTTCTAAGATTGGATCAACAAAAGTAAAACAACTCAACTCAAACTACTCTTTATTATATAACTCTCACACTCGATTACATAGATAGATAGATCACAAAGCAAGAACTCGAAACTAAATCATACTAAAACTTTATTCTTCTAAATCCCGAAATAACTAAGGATCGAACTGAGATAGATAATTATGATAAAAGTGATGGTTATACAATACCGGGGCACATCCCCCAAGCTGGCACAAGCCAAGGGTGGTGCCCATACCCGTGTACTCAAGTCTCCTTCTTCGGTGATGGTGGTGATGAAGTAGTAGGCTTGTCCTCTGTCTTCCAAGGCATAGGCTCTCCATCATAAAAGGATGAACGTGTTTCTGGAGTCCTGAAATTTGCAGCTAAACTCATACCTTTGAACTTGACCTCATACTCAAAATTTTGGTTCTGTAAATCATAAATTTGGGCCTAAAGATGATCAGTCCAGTCATTGAGCTTGAAGATAACGTCCCCAATATCCTTGCTATCCACCTTGTGCTCACAGATGAATTCCATGACCATGCAGTGGTTAGCATTGAGTCCGCGCTCCACCATCCCTTGGCACTTGAAGATCTCCTGTTCCACCGCTTCTAGCCTGGCCTTCTCGCTCCCGGTCTTCTTGGGCCCTTGAACGTCCCGGATGTGAAGCACCCCCTCACGCATCTCAATGGCTTGAGGGTGTTTCTTCACCTCCGGAAGGTACGGGTTGATGACCTTCTCATAGAACTTGTCCTTGGACAGGCTTGGAGGCGCCATGGTAATCTAGATCTGTCAAGAAAACAGCCCGAAACAAGAACAACGGAGAAACTTGCGATACGGTGGTCAAAACATCCGGGAGTATATATAATGAATTTTTTTTCATGCAGGACAAGTAATATGGAAGAAAAACGGAGTCAGGAAAGAACACGGGAAGCCACAAGCTCGGTAGGCGCGCCCTGGGGGGTAGGGCGCGCACCCCAGGCCTGTCGCTCCCTTATGCACTTTTCAAATTGTTTATTATTTTCCTAATTTTTTATATATTCTGAAACAAACAAAAAGTGCTTTTATGGAAATTTTGGAGTTGGTTTACTTACCGTACCACATACCTACTCCTTTTCAGGGATCTGGGGCATTCCGGAAGGTTTCTTCTATGTGCTCCTCCGGTGTCATGGTTTGAATAATATTAGTTTCAACATTAATGGGAGTACCTAAGATATAATGTTTAATTCTTTGCCCATTAACCACTCTCGGATTAGTGCCTTCGGAGTTGTTTATCTTGATAGCTCCGGAGCGATAAACTTCTTGGACGATGTAAGGTACTTCCCATTTAGAGAGAAGTTTTCCTTCAAAGAATCTTAAACGAGAATTGCATAATAGAACATGATCACCTACTTTAAATTCCCATTTTTGAATTCTCTTATCGTGCCATCTCTTAACCTTTTCTTTAAACAACTTGACATTTTCATAGGATTGGGTTCTCCATTCATCTAAAGAGCTAATATCAAACAACCTCTTTTCACCGACAAGTTTAAAATCATAGTTGAGTTCTTTAATGGCCCAATAAGCTTTATGTTCTAGTTAAAGAGGTAAATGACATGCTTTTCCATAGACCATTTTATATGGAGACATACCCATAGGATTTTTATAAGCAGTTCTGTAAGCCAATAATGCATCATCAAGTTTCTTAGACCAATTCTTTCTGGATCTATTAACGGTCTTTTGCAAGATTAACTTTATTTCTCTATTACTCAATTCAACTTGACCACTAGATTGAGGATGATAAGGCGATGCGATCACTACTGCAGGCGACCGCTGTCGGAAGTCGGGCTCCGGGGACCCAAAGGTTCGAACACTGGGGTGAGCTCGTTCTACCACTTCGTCTCCTACCACGACTAAGCGACGGCGAGGCAACGGCGAGAGCGCGCTAGCGAGGGACGGAGCGAGGACTCAGCGGTTTACCCAGGTTCGGGCCACCTTGAGGTGTAAGACCCTACTCCTGCTTGATTGGTATTGCTCTGGTGCGAGAGAGAGAGTACAAGGTTGAGGATGGTGAGAGCTAGGGTTCTCCTCTCGAGGAGTTGTGTGTCATCCCCCTCTGGATCGACGAGTCTCTCCCCTCTTACAATGGCTGCTCTGCCCTTTATATCGGCCATGGTCCTCTGCCCCCTAGAAACTTAGGCGGGAAGGGTTGCCACACTCGGCGATTTTGAAAGGGGACAGGAGCTCAGGCTATCCAGACTAAAGGTGGTCTTCGCCTGCCAAAGCATGATCCATGACGCGCCGGTGGGCTCGGTGATGACCTTCGCCCTGCGCGCTCGTCGTCTTGGTCTTCCTTCGCCAATCGGGCAACCTTTGGGGGTTGCTTTGGAGAGTAGATAACTGGCCCTGCTCCCTTAACACGAAAGAGGAAACCATCTTCATCCGCGCCTGCTGGAGCGGCTTCTGTTGCCGCTCGTCGCCGCGCGCGTCACCCACGTGATGGGCCCCAGGCCACGCGGCACGTCGAACAACCTTCGTCTCGAGCGCCTGCGAGAGAGGGCCTCGGGAGGCCACCTCGGAAAGCCTCCTCGTGAGGCCACTCGGGAAGCCGCCTCGTGAGAGGACCTCACGAGGCCGTTGATGGTGGTGTTGAGCATTGCTCGCTACTTCCTGAGGAGGGGGGCCTCAGGAGGCTAGGGCCTCATGAGGGGTCTTGGTGAGATGCTCGGGCGGTGATGGCCCGATGGGCCCACGCCAGGCGTTGCGCCTTGGGCCGAAGGCAGACGGGCCTGGATACCCCGGGTTCCATGGGGCCGATAGTAGCCCCCGGGCCCGCGGCGCGCGCATTCCCGCCTACTGAGGGGCGAAACGGCGCGGGCCCTAACCGCCTGCGGCCAGGCGCGACGCGTGGCGCATGATGTGACGGGGGACGCCCCCACTTCCCCACGACGCCTCGGTAACCGCCGCGCTGACATAAATCCCGGCGCGGGCGGCGCGAGGCCATCATTGCCTTTCTTCACACGTTCCACCTCTCTGTGCCGGAGAAGGCGGAGCGACGGGGGGAGTTCCGCGCCGAGTATAAAGAGGGAGAGGGGAGAGCCGGAGTCCCCCACCCATCTTCTCCTTCCTCCAGCTTCCTCTGTCTCCTTGCTAGAGCCGCCACGGAAATGGCGAGGGGGAGAGGGCGTGGCCGTGCTTCCCCCGCTGCATCCCAGGTTCCGCCCCGGGGGCGCGGTCGTTCCCCGACGGCTGCCAGCGCCGGGCCCAGCAGTCGTGGAAGGGGCGCCGCACGCAGGCGCGGAGGGCGAGGCGCACGAGGCCGAGGCGGCCGCGGCGGAGCGGCCGCGCTCCCGCCCCAGGCGGGTAGCCACTCGGCGGAGGCGGCACATGAGTTCATTGTGAACATGCACCGCAGCCCCTGCACCTGGCTCCGGCTCCCTGACTCCTTCGCGGCGGCGATGGCGGACCGCGCGCCCTTGGGCCTGTGGGTGCCGGCTGACGGCTGCTGCAACGGCCCCTCCTGGGTGGCGACGGAGCTCACCCCCTCGGGCTTCATGTTCCTGAGGCAGGGGTGGAAGTCGTTCGCCCTCGCCCGCGGCCTGAAGCGGGGGCACCCCCTCCAGTTTAAGTACGACGGGGCCGCCACGCTCTTCGTGAAGATCTTCGGGCTCTCCGGTAGCCGTCTGGAGTGCTGCGCGGAGAGCGAGGATGGCAGCTACAGCGGCTCCTCCACCGAGGACGACTCCTCCAGCGGTGCTGCCCCCTCCGGCGGGGGTGGAAGCGACGACGACTCCCCCCGCGTCAAGAGCGAGGACGAGGACTCCGACTAGGCGCGCGTGGTGACGATTCCGGAACCCCTGGCGGCGGGCACAGTTTAAAGTACATGTAGTCCCCATGTGTTGTTTTGGTAATTAAATGACAATCCTAATGGACTAATGTTTGCATTGAGATATATATTTGAAGGAAAGTTCCATTTGCAATGCATGAAGAATACTGGATGAATTGATGGATGAAATCCATCAACATAAATATATGCATTGAGACTTGATAATGAATGACAATTCCTATGAAGAAACAATGACATCAAGTTATATAGGAAGGTTTGTTCCATGGGTGATGCAAGAAGGAGATTGAATGGATTCGGAATGAATGCCATATACATATAGTTGTGCATCAAGATTAATCATGGAGCAAAGATAAATATTGACCAAGATGAAGATCAAAGATTGAATTCAAAGATGGTCAACACACAAGTGCAAATCATGTGCCACATGAGATCTTGTGGTATGGTAAGAATTTGTCAATTGCGCTTTGTGTACTAACCCATACTATGTGTTGTCTATGTTTTTGAGGGTTAGGTGATTCTCATGGACTCGCATCGAGAGAGAGATTTGAAGTGTCTATGAGAGGATGACATCAAGTGTTGATGATCATGGTTGACAAGGGCAAGTTCAAGATAACCATCCCGAAGGATTACATGCTTGAAGCTTGTGGATGATCACATGATGGACAAGTGAAGATGAATACAAAGCAAAGTTTCCCACATTGTGCATGGGGGAGCTACTTGAAGACTCCACCAATGTCTTGCCTTCAACTTGAGCCAAGAAGAAACATCAACATCAAGCTCAAGTGAAAGGCTCGAGTCAAAGGTATTAGTTCCTTTGGCGTTAGTGTTGTGGAGTGATGACCACCGAAGAAACATATACTCTCAAGAATGGATTCTCGATAGCTATGTAGTGTAGCTCTTTTATGATTCTTGAGTTATAGGGATCCCGCACTATTAAGAGGGGATCAAAGGGGTTAGTGATAGATTTGCTCAAGTCAACATCTTCTATTTCTACTTCCTCACATCATATTTCAACATAGGCATATTTCACTCCTATCCAATACAAATACAATATGTCTATACATCTACCAAAGAAAATCCAAAGCCAAATAGGTTTCCCAAATATAAGATAAAACCTTTGCATATTTTGCATCCTCCATTTTGGTTGATCTTGGATGGTTCTCTATGTGAGGACCTGGGGTTTTTCCATAGCTTCAAAATGAGCCCAAGATCATCAAAATCGGAGTTCGTATGAAAAAGTTGTGCATGTTTTACTATCTGGAGGTTCCGGGGTCCGGAAGTTCCGGGATTCCCGAAGGTTTCGGGGTCCGAAAGTTCCGGGGTAAGATCCGGGCTTTCCAGAGTGTTGCGCTGATATTCTCCAAAGGTAGCCCGGAAGTTCCGGGAATGCCCGGAAGTTCCGGGCTATGTTTTTCTGTGCATAACGGGCATATTTGGTGGGGGCACTATATAAGGTACCCTTCTTCCCCAACAAGCTAGGGTTCCTCATCCAATATTTACCCATTCTTGAGAGCTCACTCCTCCTCCCCCAAGCCTAATCCAATACATTTGGGGGAAAACTATTCCATGGACCTAGGGTTCATTTGTTGAACTCTTCATCCATAGGAACCCAAGAACACCCAAGTGGCTCCCTCTCCTTTCTCCTACACCAAATCAAAGATTCCGGAGAGATTTGTGAGAGTTCTTGAGAGAGATTTCATCCAAGCATACATCCACTCCTCCTCTCTCTTTTGACCAAAGCAATTTGTGATTTGAGCAAGTCTTGAGCATTTCCCCTTGGTCTTGTTACTCTTGGAGATTGGAGACTCCTAGGCGGTAGGAGTGCTCCGGTGAGGAATCAACTTGTGATTTGTCCCCCGGAAAGTTTGTGAAGGTTTGGAGGCCGCATCAAGGTCTACCACTAGTGGTTGGGAATCGCCTTCGTGGTGATATCTCAAGGAGAATAGGGTGAGCTTCGTGGCGTTGGTGTGCCTTCGTGGTAACATCCACCTCTCTAACGGTGACTAGCTTCCCTCCAAGGAAGTGAACATCGGGATACATCCTCGTCTACGTGAGTTCGGTTATCCCTAACCCTAACTCCTTACTTGTGGTTTACTTTGGTCACTTTACCGTGCATTCACTATATCTTGTTGTCCTCATTATATTGTGTTGGTTACCATATCGTAGAGATTATTTACGCCAACACTTTATAGTCCGCAATTCATACTTGCTACTATTGTTCTATCTTGTGCGTAGTGTGAATTGCTATCTTGTATCTTTCATTTCCATATTGTGTGATATCTTGAGTAAGTTTGTGTAACATACCTGTGCTTACTAGTATCCTTGTTGTGCTCATCTTATTTAGAATAAGTTGTCGGTGCACTTAGTGAGCCTAGTATATTTAGGATTTGTGCTTGAAAAGTATCCGCTTAGTTTATTTCCGCATTAGGATATAGCAAAATCCGTAAAAGATTTTAAAACGCCTATTCACCCCCCCCCCCTCCTCTAGGCGACATCGTGGTCCTTTCAATTGGTATCAGAGCTAGGTCTCTCCTTATTAGGCTTCACCGCCTAGAGAGTAACGATGTCGACTAGTGAACTAGTGCACGATGACACATTTTGTTTTAATGGCACAAATTACATTATGTGGAGATTACGCATGCTTTGTCACTTTCGGGCCATGGGTCCAAATGCTTTGTGGATTGTTGTTGTAGGGGATTCAAATCTAAGGGATGGACAATCTCCATCACTTGAGGATATGCATCTTGATAGTCAAGTTTTGAGTGCCATTCATCAAGCTATAACCTTTGAGGTGTTCAAGTCAATCTCGACTTGTTCGTTGGCTCATGAGGCTTGGACCAAACTTGAAGTTACATATGGCGGGTCCAACCTTGTGGGAATCAATGCTATTTGGGAGGAAGTAATGGAGGAGTTCTCCACCTTTTTATATCATGAAGAGCTCTCTATTGCTTCCACCTCTGATTGCCTAGACACTTCAACATCTTCCACTTCACCAACATGTGGCTTGTCACAAGGTAATGACAAGGTGAGTGGAGAAATGTTGTATGATGATGATGTTGAAAATTTCATTGATGATCCTTTACGTGTAAATTCTAGTATTGTAGATTACATGGACTTGATCACATCTAGCACCAAAAATGTCATACATTCTTGTGATGTTAGTCCATGCATATCATCTAATGATTCACTCATAAATTCTTGTGACGATATGCTTGCTCGTTTGTGTTGCCATGTTCAAAATACCTTGATTCCCTCTAGTTCTCTTTGTGAAACTAACCATGTAGAGGAAATCAAGAAGAATGGGGCACACTTGATTGATGATGATCCCTCTTCTCCAAAAGAATCAACATCAACACCCTTTACCCACATGTGCCTCATGGCGAGAGGTAATGACGAGGTATCATCTTCTCTAAGTGATAATGATGATAGTTGTAATGAGGAAGATGATGATGAGTTGACTCAAAATCTCTATGAGATTGGGAAAACTCTTCATAGAGCTAAAAATAACACTTATAAAAGGTTCCAAGATGTTCTTGCTTGCTTTGAAAAACGTAATGATTTATTTCTTAATGAGCAAGCTAAGTGAACAACTTGAACATGAACTTACTAAGGCTCATCAAACGTTTAGATACTTAAGATCTTCAAAAGGAGAAATTGAAATTGCTCATGGTAAACTTCAAGAGGATTTTGAGCTCCTTCTCCTTGAATGCAATAATGTCAAGGGAGAGCTCATCAAACTCTCTAAGTCTCATGAGGAGCTTCAATCAACTCATGAGAAGTCTCTAATTGCTACTTGCTCCTCTCATATTGTCAATGATTCTTGTGCAACTAATTCTATTTCATGTGAAGCATCAACTTTGAAGGAGAATGTTGAGCTATGTGCTCAACTTGCTTTGCTAACAAGCAATTATGGAAAATTGGAAGAAAGTCATGAAAAGCTCTCGGGCACTCATGAGGATCTTCTAATTTCTCATGATGGGCTAAAGTTGGCTCATGAGGCTATGGTCACCAAGGTAAAATCGTGTGAGTCTCATGTGTACATTAGCACATCTACTCTAAGTGCTTTATTGCCATGTGTGAGTCCTTGCAATTCCTCTCTACATGATATTGATACATCTTGTGATGAATTGCTTTCCATGACTTGTTGCTCTAACAATGAATCTTCTACTTCCTCTAGTTCTTTTGTTAATACTAATGTTGTAGAGGAAAATAAAGAGCTCAAGGCCCAAGTCACTAGTTTGAAGAAAGACTTAAAAAAATGTTGTGATAATATGTTGAGTGTGCAAAAGGACCCTCAAGAAAAAATAGGACTTGATTTCATCTCCAACAAGAAGAAGTCCAGGAACAAGAAGAAGGGACAAGATCAAGTCAAGAATTTGGCCAACATTATTTTCTTCAAGTGCAAAAAGGTTGGACACCATGTGAGATCTTGTCCATTGAAGAAGAAGGCTTCAAGTGTGAAGCGTCAAGGGAAGTGGCCTCAAGCTCAATCTCAAGATAATGAAAGGCCTCTACCCATGATTAAACAAGGTAATGCTCCCCAAGTTGAGAAAGTAAAGAAGAAAAGAAGGGGGAGTACATGTTGCTATATTTGCCGTAAGAAGGGACACATTGCTTCATCATGTCCCAACGGTAACATCTCTAAGCCTCCAATTATCAATGATCATTACTCACTTAGGAAGGATATTGTTGGCAATGTGTTTGCCAAGTTTGTTGGTTCCCAATGTGGTTTGGAAATGGAAAAGACCATTTGGGTTGCGAAGCCTATTGTGACTAACTTCTTAGGACCCAACTTGGTTGGGGACCATCAAACTCAAACTTGATCAATAGGTGTGTGTGAAGGGCATTGGAGACTTGGCTACTTCATGAAGAAAAATTATTTTCACCATATGTTGTGGTTAATGCCAAGTCAAGTGGATTATCATCACATTTATCAATCCAATGCTCCTCTCTGCGGTAACTTATACTTACATTGTTTACATTGAAAGTTACTAGTCCCTTGCATGTTTAGGTTTTGTACCTAGCATGTGTTTGTATATGTTGTGCCTCCTAGTATGCCTGAGTTGAGTTATCTAGCATGTGTAGGTCACAATGCACTTCATATATTTGTGTGTGTGGTTTCGAGCCTTTATTGCTTCATTAGTTGAATCTTATTTGGCTCTTTTTGAGATATTAATGGATCATCACATTATGGGGGAGTGCTATGTTTACGCATATCACAAACCTTAAATGTGTATATATGTGGGATACCACCTAGTATTGTTACTGCAATATTATCTAGTTACTATGTGGTATGTAAAGCTCATTTGAAATTCAAATTCTCATTCATTGATTATCTTTAGTTGGATTTCACTTGCCTCTTGTTGATAATATATGATTAATCACATTATGGGGGAGTGATGTGCTTTGTGCATATCATAATCCTTGTAAATGTGAACAACTGAGGATTGCCACTTCGAATTCATATTTGAGATTACCTTATATCTTTGTGGCTTGCTATGCTCAACACGTCCATAATTGCATAAACACCTTTTTACTATTTATCCTTTGGATTTGTTTGAGTAAGGATTTCTAGTGCGATGTTACCCATGGATTATCTTAAAGATCTTATCTGGGAAATCGTTATTTTGAGTCATTCCAATTATTGCTATGTATGATTATTCTGGAGGAGAGAAGTGCCCAAATGCCATAGTTGGAGAAGTTTCTGTGATGGCTGGAACTTCCGGTGTCAGTCGGAACTTCCGGGCACCAGAACTTCCGGGGCAGGTCCGGCCAGCTTCCGGGCAACCCAGAGGCATTGCACAATCTGTGCAATCTCTCTGTTTAGCCCGGAACCTGTCCGGACCCTCTCCCGGAACTTCTGGCGGACGGAACTTCCGGGGTGGCCGGAACTTCCGGGACGCGGAAATTCTGTGGCAAGTGTGGTCAGCTTCCGGGGCATCCAAAGTGATTGCACACTTGTGCAATCTCTCTGTTTAACCTGGAACCTGCCTGGAACTTGGCCCGGAGCTTCCGGGTGCCGGAACTTCCGTATGCTGACGGAACTTCCGGGCACCAGAAATTTGCCCCAACAGTTGGATTTGGAGCCCCACCTATAAGTAGTCTTCTTCTTCCCCACGAAGAACTTGATGACTCCATTTCTCTCTCCTCCATTTTCAGAACTCAATTTCTTGGAGATCTCCCACCTTAGCCAACCAAAGCTCTTGATCCTTTGACAAGCAAAGGAGAAGTGCATGAACTTGTTTTCAATGGGAATTTGTTATCTCATTGCTTGCAATATCTTATACTCATTTGAGTGAGATTTTCCTATGAGAATGTGTGGAATGCATATCTTTTATGCTCATTGGTTTTGCTTAAGTTCATATGTTGAACTTTGTGTGCTATCATGTATTTATTTGTCTCATTGATGCAATTTGGTAGATTTCAATGATTTGTGATGATATTGGAAGTATTCATGATGTATGTGATCTTTTGTCCAAGTTGTATCTCCTTGGATCTTGATTGGCTTGTGCATGCATGTTAATATATGTATATCTTTATGCCTTGCTTAAATGATCCAATATATAAGGGAAACTCCATCATGTCCTTAATGGTTAATATGTGCACGATATTCAAAGTCATATCTATATGCACATAGTTAAGTGGAGTTTGCACTTTGTATTGTAGTTGTGCTAACTACTTTGGACCCAATAAGTTTGGGGAACATATTGTACTTAAAAGTGATTTAGGTACATTGAAGAAGCATTGTGTGCTTGGCTTATGCATGAAGAAGGTGGTGTCACCATGAGGGAATTAGAGCCAAGTTTGGGTGACTCGTTGATCTGCTACTTCATGCCAATGCTTTCTCGGTAACAAGTATTTACTTCATGCATACATTTCTTGCATTCAACCTTGTGTAGGTTGCATCATGTCATGAATTTCTTGACTCATTCTTGTGATACTTGTTTCCATTCTCAAAGCATCCCAATAATGATCTCTTGTTGCTAGTTGTGATGTCTTTGATGGTTGTGTGTTTGGAGTTCATTAATATTCAATAAGATAATATTAAGCCATGTGCTATACTTTCAAGCAAAGATCTCATCGGTATATTTTATGACTCCCGTTTGGATATCTTATTCTTTCCTTTTGTAACTATGTCATGTGTACATCCTTCTTTGTGGATATATATCATCATGATTGTCATCTACCTAGAATCTTATACACGTGAGAGAAGTTACATCTCTAGTTGATATCCCTATTCTTTCATGTCCACCGTTTCATCCTCTTTTTATATCTTTGGTGGCTCCGTGGAAGCATTTGTCGTATGAGTGCGTGTCCTACCCCTTTGCATCTTAGTGCACTCATGTTTGGTGAAGATTGTTGTCCTCATGATTGTCTTGACAAGCCTATTATTTCCTATCTTCACCATGGGTTGTCACAAGCTTTGATTTTTAAATTTGCATATTAGTGAGCTTGTGAACCCATTTGCTTGATGTGTGTGTGACCTGCTTAACTTCGTGTGTGTGGGAAGGACATGTCTTGCTCCTTGTATCTCATTTACTCAAGACTATGTTGATGCTTAATTCTCATCCTTATATTAGTCTTCTCAAGTGCTATGACGTGACTCACACACATCATTTTGGTTGTGCCTATTCTTAGGTTGCCTCATTTACATGTTGCTCAACCATATGTTTGTTGCAAATGCTAGGCTTCTTTTCTTATCTATGCTTGCTTGCAATTGTTTTGTGTTCCTATTGATTTTGGGGGAGTGATGATCCTATTTTGTGCACTTGTATCCAAATACAAAATTCTAAATAGTGCACAAATCATGGGGAGCTTCTCTATTTTCCTTAGAACACTCCTTTTCCCAAATCATAATATTCTTTTATCCTTTTGGCTCGTCGGATCTTTTGATTGCTTGCTTGACTTTGTGTTATGCAAATGAGATCAATTTGTGCCATGTGCTTTGTGCCATGTGCCTTGCTCTTATGCTAGGCTCAAAGTGTATAATAGTGGATTCACCTGTGGATATCATGTTCTTATCAATTACAACCTTTTTGTGTATACGGGTTTCTTTGTGGATACATATCATGATTATTTTTTGCCACTTAGAAATTTTTATACATAAGAAAGTTCATATCTTTCCTTGATATCATTTATTCCTTTTATTCGTATAGTGGCTTCGGTAAGAGGTTGTGTCATGAGTGCTTGTATGTTTTGCATACAATCTTGCATACTCATGTGTTTTGAATGTATTTTGGACCCATGCTTGACATGATGATCACATTGGATATTCCTATTATATCTTGTCCAAAATATGTTCTTTGGATCTTCTGGATGTTTTCCTCCCAAGTCTAATCTTATTTTCATATCATACTATCTTGTTGCATTCTATAGATCCTAAATATGGGTTGATCTCCTCAAAATTTTCATCATTGAATATGTGCATTTGATTTCACTCACATTTTCGCGATATGCACACATTAAGGAGGAACTCATACTATATTGGTCTTCTAGATTTTTTTGTCCATTTTGGCATTTGTTGCCAATGGGGGAGAAGTTTAGAGGGTTTAAGATAAGTATTTTTGTAGTGTTTGCTGTCACTCATGCATATCTACCCTGGTTATATATTCTTGTTGCATGGATGAGTATTGTATATAGAGAAATATTCCCCTAGTTTATGTCAACCAATATATGCAATGACATTCAAAGTTCATTCATACATGCATATATTGTGGGGGAGTTTCCTCTATATACTATGGGTGTACTATCATCAAATGCTTGTGTAGTGTCTTGATGCTAGTACAACCATTCCAAGTATACAATTTATCGTTGGATAAATTGCATGCTTGTTTAAAATTCATTATACAAACCCTCTTGTTGAGATTGTCATCAATTACCAAAATGGGGGAGATTGAAAGTACATGTAGTCCCCATGTGTGGTTTTGGTAATTAAATGACAATCCTAATGGACTAATATTTGCATTGAGATATATATTTGAAGGAAAGTTCCATTTGCAATGCATGAAGAATACTGGATGAATTGATGGATGAAATCCATCAACATAAATATATGCATTGAGACTTGATAATGAATGACAATTCCTATGAAGAAACAATGAAATCAAGTTATATAGGAAGGTTTGTTCCATGGGTGATGCAAGAAGGAGATTGAATGGATTCGGAATGAATGCCATATACATATAGTTGTGCATCAAGATTAATCATGGAGCAAAGATAAATATTGACCAAGATGAAGATCAAAGATTGAATTCAAAGACGGTCAACACACAAGTGCAAATCATGTGCCACATGAGATCTTGTGGTATGGTAAGAATTTGTCAATTGCGCTTTGTGTACTAACCCATACTATGTGTTGTCTATGTTTTTGAGGGTTAGGTGATTCTCATGGACTCGCATCGAGAGAGAGATTTGAAGTGTCTATGAGAGGATGACATCAAGTGTTGATGATCATGGTTGACAAGGGCAAGTTCAAGATAACCATCCCGAAGGATTACATGCTTGAAGCTTGTGGATGATCACATGATGGACAAGTGAAGATGAATACAAAGCAAAGTTTCCCACATTGTGCATGGGGGAGCTACTTGAAGACTCCACCAATGTCTTGCCTTCAACTTGAGCCAAGAAGAAACATCAACATCAAGCTCAAGTGAAAGGCTCGAGTCAAAGGTATTAGTTCCTTTGGCGTTAGTGTTGTGGAGTGATGACCACCAAAGAAACATATACTCTCAAGAATGGATTATCGATAGCTATGTAGTGTAGCTCTTTTATGATTCTTGAGTTATAGGGATCCCGCACTATTAAGAGGGGATCAAAGGGGTTAGTGATAGATTTGCTCAAGTCAACATCTTCTATTTCTACTTCCTCACATCATATTCCAACATAGGCATATTTCACTCCTATCCAATACAAATACAATATGTCTATACATCTACCAAAGAAAATCCAAAGCCAAATAGGTTTCCCAAATATATGATAAAACCTTTGCATATTTGGCATCCTCCATTTTGGTTGATCTTGGATGGTTCTCTATGTGAGGACCTGGGGTTTTTCCATAGCTTCAAAATGAGCCCAATATCATCAAAATCGGAGTTCGTATGAAAAAGTTGTGCATGTTTTACTATCTGGAGGTTCTGAGGTCCGGAAGTTCCGGGGTAAGATCCGGGCTTTCCAGAGTGTTGCGCTGATATTCTCCAAAGGGAGCCCGGAAGTTCCGGGCATGCCCGGAAGTTCCGGGCTGCGTTTTTCTGTGCATAACGGGCAGATTTGGTGGGGGCACTATATAAGGTACCCTTCTTCCCCAACGAGCTAGGGTTCCTCATCCAATATTTCCCCATTCTTGAGAGCTCACTCCTCCTCCCCCAAGCCTAAAAACTCCAATACATTTGGGGGAAAACTATCCCATGGACCTAGGGTTCATTTGTTGAACTCTTCATCCATAGGAACCCAAGAACACCCAAGTGGCTCCCTCTCCTTTCTCCTACACCAAATCAAAGATTCCGGAGAGATTTGTGAGAGTTCTTGAGAGAGATTTCATCCAAGCATACATCCACTCCTCCTCTCTCTTTTGACCAAAGCAATTTTTGATTTGAGCAAGTCTTGAGCATTTCCCCCTTGGTCTTGGTACTCTTGGAGGTTGGAGACTCCTAGGCGGTAGGAGTGCTCCGGTGAGGAATCAACTTGTGATTTGTCCCCCGGAAAGTTTGTGAAGGTTTGGAGGCCGCCTCAAGGTCTACCACTAGTGGTTGGGAATCGCCTTCGTGGTGATATCTCAAGGAGAATAGGGTGAGCCTTCGTGGTGTTGGTGTGCCTTCGTGGTAACATCCACCTCTCTAACGGTGACTAGCTTCCCTCCAAGGAAGTGAACATCGGGATACATCCTCGTCTCCATAAATTCGGTTATCCCTAACCCTAACTCCTTACTTGTGGTTTACTTTGGTCACTTGACAGTGCATTCACTATATCTTGTTGTCCTCATTATATTGTGTTGGTTACCATATCGTAGAGATTATTTACGCCAACACTTTATAGTCCGCAATTCATACTTGCTACTATTGTTCTATCTTGTGCTTAGTGTGAATTGCTATCTTGTATCTTTCATTTCCATATTGTGTGATATCTTGAGTAAGTTTGTGTAACTTACCTGTGCTTACTAGTATCCTTGTTGTGCTCATCTTAATTAGAATAAGTTGTTGGTGCACTTAGTGAGCCTAGTATATTTAGGATTTGTGCTTGAGAAGTATCCGCTTAGTTTATTTCCGCTTTAGGATATAGCCAAATCCGTAAAAGATTTTAAAACGCCTATTCACCCCCCCCTCTAGGCGACATCGTGGTCCTTTCAACCGTGCGCATGGTGACGGAGCCGCACTTGCCTGCAGCGCCTTCTTGGGAACGTGCGCGGCGCCCGCGCTGGAGTCTTGGGGGTGACGGCGCCTCACCTAGGCCATTTCTTTCTTTTTATTTTCCTGCATTGAACCAATGTAGCCCCGAGGGGCGTAAGAACAGTATCTTCTATGTTTAACTTAATGCTTTTGTGATTCGAGGCGTATGCATTCCCTCCCGAAGCCCTCTAGTGAGGCTGGGTTTTTTTTTTCTTTGCTCGCCTCAGCGCTCTACACCGTTTGGACCTAGCCCCCGGGTGGGCCTCAGCCGCTGCTGGTATGTCCGGTCGCGATGCCGGGACAAGGCCAGGAGGTGAGGGGCATCGGGAGCTAGTGAGGGCTCCTGAGGCGCGATGCTCAGGGAGCCCCCCTTTAGCGTGCAAGCGGCTTACGTAGAAGAAAAAACGCTGCACTCAACGGGATCACGAGGGGAGAGAGCTTGAGTGATGGTAAGGGCGCCTCGCGAGGCAGTCACACTTAGCTTTTGGCGGACAGCGGTGCCGGGCGAGCAACAGCTCATGAGGAGCCCCACGCATCCCACGAGGCGCGCTCCCGAGGCTCATCACTCGACGAATCTTCACCTCGCGAGACCGGCTCGCGAGAGGCCACCCGCGAGGTCCCTGCGCAGCTCACCTCCTGGGGGACTGCATGTTGAAATATTTCACAGCGGGGGGAGCGTCACGCGCTCGCTAGATCGCCCGTGGCCGTTGCGTGAGGAGGTAATGCACCAAGGACCTTGGTGAGGTGACGTGCACGGGAGCAGGCCCGGGAGCCAGAGCTCAGTCGCTTGGATTTTGCGGCACTGCAGGGACGGACCCGAGCACAGGCACCATGCCTAGCCCCCGCTCATGAAATCGGCAAGGGGAGGGGTCGCGAGCACGTGGCCCTCTCCGGTCGACACCAAACTTAACAGGCGATTAAGCAGGTAACATGACTCAACAGGGTGAAATCAGCAAAATTCATTACACAACCAAAAGGATACGGGCTAGGCTGCCATGTCCGGCACGGATCAACTTGAGGTTGGTGCAGCCCGTGGGGCGCCCTCAGCCGCATTTAAACAAAATCACCTTGGCGGAAGGGTTCCGAGAGCGATGGTGCGGGAGGCGCGGCGAGAAGGTGTGGGCCGCGCGAGGCGACGCGTCGGCCGCACCTGGCAGGACTGCGCTGGGGTGACGTCAGACCACTTGGCGAGGCGCGCCAAGGGAGTCCGCTCCTCTGAGGCCAGGGGGCTCGCGAGGCGCTGGGAGCTCGCGAGGGGCAGGAGACTCACGAGGCCCTGGTGCGAAGGGCGCTAGCCTCTGGAAAGAGGCGCCGGCGTTCCTCATCCCGAAGGGCATGCGCGTGCTGCCAAAGACGGGGCCAACGCCCTGGCCAGCTCGCGGCAGCGAGAAGGGGTCGCGAGGGCAGAGCTGGTTGAGGCTGGTGAAGTCGACGCACATGCGCTCCTTGCCGCCCTTCTTGGGGACGACGACTGGGTTGGCGAGCCATTCGGGATGGCGCACCTCACGAACGACTCCGGCTTCTTGGAGCTTCTGAACTTCCTTGACGATGAACTCCTGCTTCACTGGCGCCTGGCGCCGTGCTTTTTGCTTGACCGGGCATGCATTGGGGCACACCGCTAAGTGGTGCTCGATCACCTCCCTCGGCACACCGGACAAGTCGGATGCTTTCTAGGCGAAAACATCCGAGTTTGCCCGAAGGAAGGTGACGAGCGCGCTTTCCTATGCAGGAGGGAGGCATGTGCCGATGGTGAAGGCAGGGCCGGAGCCGCTGCCGTCCACCGACACCTTCTTCGTCTCGGCGCGGTCCTGAGAGAACAGCTTCTTCTTCTTCGCGGGCGCGGCCTCGGAAGGCTCGGCCGCGTCCTCGTCGGCCGGGTGCGCGACAGCGGCAGCCTTGTAGGCACGCTAGAGGGTGCTAGCCGCGTCCTTCTCGTCGCAGGCGACAGTGATGATGCCGCTGCAGCCGGGCATCTTGAGGACGTTGTAGGCGTGATGGGTGGTCGCCATGAACTTGGTGAGAGCTGGGTAGCCCAAGATGGCGTCATAAGGCAGGCCAATGTGCGCCACGTCGAAGTCGATGAGCTCGGTGTGGTAGTTCTTGCGGGTGCCGAAGGTGACGGGGAGGCGCACTTGCCCCAGTGGAATGGTGGAGCCATCAGTCACTCCGGAAAAGGGCCTGGTCGGCATCAACTGGTAGTAGGGCACCTGGAGCGTCTCGAAGGTCTCGATGGAGAGTACGTTGAGGCAGGCGCCCCCGTCGATGAGGGTCTTGGTGACCGCGACGTTGCTGATGGTGGGAGTGCACAGCATGGGGAGCGCGCCTGCGGAGGCCGTGGACTTGGGGTGGTCCTTGGAGTCGAAGGTGATGGCGTACTGCGACCACTTGAGGGGCCGTGAAGCCTCTGGCCTCGGGAGGGCGGCGTACACCTCGCGAGAGAGCTGCTTGAAGTGGCGGATGGACGCGGGGGCTTGGGACCTGCCAAGGATGCAGGCGACCGCGCGAGGCTCCTGGTAGCCCCCAGCGCCCTCGTCAGGCTGGTTGACGTCGTTCCTCCGGGGTGGCGGCGGCAGCGGCGGGAGAGCGGCATTGGCTTGAGGATTCGCCTCACGAGGCTGGTCACGCTAGACGGCCTCACGAGGATGGTCGTGCCAGCCCTGGCGGTAGTTGCCATTATTGTTGCGGCTGTCCCAGCGGTTGCCGCTGCGGCCACCTCCGCGGCCGGCGCCGCGGCCATTGCGGTCGTCCCGGCGGCTCTGGCGCTCGTCGCGGAGCAGCTTGAGCTCCTGACAGTCTTTGGTGCTGTGGGAGCGGACGTTGTGAAAAGCGCAGAGTGGCCGGTTGTCCTTCCTGGGCTCGTCGTGGTCGCGGCCGCGCTTCTGCTCGGGCTCAACCGCGAGCACGGCAGGGCCCTTGCGCTTGACGTCCTTGCTCTTGGCCTTGGCGGCGTCGAGCGCCGCGTCGGGGTCATTGTGGACGAAAAGGCGGCCTTCTTCGGCCTTGGCGCACTTGTCGGCGAGGTCGAGCAGCTCGAGCACGGAGTCGAGCTCACCGTTGATGGCGAGCTTCTCGCGCATCTTGACGTCTGTGACGCCGGTGGAGAACGCGGAGATGACGGCCGCGTCGGAGGCGCGCGGGATCTTGTTGCGCACCTGACTGAAGCGCTGGTGTACTTGCGGAGGGTCTCGTCTGGGCGCTGCCGAACACGCCGCAGGTCGTTGATGGTGAGGGAGTGGTCCTGCGTGCCCTTGAAGTTGGCGATGAACTGGCTGCAGAGCTCGGCCCACGACGAGATGGAAGCCTCGGGGAGGTTCATGAGCCAGGAGCGCGGGCCGTCCTTGAGGGCCATGGGGAACCAGTTCGCCATGACCTTGTCGTCGCCGTTCGCCGCCTCGACGCTCAGCGCGTAGAGCTGGAGGAACTCCGTGGGGTTGGGGGTGCCGTTATAGCGCGGAGGCAGCTCAGGCTTGAACTTCGCGGGCCAGACCACGCGACGCAGCTCGCGGGTGAAGGCACGGCAGCCCACGCCGCTCGAGGGGACGACGCCAGCGAGGGCGGCGCGGTTTTGACGCCCGGCCGCTGCAATGTCCTGAACGGCCTGGTCCTGGCACTGGCGCTGCCTCTCGAGGAGCACTCGCGCGTTGGGGGGCGCGCAGCGGATGATCTGGCAGCTGGCTTCGTCTCGTTCTGGCGAGGACACGCCACGGGACGGCTCACGAGCCCGCGCGCTGTGCTGGGGCCCGGCGCGTTCGTCGCGCAGAGGAGGCGGCGGGGGAGCGTCGTGCGCCAGGTCCCCAGCACGAGACGGCGGCGGGCGGAGCGAGTGAGTAGGCGCCGGAGCATCCCCAGCGACGTTGACGAGCTCGGCGATGCGACCGAGTCAAGCGTCGCAGGCGGCGTCAGCCGGACGGTAGCGGAGCAGCTCACGCGCCATAAGCAGCGCTGCCTGCGGGTCCGGCGGCCCACGGTGGGTGAGGGAGGTGGCCATGGCGGTGTGGCCGTTCGCCCGCACGGAGGGGTGCAGGGAGGAGTCCTGCTGCTCGCGGGCAGCGGGGTCGGTGGAGGCAGCAGCCTCGGCTTCGGGACGGCGGCGATTGCCGCGGGCCACCGGCTCCATCTGAGCCACGCGGCTAGCCCTGCGCTCAGCGCGCTCGCGACGTGCGTCGGCCATGGGGCTGGTGGAGCTGAGGGCGGAGCAGAAGAACAGCAGCGCACCCCTACCTGGCGCGCCAAATGTCGGAAGTCGGGCTCCGGGGACCCAAAGGTTCGAACACTGGGGTGAGCTCGTTCTACCACTTCGTCTCCTACCACGACTAAGCGACGGCGAGGCAATGGCGAGAGCGCGCTAGCGAGGGACGGAGCGAGGACTCAGCGGTTTACCCAGGTTCGGGCCACCTTGCGGTGTAAGACCCTACTCCTGCTTGATTGGTATTGCTCTGGTGCGACAGAGAGAGTACAAGGTTGAGGATGGTGAGAACTAGGGTTCTCCTCTCGAGGAGTTGTGTGTCATCCCCCTCTGGCTCGACGGGTCTCTCCCCTCTTACAATGGCTGCTCTGCCCTTTTATATCGGCCATGGTCCTCTTCCCCCTGGAAACTTAGGCGGGAAGGGTTGCCACACTCGGCGATTTTGAAAGGGGACAGGCGCTCAGGCTATCCTGACTAAAGGTGGTCTTCGCCTGCCAAAGCATGATCCATGACGCGTCGGTGGGCTCGGTGATGACCTTCGCCCTGCGCGCCCGTCGTCTTGGTCTTCCTTCGCCGATTGGGCAACCTTTGGGGGTTGCTTTGGAGAGTAGATAGCTGGCCATGCTCCCTTAACACGAAAGAGGAAACCATCTTCATCCGCGCCTGCTGGCGCGGCTTCTGCTGCCGCTCGTCGCCGCGCGCGTCACCCACGTGATGGGCCCCAGGCCGCGCGGCACGTCGAACGACCTTCGTCTCGAGCGCCTACGGGAGAGGGCCTCGGGAAGCCACCTCAGAAAACCGCCTCGCAAGGCCACTCGGGAAGCCGCCTCGTGAGAGGACCTCGCGAGGCCGTTGATGGTGGTGCTGAGCATTGCTCGCTACTTCCTGAGGAGGGGGCCTCGGGAGGCCAGGGCCTCATGAGGGGTCTTGGTGAGATGCTCGGGCGGTGACGGCCCGCTGGGCCCACGCCAGGCGTTGCGCCTTGGGCTGAAGGCAGACGGGCCTGGATACCCCGGGTTCCATGGGCCCGACAATCGCTAACACAACACATGAATCAGAGACCCCGCGACCAAACTGTGTGCGATGCATGCATCACAAACGGTGTCGTAATAAAACCGTCGCCAATAATACGAACTGTGTGCGATAC
The DNA here is from genome assembly GCA_039707655.1 of Elymus sibiricus. Taxonomy (NCBI): domain Eukaryota; kingdom Viridiplantae; phylum Streptophyta; class Magnoliopsida; order Poales; family Poaceae; genus Elymus; species Elymus sibiricus. Next base: position 228,885,595 of record CM077664.1, on the reverse strand, counting down.
GTGGCATACAGTTGATCCATACATACTATTTGCGATGAGCCAGAACAACAGATTCGGGCAGCCAGTTCGAGGTGTGTGCGATACACGGCATACAGTTCACTCGGATGAACTGTTTGTGATTACCCAACACAACAGACGGACAGACAGATCAAGGTGTGTGCTATGCACGGCATGCGGTTCACTTGGATGAACTGTTTGCGATTACCCAACACAACAAAAATGGTTCAACTTAACAAGGTGTGTGTGATCTGCGGCAAACAGGTCAGTAATCCGAAATGTGTGGGAAGACTGTTAACAACACGGAAGATTCCTGCGAATAAGTCGTCTGTGTTGTGGGCAAACGGTTGGTGGTAAATAATTGTCAGCGATTGATGAATTCATCACCGACGGGTTCTGTAGTTTAGTCCATGTGCGATGTGATTTGCTCTGTCTGCACAACATCTATGCTCTGTCTACAGAACAACAACATATATACTTATAAGGACATGATTGCATAACCAAATTTAACATCCAATGACGTTATATCACAGATACCAGAAAAATTGCAAGGTTCAAATTCCAGCATTACAAGGCCCAAATTCAAATATTATAAGGTTCAAACTGTTCTTACAAATCAGATTCATCTTCTTCAGAATCTGAGCCATGCACTATTTGTGCGAATGGATCAGTCACCGAGAAGTCATATATCGGTTTGATAGTGTGACTTCCCAATAATCTGTCATTTGTAGTTCCAAACTGAAATTCAACTTCTGCAGAGACTTTTACATTCAGTTGTAGACGCCTGCGCTGATCAGCAAACCATTCACTTATACGCACTAAATATAGTGCAAACCTCGTTACCTTGAGAACACTTGCTCTCTGAACAAAGAACGTGGCGAATTTAATCTCTGGTGTGGTGCATCGGTAGTGGTTCAAAGTAATTTCTGTGAGATGAAGATCAAGGCATTCAATGATTTTTATATTTTCTCAATTGCTTCAACTTTAGCTTTGTCTACTTCAATACGTCTTTCAGAAATTTTATGCCCAAGGATTATACCTTCATTCACCATAAAGTGGCACTTCTCCCAATTCAAGACAAGATTAGTTTCTTCACATCTCTGCAAAACTCAATCAAGATTGCTTAAGCAATCATCAAAAGAAGTTTCGTAAACGGAAAAATCATCCATGAATACCTCAACAATCTTTTCACAAAAGTCAGAGAATATAGCAGTCATACATATTTGAAAGGTAGCGGGTGCATTACATAAACCAAAAGGCATACGACGATAAGCATAAGTTCCAAAAGGACAAGTAAAAGTGGTTTTCTCTTGATCTTCTTTTGATACAGGTATTTGAGAGAAACCAGAATATCCATCTAGGAAGCAAAAGTGTGTATGTTTAGATAGTCTTTCTAACATTTGATCAATAAAAGGCAAGGGGTAATGATCTTTCCTAGTAGCTTTATTTAATTTCCTGAAATCAATTACCATCCTATAACCAGTTACAATTCTTTGTGGGATAAGTTCATTTTTATCATTAGGGACAACGGTAATACCTCCTTTCTTAGGGACACAATGAACAGGACTTACCCATCTACTATCAGCTATAGGATAAATTATACCTGCCTCCAGAAGCTTTAATATTTCAGTTCTTACCACATCCTTCATTTTAGGATTTAATCTTCTTTGATGATCAACAACTAGTTTAGCATCTGGCTCCATATGAATTTTGTGCTGACATAGAGTGGGACTAATGCCCTTAAGATCATCAAGAGTATACCCAATAGCTACATGGTGCTTCCTCAGAGTTTTAAGTGATCTCTTTTCTTCATGCTCTGAAAGGTTAGCACTGATAATAACGGGATATATCTTCTTTTCATCAAGATAAGCATATTTAAATGTATCAGGTAGTTGCTTTAATTCAAACACAAGATCACTCTTAGGTGGAAGAGGATCTCCCAAAGTTTCAACAGGCAAATTATGTTTAAGAATAGGTGCTTGTTTAAAGAATATTTCATCTATTTCATTTCTTTCATTCATATGCATATCATTTTCATGGTCTAACAAGTATTGTTCTAAAAGATCAGTAGGAGGTACAGCAATAGAAGCGAGACCAATAATTTCATCTTTACTAGACAATTCTTTCTCATGTGGTTGTCTACAAAACTTAGAGAAATTAAATTCATGAGATACATCGCCAAACTTAACTCTAAACTTTTCTTTAGCACAATCAATTTCAGCATTAACGGTATTCAAGAAAGGTCTACCAAATATAATGGGACAAAAATTATCTTGTTGTGAACAAGTACTAAGAAATCAGTAGGGTATTTGATCTTATCACACAAGACTTCAACATCTCGAACAATCCCAATTGGTGAAATAGTATCTCTAATCTTAATAGTAACATCTATATCTTCAATCTCAACAGGTGCAATATCGTTCATAACTTCTTGAAATAAAGAGAAAGGAATAGCGCTCACACTAGCACCCATATCACATAAACCATGATAGCAATGATCTCCAATTTTAACAGAAACAACCGGCATACCAACTACAGGCTTGTTCTTATCTAACATGTCTAGTTCATTTCTAACAGGTTTAGCAATTCTAGCAGCCTCTTTGCAAAAGTAAATAACATGCTCATCAATATTATCAACCAATAGATCTTTTACCATTGCAATATTAGGTTCAACTTTAATTTGTTCAGAAGGTCTAGGTGTTCTAATATTACATTTATTAACCACAGTCGTAGCTTTAGCATGTTCCTTTATCCTAACAGGGAAAGGAGGTTTCTCAATATAAGCAGTAGGCACAACTGGATCAACGTTGTAAATAAGTATTTCCTCTTTAGCTATAATAAGTTCTTCATTTAATTCAATACGTGGATGAAACTTAAACCATTTCTCCTTGGGGAGATCAACATGAGTAGCAAAAGATTCACAAAAGGTAGCTACTATCTCAGAGTCAAGTCCATATTTAGTACTAAACTTATGAAAAGCGTCGGTTTCCATAAAAGATTTAACACAATCAAACTTAAGATTTATACCTGACTCTTTACCTTTGTCAATTTCCCAATCTTCAGAGTTGCGTTTAATTCTTTCCAGAAGATCCCATTTGAATTCAATAGTCCTCTTCATAAAGGAACCAGTAGAAGAACTATCGAGCATGGATTGATCATTATGAGAAAGCCGAGCATAAAAGTTCTGAATAATTATTTCTCTTGAGAGCTCATGATTGGGGCATGTGTGCATCATATATTTAAGCCTCCCCCAAGCTTGAGCAATACTTTCTCCTTCACGAGGCCAAAAATTATATATATAATTCCGACCACGATGAACCAAATGCATAGGATAAAACTTCTGGTGAAATTCCAGCTTTAACCGGTTCCAATCCCATGTTTCAGTATCATCCAATAGCCTATACCATGTCAATGGCTTTCCCTACAAAGATAAAGGGAATACCTTCTTATTAACTCCATCCTCAGATAAACCTGCAAGCTTAAACAATCCACAAATTTCATCTATATATATCATGTGCATATCAGGATGTACCTTTCCATCTCCTACATAAGGATTAGCCAGAAGTTTCTCTATCATACCCGAAGGAATTTCATAATAAATATTTTCAGTAGGTTCAGTAGGTTGATGGGCAACTCTTAATGCTTCCGGTCGAGGTGAAGAAACCACGAGCAAACCCCTCAAAGGATTACTTTCCATAGTGACAAGTGACTGTAAATTTTAGCACGTAATATAAATGTTTCCTTACCAAATTCCACTTAACAAAGGCGCTTCACTCCCCGGCAACGGCGCCAGAAAAGAGTCTTGATGAGCCACAAGTATAGGGGATCAATCGTAGTCCTTTCGATAAGTAAGAGTGTCGGACCCAACGAGGAGCAGAAGGAAATGATAAGCAGTTTTCAGTAAGGTATTCTCTGCAAGCACTGAAAGTAGTGGTGATTGATAGTTTTGTAGTAAGATAATTCGTAACAAGCAACAAGTAACAAGTGTAACAAAGTGCAAAAAGGTGGCCCAATCCTTTTTATAGCAAAGGACAAGCCGGAACGATCTCTTATATAAAGCAAAGCGTTCTCGAGGACACATGGGAATTATCATCTAGTCACTTTCATCATGTTTAATTGATTCGCATTCGCTACTTTGACAATTTGATATGTGGGTGTGATACGTCTCCATCGTATCTATAATTTTTGATTGTTTCATGCCAATATTCTACCACTTTCACATATTTTTGGCAACATTTTATATTATTTTTGGGACTAACATATTGATCCAGTGCCCAGTGCCAGTTCCTGTTTGTTGCATGTTTTTTGTTTCGCAGAATATCCATATCAAACGAAGTCCAAATGCAATAAAATTTCACGGAGAATTATTTTGGAATATATGTGATTTTTGGGAAGAAGAATCAACGCAAGACGGTGCTCGTGGGCCCCACGAGGCACCAGGGCGCGCCTGGGGGGGGGGGGCAGGCGCGCCGTGCTGCCTCGTGAGGCCCTCGTAGGTCGGTTGGTGCTATTCTTCGGGCACAAGGAAGCTAATATTCGGAAAAAATCGTGTTAAAATTTCAGCGCAATCGGAGTTACGGATCTCCGGGATTTTAAGAAACGGTGAAAGGCCAGAAAACAGGAACGCGAAACAGAAGAGAACAGAGAGAGAGATCCAATCTCAGAGGGGCTCCTGCCCCTCCGCCGCCATGGCAGCCATGGACCAGAGGGGAAACTCTCCTCCCATCTAGGGGAGAGGCCAAGGAAGAAGAAGAAGGGGGGGCTCTCTCCCCCTCTCTCCCGGTGGCGCCGGAACGCCGCCGGGGCAACCATCGTGACGGCGATCTACACCAACAACTTCGCCGCCGTCAACACCAACTCTCTCCCCCTCTATGTAGCGGTGTAACACCTCTTCTCCCCTCTGTAATTCTCTACTTAAATATGGTGCTTAATGCTACATATTATTATCCAATGATTTGTGGCCATCCTATGATGTTTGAGTAGATTCGTTTTGTCCTATGGGTTGATTGATGATCGTGATTAGTTTGAGTTGTATGTTTTATTTTGGTGTTTTCCTATGGTGCCCTCCGTGTCATGCAAGCGTGAGGGATTCCCGCTGTAGGGTTTGCAATACGTTCATATTTCACTTATGGTGGGCGGCTAGAGTGACAGAAGCTTACACCCGAGTAAGGGGGTTGTTGCGTATGGGAGTAAAGAGGACTTGATACTTAATGCTATGGTTGGGTTTTACCTTAATGATCTTTGGTAGTTGTGGATGCTTGCTAGAGTTCCAATCATAAGTGCATATGATCCAAGTACGGAAAGTATGTTAGCTCATGCCTCTCCCTCATATAAAATTGCAACAATGATTACCGGTCTAGTTATCGATTGCCTAGGGACAAATCATTCTCTTGTGTTACAAAAGCTTTCTACTAAACAACTAACTTTTATTATCTTGCAAATTACTCCTAGTTTTATTCTCGTTAAGTACTTCTAGTCTTATCCTTACACCCGCAAAATAGTTTTATACTTGTTCTAGGTAAAGCGAACGTTAAGCGTGCGTAGAGTTGTATCGGTGGTCGATAGAACTTGAAGGGAATATTAATTCTACCTTTAGCTCCTCGTTGGGTTCGACACTCTTATTTATCGAAAAAGCTACAATTGATCCCCTGTACTTGTGGGTTATCAGGGTGGACCGGCGCTAGGGTGATGTTCTTACTTGAACAAGCAACCCTCTTATGATTACCCCCCTCGCAAGCATCCGCAACTACGAAAGAAGAATTAAGATAAATCTAACCATAGCATGAAACATATGGATCCAAAACAGCCCCTTACTGAATAACGCATAAACTAGGGTTTAAGCTTGTCACTCTAGCAACCCATCATCTACTTATTACTCCACAATGCCTTCCCTTAGGACCAAGTATGGTGAAGTGTCATGTAGTCAACGTTCACATGACACAACTAAAGGAAGCAACAACATACATATCATCAAAATATCGAACGAATACCAAATTCACATGATTACTTCTAACAAGACTTCTCCCATGTCCTCAAGAACAAAAGTAACTACTCACAAATCATATTCATGTTCAAGATCAGAGGGGTATTGAATAGCATTAAGGATCTGAACATATAATCTTCCACCAAATAATCCAACTAGCATCAACTACAAGATGTAATCAACACTACTAGCAACCCACAGGTACCAATCTGAGGTTTTGAGACAAAGATTGAATACAAGAGATGAACTAGGGTTTGAGATGAGATGGTGCTGGTGAAGATGTTGATGAAGATTGGTCCTCCCACGATGAGAGGATCGTTGGTGATGTCGATGGCTTCGATTTCCTCCTCCTGGAGGGAAGTTTCCCCGGCAGAATCGCACCACCGGAGAGCAAAAGTGCTCCTGCCCAGATTCCGCCTCGAGACGGCAGCGCTTCGTGCCAAAAGTCTTCTCTTTATTTTTTTTTCCAGGGCAAATGGCTTAATATAGCAGAAGATGGGCCTCAGAGGCCAGCCAGGGGCCCCACAAGCTCGGGGGGCGCACCCAGGGGGTAGGGCGCACCCCCCATGCTTGTGGCTTCCTGGTGGGTCCCCTCTTGGTATTTCTTCCGCCAATATTTTTTATATATTCCAAAATAATTCTCCGTAAATTTTCAGGTCATTTGGAGTTGCGCAGAATAGCTATCTCTGTTGTAGCCCTTTCCGGTCCAGAATTCCAGCTACCGGCAATCTCCCTCTTCATGTGAAACTTACAAAATAAGAGAGAAAAGGCATAAGAATTGTATTATAAAGTGAAATAATGACCCAAAACATAATAAATAACAGTAGGAAAACATGATGCAAAATGGACGTATCAAGCATCAGTGGGCGGTGAAAGGGGGTAACAATGTTGGGATGTAATATTTGAACTTTTTTAAATTTGAACTAGTGCTGCATGCGGCTATTTGAACGTCTGTACCCTTTGCATGCGGCTATTTGATCGTGTGGACTTGAAAAAAATGAGAAAGGCCAGATGTATGCGGCTAGCGTTGGATGGCGTCCTCCCGCATCCGTGTCCGCGGACTGGTCCCCCCCTGTCCGCAGACGGATGCGGGAGGAAATTTGCGGGTTGCCTCCAACGCTAGTAATGCTACATCAACGGGGACTTAATACGGAGTTTAACGGACTGGTTGACGTGGACCAGTAAAATTGCAGATCGGGGGAAGGAAGGGCCCGCACCCGCCAAAAATCAGGGGGGCAGAGAGATTAGTTAGAAGGATGCCCTGTAAAACGCACGTAATCGTCCGTGCATCTAGCATTTTTGCTCCAATGCTGACCCACAAAACGAACACCCCATCTGTCCGCAGATAATGGGGATCAGTCTGTGGACATGGATACGGAAGCCGTCCATTTAATGTTATCTGCGTACATTTTAAATCGGCTTTAAACAAACCGGACGAATTACATGCAAACCGGATGATTTTCATTCAAAACGGACAAAAACATTTACATTTCAGGCATATTTTAAACTAAACTATACTGGGCTATGGTAAAATTAGTCTACGGCCGGCCGCGGCATGTCTTCGCCATGTCCGCTAGTCCGATAGCCCTGGAAGGATATGCTTCAGCGAGAGGGGGAGAATAGCCTCCCTTCGCTTCCGTGAATCATGGATCAAGGTTGGTTTTTGGGCAGGGGGAAGACGGTTGCCGTGGTCTACGCCCCCACTCACCGGGCAAGACACCGGCTGTGTAACTCGACGATGCGGTGGCGGTGGCCTTCATGGTCCCATGGTCTACTTTTCCTAGCTGTCCGCGGTGGTCGCGGACGTGCCGGCCTCCGCCGACATGGCTTCTTTCCCCACCTGCCTGACACGTTGCCGCCATTGCTCACGGCGGATTTGCCGGGAGACGGCGTTGTCCAGCCTGGATGGGCGAGGAGGGGGTGGCGATGGAGATGGTGGCGGCCCTGGATCCGAAGGGTTTGCCAGCAAGCCAACCTGCACCGGGTTGGCTCGTCGGGCAACCCATACAGCTGCAATGCCGGAGAACTCCTCCTTCTGTTCGCTGGTGGCCATGGCGGGTGTTGTGCAAGGAGGAGATGGAGAGAGCGAAGGTGAGGTGTGGTTCTTGCCCGGCATGTGGACACGTTTATATAGCGGGCGAATGCGAGGAGCCAGCTGGAGAGGTGTTTAATGCTCGCCGGCACAGGAACGAACATGTGGCACTCGTGGCGCCGGAGTAGGTTCCTCGGCACACGCACCGGTTTAATGGAGGTAGGCGGAAAGACGGATGTCGATTCAATGCGGAGAGAAGGCGTGCGCAGCGGGCGGCACTCTCAGTTGGCGAGCCGCTTCAATGCTGGCTCCAGTGAGCGGTCGCGTCCGCTCTGGGCCGGCATATGAATGCGGGCAACTGGTTTCCGCGGGAATGCACGCGGGCATGGGAAAGGGGTTTTGAGTGGGCTAGATTAGTCAGATGCGGACGTGGCAGCGGTCCGAACGCCCGCAAAGCACCCCCCCCCCCCTCAAGTTTGTATCCGGTTTGCGGTAAAAAAAAAAGTGCGTCTGGACCGCCGAACGGGCCGATGCAGGACTGCGCTGGATGGCAAAAACACGTCAGAACCGCGCGGTTCAGACGGTTGTGGGTGGTTTGAGGGTCGGCATTGGAGATGCCCTAAGGCCTTTTTTGCGGAAAAGCATCCGATATATTCATCTTCAATCATGGCAGTACAACGAACACCAGAAATAATAAAAATTACATCTAGATTCATAGACCACCTAGCGACGTCTACAAGCACTGAAGCGAGCCGAAGGCGCGCCGCCGTCATCGCCCCTCCCTCACCGGAGCTGGGTAAAACTTGTTGTAGTTGACAGTCGGGAAATTGTCGTGCTAAGGCCCCATAGGACCAGCGCACTAGAACAGCAATCGCCGCCGATGAAGAGTAGCACAGATTGGAAGGATCACAGGAACGTAGACGAACGACAAACAGATCCGAGCAAATCCACCAAAGGCAGATCTGCCGGAGACACACCTCCACACGCCCACTGACGATGCTAGATGCACCACCGGAATGGGGTCTAGGCGGGGGGAACCTTATTCCATCATCTGGGAGCCGCCACCGTCTTGTCTTCCTGAGCAGGACACAAACCCTAACAAAACTCAAAAACACATCTAAAAACGGAGCCCTCCCACCGGCAAGGGCCGGGATCCACCGCGCCCCCATGGCCCTAAGGCCACTGGAGACGAGGTGGATCAGCGACGACGCCGGCGGGAGGCGGAGGAACCCTAATTTTTTAGGGGAGGAAGCGGCTGTGTCTTTTGATAGGAAGTTGTCTCACGTCTTAAGATTAAAACATGACCTTAAAAACAAACCCATATGAAAAAATACAGTTACAATCAAAGCCATGGGAGTTCCGAAGTCTTCTTCCTCCTGCATTCACGGATGGTGTGTCGTGAGCATAGCTCGACGTCACCGTTGGACTGCCGCTTTGATGGAGCATTTTTTGAAACCTAGAAGCTTGTGGAAACAGCAGTTGGAAAATCATCGATGGAGACCGGTCGACAAACGTGATCTGTGAAGCAAATCCTCGCCTCGAAGAAGAGAACGTTGATAACGACCTGTAAAAACTATGAAGACCACGAAGCGGCCGAATCCAAACGCACCCTAACTCTGTACATCGCCTGTTTCGTCTCTACCTTCCTTACCTCCAACCCACATGTACCATCTCTACTATCAAATGATGGATTAGAGCTAGTTGCAACAGATAACACCAATAGATGATGTTTTGTGCAACAAACCCAAAGAATAGGTGTTCTATGCAAATTTGACCCCAATAGTTGATGGTTTGTGCAATTTCCTTCCCACTGGAACTTAGTATCTGCAAAAGATTGCCAACCCTCATCTTTCTAATATGTATATGATTTCAACCACCCTGATATGTTGTGAAACCAAGACCAACACAATTTTCGTCTTCTTCTACCACATGCTACAATGTCTGTGAAATCTGACAAAAATGTACTGTGTGGAAACCCGGAGGAGTTTTACTAACAGGCTATTAAGATTAGCAACATTTCATGGTCCCGAGCTCATATGTCCCTTGATGAACAGTAAAATCAAAAATAGTAAATAAATCGAAAAGTTCTGAATTTTTTTTATGATAAACTTCAACAAATGTTTTGTGTACTTGCAAAAAATTATCATGAAAGGACATTTCTGAAACTCGTGGCAAAAAAACAAAATCCATGACAAAATCAATGCTCCAAAAATGCTATTTTTGAAAGCATTTTGGAGTACTGATTTTGTTTTTGTTTCTTTTGTTGTGACTTCCACGAATGTCATTTCGTGATTAATTTTTCAAGCATACAAAACACTTGTTGAATTTCGCCACGAAAAAATTTCAGATTTTTTTTCAATGTGTTAATTTTTTTTTGATTTTACTGTTCATCCCGAGCTCATTTGAGCTCGAGAGTAGAAGAGGACTTTCGCATTTCATGGTCTAACGCGTCAAGGAGGAAAGAAGATAAAAAGGACTTTGTGCAGAAAACGTGCACCTACATTGTTGGTGTGTCTATTGTGTGTGGATCTCAGAAAAAAAAGATTAGTCGACTTGACACTTAAAGGAAAACTAGAGTCACATTCTTTGCGGTAACACCGGATGATCTGATATGTATGTACATCAATCCAAATTGTCTTACAACACTGAAAAAACAAAGGCATGACAACCATGTACGGGAAAAAGTTAACTGTATTATTCCGTCTTTTTACTGTAGACGGACACTGCCTGTTGGCTAAAACAGGGAGATTACGGGCAGCATCTGGCTCGTTTTATCTACTGGCCAAAATTCCCGAGAAGGCGCTCCACAGCAGCATGTACATTCCCAGAAGTGGCCATCAGTGCCCTGATATTCTCTGCGGTGTCGAAGAACCCCATTTCTTGGAGCTGACCAAGTTGCGTTGCATAGAGTTCCTCCGGTGGCACTGAAAAATTGACAACGGGGAAACTATCATCAGCCGACGGAAGGCAATAAGAGCAGGCAATTCTCAAAACGGTAGCGTATACAAACCATTGGAGGCATTTGGTACACCTAAGCCACCTCCAGCACCAAGCCCACTAAGCATGCCCATCAAGGTTTCCAGGCCAACATTTCCCCGCGTGCCTGTATTTGTTCAGACACTGCCTCAACAAAGGTATGATAAAATGTGTTTATCTAGACAGAACTTAAGATCTCTGCACTGCACATCTAGTTTTGCTTCAGAAATGAGCGCTCTGCAGTCAAGACTACGTAAAATTTCTGTTCAATATCCAGGTAGCACCGCAAAGCAGCTGGACAGTAGATCAGACACATTACAAATAAAAATGGCTCCATATCGGTGGTATCAAGGCCTAGTGAACTACAAATCTGTTTTCCAGTTAACAAATCCAAATGAGTGGAACAGTATTTTGGTCAGAGGCACCCAATTTCATTTGGAAGAAACATATCACATGATACAGAATCAGGAACGCATCAATAATTGACTGTAGGCCAAATGATTCTGTGAACTTCTAACTTCTAACGTTCAATTCAGTAATTTTCTTGCAAAAAAAAAAAATCGCCTTAGTAGTTTAGAGTTACCAATAAACAGGTGGTAATGATTCTAATGCTACAACTGTATACCCTAACACATCGCGGAGCAGAAACTTTATGAACATGAACCAAGCAGAGCATGTATAGAAAAGCAATTCTTGCCACAGAAGATCAACTACAAACAACATAAGAGAACTCTGGACCATTCACATCAAACCTGACAAAGTAATCCATATCAAGGAAGAAAAGATTATGCATACAGAACATAATAATCAAGAAAAATTACCTGTGCCATTGCCTCCTAGGTTACCAGCCCTGGAAAAGAAAGAGAAGACTCAGCAAACGCATAACTGCACCCTCTAAAAATAAACATAAGACATAACTGCACTTCATAATCTCCATTTCATTTAATTTCATAAAAAGAAGGGGTGATACAATGATGCTATTGAATTAGAGTTACTCACTGGCTAGGTTGATTTTGACCAAGCTGTGATGACAGTGTCTGCTGGAATGAGAGTAATTGCTGCGGAGAACAAATACAAATTATCATAAAATAAAATACGAGAACAGTTGTGAACTTGCATCGCAACAGATTTTACCTGCAAAGCCTCTGGGGATGCCATCTGGCGAAGAAATTCTGGGTTTTGGAACATATCCCTCAACTGAGTGTTTGACTCCATCAGGCTACGTGCATTTGGGTTCATGTTAAGCAACTGTGGGACAATCAAATGTTACAGAATGATCCAAGGTCATCTCCAAAAAATCATAAAAAAACTAGTTCTGAAAAATATTGTACCTGGTTCATTGACTGTGGGTCAGACATAATGTTCTGCATCATCTGCATCATAGCAGGGTTTTGCAGCATCTGGCTCAAAAGAGAAGGATCAGGTGGACCACCAAGCATACTCCCCAAATCTGCTGAACCCAACCCTCCTAGACCACCTGCAGCACCAGTTCTTGCATTCCCACCAAGACCACCGAGCAGGCTGCTCAAATCTGCTGAACCCGGCCCTCCTAGGCCACCAGTTGCACCAGCCCTGGTACTAGCAGCAGGACCTGACCGTGTTGTTCCTTGCGCACCCCCAGCTGGGAAAATAAAATAGTATCACAGGCAATTATCAGCAGCTGTGAGAACAAAAATACTACCACATGTAATTATCAACATTCAACAACAAAACAAACAAAAAACTCTAAATAACTAGAACCTACCATTGTTGCTCCAGGGATTTGGAAGTGGATTAGTATTTGGAACAGGGGTTCCTGTTGTGGACTCTGGGCCGGTAGTTGGAGCATTTGTAGCAGGATTGCCGGGTTGGTTAGGCCCCTGATTTCCAAGAAGAGCTGCAAACGGGTTAGAGGCCGGGGTGCCTTCCCCACCTCCTTCCATTGTTGTTGCATTAAGAAAAGGCTCCTGGACAGTTTCATACATACGCCGGAGCATATTAAACCCTTCAGGGGAAGCTTCGATGTTGCTCATTGCTCTGTCTGTATTCCGCATCATCTCTCTCATAATTTCAGGGTTTCTTGCTGCTTCAAGGGTCTGGCGGAGAACACTAGGGTCATTGAGGACATGGGCAAGATCTGGATTCCGATCAATAATATCACGCATTTGTGGATTATTCATAATCATGTTGCGTATTAGATCAGGGTTATTCATGAGACTCTGCATCATTGGCATGTTCATTATCTCCCTCATAAGGTTGGGATTCTGGCTCAACTGCTGCTGCATTTGATCTAATTCCGGAAGTCCAGCCCCAAATAAACCTGCTGGCCTGCCACTAGCAGCTCCAGTAGCACCAAGGCCTGGAAATAAGCCTCCAAGACCACCTGCAGGGCCACTGGTAGGAGTAGTTGAAGCTTGGGGGCTTGCTGCAGCAGGTGCTCCTGATGCTGCTGGTTGGGCAACGCCTCGCACCAAGTGAATGGTGTGATCTGTCTCAACACCTGCAAAATACAAGTAGCATAAAAAAAATGCTTAATAACACAAAGATCTAAATGACAGGTCAACATTACCATAGAGAGAAAGAATGCAATTGCATCCTTGCATGTGCCAAAACCATAATACAGGAGTTTGTAATATAGTACGATAGTGCAACTTGCTACTTTACCGCAAATCATCGCTCGTCTCATCGTAACATAATTAATTTGCTAATAACCAACCAAATAATTACATTTTGGAACAGAAGAAGCCAACTGTTACAGACTCATACAAGAATTACCAGTGTTCTCCCAGAATAAATAAAAAATCCAAAGATGGAATTTAATGTTTTTTCATGAAAAGTATTAGTGATGCAACAAATTCATTGGAAAGCATTTGCTCCATGCAAGGGCATGTAGCATCTGCCAGACTGTTCGCTGCATTTTCCCAACACGAAGTGTAGCATTAGTGCACTATGTGTGTGTGATACTTGTAATATGATAGTCAAAAAATACAGACACATGCCAAAACTCCAGTGATTGTGGTTGTAATGAAAATAAGATGTCGACCATTTAGGGAACAAAAAACATTATGCATTTCATTATGATTCAACTCTAAACTCCACAGAAGGCTTGCTCAGTTTACCAGAATATAGTGACTTACTAAAAAAATACATCAACAAATTTTACATACTTCCCCGGAGTAAAATAAATTTTACACACTGAACAATCAATTGACACAGATTTACTACACTCTACAAACTACATTCAACAATCAAACGCTAGGTCAAAATTCATACAAAAAAATACTGGAACTTCCTTGTGATGATCCTCAAGCTAACATACTAATTCCCCACTCCACCTCAAGCAAATCCAGTAAATCTCTTAAGATTTCACCTGTAGCTATGTAATTATACATGCACAAGTAACGAAAGCTAAAATCCGTAACGCTTGGAATTACATTCGTGTCGCGACAAAAGAAGCTTCCTTCAGCTTCATCTTCCTCTACGCTATATAAAGCATCTACGCCAACAGTCTACGTTATCACTAACACACCGCACTGTCTACCCGCATCAACCATGTATCGGCTAGCACGGCGCCTACACATAGTGCTGCATCTGATCCACACCAGCACGCTCCCAACTAACAAACGGGCATTGCAAATTTGCAATTCACGCAAGGGGGCGGCCAATTCGATCCCACCAAGCCAAACCGCGACCTTATTTTCCATATCCATGTGTTGTGCACGCACCGTAGCTTTCTAGGGTTTGCTCGTCCTTGAGGATCCGGCCCTTGTAGATCAGGCGCTGCTGCGGCGCCGGCACGTCGCAGCTCCCGGCCACGGCCTCCTTGAACGCCCCGACCGTCTCGCCCAGGTCCGCCTGCAGGGTGAACTTGGCGCCGTTGGCGCACCGGATGTTGAGCGTCGCCCGCGCCCCCAGGGGCGGGGACTCGCTCCCGGCCCCCTCGCCGTCGCCTGCTCCGCCCATGCCCTCGGCCGAGGCTCGATCCGGTCGGGTCAGGTGGCGTGGGCTGCGATTGGGTTCTGCCGTGTGCGCGTGAGCTTTGCGAGTTTTTTTTTTTTTTCCTCTTCCCTTCCCTTGCTCGGAGAGAGAAGAAAGAGAGGAGAAGAAGCAAATCGGCCGTGGACGCGAGGGATTTAACGGCGGAGGGCGCCGCGGGGTAGGGGTGGCGGACGGCGTGGATTCGTTGCGTGCGGTGGGGGCGCTGTGTGAGGTGTGTGGGGTCCTCGTGGACCGCCACCGCAAGAGTCGGTGACCGGAAGGTTCTAGCGTGCGAGTCAGGGGAGGGTGCCTTCTCTGTTCCCGAACGAACCACCGAACGGGTCCGTGGAATTTTCGGGCCGATTGTGCGAATCTCAACGATTCCACGTCGTGTACAGTCTGCCTCTCGGTTTGATCCTCTAGTCTAGAGGAACTAGACACGAAGTGCGGCTTGCCGCACCCCCGGCCCAAACTCATCCAGCCCCCTATACATGATCATGATCTATCCTTAAGAAAACCTTCTAAAAAAGCAAATTTACCAATAATACAATACAAGTTTCATTAGGCCTCAATAGCCAAGGACACATAATTCAATCATAATCCAAGTGTGCATCATCTAAATCTTACAAAAAGAACACAAATAAATAGCATATACAATTAGTTATTCTCTTAATTTTCAGAAGACGCCCCTTTGGTGATCATGCTGAGTTGCAGGAACACAATCAATATGACTTCAGCAGGCTTACAAAAACTCAAATAGACAGTTATGCCAAAACACAACAAAAGATAAAAATATGTATAGAAGTGGATGAATTCAATGCTTGAACTATCATCTACAAATAGAGGATGAGCAAAAAAAAATCTCAGATCCTAGAGTGAATGTCTGCATCGTGGTCACAGGCAATGGTACCAATGGGACTCTAATTGCATCAGCTTCCATCTTGATTGATTCAGCAATCCGCACAAGCATCGGCTTCTCTTAATAGATGAAACTTCATGTCCCTAAAGATGCATTGTTGCAAGACAACCTTGAATACATCTGAGCTCAAAACCAGACCAAAGAATGAGAGAAACATATAAAATGTCTATCAGATCATATTGTAATTACAAAAAATTAGGAAGCAACATCATTTGTTGGACTAATATATTGAAAATTAAGAAGCATGGCAGTCAGAACAGATTATAGCAAGAATATGCATCTACGCATCAAGTATAGCTAAGGTGTTCACAGCCCAACTAAGAAGTACAATGACCTAATAGGTCGATCTTTTGCCCTACATATCTTACTATGGACATGACACAATCCATATTCAATTCATATAACTATGAGTCAAATTCTGGCCTGCTACTTGGCTAATAGCCACACACTCAAAAACTCAGTGTTAACAGAGAGGACTAAGGAAGTAGACTTGACTATATATATGGAAAGCAATATATATCCTGGCCTGCTTCCTTGGACGCATATTATTTTTTGCATTATGACTTATGAGACACAGGAATAAGAACAATATGGAAAGCAATATATGACTCGGCAACTCGGCAGGTGGATGTGACACCGAGTACCCATGCGACGCTGATGACTCAGTTCACTGTCATACTAAATCGCAAAAAGGATATCAAGAGACAGCTGCAGGTTGAGCAAGTGCCGCTGAGATCCAGCCCAGAGTCAAGCAACCACCGATGAGATCTGCAAGTTTTGCTTCATCGAATGCAAGCACTAAGAAGAGGAGGGGAGAAGGACCAAATACTACATTAGAGAATGCTTGGTAAATGATTTACGCAAGCAATTGGATTAAAAAATTGCAAGATCTTTTTATTCTTGAGATATGCAACAAATGTACAGCCAAACCAATTATTTCATTTTCATGCATCTATATGATTATCTGTTGTTCCTAACTTCTATACTTTTTTGTTTTGAATTAAAAGAATAGTAAAACATATCCCCGTATTGACACTTCTTCAAAATGGCGAATTTACGTATCAGTATCGGCCTGATACTGATACGCGTATCCGTATCGTTGCTTCGTTGCTCTAAACATGACATGGCTACTGATATTGAGCACATGAATTGGATAGATTGAATGGACAGAAATATAGTTTTTTTAATTCAAAGCAACTTTACAAAAGCTGAAATACAACCAGATCTATCATTACAACAGGTTTTTGAGATTATGGTATGCCTTTTCTTTTCTATCTGTCACAATAAACCAATACATAATGAATATCAGACATAGAAATCAAAGGGAAAATTAGTACCTGTTAATATCTTTTTTGGACACTGTCCAGACGGCATTTCAGGAGGGCTTTCTTATAAGCAGCTTAAACCTGAAAGAATAAGCATACTATTAGGAATGAATATCAGACATGAGCATTGGGGATAGAACATATTTTATTTATATGGTCATTGCACAAACAAATGTTTCCAGTTGCATTCAGAATTTTCATTATATCTGGATCATCATGTTTGTTTATGTTCAGGAATCAATCCAAATGTGCTACAACACATTTAGAAGCTACAAATGTTCAAATATTTTGTCCTTAAGCTATAGCCAAGAGTCATTGGTATATGCACTTTCTAATCATATAAACAGAACCAAAACAACAATCAGAATATTAATATGCATAGATAACATCAAATATTGCATTGCCACCAGGAAGTTTAAGACAGGTTGTGTCTATCAGTAAACATGCCACGTACCTCACCCCCTTCAACAAATACCTTTCCGTTTGAATGTACAACCCATAGCAGTCACTGCCTCTTTCGAAATAACCTGCACATGTCTGTCGATATTGACGGCTTCAACATTCTCAATACCTTTTGGATTTCAACAACCAGAAGGAAGTCAAATGGGAATGAACACTAAAAAGCAGACCATAATTTAGGATAACACGAACTGTAAAATGTTCAAACTAATACCAGATCATATTCATGGCAAATCCACCTTTTATTTTTTGGGGGTTTAATACAATGAATATCCACCTAAGAGACAATCATGTGATAAGCAAATCAAATTGGAAAAATATAAATTGAGACGACAAAGATCTAATATCTAGTCAATGACTATTAGCAAAAATAAATTATGATGGTGCCTTTAGGTACCTATTGGGCGAGCATGATGATGACTGTGACGCCCCGACTTAATCGTGCACTAATCATACACGCAAATGCACACGATCAAGCCAAAGGACTCACTTGAAGATATCACAACACAACTCTAAACACAAATAAAAGTCATACAAGCTTTATATTACAAGCCAGGGGCCTCGAGGGCTCGAATACATAAGCTTGAGTCATACAAGCATCAGCGGAAGCATCAGATATCTGAGTACAGACATAAAAGTTAAACAGATATGCCTTAAGAAGGCTGGGCAAAATAACGACACTGGAACGAAAAGGCGCAGGCCTCCTGCCTGGGTGCCTCCTATCTACTCCCGGTCGTCGGTGGTCTCCACATAGTAGTACTCTCCACCAGAGGGGTAGTAGTAGTCGCCGACTGGGGCAGCTGGCTCCGGGGCCCCGTCATCTGGTCGCAGCAATCGGGTATGGGGAAAAAGGGGAAGCAAAGCAACCGTGAGTACTCATCCAAAGTACTCGCAAGACTTACATCAGATCTATGCTAATTATGCATCGGTATCAAAGGGGAAAGGCTGTATATGTGGACTAGACTGCAGAAATGCCAGAGTAGAGGGATAGGCCTAGCCTAACGAAGACTAGCATCTTCAGCGTCTTGCAGCATTAGAAGAGTGCAGATTAGAACATAATTATAGTAGTAGCAATAAGTAGCAATAACGCCTAGAGATCCTTCCTCGACTCCCTGCGAGAAAGCGATCCCGGAGCCATCATATCCATTAGCATCTCAAATAACCATCTCTAGTTGTATAAGATCGGGATATTTTCCGAGCGTCCTGTTACCGTGGACACGGCTATTCGAATAGATATACTTCCCTGCAGGGGTGCACCAACTTACACAACACGCTCGATTAACTCTGGCCGGACATACTTACTCGGTCCATGCCCGGCCTCGGCTGATCGACACGTTGTAGCCCCACCTAGGCTCAACAGAGAGGCCATCACGTCGGTCTACACCCTAAGCGCTTAGGGGTCTTGGGCCCATCGCCCTTTGCACTCCTGCGCGTTGCGAAGACGGCCGGGACCAGACCTAGCCCCTGTATACACACGCATGCTTTCACGGTCCACCCGGGCGCGTGCCGCTCAACTGATGGCGTCTGAAGAACTTCGGCTGATACATACGATGCCGAGTGCCCATACTATTCCCGTGTGGTGGTTGGTGCGATAGGGCCAGAGGCCTACTCAGATCACATATCCTAACCCATTAGTGCGTTGGAAGCTCGCGGAAACGAGCAGAGACTCACGATCATGTGACCCCGTCGCCCCGTCTCGTGGACCTACGGCAAGGGCTAAGAATGCCCGGCCGTGCCACGTAATTATCTCGCGGGTACCCTCATGGTCATCCCGACTCCACATCACGCGCGGGAACCCCTCGGGGTCGACCCAACTTTAACAAGTATCTGTAGTAAAGTCAAAGTATTCGTGTGTCCATAACATCAAGAAGGGATCCGAGGAATCACCCTCGTTGGATTCCCACTCGATATATCCATCAAGGTGAACCCGGAGGAATCACCCTCGATTGATTCACACTTGAGGAGTTGCACGACAGAAGCTATATCGGAGGTGGTGAAAGAGGAATCACCCTCGGTAACCCATAACCGACTAGCTATGCTACAGAGGCAACATCAGGAGTGAGATAAGAGGTATCACCCTCGGCACTCGATATTAGCTCTGCAGAGTCGTACCACTTAGGGGGTGTGCAGTGATGTGCTGATCTCAGCTCGTCGATCACCTCGATCGGGGCATTAGTACTAAAGCGGGGCAACTAGGACAAGGATGAGGGCCACAGATGGATCACTACCAACCTACACTAAGCTTTTGGGATAGCAGGTAAGGTATCAATAGCAGTTTACAAAAACAGGCTATGCATCAGAATAGGTATTTCGGAACAATAACTGTAGCAATTCTAATGCAAGCATGAGGGAGAAAGAATAGGTGATGTAGGCATGTTCAAGGGGGTTGCTTGCCTGGAAGCTCTGCGGCAAAGGAGGGGTCGTCAACGGTGTAGTCGGACTCCGGAGCTGCGTCGGTCTCGGGGTCTATCGAATAAGAAGAGGGGAAAGAAACAATAAATAAAAGCAAACAGATGCAACATAGATGCATGACATGGCGATATGCAGTGCTGGTGGCGACCTAATGCAATGCTACACGTTGCAGGCGGAGCGGGAAAATATCTGGGATATTTTCCCGGCCTTAGGCAGTTTTTGGTATACTGAACCGGAGGGGAAGGTCCCATGTTCAGCTAGTTAGGAGTTGGTCAAGCATTTTGACCACATATTCGAATTCGTCTCGTTTTTCTGATCAACTTTCATGTAGAAAACTTTTCGATCCGAGCTACGGTTTATTTTCTACGAATTTTCAAAGTTTTAAACATTTTTCTGAAATTCCTGGAATTAAATCTAATTAATTAATTTGCATTATCCAAAACAGTAACTTATGATGTTAGCATGACGTTAGTGGTCAACCCCAGCTGTTCCAGGTCAAACCTGACAGCTGGGTCCCACATGTCAGTGTCACAGTAGCTAAACAGAGGTTAATTTAAACTAATTAGGTTAATTAGCTAGCGGGCCCCATCTGTCAGTGTCTAATTAATTTAATTAGTTTAAGCAATGATTTAAACGGGTGGGGCCCGCATGTCAGTGACTGGGGTTGCCCAGTCAGCACGTTGACTGGGTCAACCCAGTCAACTGGGGCCCCTGGGCCCACTGGCAGTGACCCAGGGGGTGCCCACGTGGCTGCCAGTGCGGCGGCTGCCGGCGTTTAGACGCCGGCGACGCGCAAACGCGGCGGAGGGCCACTGCCCTCGTCGGAAAACCACTACAGCGGGCCGTTTCGCGCGCGGCTTGGTCCATTCGATCGAGCGGAGCGAGCCGCATCGATCTGCGGTGGTGGCATGGCCGGAGACGGCCTAAAACGACGGCGGCGACCAGCGCGGTGGACGTTGGTGTTCGGGTGTGATCGGCCTCGGCGCTACGGAGCACAGCATAGCGCGCTAGAGGCGGTGTTGGGTGCGCGCGGGCGTGCTGAGCACGACGCCATGCTCGGCTGATCTCGATGGCGACGGCTGCGACGGTAATGAACACGATGGCGGCGGCGAACTACGGCTACTTCGGCAGTAGTAGCGGCGAGGCTCGAGAGGGAGAGGGAGGAGCTCAGGGAGGAGCTAGAGCTCACCGGGGAGGCGCAAGAAGGCCCGGCGAAAAGGTTAGGAGCAGCAGGGCGGCCGGAGAGGAAGAAGATCGCCGGCGGATCCCGAGGAAGGAGACGGCGCGGATCCGGCACTATGCTGCCTCCCTGCTTGCGCTAGTCGGCGTGGACGACGTGGCGGAGCTCGGCGGAGCGGCTGGACACGTCGGAGAGGCGAGGCAAGGACGGTGGCCGCGGTGGAGCTGCGGCGCGGCGACGGCGACGTACTGGCGAGGTGGGGGAGAGGGCAAGTGAGCGAGAGAGAGAGGGGGAGGAGTGGATCAGGACGACAGGGAGGCCGAGGGCGTCGCCCTTATCCCCTCCGCGGCTCCTGTAGCGCCGCGGTGTCGGCGTTTCGCCGGAGCACGCCGGCGCGGCCACGGGCGCGTTGACACGCAGGAGGAGAGAGAGGAGGGAGACGGTGGAGGTGGGTTGGGCCGCACTGTGGACTTAGGCCCAGTCCACAGTAGCGTTTATCTTTTTCCCTTTTTATTTCTCTGTTTTCTTTTTCCAGTAGCCTTTTGCATTTTCTTTTTGCACTAAATGACTGTTGCAAAAATGTGCAACTGGTGAAAACAAATACTAGGGACTGTGGTGCACTGCCACAAAAAGTTTGGAGGCCATTTGAATTTTTCATAAATGAAATGGCATTTAAATTGCTATTTTACCACTGTTTAATTGCCCTAGTCCACATTTAGCATTGATGGTGATGTTGTTTTCCTGAACATTTATTTGTTTTGGAATTTTTGCTAAATGATGAACTATTTTCCAGCAACTTTTGAGCAACTTCAAATTTCACTTGAGATTTGAATTGAATTCAGTGGAGGAATTTGAAATGAGATATGAATCCACTTTGATCAAGCATTGCAAATCATAGAGACTTAGCATAATCATCAGGGATCACTGTTGCTCATTACAGAGGGGTGTTACAATGACGTCGGGTGATCCCGCTCAACAGCGGCACCGCGAGCGCCGAGCGCCCGCTGCTCTGCCCCCTTTCAGTCTTGCCCTTATTGGTAGAAGCTTTTTTTCAAGGCTTTCCTATAACAACCATGTACTATAATAGTTGCTGGATACAAGGAGACCGACCGAGCACCAAGGCTAAATAAACCAGGACAGTAGGAGGCGGCATAGCCTGTGAGTCTAATTGAATTGCTGCATTGGCCACAGGTAACTTAACAGGACCCTCCTCAGTAGAAATCTCACGAAACATGCCACTATTAGGACAACCATCAAATACAAATAGAACAATAGTTCACCATGCAGACACAAACCATAACACCAACCAACCATGTAGCTTGTGCGTCTACATGAAGGGTCGTGCCGGCCATAACCGCCTGGCCCACCCCATCACCAGCTTGTTCGCCCATTTCTATAAAAATAGCAGTATGTTAGAGAAAAGAACACAAAATAAAACATCATGTGAAACCTATATATAAGCAGGAGCTCAGCCATTTTCACTAGGCTCTCGGGCAGTTACAAACCCAAAGCGAAGCAGCTTATCCACTGTTTTGCTGGCATTGGAGCAACCAGACGCAAGAACTAACAAAGGCACTGCTACCATCAGGATAAAACTTTAGAATCTGAAAGATGTTGTTATCGCTGCAGATATATAGGATATTTGCAATGTGATTCTGTTAAGGGCACAAATGCATTTTTGCCCCTAGTTGGAACCTACCCATGGGGTTTGCCCTTACTTTTCGACTCTGCTCGGTTTTGCCCTTAGATTTGCCTCCGAGGTCGCCCGGATGCCCTTTGACCGTTTGACCAATACTTTGAAAATTCATAACAAATTCATATGAACTCAGAAAAATGCAAACAAGATATCAAAATGTTCAGATAAACATTAACTTTATGTGCATGTCATTTGCATTCAGGACAAAAGCATAGTTTAAACTACCCGAGGTTATTAATGTTATTAACATTATTAAAAATAAAAAGGTATAAACAATACTTTTTATAAATAAAATCTACATGCAAATATCAGGATGTTCAGAAAACATCACCTACATTTGCATGTAATTTTTATTCATAAAAAAGTATTGTTTATACCTTTTTATTTTTAATAATGTTAATAACATTAATAACCTCGGGTAGTTTAAACTGTACTTTTGTCCTGAATGCAAATGACATGCACATAAAGTTAATGTTTATCTGAACATTTTGATATCTTGTTTGCATTTTTCTGAGTTCATATGAATTTGTTATGAATTTTCAAAGTATTGGTCAAATGGTCAAAGGGCATTCGGGCGACCTCGGGGGCAAATCTAGGGGCAAAACTGAGCAGAGTCGAAAATTAAGGGCAAACCCCGTGGGTAGGTTCCAACTAGGGGCAAAAATGCAATTGTCCTTATTTAATTAGATCGACTGTCTCTGAACTTATTTCAGGTTACCTTCTTGCAATTAGAAATTGCCACTGCAGGCCCAGCTATTGTGGCAGGACAGGGAAGATGAGGAGAGAGAGAGAGAGGTCAGCACGGTTGCTCACATCTGATTTATTTTATGGGCATACTCAGACACATGTGGTGCATACACAAACAAACAAAGGTACAACCTGCAGCTAGACACACATACATACACAAACAAACTACGAACTCCATCAATCTTGTCTCTCTAATTAGTAATCGAAGAAGCAGCAGGTTAATTGGGGTTACCGACCGTGGGGCTCGAAGGGGTTCTCTTCTTCAAGATGCACGCAAGAGGTGATGTTGTGGTCCTCGTACAGTAGGGGTAGGCGATCTTGGGTCTGGCCGCCTTGGTGCCATCCATGTCTAGCTCCTCCTTCCGCGCCCGATCTGCCCGACCTGCAAGAACCGACAGATCAGCCAATCAACCACGAAACCGCCGCATATCAGAAGAGGAAAATCAATCCAACCGGCCAATGGGAAGGGCGCGGTGGATGGGCAGCCGATAGTTCCTGCGCTCGTCCCGTCGATGAAGATGCACGAGCTCTTCCGGGTGCTCCTCCCGGCAATGATGACGGTGAGCAATGGCAGCGGCAGGCCGGCAATGGGAGATGGGCGAAGGAGGAGAAGGCATGGGAGAGTGACAGCGTGGGAGGAGCACGGGCACGGCGAGCGGGTAAAGCGACGGAGATGAGCACGGGAGGAGGAGGAGAAAGGGCGTGGAGACTGTGAAGCGAGTGGCGGCTGGGAAGATAGGAACCCTAGCCCACTCACTCATTGGAGACGGAGCAACCAATTGGGATAAGTCACTTGGCAGTGGCTACGCGAAATACCAGCAATGCCCTCGGCGGGTGGAAATAATTACAGGCGGTGGCACGATATTTCAATCACTATTCATTGTAGCAGTGTTTCGGTTTGATCCTACGGTTGTGGTCGTCCAGGAGTGAGATCGTACGACCAAGAAAGCATCAAGGAATCGATCCGACGACCAGGAATCGCTAAACTCTGAGAGCGCTGGGTTCCTCCCACTATACTTGTTTCTAGATTATCTTTGCGCCCGAAGATGATACGAGGTCAAAATCGGCAAAATGGACAAAATTGACCTATGGGCGCAACTAATTCACAAAGTGAACTATTGGTGAAAGTATTTCACCCAGCTGACCCTTTTGTGTAGCGCCCGACAGCTCAGCGCTACACTACACTGTGCAGCGCCGGACTGACAAGCGCTACACATCTGGCCAGCGTGGCACCCCGGGGCCAGGCCCGGCCCCACCCCTGGTCATGCAGTGCCCAGCCGACAGGCGCTATGCCTCCATGTGCAGCACCTAGCCCAAAGGCGCTATGCTGCCCATGTGCAGCGCCTATACGTTAGGCGCTGCACATTCACTTACTAGCCAGGGGTGGCCCTCCTAGCCCAACCCCCACAACAGAGGAGTGGTGATGCGATTTCCTCTCCCCCCCCTCTCAAATCCTTCCCCAAATCCTGCAAATCTGTAGGTTTTGACCGTGGATTTCGACCCCAATCCCTCTCTCAAGGTAATCTCCTCCGATCCCCTCGTTTTCATACGAAAAAATGCTCACATTTGCTCTAGTGTAGCATGTTTAGGCAAATCCTAGATCTTCATAGATTTTGCAATTTGTATGAAAATATGAGATGATTGTTTGGCATTTTGCTAGGGTTAGGCTTCTTAGTATGTTAGGGTTAGGGTTATGGTTCTTGTTATGTTGGGGTTAGGGTTAGGGTTGTTAGTATGTTAGGGTTAGGGTTATGGTTCTTGTTAAGTTGGGGTTAGGGTTATTGTTTGATATCTATGTTAGGGATGTGGATTTTGGGTTAATAATCGCATGAGTACTTATGGAATATATTTACCTTTGTGTTGTTTTAATTATTTTAGGGATGTGGAGAACATGTGTCTATGTTCATCATGTGGACAGGGACGCCTTTTTGAAAGGCAATATTGAGCCGGACCCGGATGAGCATGACATGGTGTTTGAGAGTAATCCTAGCTATGCTGAGGTCTTAGAACAAGTGAGGAAAGATTTGAATTGGATGGACCCAAGTGATATTGTTGAGTTGGAGGGAGGGCATAATGTGGGGTTTGGAATGCACATCCGTTGAAAGACAATGCATGTGAACTCCGAGCAACGTTGGGTTGCATACAAGGAGACGGTGGCCAAATCTCTAGACAAGGCTCTTGAGTTGTTTGCTACGAAGAAGGTTGATGCTAGGTTGCACTTGGACTTGAACCGGCATGCCTCACTGTTGGTTGTTAGTAGTCCTCCACCCATGAACCAAGATGAAATGAGTGAACCTCTTTTGACCCAACAAATGAGGCCAACATTAAGCCCGATTTCCAACAACCAACATGAAGCATTGCAAGAGGAGAATGTTGAGTATGAGGATGATGAGAATGATGTTGATCTCCATGATAACAATGTTGGTGAGTTGGACATATATTATGTGCAAGAGACCATGGACCCTTCCATCTCGTATTCCCGTGGCTATGCATCGGAGTCAGACGACGATGGTCCCAATGAAGAAGTTGATGAGGAGGGGTTCACGGCGAAGGAGGCCGAAGCTTTCGAGAAGGTACTACGACAGGATCCTCGGATACCATTGTTCAAGGATCTTAGTCTCGCGGATGAAGCCTTGGTTGACGGTGGCAAGGGTATATTTCTTGGAGTTAGGCCAACTTCTCACCGGGATTTGGAACATGGGAAGAACGGTATTTCTCCCGGGTCAAAGTTCGGAACCTTCTTGGAATTGAAGATGTGGCTCGATGACTTCTCGGTTACGCATTATCGTCCGCACGAGGTGGTTCACTCCGACGTGAAGGTGTGTTACACGGTTGCATGTGAGGAGGACGGATGTCCATGGATTGTGCATGCAAGACCATGGAAAGGAGGGCCCGGTTGGCACATAGTGAGTTGTGTACCAAGTCACATGTGCCGAGGCAAGAAGGTTGATGGCAAGATTGTGTCCCAAGACCATAGACAACTCACCTCCGAGTTCATTGCTTACAAGCTTTCCATCTCCATCTCCTCACTGCCAACAACGAGCATTCAGAGCGTCATGGACCTTTTGAAAGCCGTCTTTCACTACAAGGTGAAATACGGGAAGGCATGGAAGGCGAAGCATGCCGCATTCAAGATGTTGTATGGTGATTGGGAGGAAGCATACAACCGACTCCTAGGTTGTTGGGAGCTATGGCTGCCACTAACCCGGGCATGGTTCATGTGGTCGAGCCGTATGGGCAAAAACAATGATTCACAATGGAAGGACAGTTCGAGTCTTTGGCCATGCATTTTGGGCATTCGAGCAATGCGTGAGGGCTTTCGAACACTGTCGGCCGGTCATCTTCGGCGATGAAACCTTCTTGATCGGACAATTCAAGGGCACTCTCTTGGTTGCAATAGGGAATGATGCCAATAACCGGTTGGTGCCTTTGGCTTTTGCTTTGGTTGAGGTGGAGAACAATGATAACTAGGAGTGGTTCTTGCATCTTTTGAGAACCAGGGTATTACCGGCTCAAAGGGAAATTTGTGTCATATCGGATCGCCATCCAGGAATTCTTAACGCGATGGAAATTGACATTCCTGGGCATGCTCCGTTGCACCATCGATGGTGCATGAGGCATTTTTGTTCGAACTTCTATAGGGCATGTGGGCTTAAGGAGCTGGCGGACGATCTTCAAGATTGTTGTCTCGCTTTCTCCGATCGTCGGTTCGCCAACTTGTACAACCAATTTCTCACACACAGAAAACTCAATCCCAGTGGTCTTGACTTTCTCAATAGGAACATTCAAGAAAGGACGAAGTGGGCACGAGCTTTCAATGAAGATGGTCGGTGGTACGATCAAATGACAAGCAACATGGCAGAATGTTTCAATAGGGTGCTCAAGGGTGTACGTGCATTGCCCGTGACGGCAATAGTTCAATACACATTCGACAAGATGAATGCGTACTTTCTAAAGTACTCAATTGAAACGGATACACAATTTGTGGGTGAGAACAAGCACAAGTACAAGTACAAGTTTCCACCAAAGGTTGATGAATGGTTGGAATTTCAATCACGGAAGGCGGACTCCACTATGGAAGCATGATTTACAATACAAATCAACAACACTAGGGTTCCACAATGATTACAAATCATCTACAAATCCTAAATCACACAACACTATTTCAATTTTTCATATAAATTTTGAATCCAATCAAATCAAGGATTCCACCCAAACTTGCACAAATCTGAAAAATGTGAACAAAGTTACGGATAAAAAGAAGGGGATCGAAGGAGTTTACCTTGTAGGAGGGATTAGGGAAGAAATCCACGGCCGAAAACTTCAGATCGGAAGGATTTTGGAGAGGGGATTGAGGGGGGGAGGAGATGGCCGCCGCCGTGCTGCTCTCTGTTCGTTACTAGAACGAATGGGTGGGTCAGATGGGGAGGGCCGGCCCGTGGCGACTTAAGTCATTGTGCCGCCAAAATCAGTGTATGTTGCGGCGCCCGAGGTGTGTGTGTGTGTGTTAGTGCATCTCCAACGGCGACCCGCAAATTTCCTCCCGCATCCGTCCACGGATGGGGGACCAGCCCGCGGACACGGATGCGGGAGGCCACCATCTAACGCTGCCCGCATAAATTTCAAACACTTTATGAATGAACCGGATGAAATTCATGTAAACACGACCGGATTTCATATAAACATGATGGATTTCATACAAACCAGATGAAAACATTTATATTTTCGACATATTTTAACTAAAAAGGTAAAACTATGTACACGTACGGTCGTGCAGAGCTCCACTCGCACGACACGGATGCACTACACTAGTCTACGGCCGGTCGCGGTGGATCCCTTTGTCTTCCCCGTGTCGGGCAGCCTACTAACCGGACTTCCGGGAGCCCTGGAGGTATATTCTTCCCCTGAATCTTCCCTATGTCCGGCTGGGCCGCTCATCGGAGTGGCAAAGAGGGTGCTTCAGCCGGAGGGGAAGGGGGGCTCCTCCGCTTCCGTGGAGCCCAGACGGGGGCCGAAGATGGTCTAAGATAAAGAACCCGACAAGTCACCGGATGTGCAAGCCGGTGACGCGCCGGTGGTGGCCTTCCTGGGGCCCAAGCGGCGGCGGCCTCCCGTGTTCTACTTTCCCTTGATGTTGGCGGCGGACGCAGATGCGCTGGCCACCGACTCGTCGATCTCCGCGTAGCCGGCTTCTTTCTCTGTCGGCAGGGCACGGTTACGCGTGCGTTGACAGCGGATGGCGCGGTACGACGCGGCGTCGTCCATGGCACCGACGATTCCTGTGCTCCCCCCCTGTGCCGGCCTGGAGCGGTGAGTTGTTGAAGCAGGCGCCAGCTTGGGGTGGCAACTTGCTTTGTTGGGCTAGGCGAGGGAGGTGGCATAGCGAGCTGCCTCGCTCGTATCCGGCGGGCTCTGCGGGCCACCCAGCCGGCTTGTATGACGGAGAACTACTCTTCGGAAGCCATCAGAAGAGTGGAGAAAATGGGGGAGGAGGAGATGGGGGAGGGGTGCGATTCTTACCCGACGTCTGGCCTCGTTTAAATAGAGGGCGGAGGGGAGGAGCTCTGCCGGCGTTGCGTTTAATGCCGGCCCGCTGATGAACGGACGTGTGGCCGGAGTAGGTTTCTCGGCTTCCACACGGGTTTAATGGAGGCATTTGAATGTAGCGAGGAGGCATGTTCAGCCGGGCGTGCAGCGGGCGGCGCCCTCGGCCGGCATGCCGCTTCAATGGCGGAGGCAGTGAGAGGTCGCGTCCGCCTGAGCCGTCTTCAATGTGGAGCTGCGTGCTCTACAGCGGCATGAATGCGGGCAGCTGGCACCAGACGGGAACGTGCGCGGGCGAGGGAGGAGGGGGTTTGGGTGGGCCAGGGTGGTCAGATGCGGGCGTGGTTGCTGTCCGGACGCCCGCAAAACCCCACCACATTTGTCTCTGATTTGCGGGAGAAAGTACGTCCAAACCGCGCCGCAGACCGATACAGGCCCGCGTTGGATGGCTTCCACGGTCCGGATAGCGCGGTCTTGACGTATGCGGGCGGTTTTGAGGGTCGGCGTTGGAGATGCCCTTACTCGGCCGCCCACCGCGCACCCATTCATACTCACCGAAGAACGCATCTGCGGCGCCCCTCTCTCTCCTCTCTTATCAAATCGTATATATCTAAGAGAGTGATCTCAATAACTTAATATTTATCTCAACATGTAAAAATGTCACATCAACATACAATTATGGATGAGATAAAGCTCATCTCAACATGCAACCATGCATGGAAAAAGACCCACCACCACATGCAACCATGCATGGTAAAAAAAATTCATTTTATTATTTTACTTATATCCAATAAATATTTTACAACTATACATAATCAAATATAATAAGTCATATGTATTTTTAATTTTGGTTCACGTGTTATTAATCTAAAAATTTATATTCCATGCAATCAAATATCATTGAAATTTATTGCAACCAATTCCTGCAGCAACGCGTGGGGAATTATCTAGTCTCCACTCAAAAATCGGGCAGATCTGAATCATTTTTTCATGGATTTTGTTCCCCATCTATCCCTAAAGGTATTCTCCTCCTATCCCCCCAATTTCATCCAAAAAATCATTACATTGGCCCTATTCTTGCATGTTTAGGTGAAACCTAGTTCATCATTATTTTTTCTGAAATTTGTATGGATCATTGTAATTGTATTGGGTGATTTAGCATTTTTATAGTACTTGTAATCATTGGTGAACATGTGAAATGTTGATTTTGTATTCTTAGTTTACCGGCTTGTTTAGCACTAAGTGGTTGTCTTAACATATGACATATCAATTTGATGCACTAAGTGTTTCGTGCGTGTATGTGTGTGCTATTTCCAAACATGTGTGTGATATGTGCTATGTGTATGTGTGGTGTGTCAAATTGCTATCTCATGACCATTTTGCAGAATAAGATGGTCCACTATTACACTTTGGTGCACTAATTGATTTTTTTTTCTCAAGTATGTAGAGTGGCACTTATGAGTGACCATTATATTAAGAATCACCGTGTGCGGCTTACGGCGAAGGAGAGAAAGGTAATACATATCGATAATGTTAGTTCATATTCTTAGTTTACATGGTCCTATAATGTTCTAACTTGTATTTTTTTAGGTCTTTTTCCCCTTGCGCCTGAGGGCTCATGAGGCTTCATCCAATAAGATGAGTGGTACACACAGTACATCGAGAGGCTAGGACTCCTTTCATTCATTCAACTTGTCACTCGGTCGACGCCAGACATGGACCCTTGAGTGATCACTGCGCTTGTTAACCGTTGGAGGCTGGAGATGCACAATTTTCACCTCTGGAGTAGCGAGATGATGGTGACTCTACAAGATGTTTCGATGATCCTCGCACTTGGAATTCTTGGTTGTTTTAGCATTGATGTTGCTAACTAGCGCGATAGGATGTTTGACCTTTTTGGTGCGATTTCTACGGTGCCGGAAGACCCGATAAACACAGAGTCCCCACCGGTGTGACTTATGTTTGGATTGTAGGCCATTTTAGCCAGTGCCCCGCTGATGCTAACGAGGAGATGGTGCGACAGTATGCATGCACATACGTGTGGTATGTGATATCAAGGACTATGTTTGCTGACGGTGGTGGCAGGACCTCTCCGGGGATGTGGCTGAAGGTGTTATTTGATTGGGATAGTAAACATAGCTAGGGTTCGACGAAATTGGCCTACTTGTACAGTTGGGTCATCAATTCTACATATTTTCTCTCGATATTACATCTCCAAACATTCTCTAATTGTATAGTGCATGCCTCTATGTGCAGTTGGATGAGGGGTGTCGTAGGTGCACAGATGACGCTGGTATTGGTGGTCCATTGGTCCTACTTTCAGTTTGGATGTGGGAACACTTTCCAGTTGGACGGCCAAAAGTGTTGGGTTACAACGCCTGGGACAATCATGAAAACCCACTACGGAAGCCTACGTGGGCGTACAAGTGGGACAACGTTTCAGAGTTCAATGGCGACCAAAATAGGATGTACATGCACTACACCAACGAGTTCGACGCGCTAACCACCGAGCAAGTAATAATTGCCATGTCAATATTCACTCGCTCTTAAATCAAAACTTAACATTCAGAATCTTGGCAGGTGACATGGCAGCCATATGGATGGGGGGACACTTTGCTTTCATGCCTGATTTCTTGTTGAACCCGAAGTGCACAGAAATCACATCTTTGGCTGATGCGGTGCCCTATGCTTATATGCAGTTGAGTATCACCTTCCATGACGTGTGATGAACCAATTTGGGTTATTTTAGGCTACACCGCCATAGTGGAAGGACACAAATGTCATGCTTCATGGGTGAGAGTGCATCTTCTGTCTTTAGCATTGTAATACTATTTCAGGCTTCTAATACGTATGGTTGTTTATATGAAGCTCGGACAAAATGAAGCAGAAGAAGATCAAGAACTAGGATTCACATCGAGACAAGTACATCAAGAAGTGGAATTACTGTGTGATGGTGGCTAATAATAACAGACAAGTACATCACCAAGGGTATGATGAAGATGCATTTTACAAATATCTTCAATGGTTTCTTAGTGGGTGCCATGTGGAGTTATGCCCCGCCGGCTTATGATGAGGGCATATTGGAGGCGCCTATAGGTTTCGAAGAGACTGCCAACCTCAAGTACACAAGGCTCATCGGAGAGGGCACATAAACTAGATCTGCTCTTGTGATCAATTTTGTGGTAAGTTTTGCCCCTTTTTTGACCTATCAACATAAATAGAGCACTCTTGTTGACATGTTGGTTTTCAAGGGTAGATCTTCACAAAGTAGGCAATCTCCAAGCCCTTGCAAAAGTTTTGGTTTCTTCACAAACTAGACTTCCAAGCACCTAGTCGATCTAGGAGGCACACACACCCTCCAAAAGCAACAAGATAGAGGTTGCTTGATGATGAATGCCTTGCTCTTGTGCTCAAACTTTATGGCTATTGGATCGAAGAAGTAGGAATGGAAAGCAAGAGAGGGTTAGATCTCAAGGATTGGCTTGAATGGTTGGAGTAGAAAGCCCTTTGAAATCAGCACAAGTAGGTTGAGTATCTCTCAAAACATATGATGGGAGTGGAGTTTGCTTCTAGTGGGGTAGGTAGGGTATAAATAGGAGGTACCAGAAATCTGGTCGTTACCAACTTTATTGCATAGTGCTACTTGTGAACTGCGTTGGGATTTCCCCAAAGAGGAGAGGATGATGCAATACAGTAGAGATAAGTATATTTCCCTCAGTTAAGAACCAATGTTATCAATCCAGTAGGAGAACCACACAGAACCTCGTTAGCAGCACCTACACACACAAAAGCAAATACTTGCACCCAACGCAAACAAGAGGGTTGTCAATCCCCTTGGTAGTTACTTGCAAGGATTAATTCTGATAGTGATAGATAGATAAGTAAATTGCAAAATAAAATAAAGTAAATAAAATTGCAGCACGGTATTTTTGGATTTAATATATGATAGAAGTAGACCCGGGGGCCATAGTTTTCACTAGAGGCTTCTCTCTTGAACGCACAGCATACGGTGGGTAAACAAATTATTGTTGGGCAATTGATAGAAAAGCTCATAGTTATGACGGATTCATGGCAATGATCATGTATATAGGCATCATGTACGAGAAAAGTAGACCGACTCCTGCCTGCATCTACTACTATTACTCCACCCATCGACCGCTATCCAACATGCATCTAGGGTATTAAGTTAATGAAAACAGAGTAACGCCTTAAGCAAGATGACATGATGTAGACAAAGTAAACTCAAATAATATGATTAAACCCCATCGTTTTATCCTTAATGGCAACAATACAAATATGTGTCTTGTCCCTTTCTGTCACTAGGATAGAGCACCGCAAGATTGAACCCATCACAAAGCACCTCTCCCATTGCAAGATAAATCAATCTAGTTGGCCAAACCAAACGGATAGATCGGAGAGAAATACAAAGCTATAACAATCATGCATAAAAGAGTTCAGAGAAGACTCAAATATTTGTCATGAATAATCTGATCATAAACCCACAATTCATCGGATCTCAACAAACACACCGCAAAAGAAGATTACATCGGATAGAACTCCAAAGAGATCGAGGAGAACATTGTATTAAAGATCAAAGAGAGAGAAGAAGCCATCTAGCTACTAGCTATGGACCCGTAGGTCTGTGGTAAACTACTCACACATCATCGGAAGGGCAACAAGGTTGATGAAGAAGCCCTTCGTGATCGATCCCCCCTCCGGCAGATTGCCGGAAATGGCCTCCAGATGGGATCTCAGAAGAACAGAAGCTTGCGGCGGCGGAAAAGTTATTCGAGGTGGCTCTCTGGTATATGGGGAATATTTGAGAATTTATAGCGGCGGAATTAGGTCAAGAGGTGCCATGAGGGGCCCAAAAGCTTGGGGGGCGCGCCTACCCCCCTGGGCACGCCTCCCGAGCTTGTCGCTCCCTTGTGGCTCTTCTGGTCTTCTCCCGAACCTTCTAGGGTCTCTTCTAGTCCATAAAAAATTAATCCAAAGTTTTTTCTCCGTTTGGACTCTGTTTGATATCGATTTTCTGAAAAGCCAAAAACAAGCAAAAAACAGCAGATGGCACTGGGCACTAGGTTAATAGGTTAGTCCCAAAAAATGATATATAATTGCATATAAAACATCCAAGATGGATACTATAATAGCATGTAACAATCAAAAATTATAGATATGTTGGAGACGTATCAAGCACCCCCAAGCTTAATTCCTGCTCGTCCTCGAGTAGGTAAATGATAAAAACAGAATTTTTGATGTGGAATGCTACCTAACATGTTCATCATGTAATCTCTTCTTTTACGATGTGAATATTAAGAAACGATTGATTCAAAGCAATAGTCTATAATTTGATATAAAGACATCAATACTCAGGCATACCAACAAACAATCATGCCTTTCAAAATAAAAATGCTAAAGAACGCTATCCCTACAAAATCATATAGCCCGTCATGCTTAGTCTTCCTAACACAAAGTATTAATCATGCACTACCCCGATGACAAGCCGAGCAATTGGTTCATACTTTTTAACGCCCTTCAGCTTTTTCAACCCTCACGCAATGCATGAGCGCGAGCCATGGATATAGCACTATGGGTGGAATAGAATGATGATAGAGATTAATAAGGGGAAGTCAATGTCATGCGTACGACCATCTATGGAGCCATCTAGCCCCTTTGCAGTTCAACTAGGGGAATGCGCAAGCACAAAAAGCAAAATCAGCACAGAACGCAAAGATTTTTACCCAGGTTCGGGCCACCGTGAGGTGTAAAACCCTACTCCTGCTTTGGTGTATTATATGTGGAGAGCTCAAATACAAGGAGCGCTTCGTCCCAGCAAGGTGCAGAGGGAAGCAGCTATGCATGCAAAGTGAGCTAGAGTGTCTAAGGATCGATCCTTGTAAAGGTTACCCTGGCCCTCCTTTTATAGATCAAGGGGTAACCACAATGGCAAAATAGTCATTACAAGTAGATTAGATAGCAAACAGTGCTATCATACCTACTCTGCCGGTTTAGGACAAAAGCATTAAATGCGCCGTTAGGTGTCATGTGGAGGAGGAGCCCCGGCAAAGTTCCTGCACCGCTCGCCCAACTACCTCATATTATCTTGACACGCCTCCTGGGCGGGTGTTACTAAAGTTAAATCTCCTTCCAGCAGGCTGACACGTGCCCCGACAAATCTCACCAAACCTCCTGCGCGGTCGACACCTCACCGATTAGTGACTAGCTGCTCGGTGAGGTGGAGCGCTGACGAGCTGGCGAAAGCTTGCCGGCACGGAGCTTGTCGGGCCTTCATCTTGCCGGCTCAAATCTTGCCGGCGAGTAATGCCTTCATCTTCAGTACTAGTCAAGTACTTATCTATGCTTTGTCTTGATCTTCTCCCCAGTAGCTTCTGCAACTGGGTCTTGAATCTTGATCTTGGTAAACTCCGGCAAGCCTCGCCATCAAGAAGGCTGCTACTGTCTGTGCATAAGTCAGGGTATAAAATACCCATGTTTTATACACCGACATGAGCCCCCGGGCCTGGGCCATATGTGCGTCCGAAGCGTCGTTGGGCTAGGACCAAATGATGCACAGACACGCGGCGGGAAGTTACCGCTGTAATCTTTGCAATGATGATTTTCTTCAAACACGCCCGGGCCACACATTAAATGCGGTTGCAGGAGTGGTGGACTGTAGCGGGAGTTTCACGTAGTGCGCCTACAAAAGCGCGCCCACGTCACGCAGTAAAGAACCAGCCCCCTCGCGCCTTCCCCATAAAAAGGTAACCGCGAGGAGGCGCTGCTCATTCACCACTTCCCCCTTCTGCCTCGTCTTCCTCCTCTCGCCAGAGCCATTTCCGCCGCCGCCACCTGTTCACATCTCACCTCGACTCCCTCTTTTCCCCTTGAGCCCTCATGGCACCCAAGAAGGCCGGCGTAGTGGGGAAGAAGCCCGCCAAGCCGCTCGACCCCAAGGTGGAGAAGAAGAAGAAGGAACTGGAGGAACTGGAGAGGCGGCGGAGAGAAAACATGGTCTTCTCGCCGTCGGCCATGGACAGCAACACTCTGATCAAGAGGTACGCCTACATGTGGGGAAGAGACACCAAGGATCACAAGGCTCCGGTGCTGCTTCCTGAAGGCGATAAGGTTCCGTCAGATTCATATCCATTTTTCTGCGCACACTTCTATTGCGGACTGGTTCCTACATTCTCGGATTTCTTCAGCGCAATGATGTATGATTTTGGGGTTCGACTGCTGGATTTCACTCCCAACGCAATGACATGCATGGCAGTCTTCGCCCACTTGTGTGAGAATTTTGTTGGGGTTGCGCCCAATGTAGATCTGTTCCGCCACTTCTTCGTTCCTCGCATCGAAGACAAGTCGCTCTCCGGCAGTGTGACATGGATCCCCAGAGCCAAGAACAAGGGCCAATATCTTGCCAGGCAACTTCACCTCAAATGGGAAGAATGGAGGGCAGAGTGGTGCTACTAGATTCAGGAGAAAGATTTTCCCAAATTCTGTTTGCCGCGCAGGAAAAGAGTTGAGCGCGGCAATGATTGGGGCAAATTGGGTGCCAGTGATGAAAGACTTCGCCCGGCACTGAACAGGATTGCTCGTCTTAAGGCCGCCAAGCTGACCATAGAGATGGTTGGCGCTGACTTCCTCCGGCGACGCATCTCGCCGCTGTAGAAGAGAGAGAGAGAGAGGTTTGCTTGGGATTACCAGGGTGCCACTGATATTATGCAGTTGTATCCTGGGCTCGACAACAACTTGACAGTTTTGGAGCATGCCTGTCTTTGCGAGCAGTTGTTCTGGAAGAGTGGCACGTTTCACTTACCGAATGGAGTCATCCCGCTGCACATTAACTCCGCCAAGGATTCCATTTTGGCAATCATGCCGGAGTGCAATGCTCAAGGAGTTGAACCCCGCTGCCCAATGCCTACTCTGGAAAACGAGATGGACTGGGCTTCCAACTTGACAGAGAAAGCCACCCGGAAAGAGAGAGATCTCGTCCAGGTCACCAAGGACGAAGAACTGGCATACATCGCCAGCATAGCCGCAGAAGCCGCAAGAGTTAACGCAGGTGGCGGTTCTGGTGCCGCGGCAACTGAGGATGATGATAAAGAACATCCCGACGAAGAAGTTGCCGACGAACACCAAGAGGAGCCTGCCGGAGACGAGGCTGCCGGGACCGAGGCTGCCGGAGAACCTGAAGAGGAGGAAGGCCCACGGGCCCCTAAGAAGAGGGCACGCCGTCTTCGTGATGGGGAACGAAGCATGAAAATCAAAAAAATTCCTACGAATCACCCAAGATCTATCTATGAAAAGCATAGCAACGAGAGGGGAGTGTGTCTACATACCCTTGTAGAACGAAAGCGGAAGCGTATATAACGCGGTTGATGTAGTCGTACTCTTCACGATCCAATCGCGATCCAATCTGATGAAGTACCGAACGGACGGCACCTCCGCGTTCAGCACACGTGCGGCTCGGTGATGTCTCCTCCTTCTTGATCCAGCAAGCAAGAGTGTAGAAGTAGATGGAATCTCGACCAGCATGACGGCGTGGTGGAGATGGTGGTGGTGCAGTGCCAGCAGGGCTTCGCCAAACGCTGTCGGAACCAATCTGAGGAGAAAACGGAGTTATGGAGAGGTAGGGCTGCCTCCGGGGCGTGGGAATTGGTGTGTCCAGCCCCTCCCTCTCCCCCACTATATATAGGAGGCAAGGGGGAGGGCTGGGGCGCAGCCCTAGCCCCTCCTCCAAGGAGGGGGCGCCGGCCTAGGGAGGTTTCCTCCCTCCCCAAGGCACCTAGGGGTGCCTTCCCCTCTTAGGACTCTTCCTCCTCCACCTCTCCTTGGTGCATGAGCCTCTTAGGGCACCTAGGCCAAGGCGCACCCCCTACAGCCCATGTGGGCCCCCGGGGTAGGTGGACCCCCCGGTGGACCCCCGGACCCCTTTCAGCACTCCCGGTACGCTGCCGGTAATACCCGAAACTTTTCCAGCGACCAAAATAGGACTTCCTATATATAAATCTTTACCTCCGAACCATTCCGAAGCTCCTCATGACATCTGGGATCTCATCCGGGACTCCGAACAACATTCGGTCACCATCGGACATATCCCAATACTACTCTAGCATCACCGAACATTAAGCGTGCGAACCCTGCAGGTTCGAGAATCATGTAGATATGACCGAGACACCTCTCCGGTCAATAACCAATAGAGGAACCTGGATGCCCATATTGGTTCCTACATATTCCACGAAGATCTTTTATCGGTTGAACCACGATGTCGAGGATTCGGTTAATCCCATATGCAATTCCCTTTGTCTAGCGATATGTTACTTGCCCGAGATTCGATCGTCGGTATCTCCATACCTAGTTCAATCTCCTTACTGGCAAGTCTCTTTACTCGTTCTATAATACAAGATCCCATGACTAACTCATTAGCCACATTGCTTGCAAGCCCTTTACGATGTTGTATTACCGAGAGGGCCCAGAGATATCTCTCCGTCATACGGAGTGACAAATCCCAGTCTCGATCCATGCCAACCCAACAAACACCTTCGGAGATACCTGTAGAGCACCTTTATGATCACCCAGTTACGAAGTGACGTTTGGATACACACTAAGTATTCCTCCGGTGTCAGGGAGTTGCACGATCTCATGGTCTAAGGAACAGATACTTGACATGAAGAAAGCTGTAGCAAATAACTAAACGATCTGATGCTAAGCTTATGGTTGGGTCTTGTCCATCACATCATTCTCCTAATGATGTGATCCCGTCATCAAATGACAACTCATGTCTATGGTTAGGAAACCTTAACCATCTTTGATCAACGAGCTAGTCTAGTAGAGGCTCACTAGGGACACGGTGTTCTTTATTTATCCACACATGTATTTAAGTTTCCGATCAATACAATTCTAGCATGAATAATAAACATTTATCATGAACAAGGAAATATGATAATAACCAATTTATTATTGCCTCTAGGGCATATTTCCAACAGTCTCCCACTTGCACTAGAGTCAATAATCTAGTTTACATCGTAATGAATCTAGGGTCTTTTACATTTGTGTCCCTAACTCGAACCCACTACTCAGATTTGCCCCTAATTTCGAAGCATGCTCAAATTTGCACCTCTACCGTTAGTTGCCCTTATAGAAATGCCCTTCTGCGCCGTTACCGTCCGGTCAAAGGGCTTTGACCGTCTCAAAAAAATAGAAAAAAAATCAAAAAATCTGAAATTTTGTGGGATCAAAGATACTCAGGTGCGCAAGGTGCGTGCAAATTTTCATGCTGTTTGGACATTCTAGGAGCTCGTGGCAAAGGAAAACAATAAATATGTACGCCTGTGAATAGTAAATTCAAAAAAATAGCAAGAAAATTCAAAAAAAATTAATTTTTTGGCATCCAAGATGCCCGGGTGTGCAAGGTGTGTGCAAAATTTTGTTATCAAATGACATGCGAGGAGCTCTAGCAAAAAAAAACAAAATAGTGTATTTTTTCAAAGTTTTTTTCCAAGCCAAATTTTGTTTTTTTCTCCACGAGCTCTTACAATGTCCAAACACAACAAAATTTTGCACACACCTTGCGCACCCGAGCATCTTGGATGCCAAAAAACATCATATTTTTTTGAATTTTCTTGCTATTTTTTCCGAATTTACTGTTCACAGGCGTACATATTTACTGTTTTTCCTTTGCCACGAGCTCCTAGAATGTCCAAACAGCATGAAAATTTGCACGCACCTTGCGCACCTGAGTACATTCGATCCCACAAAATTTCAGATTTTTTTTCTATTTTTTTCGAGACGGTCAAAGCCCTTTGACCGGACGGTAACGGCGTAGAAGGGCATTTCTATAAGGGCAACTAACGGCAGAGGGGAAATTTGAACAGGATTCGGAATTAGGGGCAAATCTGAGTAGGTGGTTCGAGTTAGGTACACAAATGCAAATGGCCCATGAATCTAACACCCATGGAGTCCTGGTGCTGATCATGTTTTGCTCGCGGAAGAGGTTTAGTCAATGGGTCTGCCACATTCAGATCCGTATGTACTTTGCAAAGTTCTATGTCTCCATCCTTAATGTAATTACGAATGGAGTTGAAGCGGCGCTTGATGTGCTTTGTCTTCTTGTGAAACCTAGGCTCCTTGGCAATGGCAATAGCTCCAGTGTTGTCACAAAAGATAGTCATTGGATCCGATGAACAAGGTATTACTCCTAGATCGGATATGAACTCCTTCATCCAGACTCCTTCTTGCGCTGCTTTCGAAGCAGCTATATATTCCGCTTCACATGTAGATCCCGCTACGATGCATTGCTTGGAACTGCACCAACTGACTGCTCCACCATTCAATATAAATACGTATCCAGTTTGAGACTTAGAGTCATCCGGATCTGTGTCGAAGCTAGCATCAACGTAACCCTTTACGACGAGCTCTTCGTCACCTCCATAAATGAGAAACATGTCCTTAGTCCTCTTTAGGTACTTAAGGATATTCTTGACCGCTGTCCAGTGATCTACTCCTGGATCACTTTGGTACCTCCCTGCCAGACTTATGGCAAGGCACACATCAGGTCTGGTACATAGCATGGCATACATTATAGAGCATATGGCCGAGGCATAGGGGATGACTTTCACTTGCCGAATGGTGTCATCCCGCTGCACATTAACTCTGCCAAGGATTCCATTTTGGCAATGATGCCGGAGTGCAACGCTCAAGGAGTTGAACCCCGCTGGCCAATGCCTACTCTAGAAAACGAGATGGATTGGGCTTCCAACTTGATAGAGAAAGCCACCCGGAAAGAGAGAGATCTCGTCCAGGCCACCAAGGATGAAGAACTGGCATACATCGCCAGCATAGCCGCAGAAGTCGCAAGAGTTAACGCAGGTGGCGGTTCCAGTGCCGCGGCAACTGAGGATGATGATGAAGAACATCCCGACGAAGAAGTTGCCGAGGAACAGCAAGAGGAGCCTGCCGGAGACGAGGCTGCCGGGACCAAGGTTGCCGGAGAACCTAAAGAGGAGGAAGGCCTTCGAGCCCCTAAGAAGAGGGCACGCCGTCTTTGAAGGGCGGTCAGTCAGGAACCGGTACGTGCTTCCTCACCAAGAGCTGGTCCTGTAGTGAAGAAGACGACCACAAGACCGGCCACCAGGAAGAAGTGTGTCGGCAATCAGTTCAGCGCCCTCAAACTCAGCATTCATCTTCCCAGCAAGAGGTTACCGGGGAAGTTGGATCTTCTCAGCCGGCAAGTTCATCTCCTCCAGTACTTAAGAGGGCCAGAGAGTCGCCTCCGTCGGCAAGATATGGCCTCTCCGTCCTCAACGAGTCTAAAGACGAGGAGTAAGTACATTTATTGATCTTCATTAAATCTTGACTCCATCTTGATCATGGTTTTTGACTTGATTCTTTTCCGCTCTTGTAGAGACACAGAGCCACTTGTACATCGAGCCAAGCAAGCAAAGGCTGTGGTGTAAGGCGAGCCTACAACAAGCGCTAGACAAGGGGGTGTTCTTACTGATACCATCATCATCAGCCCCCAGTCCAGCCCCCTGCACGAAGTTGAGGCGCGATCCCCGCCTGCCGGCACTGGCGTTGATGCTTCTTCCTCTGGTCTCGACAAGGAGGTAGGAGAAGGCCACCAGGAGGAAGAGCGCCCAGAGGTGGATCCTACCGTGGTTCCTCCATCAACCTCCATCTTAGGGAGTGCTTCACCAACAAGGGCCTTCACTGATGAGCCCGTCCGCACTGATATAGTCCCGGCAAGCGAGGCTGCCAGAGATCGTGCGGCGGCAACCGAAGTCACCGGGGAAGGAAATATCCTCCCACAGCAAGCATCAACAGGTAATCCACTTGTTTCTGAACACTTTTTACTTCTTTTTGTTTTCTTGAACTTGACTTGTTAATTGATCTTATTTTATCCTTTTGCTTCTGCTTCTTTCCATAGCTCCAACTTCTCCCGAAGAGGGTGAAATTATTGCAGAAGTGGCAGATATTGCAAAGGACGCCGCTGATGAAGCCACCAGGATCGCAGCTGAAGAAGATCTAGTGCAGATCGCCGAAGAGGTCAGGGAAATTCCCGAAGAACCTGAGAAATCCTCCGGCAATACATCTGATCCCG
Organism: Elymus sibiricus; assembly: GCA_039707655.1. Classification (NCBI taxonomy): domain Eukaryota; kingdom Viridiplantae; phylum Streptophyta; class Magnoliopsida; order Poales; family Poaceae; genus Elymus; species Elymus sibiricus. The sequence continues at coordinate 228,843,269 of CM077664.1, read as the reverse complement.
TCAGAATGGATGTGGAAATGGCGCCCATCAATACTGACATGCCGATCCCCGACAACCAGCCAGCGATGCCAATCCTGCAAGTCCCGTAAAGCAGTTTGGCACTTGTTGCTTCTCAGCGAGAACCTGGAGCCCCCAGTTCATCAAGTACTGTAAAGCTGGATTTTGATGTAGAAATCGCCCGTATCCTCGCCTCCATCCCCAAGAGCACCCTTGAATCCGACAACGCCATCGATAACACAGCATATCTTGCCTTCCTAGAAACCATGGTTGCTGGTCTCAGGGATGTGCAAGAGCGCTACGGCAAGCGGTGGGATAAGCTTCAAGCAGAACACACGGCTCTGGAGGTGATCGAGGAGAAGCTGAAGAAGAAGGCAGAAGATATCCGCGCTTGGTATAATAGTGTAGGATCGAAAGTATGTCTAGAGGGGGGTGATTAGACTACTTGACCAATTAAAATCTAACATTTTCCCAATTTTAGTTGTAGGCAGATTTTAGCAACAATACAAGTCAAGCATCACCCTACACATGCAATTCTAAGAGTATAGCAGCGGAAAGTAAGGAATTGCATATGTATGTAAAGGAGGGGATCGGAGATTTCAAACACAATGAAGACACGGTGGTTTTTGGCGTGGTTTCGATAGGTGGTGCTATCGTACGTCCACGTTGATGGAGACTTCAACCCACGAAGGGTAACGGCTGCGCGAGTCCACGGAGGGCTCCACCCACGAAGGGTCCACGAAGAAGCAACCTTGTCTATTCCACCATGGCTTACATCCACGAAGGACTAGCCTCACTCGGGGTAGATCTTCACGAAGTAGGCGATCTCCTTGCCCTTACAAACTCTTGGTTCAACTCCACATCATGTCGGAGACTCCCAAGTGACACCTAACCAATCTAGGAGACACCACTCTCCAAAAGGTAATAGACGGTGTGTTGTTGATGAACTCCTTGCTCTTGTGCTTCAAATGATAGTCTTCCCAGCACTCAAACAACTCCTCACATATTTGGCTATGGTGGAAGAAGGATTTGAGTGGAAAGCAACTTGGGAAAGGCTAGAAATCAAGGTTCAAATGGTAGGTATGGAATAGCTTGATCTGAACACATGAGTAGGTAGTTCTCTCTCAGAAAATGTATGGTGGAAGTGTAGGCACGTTCTGATAGCTCTCCTTACAGAGAAGGAAGTGGTGGAGGGGTATATATAGCCTTCACACAAAATCCAACCGTTACACACTTTTGACCCAACTCGGTGGCACCGATTCAGAAGACTCGGTGGCACCGAACTGTGTAAAAGATATGAACTTTAGGAATCTCAGTGGGACCGATAGGAACAACTCGGATGGACCGAAGTGCAATGGCTAGGGCAAACCTCATCTCGGTGGCACCGATTGCATAAACTCGGTAGGACCGAAGTGAAGCAATAAGGCAATAGAGAGTTGGCAAGCCATCTCGGTGAGACCGATTTGCAAAGCTCGGTGGGAGCGAAGTAAGTGCAAACGATTACAGAGAGTTGGCAAGGCCATCTCGGTGGGACCGAGATCCATTTCGGTGGATCCGATTTGTTAGGGTTTTGGTAGTGGCTACGTCTCGGTGAACTCGGTGGGGCCGGATAGAGAATTTCGGTGGGGCCGAGTTGGAATGTAGGTTTTGGACATATTTGGATAGAGAGAGTGGTTGAGGGTTTAGGAGTACTGTCACTAAGCACTTGAACAAAAAGACCATTAAGCAACACCTCATCCCCTTTTAATAGTATTGGCTTTCCTATGGACTCAATGTGATCTTGGATCACTAAACCAAAAATGTAGAGTCTTGATCTTTTGCCAATCCTTGTCCTTAGCATTTTGAAGGGGTTCCATATCCTCTTGTCCATGCCATGCCATTGTTGAACTTGTCTGAATTCACTAGATAAAAGCATTAGTCCAACAACATGTATGTTGGCATAAATTACCAAAACCACCATGGGAGCAAATGTGCTTTCAATCTCCCCCTTTTTGGTAATTGATGACAACATACATCGAAGCTTCAAATACAGATATAGCAGAGGTATGTATGAGAGCTTTGAAGAAAACATGTAACATGTATGAGCTCCCCTGAACTCCCCCTGAAGATGTGCATAACATGATGATATCTCATGGGAAATATACATGCAACATGTATCTTGGCTATATGCATCAGAGCAATATATATATGACATTTAGATACCCATATGTCCATGATTGTCTTCTTGCAAACACTATGTACTAGCAAGAGGTCAATCATGTTCATGAGTGTGATGCATATACTTACCTTGAAGTTCTTGATCAAGTACCTGAAGAAATACACTTGAGAAAACACGGTTAGATAACACAAGATAATTTCTTCAAGAAAAGACACAAGATCAGCAAGAAACCAAGATTGGGATGACATGTAGAATAGAGTATCACTAGGTGAATACTTCTTTGAAACAGACATGTCCTCGAAAGAAACAGTTGTCTCCCCTTAAAGAGCTTCCTCTCCCACTGAATCTGACATTGGATATTGGGAGTAGGTAGGGTGAGAAAACTCAAACAACAACCAAAAACTGATCATGTTTCTCCCCTCTTAGAAACATGTAACATTTTCTCCTCTTTGAAAGGTGCATCTCTGTTGTAGAGGTAAGCTTTGATGTATTCCTCTCTCCCCCTTTGACATCAATTTCCAAGAAGGGACTTCAAGGTCATTGATCAAGTGGGTTTGGTCCTTGAGAAACACATCCAGCCATGGAGTGGCTCTAGATGCAAATAGAGGATAAGAATCATTGAGTGGAGCAGGAACAGAAAAACTCAGGAGATATTTGACAGAAAACTCCTTAGAGCAGCAAAATCGGTGACACCGAGTTGAAACAAATCGGTGGAACCGAGTTTGACGCAATGGAACTATTTGTCAACTCAGCTCACTAGGCAAAGGAATTCTCACAAGGATTTGCAAGGAATTTACTGCGGAACAAGCTAAAGGAAAAGAAACTTAGAAAAGAAGCAAAGAGACGTCTAGATGAAGAAGAGAACAAACGAAAGAAACACTAGAGAACTTCATCTAGATGGGTCGGCGACTAGGTCACCTATGTATGAGTATATTGACTTAGGAGCCAAATGAGAACATTTGATCATAGGTCATACTCATCGTTTAAGCACAAGTGGGGTAGCCACTTTTACATAAAGCATTAATGTGTTCACACCATTAGAGTTGCTTTAGCTCAATTGTTTAGAGCAAAGCTCCCCCTAGATGTGATATCCCCCCTAAGAGGGATGAACTAACCTTGGGTTTTGTCGATGATGACTTCATGTAGATGTTGAAGATGTGGATGCTCAATGTTGATGTAGACCATCAAGAGTTGGGAGCAATCCTTTGGAGTTTTGTGCTTTCAATACCTACATGGGTTAGTCCCACACAAGGAACATACAAGGATATCCATAGACATAGAGTGAAATACACATATGATGATGTCCATGAATGCATTGAATACCTTGTCCCTTGCCTTACCAACAAGAGGGTTTGTGACTCCATGAACTAGTGCAAAATGTGGAAGTTGGTTGCACAAGTTCTTGCCATAAAGAATATGAGTGAAGTTTGTTGGCGGAGTCACCCTCAAGAACTCTCTAGTTCTTCTTCTTTTGGACCCACATCAACTTGATGGGAATCTTTGGAGTTGTAGTAGCACTTGATGAAGTAGAACTTGATGAAGTCTTGGGAACCCACTTTACCATGGCTTGAGGAGCTTCTTCAAATGAATCAATCTCTTCTTGAAGCTTGTCCTTGCCTTTTAGCTTGTGGTCTTGTGGTGGAAGATCTTCTTGAGCTTGTGTTCCCTTGAAGGAAGTAGGATCATACTTCACTTGTTGAGGAACAAACTTCGTCTTGGGGTATTGATCTTCTTCCCACTCAACTCCATTGGCATTGAACTTTCGTTCAAAACCAACACCTTGGTTCTTCCGGTGCCTTCCTTGCTTGCGTACAATTTCCTCAAATTGCGTACTCCCGGCAAGGCTCTTGTAGACACCTTTTTCTATAATTCCTTTCAATAGCATATTTTCTTGCTCAAGTGTAACTTGAGTAAGAGAATCATTAGTGGAATCAATAGAACTACTAGAAGCAACAACATTGGATTTAGCATTGTTATTGTTACTACTAGAGGTAGAACCCTTTTTACCCTTGTTACTAGTTTGCTTAGGTTTAACTTGTGGCATAAAGGTAGACAAGAGTAAACGCTTGGCAAGATATGAAGAACTCTTCTTTCGAAGATCGTCATTGATAGCTTTAAGAAACTCATGCTCTTGCTCTAAATTTAGCTTCTTGAAGCGTAGCTTCTCATGAGTTCTTAGAAGTTCTTTATGATCCTCTTGAGTTGTTTCATGAGCTAACTTAAGAGCATTTAGTTCTTTAGTTAGACGTTCAATCTCCTTCATAGCATTGTCACTCGTTTCCTCTTGACTATCATAATTACTAGCATTTTCATTATAGCTCACATCACTAGCGTTATCAACAAGTAAATCATCATCACCAAGCAAATCATCTTCATCACTATTGAAATCAAGATACTCGGGGTGTGATACCTTGGGGCCTTTTGCCATGAAGCATCTTTCAATTCCTTCATTTGGTGAGTCAAATAGATCATAGGAGTTGGATGACACAAGAGCAAGTCCGGCAACACCTTCATCTTGACTATAGTCGGAGTTGGAGTGATAACTTCTCTCGGAGTGGTTGTCAGAGTCGGAGCCGGAAACCCATTCACCAACATGAGCTTGATGTCTTCTTCTTGTGTAGCTCTTGGATGACTTGTCCTTCCTCTCCGAATCCTTGCTTCTTCGAAAGTGTCTTCGTTCATAACGATCATCTCTACTCCTTCTCTCCTTATGAGGTGATTCATCTCTTCTATGTCTTCCTCTTGGTGATTCGTCTCTTTTCTTGTAGGGAGCCGTACACTCATTGGAATAGTGTCCGGGCTTTTCACAATTGTAGCAATTACGGTCACGACTTGATGATCTTCTCTCATAGTGTCTTGAGCTAGAGCTTCTTTCTTTCCCCTTGTCCTTGTAGAACTTGTTGAATCTTTTCACCATTAGGCTTATCTCTTCATTGGATACTAGCTTGTCACTTGAAGTTGTTGGAGCATTGGTTGAGGCTTTGTAAGCACCACTTGATTTGTTGTGTAGCTCCTCTTTGTCCTTGAGTGACATTTCATGAGCAACAATCCTTCCAATGACTTCCATGGGCTTGAGATCTTTGTAATTTGGCATCATTTGGATCAATGTGCAGACGGTATCATATTTTCCATCCAAAGCTCTAAGTATCTTCTTGATGATGAATTTGTCGGTCATCTCTTCACTTTCTAAGCCGGCAATCTCATTTGTGATGAGAGCAAGCCTAGAGTACATCTCAGCGACTCCTTCACCATCCTTCATTTTGAACTTGTCAAGTTGACTTTGAAGCACATCCAACTTAGATTCCTTGACGGACTCATTACCCTCATGCATATCAACCAAAGTATCCCAAATTTCCTTTGCATTCTCGAGGCGGCTGATTTTGTTGAATTCTTCGAGACACAAACCGTTGAATAGAATGTCACAAGCTTGAGCATTGTATTGCAACATCTTAAATTCTTCTGGGGTTGCTTCACGATCCGATTCCTTGCCATCCTCAAATAAATCACCTTGCAAGCCAACACCAACAACAGCCCAAACGGCGGGGTTATGACCAAGAATATGCATTTTCATCTTATGTTTCCAACTAGCAAAGTTTGTACCATCAAAATATGGACCTCTACGGTGATAGTTACCCTCACTAGACGCCATACTCTCATAGGTTGTGAAACCAAGGCTATGATCACCAAAGCAATGGAAATCAAGGCTTACGGAGACCAAAGCTCTGATACCACTTGTAGGATCGAAAGTATGTCTAGAGGGGGGGGGGGTGATTAGACTACTTGACCAATTAAAACCTAACCTTTTCCCAATTTTAGTTGTAGGCAGATTTTAGCAACAATACAAGTCAAGCATCACCCTACACATGCAATTCTAAGAGTATAGCAGCGGAAAGTAAGGAATTGCATATGTATGTAAAGGAGGGGATCGGAGATTTCAAACGCAATGAAGACCCGGTGGTTTTTGGCGTGGTTCCGATAGGTGGTGCTATCGTATGTCCCCATTGATGGAGACTTCAACCCACGAAGGGTAACGGTGCGCGAGTCCACAGAGGGCTCCACCCACGAAGGGTCCACGAAGAAGCAACCTTGTCTATTCCACCATGGCTTACGTCCACGAAGGACTAGCCTCACTCGGGGTAGATCTTCACGAAGTAGGCGATCTCCTTGCCCTTACAAACTCTTGGTTCAACTCCACATCATGTCGGAGGCTCCCAAGTGACACCTAACCAATCTAGGAGACACCACTCTCCAAAAGGTAATAGACGCTGTGTTGTTGATGAACTCCTTGCTCTTGTGCTTCAAATGATAGTCTTCCCAACACTCAAACAACTCCTCACAGATTTGGCTATGGTGGAAGAAGGATTTGAGTGGAAAACAACTTGGGAAAGGCTAGAAATCAAGGTTCAAATGGTAGGAATGGAATAGCTTGATCTCAACACATGAGTAGCTAGTTCTCTCTCAGAAAATGTATGGTGGAAGTGTAGGCACGTTCTGATAGCTCTCCTTACAGAGAAGGAAGTGGTGGAGGGGTATATATAGCCTCCACACAAAATAAAACCGTTACACACTTTTGACCCAACTCGGTGGCACCGATTCAGAAGACTCGGTGGCACCGAACTGTGTAAAAGATATGAACTTTAGGAATCTCGATGGGACCGATAGGAACAACTCGGATGGACCAAAGTGCAATGGCTAGGGCAAACCTCATCTCGGTGGCACCGATTGCATAAACTCGGTAGGACCGAAGTGAAGCAATAAGGCAACAGAGAGTTGGCAAGCCATCTCGGTGAGACCGATTTGCAAAGCTCGGTGGGACCGAAGTAAGTGCAAACGATTACAGAGAGTTGGCAAGGCCATCTCGGTGGGACCGAGATCCATTTAGGTGGATCTGATTTGTTAGGGTTTTGGCAGTGGCTAAGTCTCGGTGAACTCGGTGGGGCCGAATAGAGAATTTCGGTGGGGCCGAGTTGGAATGTAGGTTTTGGACATATTTGGATAGAGAGAGTGGTTGAGGGTTTAGGAGTACTGTCACTAAGCACTTGAGCAAAAAGACCATTAAGCAACACCTCATCCCCTTTTAATAGTATTGGCTTTCCTATGAACTCAATGTGATCTTGGATCACTAAACCAAAAATGTAGAGTCTTGATCTTTTGCCAATCCTTGTCCTTAGCATTTTGAAGGGGTTGCACATCCTCTTGTCCATGCCATGCCATTGCTGAACTTGTCTGAAATTCACTAGATAAAAGCATTAGTCCAACAACATGTATGTTGGCATAAATTACCAAAACCACCAAGGGAGCAAATGTGCTTTCAAATAGTCAATCCGGCAACCTGAGGAGGCAGGAGGAAAAACTTGTCGCCGCCTAGGAGAAAGCGACGGCCTTGGACGGCAAGCTGGCAGAGCGCGAGGCGCTGCTCGATGCCCGGGAAAGGAATCTTGCCGCACAAGAGGAGGCCCTTGCCGCCAAACTTCGCGGCAAGGATGAAGAAATTGAGAAGCTCCTTGAACAGAGGACTCAAGAGTTGGAGAAAAACCACAAAGAGTTTATCGAAATCCAAGCTCAAGAGAATGCCGTCAAGCTCAAGGAGGCTACCGACAACGCTGCTGCTGCCGCCACTGCCAAAGCAGAATTTGAAATCCAGGTGGGCAAGCTGAAGGAATAACTTGCCAGTAGTAGTAAAGAGATCGAGACTCTCAAGGGCGAAGCGCAGAAAGCAGCCCTCACCCTAGGGGAACTGCAAACGCAGCTCTCGTCCAAGAATCAAGATCTTAATACCACCACTAAGGTAGCTGAGGATTTGAAATCCAAACTTGCCGGCCTGGAAACAGATCTTGAATCCGCCAAGGAACGAGAAAGGCTCTTGACGGAGAAGCTTGACGCAGAAGAAACTCTCTGGGAAGACGCCGAGAAGAAGTTCGTAGAGCTGCGTAAGGTGCTCTCTCTTTGGACGAAGAGGCTTGTCGATATAGCTGAGCGCCTCACTTCTCAACTTGCCGTCATGGATATGAAGAGCTGGAGCTTCACCGTCAACGAACACGAGGCCGCCAGTGCCAGAATGACCAAATTCTTCGATGGCCTCATCGATGCACTGAAGACATATCATGACGACAGGTCCACCTCGTTTGCCGATGAATCCCGAAAATTTGCGCGTAACGTCCTTTACAAGGTACTGCTCAAGCTTGCCCATCGCAATCCCAGCCTTGATCTCTCTGGGATCTTCAGGAAGCTGCCGGAGAACACCGATGTCACTGCCGCCGACAAGATTGCTGCTCCTCTTGCCGACAAGGTTCTCCAAGTTCCCAGGATCCAGGGCGATCACCGGGATTATGCTTGTCGCTATATCCACTGCTGTGCTGTCATGTAAAAGATACATTCGATCTTATGTTAGATCTGCACTGCTTTTGTGATATAATATAACTTGTGCTGATGAATGAATGTATGCTATCTCCCTTGTTTCTCTTTGTCTTTGTATGATTTAATTTTATACCCTACGCATACCAGAAGCTTGCCGGTGCATGCACTTGCCACGAGCGCTTGAGGAACGGGTCCTTAGCAGCCTACCGGTAGTGTTGCCGCAGACAAGTTTTCCTTTGATGTTTTCAATGAAGCTACTTAAATTGTTGAGCGGACTCGAAACAAAATAAGAGCGCAAATGATCATGACAAGGTTCCTTCACGTGCAGGTTTTTCATACAAACATAGAATCGTTCAAGGGAAATTGCAGAATGTAACAAGGAAATTGTTTCAAAGTTTTTCAACTTAGCTTTTCCTTGTATTGTCTTTCTTGTCGTACAAAATGATCACTTGAACGTCATTAAATGGTAACCCCATCGTCACTCCCCCCGGGAAACTTGCACGCGAGGAATCCTTCTGTCCTTTGAGAAAAAGAAAGAAGAGAAAAGAGTGGTTTGGGAACCTTGACGGTTCATCAGCCATTTCATACAAATCAAAGCGTAATCACAACATCGCATGCATTTATACATAAATGATTATGTACAAAGAGTTGCGAAACACTTACCTTTATTTCACTTATGCACAGGATCTGCGCCTGGCTTTGTACAAAGGGTTACAAGTCTTGCCGACAAAGCTTGTACAAAAGGGGTTGCCAGGAGGCCCGGCAACTGCGCCTTATGGGTAGAACTTACGAAGATGCTCAATATTCCATGAGTTTTGCACTGGGATGCCATCTTCAGTCTCCAGACGGACTGCGCCAGGTCTGGTGACTCGCGCTACCTGATAAGGGCCTTCCCACTTCGGCGTCAACTTGTTTGAATTCTTGGCGGATTGAATGCGCCGAAGAACAAGGTCGCCTTCCTCAAGGCTTCGGGCATGCACTTTGCGGCTGTGATAGCGGTGCAAGGCCTGCTGGTAGCGTGCAGCTCGCACATCTGCCCGAAGACGATCTTCCTCAAGGAGCGTTGCATCATCTTGCCGTAGCTGCTCTTGCTCCGCCTCATCGTAGGCGAGCACTCGAGGTGACCCGTATGTGAGTTCCGTGGGGAGCATCGCTTCTGCACCATAGACTAGGGAGAAGGGTGTTTGGCCGGTAGCTCAATTTGGTGTCATCCTGAGTGACCAAAGAACCGCCGGCAACTCATCAATCCAGCGCCTTCCACACTTATGCAGCCTGTCAAATGTTCTCGTCTTGAGGCCTCGCAGCACTTCAGCATTTGCCCTTTCCGCTTGGCCGTTGCTTCTCGGGTGAGCGATAGATGCAAAACAGATTTTGCTGCCAAGGTCTTGGATGTATTGCATGAAGGTGCGGCTCGTGAATTGTGTGCCGTTGTCGGTGATGACCCTGTTGGGAACACCAAAATGGCAAACTAATCATTTGAAAAACTTGACGGCTCACTGTGCTGTCACCTTCCTCACTGGCTCCACTTCAGGCCACTTTGTGAACTTGTCGATTGCAACGTACAAGAACTCAAAGCCCCCGGTAGCACGGGGGAAAGGGCCTAAAATGTCAAGCCCCCAGACCGAGAAGGGCCAGGAGAGAGGTATTGTTTGGAGAGCTTGAGCTGGCTGATGTATGTTCTTTGAATGAAACTGGCATGCTTCACACTTGGTTACTAGCTCAGTTGCATCCTGGAGGGCAGTGGGCCAATAGAAGCCTTGCCGGAAAGCTTTGTCGACAAGTGCTCTGTGAAGCCCCTGCTCGACCGTGCACTAATCATACACGCAATTGTGCACGCTCAAGATCAGAGACTCACGGGAAGATATCACAACACAACTCTATACTCAAATTAAACATAAATCTTCATATTACAAACCAGGGGTCACGAGGACCCGGATACATAAGTCTTACAAACCATAATATCTGGGTACAGACATAGTTAGTCAAGTTTGCCTTAATAAGGCTAGCACAAACAACGACACTGATCGAAAAGGCGAGGCCTCCTGCCTGGGAGCCTCCGAAACTACTCCGGGTCGGCTGGCTCAACCCAGTAGTACGTGCCTCCGGGACTCTCCTGGTAGTAGTCTCCTGCAGTGGCGTCTGACTCTTGGGCTCCGTCGTCTGGTCGCAGTATCGGGTATGGGGGAAAAAGAATAGCAAAGCAACCGTGAGTACTCATCCAAAGTACTCGCAAGACTGACATCAGAACTATACTAAGTATGCATCGGTATCAAAGGAATGGGGCTATATGTTTGGACTAAGCTGTAGAATGCTGGAACAGAGGGGGAGAGGCCTAGCCTATCGAAGACTAGCATCTTGAAGCATTTCTTGCAGCATCAGAAGAGAGTAGAGCAAGATATTATATAATCAATCATATTGTAGTAATGCCCTGAGATCCTTCCTCGACTACCCTGCGAGAAAGTGATCTCGAGAGCGGTAGTAACAGTTTAATATTGTGACAGTATCCATTAGTAGTTGTAGCAGATCAAGATACAACTCTGAGCGTCCTGTTACCGTGGACACGGCTATTCGAATAGATAACTTCCCTGCAGGGGTGCACTATTGTTACCCAACACGCTCGATCACATCTGGCCGGACACACTTGCTGGGTAATACCCGGCCTCGGGTGATCGACACGACGCAGTCCTACCTAGGCTCAGCAGAGAGGTCAACACGCCGGTCTAAATCCTAAGCGCAAAGGGGTCTTGGGCCATCGCCCTTTGCACTCCTGCACGTTGCGTGGCTAGTCGGGGCCCAGGCGCGACACTATATAAACAAGTGACGTAACCAGCCCACCCCAATAATCAGGCCGCATCTCTGAGCTGTGACATCTGAAGAGCTTTCGGCTGATACTACGACGTAGAGGGTCCCATAACCATTATCCCACGTGGTGGTAGTGCGTATAGGGCCAACGACCCACTCAGATCAAATACCCAAATCCGTTAAGCATGTTTAGTAACTCGTAGAGACGAACAGGGTTCCTGTCGCTCCGACTTGGTATCACATGACGCACGGGTGCTCTTGGAGCCGACCCGTCTTTAATGTTATTCTCTCGCGAGCACCCTTGGGGCCAGCCCGACTTTAACAGTTTAAGTAATGCAGTAGTGTAAACATTTCCGCGATCACACCCAGAGTGATCACGGTCCGGTAACAAGCATGGCAAACGGACAAGGGTGAAGGGCCACAGATGAAACAGCAGCATAGCTAACTAAGCATCATGGGATAGCAGGTAATGTATCAGTAGCAGGCGACAAAATCAGGCTATGCATCGGAATAGGAGCTATCGGAACAACAACAGAAGCAATACTAATGCAAGCATAAGAGAGAAGCAATGGGCGATATCTGATGATCAAGGGGTTTTGCTTGCCTGGAAGCTTAGCTGAAGGGGTCTGGTCGTCGGCGACGTCGTCGTACACAGCGGTGTCGTCGGCAGTCTCGGGGGCTATCGAGAGAGGAGGGGGAAGAAACAATAAATACACGGCAAAAATATAACAGCGATGCATGACATGCCTAAATGACATGCAGATGTGATATATTGCCTAACTAATTGTTTTAGTTAATTTAGGAATTTATTTGGATTTATTTTATTAAGGTCATGCACTATTCATTTATTGCAAACAGGCAAAAATTTCCATGGTTAGAAGGGTGTGGCAGGTATGTGGGTAGGTTATTCGGATTCTACACATTTTTCTGATCGTTTTTCATATATAAATTATTTTCATCCGAGTTACAGTTTAAAAGATATGATTTTTCAAAGTTTTAATCATTTTCTGGAATTTCTGAAATTATTTAATTTAGAATTATCCGAAACAGTAAATGGTGACGTCAGCATGACATCAGCACTGCGTCAGCAGTCAACTCTGGCTGACCAGAGTCAACCCTGACAGGTGGGACCCATCTGTCATAGACTGTTTAGACTTAATAGTGGTTAATTAAGTTAAATAGGCTAATTAGCAGGTGGGACCCATTAGTCAGTGACTAATTAACTAATTAATTTAATTAACAATTTAATTATTGTTTTATTTATTTATAAAAATCTGTTAATTTAGGCGGGACCCACATGTCAGTGGCTGGGCCAGCCCAGTCAGCGGGTTGACCCAGTCAACTGGTCAACCGGGCCCAGTGGTCAGTGGCACGGGGGCGAGCCACGTCGGCGCCACGCTGGACGCCGGCGTTTGGACGGCGGCTCACCGGCGGCGAGGCTCCGGCGACGCAGAACACGGCGGGGAGGCTCGGCTTTTGTACTCCGGCCACCAAATCGAGCGCGGAAGGCCGGGATCGAACGAACGCGGAGTGCCGCATCTCGTGGTGGCGGTGGTTCGTGCGGGGATGGCCACAAACGGCGCCGGCGACGACGGCAGGCGGCGGTGGCTTCGGGTGGTGCTCGGGTTCGTCGTTGCAACGCGCGCGCGTGCAAACTAAGTAGCGGGGCGGCATCTACAGGGTCCCAGGGGCACGCTAGCGCGGTCGGGCGAGGCCGAAATGGCTCGGGAGCACGAGGACGGTAGCAATGGCGGCGGTCGGAGCACGGCTTCGCGGGTGAGCTAGCTAGGCGACGCAACGGCGACGAGAGAGAAGGGGAGGAGGCGGAGGCTCACCGGGAGCCTGTAGATGAGCAAGATGGGCTCGGGGGAGGGGTTGAGGCGGCGAATCGACGGCGGCAACGCGGGCGGCTGAAGGTTGAAGACGACGGCGTGCAACTCGACATGGGGGCTCCGAGCTCGAAGCAGTCGGGGCAGAGGGAGTAGTCGAGGACGGCGGTGACGATGGACACGGCGGAGTGGCTGTCGGGGCACGGTGGCCGCGGGATCGAGCGGCGGCGGCGAGGGAGCTCTCGGGCGAGGAGAGAGAGAGAGCGAGGGGAGGAAGAAAAGATCTGGGGAGGCAGCAAGGTTTGCCAGGGGGGCCTTCTTATCCACCCCCATCTCCTATAGCGACGCGGGCTGCCGGGCGCGGCGGGAACGGCTCGCCGGCGACGTGCGCGGTCGGGCGCGTTCGACGGAGGAGGAGCAGTAAGAAGGAGGAGGACGAGGTGGGCTGGGCCTGGCGCGGGTGACTTAGGCCCAGTAGCGCAGCCTTTTCCCTTTTCTTTCTTTTCTTCTCTGCTTTCTCTTTTCTTTTCTGTTTTACAAAATGTGTGGCCTCTAATTGACTTTTGTAAAATAGGTGACTTAGCTCAATACTTACAGGGCATTATTTAACCCTGCTAGAAAAACGTTTGGAGTCCAGATCTTTTCATTTGAATTTTTCGTAATCAAAAAGGCATTAAATATTGCTGTTATGGTTCTGTTTTAGGATGTTAGAGTCCTTTAAGTAATTCAATTAATGTTGATTATATTTTTATAATTGCTCCTGAATTATTTGCAATATTATGAACATTTTAGTTTTCAAATTTGAACAACTTTTATTTTCACTTTAATTTGAATTTCAATCTGAATTGGAATTTGAAATGAGATATGATGCAAATGATGATTAAGCATTGTTAAGCATGATGACTTGGCATTATCAGAGGTGATCACTGTAGCTATTACATGGGGATGTTACAATTCTCCTCCTCTAAAAAAAAATCTCGTCCCGAGAATTAAGAGGTAGGCTGAAAGAGAGCGGGGTATTCTTCACGAAGACGATCCTCGCGTTCCCAAGTGGCTTCATCTTCAGAATGATTCGACCACTGAACTTTAAGGAACTTGATCGACTTCTGACGGGTTCGGCGCTCAGTTTGATCAAGAATGCGGATCGGATACTCTTGATAGGAAAGATCCTCTCGCAATTCAAGCATTTCATGATCCACTGCTCGGATAGGATCTTTGAAGCAGCGTCGGAGCTGCGACACGTGGAAGACATCATGCACTTGAGAAAGGTTCGGTGGCAATTCCAATTGATATGCCACTTCTCCTCGGCGGGCGAGAATGCGAAAGGGGCCAATGTAGCGAGGAGCTAACTTGCGATTCCAAATCGATGAGTGCCCTTCATCGGAGTAACACGAAGGTAAGCTTGTTCGCCCAGTTGATAGACCATTACCTGGTGTTTTCGATCATAGTTGCTCTTCTGACGAGACTGAGCAGTTTTCAAGTGTTCACGGACAATGCGGACTTGTTCTTCAGCTTGTTGAATAATGTCCGGACCAACGAGTGATCGTTCCCCATTTTCTGACCAATTCAGAGGGGTTCGACACTTACGTCCATAGAGAACTTCAAAGGGTGCCATCTTCAGACTAGCTTGATAGCTATTGTTGTATGAAAATTCAGCATAGGGGAGAGATTCCTCCCATTTCTTACCGAATGAGATGACACAAGCTCGAAGCATATCTTCAAGCACTTGATTGACTCGTTAAACTTGTCCCTGGGAGTGAGGGTGGAAAGCGGTGCTGAAGGACAGATGAGTTCCCATAGCTTCTTGGAAACTGTTCCAAAATCTTGAGGTAAAGAGGCTACCACGGTCTGAGTTGATCTCCAGCGGAACACCGTGGAGTGATACGATTCTGGAAACATACAAGTCTGCTAACTGACTAGCAGTGATTGTCTCCTTGACTGGCAGAAAGTGAGCAACCTTTGAGAATCGGTCAATGACGACAAAGATAGCATCATGACCCTTCTGCGATCTGGGAAAACCAGTAATGAAATCCATTTCGACTTTGTCCCATTTCCATTCAGGAATATCAAGGGGTTGCAGAGTTCCAGCAGGCCTTTGATGTTCTGCTTTGATGCGACGGCATACGTCACACTCAGTAACATAACGAGCAATGTCTCGCTTCATATCAGGCCACCAGTACCGCTGACGAAGGTCTTGGTACATCTTGGTGCTACCAGGGTGAATTGACAAAGGTTTATCATGAGCTTCTTTCATGACACGCGGGGTCAGGTTCAGGTGTCCCGTTCTAGGAACCACTAAGCGATTCTTGAAGAACAAGGTGCCATCAGCATCAACAGTGAAGAATGAGGGCTTTCCTCCTTTGATATCTCGCTTAATTTTCTCGACCTCGGAGTCAGCTTTCTGTATATGCTTGATGACGTCCTCGAGGTCTGGTTCAACAACCAGGGTATTGAGATGACCCTGTGGAACAATGTGAAGGTTCAACTTGCGAAGCTCTTCACAAAGAATAGGTTGTGCTTGCTGAACCATGAGGTTGTTGCAATAAGACTTGCGACTCAAGGCATCGGCCATCACATTAACCTTGCCAGGGGTATAAGAGATATCCATGTCATAATCAGCTATTGTCTCGAGCCATCTTTGTTGGTGGAGGTTCAAATCTGGTTGAGTATACAGATACTTCAGACTTTGGTGGTCTGTGTATATCTCGCAATGATTACCAAGAAGGTAATGTCGCCACAGCTTCAAAGCATAGATAACTGTTGCTAAGTCGAGATCATGAGTTGGATACTTATCTTCGTGAGGACGTAACTGACGAGAGCCATAAGCAATCACTCTGCGCTCTTGCATTAGGACACAGCTGTAGGAGATATGCCCTAGAGGCAATAACAAATGTTATTATTTATCTCCATGTTCATAATTATGTTTATGTTCCATGCTATAACTGCTATGGTTCTCGAGTCTGCAATAACCACGAGGCTCGGAGGAAGACTCATATGCACGTGTGGAATAATAAACGGTAAAAAGTATTCCTAGTCTGGCCTCTAAGACTAGCTCAAGTGTTGCATGATGGTTATGTTTTCCTGATCATGGGCATGACTATGCCGGCAACTTTGAGGGCACAATGTTAGTAGAACACTTGTGTTGAATCGACCCGATTGATGTTATGCTATGAGATTCATTCGTCATAAGTTAATGGTTAATAACACAGAGATAGTTAATGTTTGCATAATTCCTTAGACCATGAGAGTGTCGAGTTTCTTCATGCTTGTTTCATGAACTTTGGGGTTTGTTAAACGTCATCCGTAAATGGGTGGCTATTACGGCGGCTTAAGGGTTCATGGAAAAGTATGTCAAGTAACTTGATAGCTCAAGATTGGGATTTGCTCCTCCGACGATGGAGAGATATCTCTGGGCCCTCTCGATGTTACGGTATCCATCATCGTCTGGCGAGATACAATGTGACTTGATCACAGGGATGCCGGAACACGGGAACGAGAAAAGAGAACAAAACCGGTAACGAGGTAACTGGCATTGTGGACAAGTGTTGATCCACGGGGATGCCGATGTTTCTCACCTCGGGTATTTGTAACATATCGCGAAGCAACAGGAATAGCACACGGCAACTGGAGGTTCACTCGAATATTCATTCGTGTGGGTATAGGGGTCAATATGGGTGTCCACGACTCCTATGTTGATCATTGATCGAAAAGAGTTCCGGTCATGTCTATACTTCACCGAACCTATAGGGTCACACGCTTAAGGGTCATCTATCTGCTGAATACTAGACGGGGAGTCTGAGAGAAAATCACCGAAAAAGTTTCGGACGAAATGGAAACGTTCCGGAGAGGACACCGGAATAGTTCCGGTGAAACTGAAAAGTTGTTTCAGGGTATTCCATTAAGTCAAATTGGTTCCGGCACACGCCTGGAAATTCTTGGAGGATGCCAGAAGTGTTCTGGAAACTTCTAGGAATTTTCCGGGATAAAAACCGGAAATGTTTCGGAGCAGCCGGAACCGCTTTGGTTGCTTTTCGCTGAAGAAGCATTGTTCCGAAATTGTTTCGGAATGCGTTCAAAATTATTTTAGTGGGTACTGGAATTGTTCTAGGCACACAGAAATAATTTGGGATTTAACGGACGCAGAAAAATGTCTTCGTGAATAGTGAAAGTGCTTTTTGGATATTTTTTGGAAAGCACCTTTGGGGATATTTTCCAAAAGGCTTCTAGAAGGCTTGGGGGCTAAGAAACCCCCTTTGGGGCCCCCCCAAGAGGGAGTGGCCGGCCACATGTGGTGCTCCATCATGGAGCCCCACTTGTCTCATGGTTTCACCTTTATGCCCATGTGAAGGACTTCCTTTATGAGCATTTTGGGTTTTATTGTAAAACCACCCTACCCCTTGGATTTCCTATAAATAGAGGTGGAGGGGCTGCCTCCACACTCACTCCTTGCTCACATACATATGCCATGACATTTCTGGCTTCTCTCTCCCTCCCAGCGAAATAGTTTCGTAGAGCCGAAAGGCTGTCTGGGTTCCGGTGGGAACTAGTTCTGGACGGCGAAGCCCTGCCGGATAGATGACACCGTATGTGTGCAACTCTGTAGAGAGATCGTAGTTTCGGTCTTAGTTCGAGAGTGCCTCCCAAAGGGCTGTCCAAGTGACCGTCTTAGTTTCGAGGGTCCTCCCGAAGGGCTGTCCGAGTGACTGTCCGAGTTTCGAAGGTCCTCCCGAAGGGCTGTCCGCGACACCGTCCGAGGGACTGTCCGACCGCCTCCCGGAGGGCTGTCCGAGGAGCAGATATGGGAGTACATCCTTGCGGTTGGGAGGTTGTAAATCCTAGCTGCGGGGATCTGCACCGCCGATCGTCATCGACTCTTCTTCCGCTGCGCTACGAGTCGGTAACGAAAAAGATCAAACCTTGTATGCAGTCTCCATAGTGGTCCTGGGCTGGTGCGTAGGTCGGAAATTTTTTGTTTTTTGCTGCGTTCCCCTACAGTGGCATCATGAGCGGTGCTATGCGTAGATGCAGGTTGCGATCTAGAATACATAGAGATGTATGGGTGTTGCACAATATAATTTGTAGTAGATGAGTTCTACTGCTGATAATTATTTGTGCGGGTAGCAGATGAAATCTGTTACCCGATGTTCTTGTTGCTTCCCTGGAATTTGCATATTTCTGATCTTGATAATGGTATGGTGGAGTTTCAAAGTTCTGGCAATCCGCAATCCTGATTGATCAACGAAGTGCTAACAGTTCTTTGAATTCCACCGTAGTTAAAAAGAAAGATGAAATTTCGCAGACAAAAGGGCAATGCAGATATGATCTGCATGGGGGTCATGCGTATGACGAAGTTTAGTATGGGGCTCGAGATTTAATTATCTCGTGTTTCATACACCCCGCGATGTTAATCTAGCGACTTGAATAATCATACTTGATGATAAAACGTAGGTAGCTTCGGTTTGTTTCGAAACCTTAGAAGCCACGTAAAATGAAATTTTGCATAAACCGATTAGAGGCGTCTAACTTGGTTTTGCAGGATGGTTTGCATGTGCATATGATGTGGTATAGCAGTGCTCATATTAATTTGATTATGTATGAGATGACTATATGATGTAACTTAACATGACCTGCATGTCATGATTCGGCATGATGGCTGGAGCCATATGATTGTCACTTTAATGACCTGCGTGTCAACCTTTTGTAATGCACTTATTTTATTAGCTATAGAGATAGCAATATTATTTGGTGCATCGACAAGGTGGTGGCAATCTTCGCGAAGGTGAACACCGACGCGAATGCCGAAGACGAAGAAATACAAGACTTCTCCGTCAGAAAGGGCTATACCATATCATGCTATTATGAATTGCCTGAGATGTTTATCCCTTATGATGCACCCTTCTTGATTGCGCGGTAGTCGCTTTTTATTAGGGTGATCTCTCACAAAAATATCAAGTAGTTAGTGTTCTCCCAAGTGTAGCACCGTCACGGCACCAAACTTCTCGGAGTGCGTCATGTACACATGAGTACAAACGATTAGGGAAGTGTGAGGCGGGTGAGGTCAGACCTCACAGCGAGATCACTTGGTTGTCTTGACGTTCTGGCTTGATCGTCCTGAGCTCGGAACACGCCTATCGAAAGATGAACAAGAATCACATAGAGATGTGATTGGCAAGTTGGCCTACCAATTGAAATTCACGTCATCAGTGATGAACCCGTCAATGGAGTCGAATTGAAATGCGGATCTTGAATCACTCACAATCAATTATGAGAGATATTGATTTGAGTGGGAGCGCACTTTAGAATTAATTCTTTTAATTCTTAGTGTAATTAATTATGACTTTGTCTAAGTAAAATTTGCATAATAGTTGTAGAATAATGGCTCGCGTTTCTACCTTCCCTATTAAAATTGAATAGCTGTTTTAGTATCTGGTTAAAACTTTACGGTTGGTAACGTAATGTGAGGATTGTCCTCAAAAGTGCCGAGAAGGACTTTGTCCTATCGCATGCTTTTGGTATTCTCCCGCTAATGCTATGGATAATGTGACTCTCGTCCTTCGATCCAAAAGCTAGAATTCCGTTACGATCAAGTGCAATATGTTTGCTTCCATGAAACCCGAACTTCAAAAGTTTGGGATAGCTATGTGATATTCATGGAACTGAAAATCATTTTTCAGACACAAACAAAGGCTAAAAGATATGGGATATCCAAAGCAATGTTTGTTTTGCAAACTGTTAGTAAAAGTGTTTACTATGCATTTGACTAATAACAGAGGGATCTAGTAGAACGCCTGTCATATGATGAAGGTGAATAAAATAACAACTTAAAGGAAATATCCAACGGGTGTTAGTGTGACTTACACGCCTAGGAAGTCCGGGGCTAACACCACTCTTAAGTTGGATGCTTCTTCTGAGAGTAGAAGAAATACTGAAAGTTAAACTGTTAAAAGTATAAAGGCAAAAAGAGTGAAGACTGGAATATCCAGCTCATGTATGAATGTCATACGAGTTATAGATGTATGGAAGGCTGGTCAAAGAAATAGTTCTTGGGAATTATGATTAAACATGTTAATCATTGATTCTTGGGTATTGTGAGTTAATCATAGAGATACCCGCTCGATTGCTTTCCGTTGCAATTCGATGCAAGAACTACTACGACCTAAAAGACTTGCCGGAATGAGGTTTAGATACGCGCTGGGAATATAGTAAATATTACTATACCTTCCATCGGTATATTACCGTCTGTATTTACTTTCATAATTCATTTAGAGTTTTACATACTCTAGCCCATTGCATAAGGTATCTTGCAAGAAGGTTGTTCATAAGAGAACTTTTGATGTTCGATGTTATGAATAACTTAAGGGCCATACTTTCATTATGAATGAGATGTATGTTATGAATATTGATAATAATACATTACCTCTGTATTTACTTTCATAATTCATTTTAGAGTTTTATACACTCTAGCCCATTTGCATAATGTTTGTTGCAAGAGTGTTGTTCATGAAAGAACAATTGTTGTTCGGAATCATGAATAACATAAGAGCCATGCTTCCATCATGAATGGGATGTATGTTATGAATATTGATGGTAATATGATACATCCATAACACTGATGCTAAATGTCGCAAGACTAAGAGAATACCACACATGTGTGGCACTGCATTTGGTCACATTGGAGAAACCCGCATGGAGAAATTCCATTATGATGGATTTTGAAGTCATTTGATTATGAATCATCTGACACTTGCAACTTTCTTCCGGAAAAGTGAAGTGACTGAAATACCGTTCACAGGCCATAAGGAACGAGCAACGAACTTATTAGTGATCATACATTTTGATGTATGTAGTCCGATAAATGTTGTTGCTAGCAGTGGATTTTATCTATCTTCAGAAATGACTCAAGTAGATATATGGATATTTGCTTGATGAGACGTAAGTCTGGATCTTTTGAAATCATTCGAAAGGTTTTCAACATGAAGTAGAAATTATTGTAACAAGAAAGATTATGTTTCTGCAAACTAGATTGCAGAAAGGAATATCTGAGTTACAAGTTTAGCGAATGTCTGATGAGTTGTGAAAAGAGTTTTCATAACTTACACCTCCCAGAACACCACTGTGAGTGGAATGTCTGTGAAGATGTATTCAAACCATTTGTGACATGGCAAGATCAAAGATGACATAAATCAATTTGCCATTATCCATTTTAAAGTAATGCTTTAGTGACTGCGGCTTTTACACTGAAAAGAGCGCCATCAGGTCTGTTGAAATGACGCCATGGTATGGTACGCCCAACCATGCTTGGTCTTTCCTTAACATTTGGAATATGGGGCTTGTGTAAAAGGTTACAAACCTATTCCAAATCAGACAAGAGCTACTTTGTAGGTTATCCCAAGTAATTGGAAATTCCTCCACCACTATACCGAGGCAAAAGGTTTGCCACCGAGAACGGTATGCTTTTAAAGAGAATAGTTCTTGCAAAAAGGTGAGTGGGAGAACAGTGCAACTCGACGAGATAAACAGTATCTTCGTCATCAGATCAAAGGAAAGGAACCTTGGAAGTAATTCCAGAGTTTCCTACTGCGACTGATACGGAAGTCTCTACACTAAAATGTATGGACTTCGGTCGAACTTGCAGCTGAACCACGTAGGCAAAACTCGTGCAAACCTCTCAGGTGCGCAAGCGAGATATTGTTGTTAGACAACAGTATACCTACGATACACAAGGAAGCGTTGATGGGCCCTGACTCCGGAATTGGCTAAATGCCAATATAATCCGAGATAGTTTCCATAAATGATTCAAGATTATATCTTGATAAACCCTTCGGAAGACTTAGAGTCTAACGAACATTAATGGAACTATAAACTGATTTGGATAAAATGTTTTATCCATAAAGCTCGACTTGTTGCAATAACAAGTTCAAGGAGTTGACTACGATGAGGTTCTCTCACCGTAGCGATGCTTAAAGTCAGATCGGGTTAAACTAGCAATTAATACATATTTCAATCTTGAGATATGATACATGGATGCCAAAAGGATTTCCATATGATAAAAATGCAACCTAGGACTTGTATGTGGTACAGTCCGAAGTATTTTGTCAATCCAGAGGATGCTAGTAAGTATGCAAACTTCAGAGTTCCAGCAATGGACAGAAGAGAGCAAAATGGAGTTGGAATCTTCGTTTTTGATGAAATAGTCAAAGGAGTTTGATTTGATCAATGGATAACGAAGATGCTTGTGGTTTCAAGAAAGTAAGTGGGAGCATAATAATATTTCTAAAAACTTTGTGTGCTTGACACATTGTTTATTGGAAATAATATAAATTTCTTGACACGAATTAGGACTTCATTGAAAATAGTTTTTCGATGAAGTGCTTGGGCTAAATAGCCTTGACATTAGGCATATTTATCTACGAGATAGAATTGCCTAATAGGCTAAAGCCAAAAATACATATTGACAAGATGCTAAAACATTTTAGCATTAAAACGCCAAGGAGTGATTCTTGCCGAAGTCACATGGAAAGGGTTTTTGCAAGACTCGGTGTCTCAAAACACTGATGAGCGAAATACATGATGGAGATTCCACACATTTTCGTGTTTGGATTAATCATGTATTCCATGGTATGTAAAACAACCAGATATGTCCAATACTCCAAAGCTGTTGCGAGTATAGATACCAAAGTGATCAAAGTACTGATCATGGGACAACAGTGAAAAATGTCATTAAGTACTGAAGTAGCACTGATGACATGTTTTCTCGCAAGCAGAGATATATGAAGTGCTCGTTGTAAGTGATTACATCGATACAGTCTTCATCAATGCTCCATGCGATTTTCGATTTAAGTTAAGGGTTTTTGTGTAATACACAATATGGTGGCACGGTGTTTGGAAATCGTTCCAAACAGGTTACTGTGGCGAATTCTATAACAAAGGCTAAGTATGTTGCCGCTTTCAAAGCGACATAGAAGATGTTGAATCATACAGTTCGTTCATGAACTTAGTATAATTCCAAGATGGCTTTGGTCAATGGAACACTATTGAAGATAGTTGCTCCATAGCTCAGTCTGAGGAATCAAGGTTTGACCAGTGATTCACATATATACGAAGCCAAGTCCACACAAAATATGAATTTTGTGAAAGCATGAAAACGCGAGGATATGCAAAAGATACACACGGAACTGAAGTTTTCAGATCCGTTGGACATCAGGCTATACCACATGCGAAGCATTTTTTACACCAGTATGCCATAGGTGTAATATGCATTAGCATTGACTAGATTATTGACTCTAGTGCAAGTGGGAGTCTGTAGGAGATATGCCCTAGAGGCAATAACAAATGTTATTATTTATCTCCATGTTCATAATTATGTTTATGTTCCATGCTATAACTGCTATGGTTCTCGAGTCTGCAATAACCACGAGGCTCGGAGGAAGACTCATATGCACGTGTGGAATAATAAACGGTAAAAAGTATTCCTAGTCTGGCCTCTAAGACTAGCTCAAGTGTTGCATGATGGTTATATTTTCCTGATCATGGGCATGACTATGCCGGCAACTTTGAGGGCACAATGTTAGTAGAACACTTGTGTTGAATCGACCCGATTGATGTTATGCTATGAGATTCATTCGTCATAAGTTAATGGTTAATAACACAGAGATAGTTAATGTTTGCATAATTCCTTAGACCATGAGAGTGTCGAGTTTCTTCATGCTTGCTTCATGAACTTTGGGGTTTGTTAAACGTCATCCGTAAATGGGTGGCCATTACGGCGGCTTACGGGTTCATGGAAAAGTATGTCAAGTAACTTGATAGCTCAAGATTGGGATTTTCTCCTCCGACGATGGAGAGATATCTCTGGGCCCTCTCGGTGTTACGGTATCCATCATCGTCTGGCTAGACACAATGTGATTTGATCACAGGGATGCCGAAACACGGGAACGAGAAAAGAGAACAAAACCGGTAACGAGGTAACTAGCATTGTGGACAAGTGTTGATCCACGGGGATGCCGATGTTTCTCACCTCGGGTATTTGTAACATATCGCGAAGCAACAAGAATAGCACACGGCAACTGGAGGTTCACTCGAATATTCATTCGTGTGGGTATAGGGGTCAATATGGGTGTCCACGGCTCCTATGTTGATCATTGATCGGAAAGAGTTCCGGTCATGTCTATACTTCACCGAACCTATAGGGTCACACGCTTAAGGGTCATCTATCTGCTGAATACTAGACGGGGAGTCTGAGAGAAAATCACCGAAAAAGTTTCGGACGAAACGGAAATGTTCCGGAGAGGACACCGGAATAGTTCCGGTGAAACTGAAAAGTTGTTTCAGGGTATTCCATTAAGTCAAATTGGTTCCGGCACACGCCTGGAAATTCTTGGAGGATGCCAGAAGTGTTCTGGAAACTTCTGGGAATTTTCCGGGATAAAAACCGGAAATGTTTCGGAGCAGCCGGAACCGCTTTGGTTGCTTTTCGCTGAAGAAGCATTGTTCCGAAATTGTTTTGGAATGCGTTCAAAATTATTTTAGTGGGTACTGGAATTGTTCTAGGCACACAGAAATAATTTGGGATTTAACGGACGCAGAAAAATGTCTTCGTGAATAGTGAAAGTGCTTTTTGGATATTTTTTGGAAAGCACCTTTTGGGATATTTTCCAAAAGGCTTCTAGAAGGCTTGGGGGCTAAGAAACCCCCTTTGGGGCCCCCCCAAGAGGGAGTGGCCGGCCACATGTGGTGCTCCATCATGGAGCCCCACTTGTCTCATGGTTTCACCTTTATGCCCATGTGAAGGACTTCCTTTATGAGCATTTTGGGTTTTATTGTAAAACCACCCTACCCCTTGGATTTCCTATAAATAGAGGTGGAGGGGCTGCCTCCACACTCACTCCTTGCTCACATACACATGCCATGACATTTCTGGCTTCTCTCTCCCTCCCAACGAAATAGTTTCGTAGAGCCGAAAGGCTGTCTAGGTTCCGGTGGGAACTAGTTCTGGACGGCGAAGCCCTACCGGATAGATGACACCGTATGTGTGCAACTCTGTAGAGAGATCGTGGTTTCGGTCTTAGTTCGAGAGTGCCTCCCGAAGGGCTGTCCAAGTGACCGTCTTAGTTTCGAGGGTCCTCCCGAAGGGCTGTTCGAGTGACTGTCCGAGTTTCGAAGGTCCTCCCGAAGGGCTGTCCGCGACACCGTCCGAGGGACTGTCCGACTGCCTCCCGGAGGGCTGTCCGAGGGGCAGATATGGGAGTACATCCTCGCGGTTGGGAGGTTGTAAATCCTAGCTGCGGGGATCTGCACCGCCGATCGTCATCGACTCTTCTTCCGCTGCGCTACGAGTCGGTAATGAAAAAGATCAAACCTTGTATGCAGTCTCCATAGTGGTCCTGGGCTGGTGCGTAGGTCGGAAAATTTTTGTTTTTTGCTGCGTTCCCCTACAGTGGCATCATGATCCATGCTATGCGTAGATGCAGGTTGCGATCTAGAATACATAGAGATGTATGGGTGTTGCACAATATAATTTGTAGTAGATGAGTTCTACTGCTGATAATTATTTGTGCGGGTAGCAGATGAAATCTGTTACCCGATGTTCTTGTTGCTTCCCTGGAATTTGCATATTTCTGATCTTGATAATGGTATGGTGGAGTTTCAAAGTTCTGGCAATCTGCGATCCTGATTGATCAACGAAGTGCTAACAGTTCTTTGAATTCCACCGTAGTTAAAAAGAAAGATGAAATTTTGCAGACAAAAGGGCAATGCAGATATGATCTGCACGGGGGTCATGCGTATGACGAAGTTTAGTATGGGGCTCGAGATTTAATTATCTCGTGTTTCATTCTTGGAAAATATAAGGATATCATCCAAATAAACCACGACGAACTTGTCGAGGTAGTCCATGAAGATATAGTTCATCAATCGAGAGAATGTTGCTGGAGCATTAGTTAGTCCGAAGGACAGAACGGTGTACTCGTATGATCCATAACGAGTAACGAAAGCAGTCTTCGGAATATCCTCTTTACGAACTCGGATCTGATGATAACCCAACCTTAATTCGAGTTTAGAGAACACAGAGGATCCAGCAAGCTGATCATAAAGATCGTTGATCCGGGGAAGTGGATATTTGTTCAGAATTGTTGCTTGGTTGATAGGCCGATAGTCCTGGACCAATCGGTTAGTTCCATCCTTCTTCTTAACAAAGAGAGAAGGTGCTCCCCAAGCAGAGGAACTGGGGCGAATGAAACCCTTTTTAAGTGACTTGTCGATTTCCTCCTTAAGTTCAAGGAGTTCGTGCGGCGGCATCTTGTATGGGCGCTTAGCAATAGGAGTGGTGCCCGGTTTCAAGTCGATGACGAACTCAACGGCTCTAACAAGGGGTATTCCTGGAAGTTCTTCTGGAAAGACGTCCGGAAAATCGCGAACGAATGGAATTTTCTCAATTCCCTGAAGAGGTGAGGCGTTCAAAGCATTCAGAGCATATATCTGAGCTTCAGCATTCCGGGTAATTCGGGCAGTGTAGTTCACTATCTCGTCGGAGGGGTGAAGGAGTTGGACGACTTTGGTGGCACAATTGATCGAAGCAATGTAAGCTTTCAACCAATCCATTCCCAGAATGAGGTCTATGGTGGAAGACTTCAGGATGATGGGTGAAACAAGGAATTCCAATCCTTTGATTTCAACAGGGACATTGTTGTTGGGGAACGTTGCATGGGAAACAAAAAATTTCCTACGCACACACAAGATCTATCCATGGTGATGAGCATCTACGAGAGGGAGAGTGAATCTACATACCCTTGTAGATCGCTAAGCGGAAGCGTTTAAGAAACGCGGTTGATGTAGTCGAACGTCTCCGCGATCCAAATCGCAAGTCGTCCCTCGATCCGATCACGAACTAGCGCCGAACGGACGGCACCTCCGCGTTCAACACACGTACGGCTTGATGACGCCTTCACCTCCTCGATCCAGCGAGCGATGATGAAGTAGTGGTTGAGTTCCAGCAGCACGACGGCGTGGTGATGGTGGTGAGGAACAATCTCTGCAGGGCTTCGCCAAGCGCTACGGAGATTATGACGGAGGAACTAGAGGGTTAGGGTTGCCGCACACGGCTTGGGGAAATCTTGATGTGTCCCATGTGCTAGTCCTGCCCCTCTATTTATATGTTGAGCCTTGGGGTCTAAACTTGGAGTAAAAGCCTCCTCCAGGTCGGTTTTGCCCGCACAAGGTCGGTTTGGCCCGCAGGGAAAGAGTCCAACTCGGATCCCTGCCGAACCGTGCACAGCCGCACACAAGCGGTAGTACCGCTTCACACAAGCGGTAGTACCGCTTGGGCGGTAGTACCGCTTCACACAAGCGGTAGTACCGCTCGGGCGGTAGTACCGCTTCACACAAGCGGTAGTACCGCTTACGCGGCAGCAAAACTACTTTTTGCACTTTCCAATACCTTGTGGGCTTTTATCCCTTGGCCCATATAAAGTGTTGCTGTACCCGAACACTTCGGCAAACATCCGGAACCCCTTCCGGTGAACTCTGGAACTCTTCCGGAGATCGAAACACTATTATCACATATATCAATCTTTACCTCCGGACTCTTCCGGAGATCCTCGTCATGTCCGGGATTTTATCCGAGACTTCCGAACAACTTTCGGTCACCAACATAATAACTCAATTATACTAATCGTCACCAAACGTTAAGTGTGTAGACCCTGCGGGTTCGAGAACTATGTAGACATGACCGAGACACCTCTACGATCAATAACCAATAGCGGGACCTGGATGCCCATATTGGCTCCTACATATTCTACGAAGATCTTTATCGGTCGAACCTCTATGTCAAGGATTCAGTTAATCCCGTATGCTGTTCCCTTTGTTCTTCGGTATGTTACTTGCCCGAGATTCGATCGTCGGTATCTCTATACCTAGTTCAATCTCGTTACCGGCAAGTCTCTTTACTCGTTCCGTAATACAAGATCCTGTGGCTAACTCTTTAGTCACTTTGCTTGCAAGGCTCAATGTGATGTTGTATTACCGAGTGGGCCCTGAGATACCTCTCCGTCACACGGAGTAACAAATCCCAGTCTTGATCCATGCCAACCCAACAGACACCCTCGGAGATACCTGTAGAGCACCTTTATAGTCACCCAGTTACGTTGCGACGTTTGATACACACAAGGTATTCCTCCGGTGTCAGTGAGTTGCATGATCTCATGGTCAAAGGAACAGATACTTGACATGCAGAAAACAATAGCAATAAACTGACACGATCAAATGCTACGTTTACAGTTTGGGTCTTGTCCATCACATCATTCTCCTAATGATGTGATCCCGTTATCAAATGACATCTCATGTCAATGGCTAGGAAACCTTAACCATCTTTGATCAACGAGCTAGTCAACTAGAGGCTTACTAGGGACACAGTGTTGTCTATGTACCCACACATGTATTTGAGTTTCCAATCAATACAATTATAGCATGGATAATAAACGATTATCATGAACAAGGAAATATAATAATAACCAATTTATTATTGCCTCTAGGGCATATTTCCAACAGTCTCCCACTTGCACTAGAGTCAATAATCTAGTTCACATCACTATGTGATTTACATTGTAATGAATCGAACACCCATGCAGTTCTGGTGTTGTTCATGTTTAGCCCTTGGAAGAGGTTTAGTCATCGGATCTGCAACATTTAGATCCGTGTGTACTTTGCAAATATTTATGTCGTCCTCCTTGATGTAATCGCGGATGGAATTGAAACGTCGTTTTATGTGTCTGGTCCTCTTGTGAAATCTTGGTTCCTTGGCTAGAGCAATGGCACCAGTGTTATCACAAAACAGAGTCATTGGGTTAAGCGCACTAGGCACTACTCCAAGATCTGTCATGAACTCCTTCATCCAGACACCTTCCTTCGCCGCCTCCGAGGCAGCGATGTACTCCGCTTCGCATGTAGAATCTGCTACCACGCTTTGCTTGGAACTGCACCAGCTAACCGCACCCCCATTAAGAATAAATACGTATCCGGTTTGCGACTTAGAGTCATCCGGATCAGTGTCAAAGCTTGCATCGACGTAACCCTTTACGACGAGCTCTTGATCACCTCCATAAACGAGAAACATGTCCTTAGTCCTTTTCAGGTACTTCAGGATATTCTTGACCGCCGTCCAGTGTTCCATTCCTGGATCACCTTGAAACCTTCCGACCATAATTATGGCAAGGCTGACATCGGGTCTTGTGCACAGCATTGCATACATGATAGAGCCTATGGCTGAAGCATAGGGGATGACACTCATCTTTTCTCTATCTTCTGCAGTCACTGGGCATTGAGTCTTACTCAACTTCACACCTTGCAAAACAGGCAAGAACCCCTTCTTGGACTGATCCATTTTGAACTTCTTCAAAATCTTATCAAGGTATGTGCTTTGTGAAAGTCCTATTAAACGTCTTGATCTATCTCTATAGATCTTGATGCCTAATATGAAAGCAGCTTCTCCTAGGTCCTTCATTGAAAAACTCTTGTTCAAATATTCCTTTACGCTTTCCAGCATTTCTATATTGTTTCCAATCAGCAATATGTCATCCACATATAATATTAGAAACGCTATAGAGCTCCCACTCACTTTCTTGTAAATACAAGCTTCTCCGTAAACTTGTATAAACTCGAACGCTTTGATCACCTCATCAAAACGAAGATTCCAACTCCGAGATGCTTGCACCAGTCCATAAATGGATCGCTGGAGTTTGCAAACTTTGTCAGCATTCTCTGGATCGACAAAACCTTCTGGTTGTATCATATACAACTCTTCCTTAAGGTAACCGTTAAGGAACGCTGTTTTGACATCCATCTGCCAAATTTCATAATGAAAAAAGGCAGCTATTGCTAACATGATTCTGACGGACTTAAGCATCGCTACGGGTGAGAAGGTCTCATCGTAGTCAACTCCTTGAACTTGTGAAAAACCCTTTGCCACAAGTCGAGCTTTATAGACGGTGACATTACCGTCCGCGTCCGTCTTCCTCTTAAAGATCCATTTGTTCTGAATGGCCTTACGCCCTTCAGGTAATACTTCCAAAGTCCATACTTTGTTTTCATACATGGATCCCATCTCGGATTTCATGGCCTCTAACCACTTCTCGGAATCCGGGCCCATCATCGCTTCTCCATAGCTCGTAGGTTCATCGTTGTTTAACAACATGACCTCTAAGACAGGGTTGCCGTACCACTCAGGAGCAGTACGCGTCCTTGTCGACCTACGAGGTTCGATAGCAACTTGATCCAAAGCTTCATGATCATCATCATTAACTTCCTCTTCAGCTAATGTAGGCTCCACAGAAACAACTTTCTGCGCTGCGCTACTCTCAGGTTGAAGTAAAGGTTCAACAACCTCATCAAGTTCTATCTTCCTCCCACTCAATTCTTTCGAGAGAAACTCTTTCTCAAGAAATGTTCCGTTTTTAGCGACAAACACTTTGCCCTCGGATCTGAGGTAGAAGGTATACCCAATTGTCTCTTTTGGGTATCCTATGAAGACGCATTTCTCCGCTTTGGGTTCCAGCTTTTCAGGCTGAAGCTTTTTGACATAAGCATCACATCCCCAAACTTTAAGAAACGACAGCTTTGGCTTCTTGTCAAACCAAAGTTCATATGGCGTTGTCTCAACGGATTTCGATGGTGCCCTATTTAAAGTGAATGCAGCTGTCTCTAATGCATAACCCCAAAACGATAGTGGCAAATCGGCAAGAGACGTCATAGATCGCACCATATCCAATAAGGTTCGATTACGACGTTCGGACACACCATTACGCTGTGGTGTTCCAGGCGGTGTCAATTGTGAAACAATTCCACACTGTCTTAAGTGACTGCCAAACTCATAACTCAGATATTCTCCCCCTCGATCAGATCGTAGGAATTTAACCTTCTTGTTACGATGATTCTCAACTTCACTCTGAAATTGTTTGAACTTTTCAAATGTTTCAGACTTGTGTTTCATTAAGTAAATATACCCATATCTACTTAAGTCATCAGTGAAGGTGAGAAAGTAACGATAACCACCGCGCGCCTCAATACTCATCGGACCACACACATCAGTATGTATGATTTCCAATAAGTCACTTGCCCGTTCCATTGTTCCAGAGAACGGCGTTTTAGTCATCTTGCCCATGAGGCATGGCTCACATGTGTCAAGTGATTCAAAATCAAGTGACTCCAAAAGTCCATCAGCATGGAGCTTCTTCATGCGTTTTACGCCAATATGACCTAAACGGCAGTGCCACAAGAAAGTGGTATTATCATTATCAATTCTATATCTTTTGGCATCAATGTTATGAACATGTGTATCATTACTATCGAGATTCAACAAGAATAAACCCCTCACATTGGGTGCATGACCATAAAAGATATTACTCATATAAATAGAACAACCATTATTCTCTGATTTAAATGAGTAACCGTCTCGCAATAAACAAGATCCAGATATAATGTTCATGCTTAACGCAGGCACCAAATAACACTTATTTAGGTTCATCACTAATCCCGACGGTAATCGAAGAGCGAGCGTGCCGACGGCGATCACATCAACCTTGGAACCATTTCCCACGCGCATCGTCACTTCGTCCTTTGCCAGCCTCCGTCTATTCCGCAGTTCCTGTTTTGAGTTGCAAATATGAGCAACTGCACCGGTATCAAATACCCAGGCACCACAACGAGAGTTGGTAAGGTACACATCAATAACATGTATATCATATATACCTTGTTTGTTGTTGGCCGCCTTCTTGTCAGCCAAATACTTGGGGCAATTCCGCTTCCAGTGTCCAGTTCCCTTGCAATGAAAACACACAGTTTCTGGTTTGGGTCCAGCCTTGGGTTTCTTCACGAGAGGAGCAACTGCTTTGCCACTCTGCTTGGAGTTACCCTTCTTACCCTTGCCATTTTTCTTGAAACTAGTGGTTTTATTGACCATCAACACTTGATGCTCCTTCTGAATTTCAGACTCAGCGGCTTTCAGCATCGCAAACAGCTCGGCGACTGACTTGTTCATCCCGTGCATGTTATAGTTCAACACGAAGCTCTTGTAGCTAGGTGGCAATGATTGAAGAACTCTGTCAGTGATAGCCTCTGGCGGAAGGGGCATCCCTAACTCAGCCAGACGGGTGGAGTACCCAGACATTCTGAGCACGTGATCACTGATAGACCCGTTCTCCTCCATCTTGCAAGCATAGAACTTATCGGAGATCTCATATCTCTCGATCCGGGCATTCTTCTGAAAGATAAACTTCAACTCCTGGAACATCTCATATGCTCCATGACGTTCAAAACGTCTTTGAAGTCCCGGTTCTAAGCCATACAACATTGCACATTGAACTATTGAGTAATCATCAGAACGAGCCTGCCAGGCGTTCACAACGTCTAGAGACTCAACTGGAGCGGGTGGATCACCAAGCGGTGCATCAAGGACATAAGCCTTCTGGGAAGCCGTAAGGATAATCCTTAGATTACGGGCCCAGTCCACAAAGTTACTTCCATCATCTTTCAACTTAGCTTTCTCTAGGAACGCATTAAAATTCAGGGGTGCTACTGCGCGAGCCATGATCTACAACATAAATATAGCAAAGACAACTTAGACTATTGTTCTAGATAATGAGTTTAGTTAATCATATTACTTTAAAAACTCCCACTCAAATTGACATCCCTCCGATCATTCGAGTGTAACATGATCCAAATCCACCAACTCAAGTCCGATCATCACGTGAGTTGAGGTGGTTTCAATGGTGAACATCTTCATGTTGATCATATCTACTATATGACTCATGTTCGACCTTTCGGTCTCTTGTGTTCCGAGGCCATGTCTGTACATGCTAGGCTCGTCAAGTTTAACCCGAGTGTTCCGCGTGTGCAACATGGCTTGCACCCGTTGTATGCGAACGTAGAGTCTATCACACCCGATCATCACGGCGTGTCTCGAAACGACGAACTTTCGCAACGGTGCACACTTGGGGAGAACACAATTTATCTTGAAATTTAAGTGAGGGATCACCTTATAATGCTACCGTCGTCCTAAGCAAAATAAGATGCATAAAAGGATTAACATCACATGCAAATCATAAGTGACATGATATGGCCATGAACTTGTGCTTTTGATCTCCATCTCCAAAGCACCGGCATGATCTCCATCGTCACCGGCATGACACCATGATCTCCATCATCTTGATCTCCATCAACGTGTCGCCATAAGGTTGTCGCGCCGACTGTTGCTTCCACGACTATAGCTAACGTTTAGCGATAAAGTAAAGCATTACATAGCGCTTAATGATTGACACGCAGGTCATACAATAATTAAAGACAACTCTATGGCTCCTGCCAATTTCCGTACTCATCGACATGCAAGTCGTGATATTCTATACAACACATGATCATCTCATACATCACATATATCTCATCATGTAATTGGCCATATCACATCACAACATACCCTGCAAAAACAAGTTAGACGTCCTCTAATTGTTGTTGCAAATTTTACGTGGCTGCTACGGGTTTGCAAGAACCGTTCTTACCTACGCAAAACCACAACGTGGTGTAGTGATTGCTTTTTGATCTTCTAAAAGAACCCTCTTCATTGAAATCGATTCAACTAAAGTGAGAGAGACAGACACCCGCTAGCCATCTTTATGCAACAAAATTACATGTCAGTTGAAGGAACCTGTCTCGCGTAAGTGTACGCGTAATGTCGGTCCGGGCCGCTTCATCTCACAATACCGCCGAATCAAATATCAACTAGTAACGGCAAGCAATATGTATACACCCACGCCCACAACTCGTTTGTGTTCTACTCGAGATCTCATCTACGCATAGACCTGGCTCATGATGCCACTGTTGGGGAACGTTGCATGGGAAACAAAAATTTTCCTACGCACACACAAGATCTATCCATGGTGATGAGCATCTACGAGAGGGAGAGTGAATCTACATACCCTTGTAGATCGCTAAGCGGAAGCGTTTAAGAAACGCGGTTGATGTAGTCGAACGTCTCCGCGATCCAAATCGCAAGTCGTCCCTCGATCCGATCACGAACTAGCGCCGAACGGACGGCACCTCCGCGTTCAACACACGTACGGCTTGATGACGCCTTCACCTCCTCGATCCAGCGAGCGATGATGAAGTAGTGGTTGAGTTCCAGCAGCACGACGGCGTGGTGATGGTGGTGAGGAACAATCTCTGCAGGGCTTCGCCAAGCGCTACGGAGATTATGACGGAGGAACTAGAGGGTTAGGGTTGCCGCACACGGCTTGGGGAAATCTTGATGTGTCCCGTGTGCTAGCCCTGCCCCTCTATTTATATGTTGAGCCTTGGGGTCTAAACTTGGAGTAAAAGCCTCCTCCAGGTCGGTTTTGCCCGCACAAGGTCGGTTTGGCCCGCAGGGAAAGAGTCCAACTCGGATCCCTGCCGAACCGTGCACAGCCGCACACAAGCGGTAGTACCGCTTCACACAAGCGGTAGTACCGCTTCACACAAGCGGTAGTACCGCTCGGGCGGTAGTACCGCTTCACACAAGCGGTAGTACCGCTTACGCGGCAGCAAAACTACTTTTTGCACTTTCCAATACCTTGTGGGCTTTTATCCCTTGGCCCATATAAAGTGTTGATGTACCCGAACACTTCGGCAAACATCCGGAACCCCTTCCGGTGAACTCTGGAACTCTTCCGGAGATCGAAACACTATTATCACATATATCAATCTTTACCTCCGGACTCTTCCGGAGATCCTCGTCATGTCCGGGATTTTATCCGAGACTTCCGAACAACTTTCGGTCACCAACATAATAACTCAATTATACTAATCGTCACCAAACGTTAAGTGTGTAGACCCTGCGGGTTCGAGAACTATGTAGACATGACCGAGACACCTCTACGATCAATAACCAATAGCGGGACCTGGATGCCCATATTGGCTCCTACATATTCTACGAAGATCTTTATCGGTCGAACCTCTATGTCAAGGATTCAGTTAATCCCGTATGCTGTTCCCTTTGTTCTTCGGTATGTTACTTGCCCGAGATTCGATCGTCGGTATCTCTATACCTAGTTCAATCTCGTTACCGGCAAGTCTCTTTACTCGTTCCGTAATACAAGATCCTGTGGCTAACTCTTTAGTCACTTTGCTTGCAAGGCTCAATGTGATGTTGTATTACCGAGTGGGCCCTGAGATACCTCTCCGTCACACGGAGTAACAAATCCCAGTCTTGATCCATGCCAACCCAACAGACACCCTCGGAGATACCTGTAGAGCACCTTTATAGTCACCCAGTTACGTTGCGACATTTGATACACACAAGGTATTCCTCCGGTGTCAGTGAGTTGCATGATCTCATGGTCAAAGGAACAGATACTTGACATGCAGAAAACAATAGCAATAAACTGACACGATCAAATGCTACGTTTACAGTTTGGGTCTTGTCCATCACATCATTCTCCTAATGATGTGATCCCGTTATCAAATGACATCTCATGTCAATGGCTAGGAAACCTTAACCATCTTTGATCAACGAGCTAGTCAACTAGAGGCTTACTAGGGACACAGTGTTGTCTATGTACCCACACATGTATTTGAGTTTCCAATCAATACAATTATAGCATGGATAATAAACGATTATCATGAACAAGGAAATATAATAATAACCAATTTATTATTGCCTCTAGGGCATATTTCCAACAATTGTGTGCTATCATGGAGGTACGACAGTGGCCTCCAGGGGTACGGACAACCATTTGTAGGTTCATATTTTCAAATGCAATGTCATGTGATAATGCAAATGCTTCTGACATGAATGAATGCGATGCTCCTGAATCAAATAAAACAGAAGCGGGTACTGAGTTAACGAGAAGGGTACCCATCACAGTAGCAGGTTGATCCTGAACTTCTTCGATATCAATGTTGTAAGCGTGTCCACGACCATAAGCAGAAGGCCCGGTATTATAGTTGCGGGTCTGGTTGTTACCACGACCATTGCCACGGCCATTACGAGGAAGTGCCAACTGATTCTAATTCTGGCGGCAGTCCTTGGCAAGGTGACCTAGTTTGCGACACTTGAAACACAGACCATCTTCAGGACGAAGAGGAGCAGCTTGAGTTCTCGGCTGCCTCGGTGGTGGAGGAGGCAGACGGGGTGTAGCATAGGAGGGCCTTGGCGCCGGGGCAGTTGGACGGTACATGCTGTTGGGAATCCAGATCTTACGCCTTTGTCCTGAGCTCGAAGATGAGCCAATGTCACGATTGCG
This sequence comes from Elymus sibiricus, assembly GCA_039707655.1. Taxonomy (NCBI): domain Eukaryota; kingdom Viridiplantae; phylum Streptophyta; class Magnoliopsida; order Poales; family Poaceae; genus Elymus; species Elymus sibiricus. The sequence continues at coordinate 228,806,865 of CM077664.1, read as the reverse complement.
CTTCTGTGACTCCCTATGTTCCATCTGAGCGGTCTCAACCTGGATGGCCTTGTTCACCAGGGTGGCGAAGTCGGCGAAGTCATGAACAGCGAGAGCAAGCTTGAGGTCTGGGTGGAGTCCATTACGGAACTTCTCCTGTCTACGAGCATCAATTGGAATGTCCTCTTCGGCATAGCGGGGCAGGTTAAGAAACTCCCGCTGATAAGCTTCAACAGTCCTATTGCCCTGAGTGAGGTTGCGAAACTCTGTCTTCTTCCGGTCTATGATTCCCTGAGGAATGTAACGGGCACGGAATGCATTCTGGAACTCGAGCCAAGTGATGACTGTCCCAGCAGGTAGTGAATGCATGTGGGTGTCCCACCATTGAGCAGCGGGGCCCTTCAAAAAGTATGACGCAAAAGTGACAAGGCTGTCAGGGGCGACACTTGCAGACTCCATCTCGTGGGCGATGTCGCGAAGCCAGTCGTCAGCATCCAGTGGCTGTTCAGAGTTGCGGTAAGTAGTTGGGTTGAGACGCACAAACTCCTGCAGAGTTATCGCAGCAGGTTGCTGGTTCTGAGCATTCTGGTTCTGCTGCGGGAACTGAGCCATGATTCCAGTCATGAACTGACGGTTCAGCTCGAATTGCTGCATCATAGCTGCCATATAGTCTGGCGGTGGGGGGTGTTCAGGAGACTGTGTCATAGCATCATAGAGACGTGCTCGAGTGGCAAACAACTCGACGGCGAGAGCCCGGGCAGTGCGATCCAGAGCCTGAGTGCACTGAATCAAAACCTGTTGGTCGTATCGACATCGCTCGTAAGGGGCATAGACAGCTGTGTAGTATCCGGTAGCATCTCTAGCAGGTGCATACGGGATGTATCGGAACTCGGAGTCGTCCAAGCGACTATGCTCTCCACGAAGACGTGCGACAACAGAGTAGGCAGCATCATGGACTGCCATCTCAATCGTCACGTCGATACCGTGAAAAGTGTGCAACTCAGTGGCGGAGTTGTTCTGCTGATCAAAGATACGAACATCAGCATGGTACTGCTCCTGGTTGAACTCGCGGTAATCCTCGTAAACCATGTACTCGGGGTACCAGCGGTAGCCCAATCTGGTCAGGAGGGCGATGAGGACAGCTGGAAAACCAGGGGCATCACGAGCGTAAGTGCGAAGCACAAGCTGCGTCGCGGGGCGCGGCGGAAACAAGCGATCCATCTGAAACAGAGGAAATTCAAGATTGTCAAACGACAGTGAGTGCATTCTTACATCGTGCATTCAAGGAAATAATTTGCAGATAATCAAAGCTTCGGGTGGATGTGATCACGAGAACCTAAAGTCAGAGTTAGTAAAAATTTAACCCGAATAGAAGAGAGAGTAGAATCCCAGAGTAAGGAAGAGGAATAAAAGATCCTAATCCCATCCATGTGCAACGTGGGCCCGTAAGCCACACAGCACTGTTAGTAAAACAGTTTTCAACGACTAGACTCAACTTCGACCAAGGAATCGGAAGGGGGCTTCCTACAGGCAGTCGGCTCTGATACCAACTTGTGAAGCCCCTGCTCGACCGTGCACTAATCATACACGCAATTGTGCACGCTCGAGATCAGAGACTCACGGGAAGATATCACAACACAACTCTATACTCAAATTAAACATAAATCTTCATATTACAAACCAAGGGTCACGAGGACCCGGATACATAAGTCATACAAACCATAATATCTGGGTACAGACATAGTTAGTCAAGTTTGCCTTAAGAAGGCTAGCACAAACAGCGACACTGATCGAAAAGGCGAGGCCTCCTGCCTGGGAGCCTCCGAAACTACTCCTGGTCGGCTGGCTCAACCCAGTAGTACGTGCCTCCGGGACTCTCCTGGTAGTAGTCTCCTGCGGTGGCGTCTAGCTCCTGGGCTCCGTCGTTTGGTCGCAGTATCGGGTATGGGGGGAAAAGAATAGCAAAGCAACCGTGAGTACTCATCCAAAGTACTCGCAAGACTGACATCAGAACTATACTAAGTATGCCTCGGTATCAAAGGAATGGGGCTATATCTTTGGACTAAACTGCAGAATGCTGGAACAGAGGGGGAGAGGCCTAGCCTATTGAAGACTAGCATCTTGAAGCATTTCTTGCAGCATCAGAAGAGAGTAGAGCAAGATATTATATAATCAATCATATTATAGTAATGCCCTAAGATCCTTCCTCGACTACCCTGCGAGAAAGTGATCTCGAGAGCGGTAGTAACAGTTTAATATTGTGACAGTATCCATTTGTAGTTGTAGCAGATCAAGATACAACTCTGAGCGTCCTGTTACCGTGGACACGGCTATTCGAATAGATAACTTCCCTGCAGGGGTGCACTACTGTTACCCAACACGCTCGATCACATCTGGCCGGACACACTTGCTGGGTAATACCCGGCCTCGGGTGATCGACACGACGCAGTCCTACCTAGGCTCAGCAGAGAGGTCAACACGTCGGTCTAAATCCTAAGTGCAAAGGGGTCTTGGGCCATCGCCCTTTGCACTCCTGCGCGTTGCGTGGCAAGTCGGGGCCCAGGCGCGACACTATATAAACAAGTGACATAACCAGCCCACCCCAACAATCAGGCCGCATCTCTGAGCTGTGACATCTGAAGAGCTTTCGGCTGATACTACGACGTAGAGGGTCCCATAACCATTATCCCACATGGTGGTAGTGCGTATAGGGCCAACGACCCACTCAGATCAAATACCCAAATCCGTTAAGCATGTTTAGTAACTCGCAGAGACGAACAGGGTTCCTGTCGCTCCGACTTGGTATCACATGACGCGCGGGTGCTCTTGGAGCCGACCCGTCTTTAATGTTATTCTCTCGCGGGCACCCTTGGGGCCAGCCCGACTTTAACAGTTTAAGTAATGCAGTAGTGTAAACATTTTCGCGATCACACCCAGAGTGATCACGGCCCGGTAACAAGCATGGCAAACGGACAAGGGTGAAGGGCCACAGATGAAACAGCAGCATAGCTAACTAAGCATCATGGGATAGTAGGTAATGTATCAGTAGCAGGCGACAAAATCAGGCCATGCATCGGAATAGGAGCTATCGGAACAACAACAGAATCAATACTAATGCAAGCATAAGAGAGAAGGAATGGGCGATATCTGATGATCAAGGGGGTTTTGCTTGCCTGGAAGCTCAGCTGAAGGGGTCTGGTCGTCGGCGACGTCGTCCTACACAGCGGTGTCGTCGACAGTCTCGGGGGCTATCGAGAGAGAAGGAGGGGGAAGAAACAATAAATACACGGCAAAAATGAAACAGCGATGCATGACATGCCTAAATGACATGCAGATGTGATATATTGCCTAACTAATTGTTTTAGTTAATTTAGAAATTTATTTGGATTTATTTTATTAAGGTCATGCACTATTCATTTATTGCAAACAGGCAAAAAGTTCCATGTTCGGTATGTTAGAGGGGTGTGGCAGGTATGTGGGTAGGTTATTCGGATTCTACACATTTATCTGATCGTTTTTCATATATAAATTATTTTCATCCGAGTTACGGTTTAAAAGATATGATTTTTCAAAGTTTTAATCATTTTCTGGAATTTCTGAAATTATTTAATTTAGAATTATCCGAAACAGTAAATGGTGACGTCAGCATGACATCAGCACTGCGTCAGCAGTCAACTCTGGCTGACCAGAGTCAACCCTGACAGGTGGGACCCATCTGTCATAGACTGTTTAGACTTAACAATGGTTAATTAAGTTAAATAGGCTAATTAGCAGGTGGGACCCATTAGTCAGTGACTAATTAACTAATTAATTTAATTAACAATTTAACTAATGTTTTATTTATTTATAAAAATCAGTTAATTTAGGCTGGACCCACAAGTCAGTGGCTGGGCCAGCCCAGTCAGCGGGTTGACCCAGTCAACTGGTCAACCGGGCCCAGTGGTCAGTGGCACGGGGGCGAGCCACGTCGGCGCGACGCTGGACGCCGGCGTTTGGACGGCGGCTCACCGGCGGCGAGGCTCCGGCGACGCAGAACACGGCAGGGAGGCTCGGGTTTTGTACTCCGGCCACCAAATCGAGCGCGGAAGGCCGGGATCGAACGAGCGCGGAGTGCCGCATCTCGTGGTGGCGGTGGTTCGCACGGGGATGGCCGCAAACGGCGCCGGCGGCTTCGGGTGGTGCTCGGGTTCGTCGTTGCAACGCGCGCGCGTGCAAACTAAGTAGCGGGGCGGCATCTACGGGGTCCCAGGGGCACGCTAGCGCGGTCGGGCGAGGCCGAAACGGCTCGGGAGCACGAGGACGGCAGCAATGGCGGCGGCCGGAGCTCGGCTTCGTGGGTGAGCTAGCTAGGCGACGCAACGGCGACGAGAGAGAAGGGGAGGAGGCGGAGGCTCACCGGGAGCGTGTAGATGAGCAAGATGGGCTCGGGGGAGGGGTTGAGGCGGCGAATCGACGGCGGCGACGCGGGCGGCCGAAGGTTGAAGACGACGGCGTGCAGCTCGACGTGGGGGCTCCGAGCTCGAAGCAGTCGGGGCAGAGGGAGTAGTCGAGGACGGCGGTGACGATGGACACGGCGGAGTGGCGATCGGGGCACAGTGGCCGCGGGATCGAGCGGCGGCGACGAGGGAGCTCTCGGGCGAGGAGAGAGAGAGAGCGAGGGGAGGAAGAAAAGATCTGGGAAGGCGGCAAGGGTTGCCAGGGGGGCCTTCTTATCCACCCCCATCTCCTGTAGCGACGCGGGCTGCCGGGCGCGGCGGGAACGGCTCGTCGGCGACGTGCGCGGTCGGGCGCGTTCAACGGAGGAGGAGCGGTAAGAAGGAGGAGAACGAGGTGGGCTGGGCCTGGCGCGGGTGACTTAGGCCCAGTAGCGCGGCCTTTTCCCTTTTCTTTCTTTTCTTCTCTGCTTTCTCTTTTCTTTTTTGTTTTGCAAAATGTGTGGCCTCTAATTGACTTTTGTAAAATAGGTGACTTAGCTCAATATTTACAGTGCATTATTTAACACTGCTAGAAAAAGGTTTGGAGTCCAGATCTTTTCATTTGAATTTTTAGTAATCAAAAAGGCATTAAATATTGTTGTTATGGTTCTGTTTTAGGATGTTAGAGTCCTTTAGGTAATTCAATTAATGTTGATTATATTTTTATAATTGCTCCTGAATTATTTGCAATATTATGAATATTTTAGTTTTCAAATTTGAACAACTTTTATTTTCACTTTAGTTTGAATTTCAATCTGAATTGGAATTTGAAATGAGATATGATGCAAATGATGATTAAGCATTGTTAAGCATGATGACTTGGCATTATCAGAGGTGATCACTGTAGCTATTACATGGGGATGTTTCATGCTCTTGAACCTATGTGAGAGCCACACATACCTCCATGTATCTCCGCCAACAGCTTTAGTCCATCTTCTCGGCAAATACACTTCAATTTCACACCGTTTGGTCTCTTTCTATGTAGAATGTTATCCATAAACTGATACATACTTGACTGACGGGCTACTTTCTAAGCTTCTTCTTGGTCATCGGAAAGTTCTCCTGTTTGAAGGAAATGAACTATGTGCTGCGCCCAAGTTGGAGCTTATGGCTCGACGACAAGGACTAAAGGCATCTCTTCGGCCGTGGGAGCGCTTGCCTCAACGACAAGAGCCCGAGGCTCTGCGCGAAGCCGCTGCTCATCGACAGTCGTGTCGTTGTCCCCGACAACCTCCTTGTCGGCGGCTTCTGGGAGCTCTACCGGAAAATACTTGCCGATGTTCAACTTTCTTCTCTTGTTCGCCTGCGTTGATGGAGTGACTAATGGTTGATTCAAATGGAGTACAAAAGTTTCCGGTTCCATAGGAAGCTTTTGAGCAGCACACTTTGACAGGTGATCAGCAATGCTGTTTTCCGCACGAGGAATGTGCTCTGTTTGCAATCCGTCAAAGTGCTCTTCCAATTTCCTCACTTCTTTCATATAAGCTTCCATCAACGGGCTCTCATAATCTTTGTTGACTTGCTTTACAACAAGCTGCGAGTCACCACGGATGATCAATTTTCTGATTCCAAGGTCCACTGCGATCCTAAGACCGGCAAGGAGCCCTTCATACTCAGCAGTGTTGTTTGTAGCTTTCTCCCTGGGAAAGTGCATTTGGATTACGTACTTGAGATGCTCTCCGGTGGATGCGACAAGCAGCACTCCGGCACCGACGCCTTACAACGAGAAGGCACCATCAAAGTACATGATCCATTCTTTAGCTGTTTCTTTGCCGGGGAGAGCTGATTCTTGAATCTCTTCGTCTTGCGTTGGCGTCCATTCTGCAATGAACTCCGCCAAGGCTCTGCTCTGAATAGTTGAAGTGCTTTTAAACTTGAGTGCAAAGCTCGACAACTCCAACGCCCACTCCACTATCCTGCCAGTTGCATCTAGATTTCTCAAAATGCGCTGTAGCGGAAAGCGAGTGACGAAGGTAATCTCATGTGCTTGAAAATAGTGGCGCAGCTTTCTCGAGGCCATGAGGAGACCGAAAAGCAATTTTTGCACACCAGAATACCTTGACCTAGCCCCTTGCAAAAGGGAGCTTACAAAGTAAACTGGGCGCTGCACCAACTTCTTCTTGGGCACCATCTGTTAATCTGCTTCATTTGCTTGCACTGCTTCCGATTTGTCGGCACCAGACTTTGCCGGAGAAGGTCCCGGCTTGTCGCTTGGCGGGCTTGCCGCTGCTGCTTCTTCTTCATCAACTTCCCTCTGTGCCACTAATGCAACACTGACCACTTGATTTGTTGCCGCCAAATATAGTAGCAACGGTTCTTGTGGCTTAGGCGCAACTAGTGTTGGCGCAGAGAAGAGGTATCTTTTCAAATCCTACAGTGCGGCCTCCGCTTCCGGAGTCCATTTCATTGGACCTGCCTTTTTCAAAATCTTGAAAAACGGCAAGGCGCGCTCCGCAGACTTTGAAATGAACCTACTCAACGCGGCCACACAGCCAGCAAGACGCCGCACATCCTTGACGCGCTTGGGTGCTTCGATTTGCTCAATGGCTTTGATCTTGTCGGGATTTGATTCAATTCCACGTTGATATACAAAGAACCCAAGAAGCTTGCCGGATGGAACGTCAAACACACACTTCTCGGGGTTGAGCTTCAGATTGATCTTGCACAAATTTGCAAATGTCTCTTCTAGATCTTGAATGAGAATTGATTTGTCCTTGGTTTTGACCACTATATCATCCATGTATGCTTCCACATTTCTGTGTAATTGGGGCTGAAAACCGATTTGGACAGCTCTTGCAAAGGTTGAACCAGCACTCTTTAATCCGAAAGGTATACGCACGAAGCAGTATGTACCACATGGAATAATGAATGCAGTTTTCTCCACATCCTCCTTGGCCATAAAAATCTGATGATGACCAGAGTAAGCATCAAGAAAGGAGAGTAAATCGCAGCCGGCAGTAGAGTCAACAATTTGATCTATGCGCGGCAAAGGGAAAGGATCCTTTGGACATGCTTTGTTGATATCAGTATAGTCAATACAAAGTCTCCATTTTCCATTTGCTTTGCATACTACAACAGGATTTGCCAACCACGTTGGATGTAGCACGCCTCTAACTAAACCAGCTGCTTCTAGTTTTTTTTATCTCTTCGGCGATGAACTACTGCCGTTCCAAAGCTTGCTTCCTGACCTTCTGCTTGACGGGCCGAGCATGAGGACAAACAACAAGGTGGTGCTCAATTACCTCCCTGGGAACGCCGGGGATGTTAGATGGTTGCCATGCAAACACATCGACATTCGCCCGCATGAAGGCAATGAGCGCGCTTTCCTATTTGCTGTCAAGGGAGGCACTGACGGTGAAGGTACCACCCGTGCCGTCCTCCTTTGTCGGCACCTTCTTGGTTGCTGGTGGAGTAGCCTTGGACTTCTTGGCGGTAGAGCTCTCCAGTAAATTCTCAACGGGCGCGCAGCACTCCGAAGAGGTGTGCTTCCCGGAAGACTTATCAGAAGTCTTGCCGCTCTTCTTGCTCTTCTTCTTCTCGTTGGCGGGAGCAGGTGCTTTGGCGGTAGATGCTGCAACCGCTTCTCTGTACATCTTGTCGACGCACATAACTGCATCCTTCTTGTCGGAGTTGATGGTGATGACACCCATCGGCCCTGGCATCTTCAATGTGTTGTAAGCATAGTGGGATGCTGCCATGAATTTCGCCAAGGCTGGGCGGCCAAGAATTCCATTATATGGCAAGGGGATGTTAACAACATCAAAAATAACTTTCTCTGTTCTGTAATTCAGTTCCCCGCCAAATGTCACCAGCAATGTGATCTTCCCCTTGGGCTAACTTCTTCCCGGGTTTACCCCTTGAAACGTGCCTGTTTTCTCGAGTTCCTCGTCAGGAATCTGCAGCCTCTTGATAACTTCTGGTGAAATCAACTTCAGACTAGCCCCACCGTCAACTAACATTTTCGTGACCTGGAGGTTGCGTATTGTTGGTGAAACCAACAACGGCAAGCACCCGACCGCAGTTGTGCGATCAGGGTGGTCCTCGGTATAAAAAATGATAGGCGTGTGTGACCATTTGAGTGGCTTTGGGGCGCCTATTACCGGTTCCGCTGCATTGACCTCACGAGCCCACTGCTTGAGTTGGCGGTGAGAGGAGTGCAAAGATGCGCCTCCGTCAATGCACAAAGCCTTAGTTGCTTTCTGGAATTCCTGCTCACTGGACTCTCCGTTGTCCTCCTCATCACTTCCATCATCTTCCTCTTTCTTTTCACGGCCTCTAGCAGGCTTCTCTTTTTCTGCTTGGCCTTGCCGCGGCGGCTTCCTCGACACCCACGACCTCTCTTGCCAGATCCGCCAGCACCATCCTGGCCCTTCTCCTTGTCGCGCTTTTCATATTCAGCTTTTTGTTTCTCGGCAAGTTGCTCAACCTGCCAGCACTCTTGGAGATCGTGACCCTTAGTGCGGTGAATCTTGCAATAAGGCCCGTTAGACTTACCGGCCTTCTCATTTGCCGCCGCCTCCTGACAAGCGGCGCATACAGCAGCCTCCTTGCCGGAGTTCTCTGTCTTGGCTTTCTTGGCGGACTCAGAGTTGCCGGTACCCTCGACGGCCATAACAGTTTTGCCTTTGCGCTTCCTGTTGCACTTTCGGCCTTTTCTTTTTCGGGGTGGCGGCGTCGTCGTCTTCCGAGTCGACTTCTACGCCCGCATCTTCCCCAGGGAGCCTCCTCCCTTCTTCAGCTCGTGCACACTTATCCGCCAACGTATAGAGCTCGTTGATGGTCTTCGGCAGCTTGATGTTCATCTTCTCCCGCATCCTTCGATTGCGCACATTCGTGTGAAAGGCGGCAATGACGGCTGCGGGGTGCACATCTAGAATGTTACGGTGGACGCGGCGGAACCTCTGGATATACTTGCGCAAAGATTCACCATCTCTTTGCGAGATCACTTGCAGGTCGCTGGGCTGACCGGGAGCCTTATGGCCTCCGATGAAAGCACCAACAAACTCATTGCAAAGATCAGACCATGAGGAAATGAAGTTCTCCGGCAAGTTCATCAGCCAAGATCTCACGTTGGGCTTGAGCACCAACGGAAAGTAGTTGGCGAGGATCTTCTCGTCTCTTCCCCCGGCAGCTTGCACAGCAATCGTGTAGATGCCTAAGAATTCTTACGGGTTCAGCTTGCCGTCGTACTTCTCTGGTAATTCCGGCTTGAAGGCCCGGACGGACGACCAGCGGACTTGCTGCAGCTCGCGAGTGAAGGCAGGGCACCCGACCTCGTAAGGCAAGTACCCGCCAGCCTCGGGCGGAGGCTCATCAACGACTGGGCCGTTGCGCGTGTCGGATTAACGGCGCGCCTCCCGGCGTCGTTCGATGGTAGTACGGCCATCCTCCACCCGCCTATCTTGCAGCACTCGCCACTGATCTTGCCGCGCTCGCGGATCCGAAGAGGCCATCGACATCTCGTCAGGCTCGAAGGATCGTTGAGTTTGTCGCGGTTGCTGTTGATGCTGTTGCCGCGGAGGTGATTGCACCGTTGGTGCAGCACCTTCAACACGGCCACCAGTTGGAGCTACTGGTGCTATATGCGGACGCTGAGATGGTCCTGCTTGCTGTGATTTGCTAGCTTCGGCAAATCCAATGAGGCTTTGGATGGTGGCTCTCCACTCATCCATCTTGTCTGCTGCCGGAGGAAAGTTCAACAGCATCTGGGCTCGTGCCATCGCCTCTGCTGCTGTGGCTGGCATGGCCGGAAGTGAAGAACGCGACGTCGCTCTACTCCTGGCAGAGCCAGTAGGAGCGCCATTGTGATCTTGCTGCCGCAGCACATGCTCAGCAGCGGGCTGTCGTGGCGAAGGTGGTGCCTGAGGATCTGGAACTTGATCGACAGGTGTCTTGCCATGCGGTCGCCGTCGCCCTGGATCGTCAACGCCGCTCGGAGTCACGCTGCGCCCATCATGCGACGGGTGCGGTGTATGTCTTGATGCAGCATCTCTGGACGTCGCCGCGGCGGGATCTTGACTTATGCCAGCCCGGGCATTGTTGCTCCGGTGGTTGCGCTCATCAGCGCGTCGAGGAGGTGGGAGTCGTCCGTCCGCACCGCCTGCGCCGCTGCGACTTTGCTCGCCAAAGGGTCGAGGAGGTTGGCTGCCTCCAGCGCCTCCGCCTCCTGCTCCGACCACAATGGGCATGGCGACCGCGCCGCCTGCGCCGGTCGTGCCAACCGCGGCATCCACACCGCCCGTGTTGGCTGCACCGCCTGCGCTGCCTACGGATACATGCGAAGGAACTTTGGAAGTGGAAGGAGCCGTCATCGTGATGCCCTTCTTGGGAGCCATCGATGACGAAGAAGATGGTGATGAAGCTAATGAAACTGACGCGCAATCTGTTGATTCAGGTTCGCGCAAGCGATTCCCCTACCTGGCACGCCAAAGATGTCGTGCGTACGACCATCTATGGGGCCATCTAGCCCCTTTGCAGTTCGACTAGGGGAATGCGCAAGCACAAAGAGCAGAATCAGCAGAGAACGCAAAGATTTTTACCCAGGTTCGGGCCACCGTGAGGTGTAAAACCCTACTCCTGCTTTGGTGTATTATATGTGGAGAGCTCAAATACAAGGAGCGCTTCGTCCCGGCAAGGAGCAAAGGGAAGCAGCTACGCATGCAAAGTGAGCTAGAGTGTCTAAGGATCGATCCTTGTAAAGGTTGCCCTGGCCCTCCTTTTATAGCTCAAGGGGTAACCACAGTGGCAAAACAGTCATTACAAATTGATTAGATAGCAAACAGTGCTATCATACCTAACTCTGCCGGTTTAGGACAAAAGCATTAAATGCGCTGTTAGGTGTCATGTGGAGGAGGAGCCCCGGCAAAGTTCCTGCACCGCTCGCCCAGCTACCTCATATTATCTTGACACGCCTCCTGGACGGGTGTCATTAAAGTTAAATCTCCTTCCAGCAAGGTGACACGTGCCCCGACAAATCTCACCAAACCGCCTGCGCGGTCGACACCTCACCGATTAGCGACTGGCTGCTCGGTGAGGTGGAGCGCTGACGAGCTGGCGAAAGCTTGCCGGCACGGAGCGTGCCGGGCCTTCATCTTGCCGGCTCAAATCTTGCCGGCGAGTAATGCCTTCATCTTCAGTACTACTACCTCCGTTCCGAAATATAGGTCGTTGGGGACCTTGTTCCGACCAGGTGAAAACGTGCAAATTGACCTTAATACCCCAAGTTCAGATTTTGAATTTGATCGTCTTCTACCTCTGCCCGTCTTCTACCTCCGCCCCCATCTCCGCCCCCCTCCCCCTCCACCTCCACCTCCGTCCCCGCCCCCACCTCCACCTTCGGCCAGGCGTCCAGGCACTCCAGTACACCCAGGCAGAGGCGTCCTCCTCTCCCAGGCGCTCCTCCTCTCCCAGGCCCAGGGGCTCCTCCTCGAGCGCGCCCAGGTGCTGGCCTCTTCGTCGCCCGTGCCCAGGTGTTGGGCTCTTCCTCGCCCGCGCCCAGGTTGAGGCTCGGCTGCTGCCCAGGTTCATCTCCTCTGCTCTGCTGAAACTAACTCCATGAGATCACTGCAAGCACACACAATTTGATGATCATAGACTGAAACACTGCAAGCAGAAACAATTTGATGGTCATCATAAAACAATTTGATAATTTGAAGAAAACAACCGTAGAGATGGAAGAAAACACAAACAGTATTACTGAGAAAATACAATAGATCCTGGAGCAAAGAACAGACAAATTTGATGATCACTGCAAGCACAAACAACTCCAATCAAGTACTCTTGGAGTGATCATAGACTATGGAGATCACTGCAAGCACAAACAATTTATGAACTTATTTTTAATCAGGAGAAAACGAGAGACACCAGGTTGCCCACTCAGACCCCTTCCCAAATTTGATGATCATAGACCCCTTCACAAACAATTTATGAAGTTGCCCACTCAGTACATGAAAGCAAGCTAAAAAATGAGTAGGATACTGCTGATTGAGAAATGACTGATGCTATTGAGCATAGCTACAAGACAAAATGAGAATACATACTGAAAACTGATGGTACAATTATGTTACTGCTGAGTGAGAAAGGCAGACTGTACAATTATGTTACTCACTAGAGGACTGATTACTCCCTTTGTTCTTTTCCCTGTACATAATAACTGTCACTGGAGTACTCAGGAGTGTAGAAATGGAGTAGATGTCTAACAGCAACATCAAGATGCGCAAAAACACAAAAATGAACTACTCAGGAGTGTAAAAATGGAGTAGATGTCTAACAGTAACTGTCGCTGATTGGATCACTGGAGCACTAAAAACTGATGGTACCTTTGTTCTTTTCCCTGTAAAAATGATACAGTAATTTCTTGTTCTTCCCTGAAGAAGTGTTAGTACCTTGTTCTTTCCTGAAAAGGTAAAAAAGCAAATCAGCACTGAGAAGGTACTGTATTTTACAAAGTGATATCCTGCAGAAAAACAACTTCCATATTTACAAAAACACAGAGCAAATTTACACAGTGTATTACTCCAGTGACACAGAGTAAAACATAGAGTAAAACCTACAAATTGTAGTGACAACAAAAATAAAAACATAAACACTGACAAACTGACTGCTCACAGTTAATAAGTTAATACTCCATGCCTGAAATCATCTAGCAGAACAAGACAGTGAGCAATATAAATGCATTTGCACCAGAACCCAAGAACAAGCTTTGAATGTACTCCAGCTTGCTTAATTAATACTCATTTCAAGCTACACAAGCTCATGTGCTTGCATCTTGCACCATTTGAATAATTGCAGAGAAGAGAGAAGAGAGGAGTAGAAGAGCAAGCAGAGAAGAGGCCTCCCACCTCCTTTAGTGCGGCGCCGTTGTGTTTGGTATTGATGATACCGAGGCCTCCCACCTCCTTTGGTGCACATATAGTACTCCAGTGGACCATGTGGTACTTCTGCTTTCCCAGTTCTTTGCCCCGAAAGAACCGGGATCGGACCGAGTCAAATTTAGCATGGACACCATCCTGGAGCAAAAAGAATCCCATCACGAACATCGGCAGACTAGATAGACATGAGTTGATCAAAGTTGTTTTCCCACCCATGGATTGATATTTTCCGACCCAAGGCTCCACACGCTGGGCCACCCGGTCGGTAATAAAGAGGAAATCCTCAATGGTTAAGTGCTTGTTTGTTAACGGCATTCCAAGGTATTTGATCGGTAGGGATCCTAGCCGACAGTTCAGAATATGGGCTGCCCTCAGACGTTCCTCCAGGTCCCCTTTGGTGACATAAACCTTACTCTTGTCATAGTTTATTTTCAGCCCCGACATTGATTCGAAACACATGAGCAGGAACTTCAGATTAGCCAAGCTAACAGGGTCATTCTTGATGATAATAAGCGTATCATCAGCATATTGCAGATGGGTGATTCCCCCTTCCATGAGCTCGGGGAACACACCTTGGATCTGGCCGACCCTCCTAGCACCCTCTAGGATAACCGCTAGAGCTTCGACAATAATATTAAAGAGAAGCGGGGAGACGGGGTCCCCTTGTCTGACCCCTCTCGAGTTTCTAAAGTAGGGACCCGGTTCCCCATTAATGTTGATAGCCGTTTGACCGCCGCGCACCATCTGCATGATCCAACTCAGCCACAATGGTGAGAATCCTTTCAATCTCATAACTTCCTCCAAAAAAACCCAGTTGACACTATCGTATGCCTTCTCGAAGTCTAGCTTGAGAATGACATAGCTCTCACTTTGTTGCTGCAATTTGAACAGTAAACATGTTAAATTACTCCTACTGCCTGTTGCTGCATCTATACCAACAGTAAACAGTAGGTTCATTTGCAAAATTAAGAGGAACAAGCTACTCCAAATTTGAAATTTGTAGAGGTAACACTGCCAACTCTAGAACAGCAGGGTACCTACTCCTAAATCTCTTTGCTGGAACAGCAGGGTATCTACTCCTACTCCAGCTCAACTAATTTTACTGAATTTTGACTGCATTACAAATTTCAGAGTTCAAAGTTCAAATACACATCTTACTGAATTTTACTCCATCTTACTGAATGCAACCACTAACTAATCCTACTCCATCCATCCATCCAGCCTCTGGAGTACAGTCAAGCTGGAGTACACATCTTACTGAATTTTACGCATCCACTAACTAATCCTATTCCAGCCTCTGGACTTCTGGAGTACAGTCAAGCTGGAGTACAAGAAAAATCCCCATTGGCCTCACGAAGCTAAACTGGACTGAAGCTATATTGAACTGGAGTAATTTGTACAGACTGAGTAAATCTCTGGTGCGGGAGTAATTTGTACAGATGCGGGAGTAATTTGTATAGACTGAAGCTAAACTGGACTGAAGCAAGCACAAGCATTCATTACAGCAAGCTCAAGCATCAAACAAACCTCACGGCGTCGTCGTCGTCGTCGTCGGGGAAGTCATGCGGCATCCAGATGCGGCTCCAGCTCCTCCCGCTCGGGCTCCAGCTCCTCACGCCGCCGTCTTCACGCCCGCGCCCGCGCCGCTCCAGCTCCGCTTCAGCGCCTCCTTCATGCCTCTCCACAAAGCAGATCTAGCACCAGCGCACGCCTCCTCCTCGCCCAGCAGCGCGTTGCCAGTGCATAAAAATTGCAGCTTTGTGTATCTGCCGCAGGCGGGTTAGCGGTGCGAGATGAATTAGGGTGGTGGGGAGCGGTGAGAGATGAATCAGGGTGGTGGCGGCAGTGCGGAGCAAGATGCCGGCGAGAGGGAGAGAGAGGGTGCATCGACGGGGAGAGGGCGGCGTCGCGCGAGAGAGAGAGAGGCGACTGGTGGGCGGCGCCACGCGAGAGAGAGAGAGGCGACTGGTGGGCGGCGCCACGCGAGAGAGAGGGGAACGTGTCAGTCAGAGGGTAGAATGGGAAACTCGGGAAATTTCGTAGCCGAAATTTTGTTGTTCAGATCGTTAAACGAACTGCATTTGAGGGAGTAGTCAAGTACTTATCTATGCTTTGTCTTGATCTTCTTCCCAATAGCTTCTGCAACTGGGTTTTGAATTTTGATCTTGGTAAATTCCGGCAAGTCTGGCCATCAAGAAGGCTGCTACTGTCTGTGCATAAGTCAAGGTATAAAATACTCATGTTTTATACACCGACAATTAAAAAGGAAGATAGTCTTATATCGACGCGGCTAATCAACGGGCTATGGAGATGCCCATCAATTGATGTCAATGTGGGTAGTAGGGATTGCCATGCAACAGATACACTAAGAGTTATAAGTGTATGAAAGCTCAAAATAAAAACTAAGTGGGTGTGCATCCAACTTGCTTGCTCATGAAGACCTCGGTTATTTGAGGAAGCCCGTCATC
The DNA here is from genome assembly GCA_039707655.1 of Elymus sibiricus. Lineage (NCBI taxonomy): Eukaryota > Viridiplantae > Streptophyta > Magnoliopsida > Poales > Poaceae > Elymus > Elymus sibiricus. Next base: position 228,791,073 of record CM077664.1, on the reverse strand, counting down.
GGAATATACAAGCCAAGTTCTATAATGAAAAATTCCCACTAGTTTATGAAAGTGACAACATAGGAGACTCTCTATATGAAAAACATGGTGCTACTCTGAAGCACAAGTGTGGAAAATGATAGTAAACATTGCCTCATCCCGACTTGTGGGGGAATCACAGTCTCCATCATTCTTTTCTCACTGGGACGATGCTCTAATAATGATGATCATCACACTTTTATTTACTTACAACTCAATATTACAACTCAATACTAGAACAAATATGACTATATAAATGCCTCTGGCAATGTATCAGGATGTGCAATGATGCTAGCGTAACATGTATGAAAATGATGACTGAGCCACAAATACTATGTCAGCTATATGATCATGCAAAGCAATATGACAATGGTGATGTGTGTCATATAAAAAGAACGGTGAAAGTTGCATGGCAATATATCTCGGAATGACTATGGAAATGCCATGATAGGTAGATATGGTGGCTATTTTGAGAAAAATATAAAGAGGCTTATGTGTGATAGAGCGTATCATATCACGGGGTTTGGATGCACCGGCAAAGTTTGCGTCGACTCTCGAGGAGAGAAAGGGCAATGCACGTTACCGAAGAGGCTAGCAAATTGCGGAAAGGTGAAAGTGCGTATAATCCATGGACTCACATTAGTCATAAAGAACTTACATACTTATTGCAAAAGTCTATTAGCCCTCGAAGCAAAGTACTACTACGCATGCCCCTAGTGGGATAGATTGGTAGGAAAAGACCATCGTTCGTCCTCGACCGTCACTCATAAGGTAGACAATCAATAATAAATCATGCTCCAACTTCATCACACCAAGGACTATACGTGCATGCTTCGGGAATCACAAACCTTAACATCAATATTCTTACTAAACCACAATCATTCACTAGTACCTCCCATATATTACCATCTTAATATCGCAAAATTATTGCAAGGAATCAAACTTATCATATTCAGTGATCTACATGAAAGTTTTTATTATATCCCTCTTGAATACCTATCATGTTAGGACCAAATTCATAACCCGTGAATATTACCATTGCTATTTATTAGACTCTCAAAAAGATATAAGTGAAGCATGAGAGCGCAACTATTTCTTTAAAATATAACCACCACCGTGCTCTAAAAAATATAAGTGAAGCACTAGAGCAACTGCCTAGCTCAAAAGATATAAGTGAAGCACATAGAGTATTCTAACAAATCACGATAAATGTGTGTCCCTCTCAAAAAGGTGTGTTCAGCAAAGATGATTGTGGCAAACTAAAAAGCAAACAAAGGAAAGAAAACTATGGCACAAGACGCTCCAAGTAAAACACATATCATGTGATGAATAAAAATATAGCTCCAAGTGATATACCGATAGATTGTAGACGAAAGAGGGGATGCCATCCGGGGCATCCCCAAGCTTAGAAGCTTGGGTCTTCCTTAAATATTACCTTGGGGTGCCTTGGGAATCCCCAAGCTTAGGGTCTTGCCGCTCTTTATTCCTTCATCCATCGTGATCTCACCCAAAACTTGAAAACTTCAGCACACAAAACTCAATAGAAACCTCGTGAGATTCGTTAGTATAACAAACAAATCTTAAACTTTAGGTACTATTATAAATCGATTCATATTTAATATTGGCATAATGCTACTGTACTCCAACTTTCCCATGGCTTATACCCCCCGATACAACCCATAGATTCATCAAAATAAGCAAACTATGCAACAAAAACAGAATCTGTCTAAAACAGAACAGTCTGTAAAGATCTATTTAAAAGCTATACTTCTGCAACTCCAAAAATTCTGAGAAATTACGAAAACGTAGACAATTCATATAGCAATACTATGTAAAATATTCATAATTATTTCTCGCTCCAGTATAGAACCAAAAATGCAACACTGGATTCAAAACTTTCTGTTTTCAAACAGCATCAATTATACTATCATCCAAATCATCGCAAAGGCATTACTTGGCACAAACACTAATTAAAAGATAAAAACACAATCATAAAAAAAGCTAAAATTTTGTTTGCACACAAAAAGTAAAAAAACAAAAGATAACTATTGGGTTGTCTCCCAACAAGCTTTTTCTTTATAGCCACTAAGATAGGCTTCGAGATTTTAATGATGCTCACATAAAAGATAAGAATTGAAGCACAAAGAAAGCATCATATAGCATGTAACAAACATATTTAAGTCTAACATACTTCCTATGCATAGGCAAGCAAACAAATTATCAAGACAAGAAGTATCTAGCATATGCAAGGAAGAAGAACAAAACATTAACAATTTGAACTTCAAGAGAGGTAATTGAGTAACATGAAAATTTCTACAACCATATTTTCCTCTCTCATAATAATTACATGTAGGATCATAGTCAAATTCAACAATATAGCTATCATATAAAATATTCTCTTCCACATGCATAAAAGTTTTATAATCTTCCAAGATAGTGGGATTAACATCAACTAAAGTCATGACCTCTCCAAACCCACTTTTATCAATAATTTCATAAGATTGGACACTCTCCAAACTAGTGGGATTATTATTACCTAAAGTTGACACTCTTCCAAACCCACTTTTAATATTATTGCAAACATTATTATCAATAACATATTCATCATGAGGCTTAATTAAATTTTCAAGATCATAAAAAGCATTATCACCCCAATCATGATCATTGCAATAAGTAGTGGACATGATAAAATTATCATCCCCAAGCTTGTAGCTTTGCATAGTATTAGCACAATTGACATTAATAGAGTTTATAATAACATCATTGCAATCATGCTTTTCATTCAAGGAGCTATCATGAATCATTCTATAAATTTCTTCTTCTAACACTTCATCACAATTTTCAGATTCATAATTTTCAAGCAAAACTTCATAAAGATAATCAACTGCACTCAACTCTCTAACAATTGGTTCATCATAATTGGATTGTTTGAAAAGATTAGCAAGTGGATGAGGATCCATATGTCTATATTTTTATTTTCATTGAGTCACACAATTATAGCAAGCATGCAAACGAGCAAATAGAATTTTTTTTGTGATTTTGTAAATTTTGTTTTAGAAGTGGGGGAGATGAAAATGAGAGACAAATGCAAATAAAAAGGCAAATGAAATTAAGAGCAAGTAGATGATAGTTTATGCAAAGGTACTTGATAGGTTTTGGTGATGTCTCCCCGGCAACGGTGATACGTCTCCGTCGTATCTACTTTTCCAAACACTTTTGCTCTTGTTTTGGCCCCTAATTTGCATGATTTGAATGGAACTAACCCGGACTGACGCTGTTTTCAGCAGAATTGCCATGATGTTGTTTTTGTGCAGAAAATCAAAGTTCTTGGAATTGGATGAAACTTTCTGGACATTTTTTATTGAATATATAAAAAATATTGGCATCAAGAACTACTAGAGGGGGGCCACCCAGTGCCCACGAGGCACCAGGGCGCGCCACCCCCCCCCCCCCAGGCGCGCCCTGGTACCTCGTGGGGCCCACGTGGCTCCGTCTGACCTATTTTCAACGCTATAAATTCAGTTTTCCGGAGAAAAAAATAAGAGAGGAAGTTTTATTGCGTTTCACGATACGGAGCCGCCGCCACCTCCTGTTCTTCATCGAGAGACCAGATCTGGAGTCCGTTCAGGGCTCCGGAGAGGGGGATCTTCCGGCATCGTCATCATCAACCATCCTTCATCACCAATTTCATGATGCTCACCGCCGGGAGTGAGTAATTCCTTCGTAGGCTTGCTGGACGGTGATGAGTTGGATGAGATTTATCATGTAATCGAGTTAGTTTTGTTAGGGCTTGATCCCTAGTACCCACTATGTTCTGAGATTGATGTTGCTATGACTTTGCTATGCTTAATCCTTGTCACTAGGGACCGAGTGCCATGATTCCAGATCTGAACCCTTTATGTTTTCATCAATATATTTATGTTCTTGATCCGATCTTGCACGTTGTATGCACCTGCTACGTGTTATGATCCGCATACCCCAAGGTGGCAATAATTGGGATTCTTTCCGGTGATTGCCGTAGTTTGAGGAGTTCATGTATTCACTAAGTGTTAATGCTTTGTTCCGGTTCTCTATTAAAAGGAGGCCTTAATATCCCTTAGTTTCCTTATGGACCCCGCTGCCACGGGAGGGTAGGACAAAAGATGTCATGCAAGTTCTTATCGCAAGCACGTATGACTACATACGGAATACATGCCTACATTACATTGATGAATTGGAACTAGTTCTGTGTCGCCCTAGGTTATAATTGTTACATGATGAATGTTATCCAACGAATATCACCGATCCAATGCCTACGAGCTTTTCATATATTGAATCTTGCTAAGTTACTACTGTTGCTGCTGCTCTTACAATTGCTACTACTACTGCCTTTACTGTTACTGCTACTGTTACTATTATTGCTACTGCTATCAAACTATCATACTACTGTGCTACTGATCACTCTGCTGCAGATATTTAGTCTCCAGGTGTGGTTGAATTGACAACTCAACTGCTAATACTTGCGAATATTCTTTGGCTCCCCTTGTGTCGAATCAATAAATTTGGGTTGAATACTCTACCCTCGAAAACTGTTGCGATCCCCTATACTTGTGGGTTATCAAGACCTTTTTCTGGCGCCGTTGCCGGGGAGCATAGCTTTATTTGCTAAGTCACTTGGGATTTATATCTGTTGATCAATATGAAGAATCTGAAGGATACTAGAACCAAGATCGTTCCCTTCTATTTTGAACAATATGACGAGGGGAGGTAAGGAACTGCCATCTAGCTCTGCACTTGATTCACCTTCTGTTTTGAATAAACTTGCAACACCACAACATGCTATTAATTATGATATGTCGCAAGTTATTGATGATACCACTTCTGCTATGAATGATACTCATGATGATGCTAGTACTATGCTTGAGAATGTTGTGCCACTTGGTGAATTTCTTACTGAACAAATTGCTAAAGCCAAAGAAATTGAAAATGCTGAAACTCCTGAGAATGATGATTCACCTATTATGCCTAGCTCTCCTACTAGAGTTGAAACACCTGAACAATGTTTTGATAGGGAGACCTCTAGAGCCATTCTTGCTTGCAATGATAGATATGAAGTTATAAAATTAATTGCTGATATGAAAGAAAAATCTATGAGAGAGAAAATGAAATATGATCCGAAATTTGCAACCTCTCCCATATTTGTTACTGATAAGGATTATGAATTCTCTGTTGATCCTGAATTGATTAAGTTGGTAGAATCTGATCCTTTCCACGGTTATGAAACTGAAACCGTTGTGGCACATCTTACTAAATTAAATGATATAGCCACCCTGTTTACTCATGAGGAAAAAATCCGCCACTATTATATTCTTAAGTTGTTTCCTTTCTCATTAAAGGGTGATGCTAAAGATTGGTATAATACTCTTGCTCCTGGATGTGTGCGTAGTCCCCAGGATATGATTTACTACTTCTCTGAGAAATATTTTCCTGCTCATAAGAAACATGCTGCCTTACAGGAAATATTTAACTTTGTGCAAATTGAAGAAGAGAGTCTCCCACAAGCTTGGGGGGGGGGTTTCTCCAATTACTTAACGCTTTGCCTGATCATCCTCTCAAGAAAAATGAAATACTTGATATCTTCTATAATGGACTAACTGATGCTTCTAGGGATTACCTAGATAGTTGTGCGAGTTGTGTTTTCAGGGAAAGGACTATTGAACAAGCCGAGGAATTATTGAATAATATATTGAAGAATGATAATGATTGGACACTTCCTGAACCACCGCCTAAACCCACTCCGAATAAGAGGGGTATCTTACATCTCAGTCCTGAAGATATGCAAGAAGCAAAGAAATGTCAGAAAGAGAAAGGTATTAAAGCTGAGGATGTTAAGAATTTACCACCTATTGAAGAGATACATGGTCTCGACAAACCGACACGGGTAGTAGAGGTAAATTCTCTTATAAAGTTTGATGAAAGTGATATTCCGTATAACAAACCTCCTAGTCAATGCTTGTATGAATTCGACAATTATATTATGAAGCAAGATCATTTTAATGCAAACGTTATGAAACAATTGAAACGAAACTCTTATATGATTGATCGCCTGAGTGACTTGTTATTTAGAATTGCTAATGATGTTAAAGGTGTTAGTAAACATGCATCTATGGTTCAAACTCAATTAGAAGAAGTTGCCAAATCTCAAGGTGAATTGCTTAATGAAATGAACAACAATATGAATGATCATGCAGTTAGAGTAATGACTAGAGGAGGAAGAATGACTCAGGAGCCACTTTATCCTGAGGGCCACCCAAAAAGAATTGAACAAGACTCTCAAAGAATTAATGCTGATGCACCTAGTCCTTCCAAAAAGAAAAAGGAAAAGGAAAATGATAGGACTTTGCATACTTCTAGTGAACCCGAGGTAGAAAAACCCTTGGAGATAGTAATGATGTTTCTATCTCTGATGGTGAAACACAATCTGGTAATGAACAACCACTAGATGATAATAATAATGATGATATTCATGTGGATACCCAACCAGATAATGATAAAGAACCAGATAATGATGTTGAAATTGAACCTGAGGTTGATCTTGATAACCCACCTACTAAAAATAAACGTTATGATAAAAAAGATTTCATTGCTAGAAAACATGGTAAAGAAAGAGAACCATGGGTCCAAAAACCCATGCCCTTTCCTCCTAAACCTTCTAAGAAAAAAGATGAGGAAGAATTTGAACGCTTTGCTGAAATGCTTAGGCCAGTCTTTTTGCGTACTCGTTTAACTGATATTATAAAGATGCCTCCTTATGCTAAATATATGAAAGACATTGTCACAAATAAAAGAAAGATACCTGAAGCTGAAATTTCCACCATGCTTGCAAATTATTCTTTTAAGGATGGAGTGCCTAAGAAACTAGGAGATCCAGGAATACCAACTATACCATGCTCCATTAAGAAAAATTATGTCAAAACTGCTTTGTGTGATTTAGGAGCCGGTGTTAGTGTCATGCCTTTCTCCTTATATAAAAGACTTGATTTGAATAAACTCACTCCCACTGAAATATCATTGCAAATGGCTGACTAATCAACTGCCATACCTATCGGTGTTTGTGAGGATGTGCCCGTCGTAGTTGCAAATGTCACTATTCTAACAGACTTTGTTATACTTGATATGCCCGAGGATGACAACATGTCAATTATCCTTGGTAGACCTTTTCTGAATACTGCAGGGGCTGTTATTGATTGCAACAAAAGCAAAGTCACTTTTCATATCAATGGTAATGAACATACGGTGCACTTTCCGAAGAAACAATTTCAGGTGAATGGTATTCATATTATTGAAAAGACTCCGACAATTACTATTGGGAGTTTCCAAATTCCTCTTCCTACTATAAAAAAATGATATGAAACTCTTATTGTTGGGGAGATGCATATCCCCGTTGAGGTAATTTAGTGTTATACGAAAGTTCTTCGGTTTCATGTCACTCGGAAATGGTTTGTTAATAAGACCTGATCAACCTTATTAATGGATTCTTTTTGAGAGGCATGTGGTCGATGAATTTAGTAAGCACAACCTTCTGTACCCACTCTTAGTTTGCTGTTATTTTTATTCAAATACAATAAAATGCCATGATTACTCTGTTTTCTGAATTACCCGTGCAATAAAAAATGCCCAAAAATAAAAGTGCTCAGAATGCAATAAAATTTTAACATGATTTTTTATTGAATATTTAAGAATTTTTGGAATAAAAATCATACCAGGGGGGTGCTCCAGGTGCCCACGAGGCACCAGGGCACGCCACCCCCCCTGGTGCGCCCTGCTACCTCGTGGGCCCCACAGAGGCTCCCTCACTTATCCCTTTAGCTCACTTCGTCTCCTACCTCAAGAAAAAATTCCTGGTAGCTCTCTTTCTCGTGTTCTTGCTCACAACACTGAAATTTTCGATCTCTTTGCTCGGAGCTCCGTTTCCGAAACTATTTTGGGGAATTGCTCCCTGGTATGTGACTCCTCCATTGCTCCAATTAGTTTTTTGCTTTAGTGGATTATATTTTGCATAATTAGCTACTGTTGGTGCTACAGAAAATGAGCTTGCATGTTGAATTCTTTGAGTTCCAAGTAGTTTGAATGCTTGATATAGCCTCTAGACTTCCATATGAGTTGTTGCTATCAATCTTGTGAAGTTTTATTGATATCATTTTGTGGTCCAAAATTTTTTGGAAATTTGTTCATAGGAAATGAATTTTCTCCGGAGAAGTTCTTCGAGGAGGAGGTCCTCGAAGGCGTCAATAAGTGAAAGCTCGGCACGCCAAGCATATGAGGAACCAAGGGCAAGTTCAGTACGAGGTGCCGAAGCAAAGTCATGTCGGTGGCCGTGCAATGAATTCATGTTAGGTGCTGGCATCAAGGAGGAATTAGACCAATATATTCATAATACCGAGCTCTCCGCCTTCCTCACAGATAAGCCACCACAGCACTATAACCTCACTCATTCCTTCACTCGGTACTTTGAATTTCATCAGCACACTTCTAGAGTTTTATTTCACCTCTATGACAAATCATATAATATGCCTCTAGAAGAATTCTGTGTTATTTGCAAAATTCCATACTGGGGTTCGTTGGATGAACCACCAAGATCTGATTATGAGTTGTTTCTTAATAGCCTTTGTAACGGGGAAGATAGAGGAATCACACATGCTAGAATTAATAGCACTCATTTTCCTGCTATTCGGTACTTTGCGCTTTTTAATGGTAAATGTGTTGCTGGTAAGCAAGACTGTAGTGCACTTTGTGCCCCTGATCTGAGTCTTATTCATACAGCTTTGACCGGTAGCAAACTTTATAATCTTGGGGCCATTGTTGCACGTAGGCTACAGCGTAATGCGGGTAGTGGTGATTTATATGGAGGAGTCTACGCCTCCCGTTTAGCCGCAAGGTTAGGGGTCTCGCCCAAATTTAATGATCCACTCTTGCCCTATAAATATTTAAATTTCAAAACAATGCGAGAACATAGGTTCTTAAAACGCAACGCACAGGGTTATGAGTATAACTTAGTCTTTAATAAATATCACTCGGTGTATGTTGCTTTGCCCGCGCCTGCTCTCTTTGATTTTTAGAACAAACATAGGCACTTTATTCATGACAGTGAGGTGCATGAGTACAAGACGGCCGTCGAGGCTGCTCGTCAGGCTGAGGAGGCAGCTCAGAACGCCTCTACGAGCTACCATTTTGATCACTATCCAGGACAGTCATGGCCGTAGACCAAGCTAGGCAAAAGCCTAAGCTTGGGGGAGTACGTATTTCTCACCGACATTACATTCATGTTCACACATTTTATTCCAGTTGTCGGTGTTCATACTTTTTCATTGCATAATCCATGTTAGTTTTATTTTCTCGCGTTTTTTTTGTGTATTTGAATTTTTTTGAGAAAATCCAAAAACATTCCTCGTTTCCTTTTTTTGGTTTTCCTTTTTAGTTTAATTAGTTGTAGTTTCATAGTAGTAAAAGAAAACCCAAAAAGATTTCTCGTTTCTTCTTTTGCTTGTTGGGAGCTCTCCCGTGTAAATAGTTTTCTTTTCTCGTTTTTCATTTTCTCCTTTTTGCTTCCTTCAGAAAACTAAAAACTCCAAAAATATTTCAGCGCGTTTCTCTGAAATTCTTTTCTTTTCTTTTATTGAGTCATTGTAAGGAGAAGACCACGATGAAAATGATGAGTGGCTCTTATATGCATTATTGTTGATCTAACAAAGAGCCCATATTACCTTGTCTTCTCCTTTGAATAAAATGCTTGCAGATTCTAGCTTAGTCCACGGCACACTTGCACTATTATTATTCTTATATCATTCGGTCGTGCAAGTGAAAGGCAATAATGACGATGATTTGATGAAGTGACTGTGGCAAGGAAAAGCGGGTATGAACTCAACTTGTTCTTTGTTTTTGTAAATATGTTCAACTCAGTATCCATGATTCAGCATATTATGATTAAACATGTTTGTGATGACAATTAGAGATTATAGTTGCTCATACCATGCTAAGTAGCTAGGAGTGGATAATGATTTATCTTGAGTATCAACATGCATTAAAATGTTCATGATGTAGTATGATGATATGGTATCCTCCTCTGAATGTTTCAAGTGGCTTGACTTGGCACATGTTCACGCATGTAGTTGAATCAAAACCAACTTAGCATCCACGATATTTATGTTCATGGTGTTTATATCCTACTCATGCTAGTATTCAATGTTGGTTATTCATAATGCATGGTTATGACCGTTTTCGCTCTCTAGCTGGTCGCTTCTCAACCTATTTGCTAGCCTTCGCCTGTACTAAGCGGGAATGCTGCTTGTGCATCAAAACCCTTAAACCAAAGTTATTCCAGATGAGTCCACTATATCTACCTATATGCGGTATTATCTTGCCGTCCTAAGTAAATTTGCATGTGCCAACTCTACATATTCAAACGAACATCTGCTTTGTGTACCCGTACCGCTCATGGAGTGACAGGGGGCGGTCGGTATCTTCCATGCTAAGTGGGTTATTCTCATGATGAGTGTTTACTCACTTGTCCTTGCATGAGAGGGGCTGGTAATTGGGATGCCCAGTCCCATCATTAAAAATGCAAAATAATAAAACAAACTCCCCCGGAAAGTTGTTAGTATGGAGGACACCCGAGGATTCGGCTAGCCATGGATTATGATTGATGGTGGAGGGGGAGTAAACTTTACTTTACCGCTTGGGAACCGCCGCTAATGTGTTTAGCATGGAAGATATTGAAAACTCTCGGTCGTGACGTTGACAGGAAAGGCATACCTCCCAAAATTTAATTACCTCTGATTTAAGCTTCGAGCTCTAGCACCTCTGCAAATCCATGCTTCCCTCTGCGAAGGGCCTATCTATTTACTTTTATGTTATTTTACTTTTATTGTTGGGTCATCACCTTCTCAAACAAGCACCAGACCTGAGAGCACTATTGTCATTCTCATGCATTGTGTATAGTTAATGTTGTGTGCATCATGACTGGATCTCTTCTACCATGAATTACAATGTTTAGTCGCTGCTTGAATTTTGGAGGTGCTCTGCATTTATGTTTTGCGGTCTCAGAAAGGGCTAGCGAGATACCATGCTATCATATTATATCATGATTGTTTTGACAAAGTGTTGGCATTTGAGGTATTTTATTATTGCTCGCTAGTTGATTATGCCATTGATATGAGTGAACATAATTTTTAAGAGTTATCATTTGCGTGGTTAGTTATAATCTTTGCTGAAAACTTGGACATTACTTAAGCATATATATAGATACAAGAACAAAAGAGTTTGTAAAAGTTTTTCTTTATCACTTTCAGTTTCTCAACTGAATTGCTTGAGGACAAGCAATGAGTTAAGCTTGGGGGAGTTGCTACGTCTCCGTCGTATCTACTTTTCCAAACACTTTTGCTCTTGTTTTGGCCCCTAATTTGCATGATTTGAATGGAACTAACCCGGACTGACGCTGTTTTCAGCAGAATTGCCATGATGTTGTTTTTGTGCAGAAAATCAAAGTTCTTGGAATTGGATGAAACTTTCTGGAGATTTTTTATTGAATATATAAAAAATATTGGCATCAAGAACTACTGGAGGGGGGGCCACCCAATGCCCACGAGGTACCAGGGCGCGCCACCCCAGGCGCGCCCTGGTACCTCGTGGGGCCCACATGGCTCCGTCTGACCTATTTCCAACGCTATAAATTCAGTTTTTGAGAGAAAAAAATAAGAGAGGAAGTTTTATCGGGAGGCCAGATCTGGAGTCCGTTCAGGGCTCCGGAGAGGGGGATCTTCCGGCATCGTCATCATCAACCATCCTTCATCACTAATTTCATGATGCTCACCGCCGGGAGTGAGTAATTCCTTCGTAGGATTGCTGGACGATGATGAGTTGGATGAGATTTATCATGTAATCGAGTTAGTTTTGTTAGGGCTTGATCCCTAGTACCCACTATGTTCTGAGATTGATGTTGCTATGACTTTGCTATGCTTAATGCTTGTCACTAGGGCCTGAGTGCCATGATTCCAGATCTGAACCCTTTATGTTTTCATCAATATATTTGTGTTCTTGATCCGATCTTGCAAGTTGTATGCACCTGCTACGTGTTATGATCCGCATACCCCAAGGTGAAAATAATTGGGATTCTTTCCGGTGATTGCCGTAGTTTGAGGAGTTCATGTATTCACTAAGTGTTAATGCTTTGTTCCGGTTCTCTATTAAAAGGAGGCCTTAATATCCCTTAGTTTCCTTATGGACCCTGCTGCCACGGGAGGGTAGGACAAAAGATGTCATGCAAGTTCTTATCGCAAGCACGTATGACTATATACGGAATACATGCCTGCATTACATTGATGAATTGGAACTAGTTCCGTGTCGCCCTAGGTTATAACTGTTACATGATGAATGTTATCCAACGAATAGCACCGATCCAATGCCTACGAGCTTTTCATATATTGAATCTTGCTAAGTTACTATTGTTGCTGCTGCTCTTACAATTGCTACTACTACTGCCTTTACCGTTACTGCTACTGTTACTATTATTGCTACTGCTATCAAACTATCATACTACTGTGCTACTGATCACTCTGCTGCAGATATTTAGTCTCTAGGTGTGGTTGAATTGACAACTCAACTGCTAATACTTGCGAATATTCTTTGGCTCCCCTTGTGTCGAATCAATAAATTTGGGTTGAATACTCTACCCTCGAAAACTGTTGCGATCCCCTATACTTGTGGGTTATCAAACGGCGCCAGAAATTCTTTCTGCTACTTGTGAACTACGTTGGGATTTCCCCGAAGAGGAGAGGATGATGCAGTACAGTAGAGAAAAGTATTTTCCTTAGTTAAGAACGAAGGTAATCAATCCAGTAGGAGAACCACACAGAACCTCGTTAGCAGCACCTGCACACACAAAAGCAAATACTTGCACCCAACGCAAACAAGAGGGTTGTCAATCCCCTTGGCGGTTAGTTGCTGATATGTCTCCGTCGTATCTACTTTTCCAAATGTTGGGGAACGTTGCATGGGAAACAAAAATTTTCCTACGCACACGCAAGATCTATCCATGGAGATGAGCATCTACGAGAGGGAGAGTGAATCTACATACCCTTGTAGATCGCTAAGCGGAAGCGTTAATAAACGCGGTTGATGTAGTCGAACGTCTTCGCGATCCAAATCGCCGAGCGTCCCGCGATCCAATCACGATCCTTCCGATCTAGTGCCGAACGGACGGCACCTCCACGTTCAACACACGTACGGCTTGATGACGCCTTCACCTCCTCGATCCAGCGAGCGATGGTGAAGTAGTGGTTGAGTTCCAGCAGCACGACGGCGTGGTGATGGTGGTGAGGAACAATCTCTGCAGGGCTTCGCCAAGCACTACGGAGATTATGACGGAGGAACTAGAGGGCTAGGGTTGCCGGCACACGGCTTGGGAAATCCTGATGTATCCCGTGTGCTAGCCCTGCCCCTCTATTTATATGTTGAGCCTTGGGGTCTAAACTTGGAGTAAAAGCCTCCTCCGGGTCGGTTTTGCCCGCACAAGGTCGGTTTGGCCCGCAGGAAAAGAGTCCAATTCGGACCCTGCCGAATCGTGCACAGCCGCGCACAAGCGGTAGTACCGCTTCACACAAGCGGTAGTACCGCTTGGGCGGTAGTACCGCTTCACACAAGCGGTAGTACCGCTCGGGCGGTAGTACCGCTTCACCAAGCGGTAGTACCGCTTACGCGGCAGCAAAACTACTTTTGCACTTTCCAATACCTTGTGGGCTTTATCCCTTTGGCTCATATAAAGTGTTGCTGCACCCGAACACTTCGGTAAACATCCGGAACCCCTTCCGGTGAACTTCGGAACCCTTCCGGAGATCAAAACACTATTATCACATATATCAATCTTTACCTCCGGACTCTTCCGGAGATCCTCGTCATGTCCGGGATCTTATCCGGGACTCCGAACAACTTTCGGTCACCAACATAATAACTCAATTATACTAATCGTCACCAAACGTTAAGTGTGTAGACCCTGCGGGTTCGAGAACTATGTAGACATGACCGAGACACCTCTACGGCCAATAACCAATAGCGGGACCTGGATGCCCATATTGGCTCCTACATATTCTACGAAGATCTTTATCGGTCGAACCTCTATGTCAAGGATTCAGTTAATCCCGTATGCTGTTCCCTTTGTTCTTCGGTATGTTACTTGCCCGAGATTCGATCGTCGGTATCACTATACCTAGTTCAATCTCGTTACTGGCAAGTCTCTTTACTCGTTCCGTAATACAAGATCTCGTGGCTAACACTTTAGTCACATTGCTTGCAAGGCTCATTGTGATGTTGTATTACCGAGTGGGCCCTGAGATACCTCTCCGTCATACGGAGTAACAAATCCCAGTCTTGATCCATGCCAACCCAACAGACACCCTCGGAGATACCTGTAGAGCACCTTTATAGTCACCCAGTTACGTTGCGACGTTTGATACACACAAGGTATTCCTCCGGTGTCAGTGAGTTGCATGATCTCATGGTCAAAGGAACAGATACTTGACATGCAGAAAACAATAGCAATAAACTGACACGATCAAATGCTACGTTTACAGTTTGGGTCTTGTCCATCACATCATTCTCCTAATGATGTGATCCCGTTATCAAATGACATCTCATGTCCATGGCTAGGAAACCTTAACCATCTTTGATCAACAAGCTAGTCAACTAGAGGCTTACTAGGGACACAGTGTTGTCTATGTACCCACACATGTATTTGAGTTTCCAATCAATACAATTATAGCATGGATAATAAACGATTATCATGAACAAGGAAATATAATAATAACCAATTTATTATTGCCTCTAGGGCATATTTCCAACAGTCTCCCACTTGCACTAGAGTCAATAATCTAGTTCACATCACTATGTGATTTACATTATAATGAATCGAACACCCATGCAGTTCTGGTGTTGTTCATGTTTAGCCCTTGGAAGAGGTTTAGTCATCGGATCTGCAACATTTAGATCCGTGTGTACTTTGCAAATATTTATGTCGTCCTCCTTGATGTAATCGCGGATGGAATTGAAACGTCGCTTTATGTGTCTGGTCCTCTTGTGAAATCTTGGTTCCTTGGCTAGAGCAATGGCACCAGTATTATCACAAAACAGAGTCATTGGGTTAAGTGCACTAGGCACTACTCCAAGATCTGTCATGAACTCCTTCATCCAGACACCTTCCTTCGCCGCCTCCGAGGCTGCGATGTACTCCGCTTCGCATGTAGAATCAGCTACCACGCTTTGCTTGGAACTGCACCAGCTAACCGCACCCCCATTAAGAATAAATACGTATCCGGTTTGCGACTTAGAGTCATCCGGATGAGTGTCAAAGCTTGCATCGACGTAACCCTTTACGACGAGCTCTTGATCACCTCCATAAACGAGAAACATGTCCTTAGTCCTTTTCAGGTACTTCAGGATATTCTTGACCGCCGTCCAGTGTTCCATTCCTGGATCACTTTGAAACCTTCCGACCATACTTATGGCAAGGCTGACATCGGGTCTTGTGCACAGCATTGCATACATGATAGAGCCTATGGCTGAAGCATAGGGGATGACACTCATCTTTTCTCTATCTTCTGCAGTCACTGGGCATTGAGTCTTACTCAACTTCACACCTTGCAAAACAGGCAAGAACCCCTTCTTGGACTGATCCATTTTGAACTTCTTCAAAATCTTATCAAGGTATGTGCTTTGTGAAAGTCCTATTAAACGTCTTGATCTATCTCTATAGATCTTGATGCCTAATATGAAAGCAGCTTCTCCTAGGTCCTTCATTGAAAAACTCTTGTTCAAATATTCCTTTACGCTTTCCAGCATTTCTATATTGTTTCCAATCAGCAATATGTCATCCACATATAATATTAGAAACGCTATAGAGCTCCCACTCACTTTCTTGTAAATACAAGCTTCTCCGTAAACTTGTATAAACTCGAACGCTTTGATCACCTCATCAAAACGAAGATTCCAACTCCGAGATGCTTGCATGATTCTGACGGACTTAAGCATCGCTACGGGTGAGAAGGTCTCATCGTAGTCAACTCCTTGAACTTGTGAAAAACCCTTTGCCACAAGTCGAGCTTTATAGACGGTGACATTACCGTCCGCGTCCGTCTTCCTCTTAAAGATCCATTTGTTCTGAATGGCCTTACGCCCTTCAGGTAATACTTCCAAAGTCCATACTTTGTTTTCATATACATGGATCCCATCTCGGATTTCATGGCCTCTAACCACTTCTTGGAATCCGGGCTCATCATCGCTTCTCCATAGCTCGTAGGTTCATCGTTGTCTAACAACATGATGTCTAAGACAGGGTTGCCGTACCACTCGGGAGCAGTACGCGTCCTTGTCGACCTACGAGGTTCGATAGCAACTTGATCCAAAGCTTCATGATCATCATCATTAACTTCCTCTCCAGCTAATGTAGGCTCCACAGAAACAACTTTCTGCGCTGCGCTACTCTCAGGTTGAAGTAAAGGTTCAACAACCTCATCAAGTTCTATCTTCCTCCCACTCAATTCTTTCGAGAGAAACTCTTTCTCAAGAAATGTTCCGTTTTTAGCGACAAACACTTTGCCTTTCGGATCTGAGGTAGAAGGTATACCCAACTGTCTCTTTTGGGTATCCTATGAAGACGCATTTCTCCGCTTTGGGTTCCAGCTTTTCAGGCTGAAGCTTTTTGACATAAGCATCACATCCCCAAACTTTAAGAAACGACAGCTTTGGCTTCTTGTCAAACCAAAGTTCATATGGCGTCGTCTCAACGGATTTCGATGGTGCCCTATTTAAAGTGAATGCAGCTGTCTCTAATGCATAACCCCAAAACGATAGTGGCAAATCGGCAAGAGACATCATAGATCGCACCATATCCAATAAAGTTCGATTACGACGTTCGGACACACCATTACGCTGTGGTGTTCCAGGCGGTGTCAATTGTGAAACAATTCCACACTGTCTTAAGTGACTGCCAAACTCATAACTCAGATATTCTCCTCCTCGATCAGATCGTAGGAATTTAATCTTCTTGTTACGATGATTCTCAACTTCACTCTGAAATTGTTTGAACTTTTCAAATGTTTCAGACTTGTGTTTCATTAAGTAAATATACCCATATCTACTTAAGTCATCAGTGAAGGTGAGAAAGTAACGATAACCACCGCGCGCCTCAATACTCATCGGACCGCACACATCAGTATGTATGATTTCCAATAAGTCACTTGCCCGTTCCATTATTCCAGAGAACGGCGTTTTAGTCATCTTGCCCATGAGGCATGGCTCACATGTGTCAAGTGATTCAAAATCAAGTGACTCCAAAAGTCCATCAGCATGGAGCTTCCTCATGCGTTTTACGCCAATATGACCTAAACGGCAGTGCCACAAGAAAGTGGTATTATCATTATCAATTCTACATCTTTTGGCATCAATGTTATGAACATGTGTATCATTACTATCGAGATTCAATAAGAATAAACCCCTCACATCGGGTGCATGACCATAAAAGATATTACTCATATAAATAGAACAACCATTATTCTCTGATTTAAATGAGTAACCGTCTCGCAATAAACAAGATCCAGATATAATGTTCATGCTTAACGCAGGCACCAAATAACACTTATTTAGGTTCATCACTAATCCCGATGGTAATCGAAGAGCGAGCGTGCCGACGGCGATCACATCAACCTTGGAACCATTTCCCACGCGCATCGTCACTTCGTCCTTTGCCAGCCTCCGTCTATTCCGCAGTTCCTGTTTTGAGTTGCAAATATGAGCAACCGCACCGGTATCAAATACCCAGGCACTACAACGAGAGTTGGTAAGGTACACATCAATAACATGTATATCATATATACCTTGTTTGTTGTTGGCCGCCTTCTTGTCAGCCAAATACTTGGGGCAATTCCGCTTCCAGTGTCCAGTTCCCTTGCAATGAAAACACACAGTTTCTGGTTTGGGTCCAGCCTTGGGTTTCTTCACGAGAGGAGCAACTGCTTTGCCACTCTGCTTGGAGTTACCCTTCTTACCCTTGCCATTTTTCTTGAAACTAGTGGTTTTATTGACCATCAACACTTGATGCTCCTTCTGAATTTCAGACTCAGCGGCTTTCAGCATCGCAAACAGCTCGGCGACTGACTTGTTCATCCCGTGCATGTTATAGTTCAACACGAAGCTCTTGTAGCTAGGTGGCAATGATTGAAGAACTCTGTCAGTGATAGCCTCTGGCGGAAGGGGCATCCCTAACTCAGCCAGACGGGTGGAGTACCCAGACATTCTGAGCACGTGATCACTGATAGACCCGTTCTCCTCCATCTTGCAAGCATAGAACTTATCGGAGATCTCATATCTCTCGATCCGGGCATTCTTCTGAAAGATAAACTTCAACTCCTGGAACATCTCATATGCTCCATGACGTTCAAAACGTCTTTGAAGTCCCGGTTCTAAGCCATACAACATTGCACATTGAACTATTGAGTAATCATCAGAACGAGCCTGCCAGGCGTTCACAACGTCTAGAGACTCAACTGGAGCGGGTGGATCACCAAGCGGTGCATCAAGGACATAAGCCTTCTGGGAAGCCGTAAGGATAATCCTTAGATTACGGGCCCAGTCCACAAAGTTACTTCCATCATCTTTCAACTTAGCTTTCTCTAGGAACGCATTAAAATTCAGGGGTGCTACTGCGCGAGCCATGATCTACAACATGAATATTGCAAAGACAACTTAGACTATTGTTCTTTAGATAATGAGTTTAGTTAATCATATTACTTAAAAACTCCCACTCAAATTGACATCCCTCCGATCATTCGAGTGTAACATGATCCAAATCCACCAACTCAAGTCCGATCATCACGTGAGTTGAGGTGGTTTCAATGGTGAACATCTTCATGTTGATCATATCTACTATATGACTCATGTTCGACCTTTCGGTCTCTTGTGTTCCGAGGCCATGTCTGTACATGCTAGGCTCGTCAAGTTTAACCCGAGTGTTCCGCACGTGCAACATGGCTTGCACCCGTTGTATGCGAACGTAGAGTCTATCACACCCGATCATCACGGCGTGTCTCGAAACGACGAACTTTCGCAACGGTGCACACTTGGGGAGAACACAATTTATCTTGAAATTTAAGTGAGGGATCACCTTATAATGCTACCGTCGTCCTAAGCAAAATAAGATGCATAAAAGGATTAACATCACATGCAAATCATAAGTGACATGATATGGCCATGAACTTGTGCTTTTGATCTCCATCTCCAAAGCACCGGCATGATCTCCATCGTCACCGGCATGACACCATGATCTCCATCATCTTGATCTCCATCAACGTGTCGCCATAAGGTTGTCGCGCCGACTGTTGCTTCCACGACTATAGCTAACGTTTAGCGATAAAGTAAAGCATTACATAGCGCTTAATGATTGACACGCAGGTCATACAATAATTAAAGACAACTCTATGGCTCCTGCCAGTTGCCGTACTCATCGACATGCAAGTCGTGATATTCTATACAATACATGATCATCTCATACATCACATATATCTCATCATGTAATTGGCCATATCACATCACAACATACCCTGCAAAAACAAGTTAGACGTCCTCTAATTGTTGTTGCAAATTTTACGTGGCTGCTACGGGTTTGCAAGAACCGTTCTTACCTACGCAAAACCACAACGTGGTGTAGTGATTGCTTTTTGATCTTCTAAAAGAACCCTCTTCATTGAACCGATTCAACTAAAGTGAGAGAGACAGACACCCGCCAGTCACCTTTATGCAACAAGTGCACGCAGCGGTAAAACCAGTCTCGCGTAAGCGTACGCGTAATGTCGGTCCGGGCCGCTTCATCTCACGATGCCGCTGAATCAAGTATCAACTAGTAACGGCAAGCAATATGTATACACCCACGCCCACAACTCGTTTGTGTTCTACTCGAGATCTCATCTACGCATAGACCTGGCTCATGATGCCACTGTTGGGGAACGTTGCATGGGAAACAAAAATTTTCCTACGCACACGCAAGATCTATCCATGGAGATGAGCATCTACGAGAGGGAGAGTGAATCTACATACCCTTGTAGATCGCTAAGCGGAAGCGTTAATAAACGCGGTTGATGTAGTCGAACGTCTTCGCGATCCAAATCGCCGAGCGTCCCGCGATCCAATCACGATCCTTCCGATCTAGTGCCGAACGGACGGCACCTCCACGTTCAACACACGTACGGCTTGATGACGCCTTCACCTCCTCGATCCAGCGAGCGATGGTGAAGTAGTGGTTGAGTTCCAGCAGCACGACGGCGTGGTGATGGTGGTGAGGAACAATCTCTGCAGGGCTTCGCCAAGCACTACGGAGATTATGACGGAGGAACTAGAGGGCTAGGGTTGCCGGCACACGGCTTGGGAAATCCTGATGTATCCCGTGTGCTAGCCCTGCCCCTCTATTTATATGTTGAGCCTTGGGGTCTAAACTTGGAGTAAAAGCCTCCTCCGGGTCGGTTTTGCCCGCACAAGGTCGGTTTGGCCCGCAGGAAAAGAGTCCAATTCGGACCCTGCCGAATCGTGCACAGCCGCGCACAAGCGGTAGTACCGCTTCACACAAGCGGTAGTACCGCTTGGGCGGTAGTACCGCTTCACACAAGCGGTAGTACCGCTCGGGCGGTAGTACCGCTTCACCAAGCGGTAGTACCGCTTACGCGGCAGCAAAACTACTTTTGCACTTTCCAATACCTTGTGGGCTTTATCCCTTTGGCTCATATAAAGTGTTGCTGCACCCGAACACTTCGGTAAACATCCGGAACCCCTTCCGGTGAACTTCGGAACCCTTCCGGAGATCAAAACACTATTATCACATATATCAATCTTTACCTCCGGACTCTTCCGGAGATCCTCGTCATGTCCGGGATCTTATCCGGGACTCCGAACAACTTTCGGTCACCAACATAATAACTCAATTATACTAATCGTCACCAAACGTTAAGTGTGTAGACCCTGCGGGTTCGAGAACTATGTAGACATGACCGAGACACCTCTACGGCCAATAACCAATAGCGGGACCTGGATGCCCATATTGGCTCCTACATATTCTACGAAGATCTTTATCGGTCGAACCTCTATGTCAAGGATTCAGTTAATCCCGTATGCTGTTCCCTTTGTTCTTCGGTATGTTACTTGCCCGAGATTCGATCGTCGGTATCACTATACCTAGTTCAATCTCGTTACTGGCAAGTCTCTTTACTCGTTCCGTAATACAAGATCTCGTGGCTAACACTTTAGTCACATTGCTTGCAAGGCTCATTGTGATGTTGTATTACCGAGTGGGCCCTGAGATACCTCTCCGTCATACGGAGTAACAAATCCCAGTCTTGATCCATGCCAACCCAACAGACACCCTCGGAGATACCTGTAGAGCACCTTTATAGTCACCCAGTTACGTTGCGACGTTTGATACACACAAGGTATTCCTCCGGTGTCAGTGAGTTGCATGATCTCATGGTCAAAGGAACAGATACTTGACATGCAGAAAACAATAGCAATAAACTGACACGATCAAATGCTACGTTTACAGTTTGGGTCTTGTCCATCACATCATTCTCCTAATGATGTGATCCCGTTATCAAATGACATCTCATGTCCATGGCTAGGAAACCTTAACCATCTTTGATCAACAAGCTAGTCAACTAGAGGCTTACTAGGGACACAGTGTTGTCTATGTACCCACACATGTATTTGAGTTTCCAATCAATACAATTATAGCATGGATAATAAACGATTATCATGAACAAGGAAATATAATAATAACCAATTTATTATTGCCTCTAGGGCATATTTCCAACACCAAACACTTTTGCTCTTGTTTTGGTCTCTAATTTGCATGATTTGAATGAAACTAACCCGGACTGACGCCGTTTTCAGCAGAACTACCATGGTGTTGTTTTTGTGCAAAAATCAAAGTTCTCGGAATTGGACGAAACTTTTTAGAGATTTTGTATGGAATAAATAAAAATTACTGGCGCAAGAATCAACAGAAGAGGGGCCACCTGTTGCCCACAAGGCAACAGGGCGCGCCCTGATGCCTTGTGGGGCCCACAGGCGACCGTCTGACCTAATTCCAACGCTATAAATTCACTTTCCCCGAGAAAAAAAATAAGAGAAGAAGTTTCATCGTGTTTTACGATACGGAGCCGCCGAAACCTTCTTTTCTTCATCGGGAGGGCTGATCTGGAGTCTGTTCGGGGCTCCGGAGAGGGGGATTCGACGTCGTTGTTATCATCAACCATTCTCCATCACCAATTTCATGATGCTCACTGTCGTGTGTTTGTAATTTCTTCGTAGGCTTGCTGGACGGTGATGGGTTGGATGAGATTTACCATGTAATTGAGTCAATTTGTTAGGGCTTTGATCCCTAATATCCACTATGTTCTGAGATTGATGTTGCTATGACTTTGCTATGCTTAATGCTTGTCACTAGGGTCCGAGTGCCATGATTTCAGATCTGAACCTTCTATGTTTTCATGAATATATTTGTGTTCTTGCTCCTCTCTTGCAAGTTATATGCACCTATTACATGTTATGATCCGCATACCCCAAGGTGACAATAATTGGGATTCTTTCCGGTGATTACCATAGTTTGGGGAGTTCATATATTCACTATGTGTTAATGCTTTGTTCTGGTTCTATATTAAAAGGAGGCCTTAATATCCCTTAGATTTCCTTACGGACCCCGCTGCCACGGGAGGGTAGGACAAAAGATGTCATGCAAGTTCTTACTATAAGCACGTATGACTATATACGGAATACATGCCTACATTACATTGATGAATTGGAGCTATTGCGTATCGCCCTAGGTTGTGACTGTTATATGATGAATGTCATCCAACATAATTATCCATCACTGATCCAATGCCTACGCTTTTCACATATTGATCTTTGCTAAGTTACTTTCGTTGCTGCTGCTGTTACAATCACTACAAAACTGCTATTGTTACTACTGCTATTGAAACTACCATACTACTGTGCTACTAAACACTTTGTTGCAGATATTTAGTTCTCCAGGTGTGGTTGAATTGACAACTCAACTACTAATACTCGCAAATATTCTTTGGCTCCTCTTGTGTCGAATCAATAAATCTGGGTGAAATACTACCCGCAAAAACTGTTGCGATCCCCTATACTTGTGGGTTATCAAGACCCTTTTTCTGGCGCCGTTGCCGGGGAGCATAGCTCTATTTGTTGAGTCACTTGGGATTTATATATGTTGATCACTATGAAGAATCTGAAAGACGCTAAGACCAAGATTGTTCCCTCTAAGACGAGGGGAGGTAAGGAACTGCCATCTAGCTCCGCACTTGATTCACCTTCTGTTTTGAGTAGGCTTGCGACACCACCACCTGCTATTCATTCTGATATGTCGCAAGTTATTGATGATACTACTTCTGCTATGAATGATACTTATGATGATGCTAGTACTACGCTTGATAATACTGTGCCACTTGGTGAATTTCTTGATGAACAGATTGCTAAAGGTAAAGAAACTGAAAATGTTGAAACTCTTGAAAATTCTGATTCACCTATTATGCCTAGCTCTCCTACTAGAGTTGAAATGCCTAAGACATCTGATGGTTATGTTTTTGATAGAGAGACAGCTAGGGCAATTCTTGCTTGTAATGATAGAGATGAGGTTAGAAAATTGCTTGCTGAGTTGAAAGAAAAATCTATGAGGGAGAGAATGAAATATGATCCTAAGTTTGCTACCTCTCCCATATTTGTTACCGATAAGGATTATGAATTCTCTGTCGATCCTGAGTTAATTACTTTGGTTGAATCTGATCCTTTTCATGGTTATGAATCTGAAACTGTTGTGGCACACCTTACTAAGTTGAACGATATTGCCACCCTATTTGCTCATGAGGAAAAAAATCGTTACTATTACATCCTTAAGTTGTTTCCTTTCTCATTAAAGAGTGATGCTAAGAAATGGTTTAATACTCTTGCTCCTGGTTGTGTGCGTAGTCCCCAGGATATGATATATTACTTCTCTGAAAAATATTTTCCTGCTCATAAGAAACAAGCTGCCTTACAGGAAATATTTAACTTTGTGCAAATTGAAGAAGAGAATCTCCCTCAAGTTTGGGGAGGCTTCTCCAATTACTTAATGCTTTGCCTGATCATCCTCTTAAGAAGAATGAAATACTTGATATCTTTTATAATGGACTAACCGATGCTTCTAGGGACTACCTAGATAGTTGTGCTGGTTCTGTTTTCAGGGAACGAACTGTTGGACAGGCTGAAGAATTATTGAATAATATATTGAGGAATGCCGATGATTGGACACTTCCTGAACCACCTCCTGAGCCAACTCTAAACAAGAGAGGTATTCTATTCCTCAGTCCAGAAGATATGCAAGAAGCTAAGAAATCTATGATGGAAAATGTATTAAAGCTGAAGATGTTAAGAATTTACCACCTATTAAGAAATACATGGGCTCGACATCCCGACACAGGTAGTGGAGGTAAATTCTCTCACTAGATTCGATGAAGGTGATATTCCTTATAATAATTCTGCTAGTCAATGCCTGTATGAATTTGATAATTACATCATTAAGCAAGAACACTTTAATTTATATGTTAGCAATCAATTAAAACGGAATGCGATCATGATTGAACGCTTGAGTGATTTGATGTTTAGAACTGCTAATGATGTTAAATGCTTGAGTAAACATGCTTCTATGGTTCAGACTCAGTTAGAACAAATAGCCAAGTCACAAAATGATTTGCTTGATGAGATGAATAATAAAAAGAATGATCATGTTGTAAGAGTTGTTACTAGAGGAGGTAGAATGACTCAGGAGCCTCTGTATCCTGAAGGTCATCCTAAAAGAATTGAATAAGACTCTCAAAGAAGTAATATTGATGTACCTAGTCCATCTAGGAAGAAAAAGAAAAATGATAGGACTTTGCATGCTCCTAGTGAACCTGAGATAGAAAAACCTCCAGAGAATCATAATGATGCTTCTATTTCTGATGCTGAGACACAATCTGGTAATGAACATACACCTAGTGATAATGACAATGATAATGAAAATGATAATGAAGATGTTCATGTTGATGCTCAATCAGATAATGATGTAGAAATAGAACCTGCTGTTGATCTTGATAACCCACCTCCTAAGAATAAAAGATATGATAAAAGAGATTTTGTTGCTAGAAAACATGGGAAGGAAAGAGAACCATGGGTTCAAAAACCTATGCATTTCCCTACTAAACCATCTAAAAACAAGGATGAGGAAGATTTTGAGCGCTTTGTTGAAATGCTTAGACCTGTCTTTTTCCGCACTCGCTTGATTGATATGTTGAAAATGTCTCCCTATGCTAAATACATGAAAGATATTGTCACTAATAAAAGGAAGATACCTGAAACTGAAATTTCCACCATGCTTGCAAATTATTCTTTTAAGGGTGGAGTACCTAAAAAGTCAGGAGATCCGGGAATACATACTAGACCATGCTCCATTAAAAGAAGTTATGTTAAAACTGTTCTATGTGATTTGGGAGCCGGTGTTAGTGTTATGCCTTTCTCTTTATATAAAAGACTTGATTTGAATAAGCTTACACCTACTGAAATATCTTTGCAAATGGCTAATAAATCAACTGCTATACCTATTGGAAATTCTGAGGATGTGCCTGTTGTTGTTGCAAATGTTACTATCTTAACGGACTTTGTTATACTTGATATGCCCGAGGACGACAACATGTCGATTATCCTTGGAAGAACCTTTTTGAATACTGCAGGGGCTGTTATTGATTGCAATAAAAGCAAGGTCACTTTTCATGTCAATGGTAATGAGCATACTGTTTATTTTCCGAAGAAGCGAAATTCAGTGAATGGTATCGATTGTATTGAAAAAGTTTCGACAATCACTATTGGGGGATTCAAATTTCCTCTTCCTACTGTCAAAAAGAAATATGAAATACTTGTTGTTGGGGAGATGCATATCTCCGTTGAGGTAACTTAGTGTTATACGAAAATTCTTCAGTTTCATGTCACTCGGAAATAGTTTGTTAATAAGACTTGATCAACCTTATTAATGGATTCTTTTTGAAGGGCATGTGATCGATGAATTCAGTAGGCACAACTTTCTGTAATCATAGTTTGCTCTCTGTTATTTATAGTTTAATAAAATAAAATGCCATGATTATCCTGTTTTCTGAATTATCCGTGCAATAAAAAAATGGCCCAAAAATAAAAGTGCTCAGAATGAAATAAAATTTTAACATGATTTTTTCTGGAATATATAAGAATTTTTGGCACTAAAAACAACCCAGGGGGTGCACCTGTTGCCCACAAGGCAACAGGGTGCGGCCACCCCCCAAAGCGCGCCAAGATGCCTTGTGGGTCCCATAGGGACCCACTCACTTATCTATTCAGCCCACTTCATCTCCTACCTCCAGAAAAAATCGTGGTAGCTCTCTCTGTCTCGTGTTCTTGCTCCCAAACCTGAGATTTTCAATCTCTTTGCTCGGAGCTCCGTTTCCGAAACTGTTTTGAGGGATTGCTCCTTGGTATGTGACTCTCTCATTGCTCCAATTAGTTTTTGCTTTAGTGGATTATATTTTGCATAAATTGTTGCTATTGGTGCTACTGAAAATGAGCTTGCATGTTAAATTCTTTGATTTCTAAGTAGTTTGAATGCTTGATATAGCCTCTAGGCACTTGTATGAGTAGTTGCTATCAATTTTGTGAAGTTTTGTTAACATCTTTTTGTGGTCCAAAATTTTTCAGAAATTTGTTCTTGGGAAAATGAACTTTCTTCGGAGGGGTTCTTCGAGTCGGAGCTCCAAGGGTGTCCTTGGGGATGAACATGACCATGACCTCAACATTCCGCGCAGGACGGAGGTCCGACCGTGCGAGTGGCCGCACAACACCTTCATGAACGAAGTCAGGTTCCGTCAAGAGTTCGCACAATTTGTTGCGAACGCCGGGCTGACCAACTTCCTCGCAGATGTGTGTGACTAGCACCACATCCTTACAAATTCCTTTGTGCAAAATTTTCATTTCATGCCTAGGCTCGATATCCCCATGGTGCATTTTGATTTATATGTTGAACATCATGAGTTAACGCTAGATGAATTTTGTGAGATATGCTTGATCCCTTCTGATGGGGATTTGAGGGAGCCTCGGCCTGAGGAGTTCAAGGACTTCCTTCGCACTTTGACTGTGGGGGAATTTAGGGGTGTTTCAAAAGCCCGTGTTACTAGCCTGCATTTTCCTGCTGTGCACTACTTTGCTTTATTCATAGGGAAATGCTTGACTGCTAGGGAGGAAGGTGGTACGCTCAGTGCCCCTGACCTCGCCATCTTGCGTCGTGCTATTCACGACGATAACACTTTTAGCTTGGGAGCTACCATTGCACGCCGCCTGCACACCAAAAGGACTAAGGGTAAAGTCCATGGCGGTATTTATGCTTTGCATCTTGCGAAACGCTTTAATGTTGCTATCCGCCCAAATGACTACTTGCTGCCCAAAGCTTATTTAGACCAACAGTGCATGATCGATCACCACTTTGTTGATGAACCTGAACCTCCTCAATATATTCGCTATAATTTGGTTTTCAGCGAGAGAACTCGCTATATTATTCCGTTGCCAGCACCCTCTTTGTTTGACTCTCATGCCAGGAATGGATACACCATCATGCCGGTGGACATCACAGCTTACAGGAACGAGCTGGCCGCAGCGGAGAATGAGGTCCAGTAGTGGGACCCTCAAGTGCCTCCGCCCTAGCACTATCCGCCCGGTCCTGATGGATACTACGGGTGGTGATTACCAAGCTAGGCCAAAAGCCTAAGCTTGGGGGAGTACATATTTCTCACCGACATTACATTCATGTTCACACATTCAATCCAGTTGTCGGTGTTCATCCTTTTTCATTGTATATCCATGTTAGTTTTATTTCCGCTTTCTTCTTGTGTGTTTGAAAATTTTTAAAAACCCAAAAATATTTCTCACTTCTTTTCAGTTTTTCTTTCTTGTTTGTTAGTTTGTAGTATTAAAAGAAAACCCAAAAATATTTCTCTTTTTTTTTGCTTGTTGGGAGCTCTCCCGTGTAAATAGTTTTTCTCGCTTTTCGTTTTTCTTCTTTTATTTGCTTTCCTTCAGAAAAACTCAAAACTCCAAAAATATTTCAGTGTGTTTCTCCGAATTTCTTTTCTTTTCGTTGAGTTGTCGTAGGGAGAAGACCACGATGAAAATGTTGAGTGGCTCTCATATGCTTTATTGTTGATCTAACGAAGAGCCAATTTTAGTTTGTCTTCTCCTTTGAATAAAATGTTTGCAGATTCCAGCTTAGTCCACGACATACTTGCACTATTATTATTTTCACATCATTCGGTCGTGCAAGTGAAAGGCAATAATGACGATGATTTGATGAAGTGACTATGGCAAGGAAAAGCTGGTATGAACTCTTCTTGTTTTTGTTTTTGTAGATATGTTTAACTCAGTATCCATGATTCAGCATATTATGAGTAAACACGTTTGTGATGACAATTAGAGATTATAGTTGCTCATGCCATGCTTGAGTAGCTAGGAGTGGATAATGATTTATCTTGGATGTCAACATGCATTAAAATGGTTATGATGTAGTATGTTAATATGGTATCCTCCTCTGAATGTTTCAAGTGGCTTGACTTGGCACATGTTCATACATGTAGTTGATTCAAAACCAACATAGCCTCCACGATATTTATGTTCAGGGTGTTTATATCCTACTCATGCTAGTATTCAATGTTAATTATTCTCAATGCATGATCACGACCGTTTTCTCTCTCTAGTTGGTCGCTTCTCAACCTATTTGCTAGCCTTCGCCTGTACTAAGCGGGAATACTGCTTGTGCATCCAAAATCCTTAAACCAAAGTTGTTCCAAATGAGTCCACTATATCTACATATATGCGGTATTACTCTGCCGTTCCAAGTAAATTTGCATGTGCCACCTCTAATCATTCAAATAAACATCTGTTTTGTGTGTCCGTACCGCTCATGGAGCGACAGGGGGTGGTCAATATGTTCCATGCTAAGCGGGTTATTCTCGAGATGAGTGTTTATTCACTTGTCATTGCACGAGAGAGGCTGGTATTTGGGATGCCCAGTCCTATGCTCAAAATCAAATTATATAATGCAAACAAACTCCCCCGAAAAGTTGTTGGTATGGAGGGCACCCGTGAATTCGGCTAGCCATGGCTTGTGTTGGTATGGTGGAGGGGGAGTAAACTTTACCTTTCCACTTGGGAACCGCCTATAATGTGTTTAGCATGGAAGATATTGAAAATTCTTGGTCGTGACGTTGACAGGAAAGGTACACCTCCCAAAATTGCTTTTCATCTCTGATTTAAGCCTCGAGCTCTAGCACCTCTGCAAATCCATGCTTCCCTCTGCGAAGGGCCTATCA
Organism: Elymus sibiricus; assembly: GCA_039707655.1. Lineage (NCBI taxonomy): Eukaryota > Viridiplantae > Streptophyta > Magnoliopsida > Poales > Poaceae > Elymus > Elymus sibiricus. Next base: position 228,761,575 of record CM077664.1, on the reverse strand, counting down.
ATTTACTTTTATGTTATTTTACTTTTATTGTTGAGTCTCACCTTCTCATTATAAGCACCAATCCTGAGAGCATTATTGTCATCCTTATGCATTGAGTATAGTTAATGTTGTGTGTATCATGACTGGATTTCTTCTACCCCGAATTACAATGTTTAGTCGCTGCTTGAACTTTGGAGGTGCTCTGCATTTATGTTTTGCAGTCTCAGAAAGGGCTAGCGAGATACCATGTTATCATATTATATCATGATTGTTTTGACAAATTGTTGACATTTGAGATATGTTATTATTGCTCGCTAGTTGATTATGCCATTGATATGAGTAAATGTAGTTTTTAAGTGTTATTATGAGCATGGTTAGTTCATGATCTTTGTTGAAACCCTGGGTACTATTTAAGCTTATATACGGATACAAGAACAAAAGAGTTCGTAAAAGTTTTTTCTTTATCACTTTCAGTTTGTCAACTGAATTGCTTGAGGACAAGCAATGAGTTAAGCTTGGGGGAGTTGATACGTCTCCATCGTATCTACTTTTCCAAACACTTTTGCTCTTGTTTTGGTCTCTAATTTGCATGATTTGAATGAAACTAACCCGGACTGATGTTGTTTTTAGCAGAACTGCCATGGTGTTGTTTTTGTCTAGAAATCAAAGTTCTCGGAATTGGACGAAACTTTTTGGAGATTTTTTAATTACTGGCACAAGAATCAACAGAAGAGGGGCCATCTGTTGCCCACAAGGCAACAGGGCGCGACCCCCCCTAGGGCGCGCCCTGATGCCTTGTGGGGCCCACAGGCGGCCGTCTGACCTAATTCCAACGCTATAAATTCACTTTCCCCGAGAAAAAATAAGAGAAGAAGTTTCATCGCGTTTTACGATACAGAGCCGCAGCCACCTCCTGTTCTTTATCGGGAGGGCTGATCTTGTGGCACCTCGGCTCAGAGGAACCGGAACACCCCGTATTCCAGCCCAGAGATCAAGTCTTCTGGAATACGGCACTGCTTGGCATAGAACAAATCAGCTCTTTATTACAAATAACTGAGGTACAAAGGTTTGGGGTATTACAAAGGGTTACATCGACACATCAATACTATGCCGGCAAGGGTAGCCCTATGCTAGCAGAGCAACAACTTCTAGCAGCGGAACAACGGCGACGGTGATGGACTCCACTCCGCAGGGACTCTGGCTGGGACACGTCCTAGTTCGCAACTCGGAATCCTCAGGCTACGCAAACATGGCAGCACCTGCAAACTGGCATGACACGCCAGGTGAGTACTTTGAATGTACTCGCAAGCTCACAACAAACAAGAGCATCAAGGCAAAGCAACATCACAGCAGTCATGATTATATCAGGACCAGTTGTTATTAAAAGAGTAGAAGAAAATATTAAACATGTTATCTCTGAACTATCTGCAATAGTCACCATTGTTTAAAGTCACAGAGACCGCATTGCTCTTGGCTATCCAGTTGAACCATTTACTTTCGTGATCAACTCATGATCAAGATTGTATGAGGATCATTCTCGAGATCAACTCCAAGAAAATCAACGGCCTTCTACCAAGCGGTTACCCCACTATACCAAGACGAGTTCTTCCATCATTAACAAGTCATTCCATCATTAGTGTTGATCAGACAGTGTGACTTAGTACGAATTGTGTCCAATACCGTGGACGCGGCTATTCGAATAGGTTTTTTTACACTCTGCAGAGGTTGCACACTTTACCCACACCATGGACATTCTTCCAACGAAACCCACCTAACCTGTGACCCTTCTATCGTACCACCGACACGTCCTCTCTGAGGTCATGCCCTGGGTGGCCCCTGTGTCACTTCTGAGACCTGCCACCATCGTGGCCAAACTAAACTGTCCCAAATGGGGACCTGAGCTCAATAACCAAACCGGGCTCACAAGATTATCGCCGTCTACCTGATCAGGGTAGCACGCACGCATAACCTTCCCTCTTTGGTGGTACTGATAAAAGAGCACAAGGTTAGACCAAGTTAAGGCCGCCCCATACCGGCAGATGTGGCTGCACTTGAAAGCTCGGTTCAGTGGCACTTGATCAACGAATGAAGGAATTTATCCCCAAGTATTTTCTTCGTTATAACTGATACTCCGATATCACAGTAATCCAAGTGAGAACACTGGCCAACAAGTAATCCAATGTGCAACATAATTGAGGTACTGCTACTACTTTCATAGTCAAAATGCCGGATGGGATCACAAAGTAATCATAGATGGTAATCTCTTAATGCAACGGCATCATGATATCATCAAACTTGTAAACTACTAGTCACTAGTAACCCAATCATCAACATGACAGTAACATATCCAAAAATTCCTCCAAGTGTTGCATGAATAAACCAATTATGAATAATTCAAATCTTAGCCTAAATACTTATTTAAAACCATGGCATTGCAATGCAGTCATGCAAATGAGAGTTGTGGCTTGCCTGGCACCAAAGGAGTGTGGGAGTACTCCTAGCCTTCACCAACTATTCAAGTCACTCTGAAAAACATTTTTGGAAACATTTGTAAATAATACATAGAGCATTTTTCTCTGTCCAGAAATTCTAGACAGATGAGAAAAATACCAAATTTTACCAGCAAATAGAGGAGCTCACAAGAAAAATAATGCAAAAAGAATGAACACATTTGAAATTATGGTTTAAGAGTAATGGACGGTCAAAGTTGGGTCAAAATTCTGGTTTTAATTGAATTTAAACAGAAAAACCAGAAGCGGCCACGTCGAAGGCGTAAATTCAGTTTACACCTCCACTTGCATACCGCTTCGGGTGTGAGTGGAGTCACTGACGGGTGGGGTCCCCTGTCAGTTTTAAACACAAGGGGAGATGGAACGGAGGACGGCGGGCGTACCGGCGGCCGTTCGCCGACGTTGAGGCCACGGCGATGCTGGCAGAGGGCGGGGATGAAACGAGCGCTCGATGGCGAGCACGCCCGTACCCGTAGCTCACTGGGAGATGTCCGGACGGCGTCGGCCACTTCCTCTCAGGCGGCGACGAGCTGCGGTGGCGGAGGGGGTTGCCGACTCCGGCGAGTACTCGAGCAGGGGAGGGGTTGAGGAGCACCAGTGGAGCATCAGGAGTTCGGGGGTGGGCTTGGTTGGGGCGGAGGGCCACCGGAGCGAGTTGGTGGAGCAGGGGCAGAGCAGCGGAGCTCCTCGCCGGAGATGGGGAAGTAGGGCCTCTCGGCTTGCTTCGGTGCTACTGGGGGTGATTGAGAGGTGGGTAGGGCGATTGGTGAAGAGAAACGAGGCCGGGGAGCGGCTTTTATAGCCGGGCGGCGATGCCCGAGCCAGATCCCGCCGCGAGGAAAACGCCGGCGTCCCGCGTTGAGCTGGACATCGCGCTGGCGACCGAGCCGTGTGGGGAGGTGACGGGAGAGGGCAGAAGAGTTATGGCAATGGCGCGGAGCTGTGGGGAAGCTGCCAGCCAGAGCGGCCACAGTGCCCGCACTGTGCAGCGCGTGGCGGCAGTTGGCCATGTCCGGCGAGCTCGCTGCTGGCGACGGGAGGGCTCCAGAAGAGCCAGGTGGACGGTGGGGAAGACGTCGGCACGCCAGGACACGGTTCGGCGACGCGGGCGCGCAGAGCCAGCGAGGCCCGAGAGGGTTCGGCACACAGAGCGCGTGTTTGGCTGGCCAGACGCGTGGTCACCGCATGCATTGGCACACACGGTGCACCCTGGCCTGGCAGCCCTTGTCTGGGGCGTCGACCTGACACCCAGTAGGTGGCCTATGCCACTGGCAAGGCTAGAGATAGCCTGGGTTGATCAATCCCATCCAAAACAGTTTCTGGATGGAAACTTGGGAGGTTTGCTGGGATAAAAATCTTGGGTAATTCAGAGAGAGGGTTTGCCACACTGAAATGTTGTAGGAAGGTGCCCATTCTGGAGAAAATTCAGGCCAAATGGACAAGTTTTGAATGTAGTTGCTTCATAACTGCATCTCTGGTCATGAAACTTGTTGAAGATGATGCACTCACATGGATGGGCTCCTTGAGGTGAAACTTGGTATTTGAAGTTTATTTTCTGGTGGCAAGATACTATAATAATTTCATACCATTTGGGTAAGTATAAATGGTACTTCCTTCACAATGCTCCTCTCTGGACAGAAACTTGGGAGAATTATTGAGAGAGAATGGCTAAATGAAATGGGCCAAAATTTGGTAGAGTGTGCTCATATGGGTAGTAGAATGTCCTGGAAAAATTTCAGAAATTTTGGAGGAATATAAAATATAGTTGCTTCACAAACTGAAATTATGACCAGAAACAAAGATTGGATGGTGTGCTCACCATAAGAATGGAATCTTGAATATTTTCACATATCCAAGGTTCACATGGTCCAAATAATTTGTGAGAATTTTATTAGAATTTTGGGGAAGACAGAAATGTAGGTTGCTTCACAACCTAGAGCACAAAGGGCTATTCCTTTAATAGAAAAAGGAATATTAAATTGGAATAAAGGTTGAGATTGGGCAAGAATGGAAATGACATGACTTGGAAGAAGTTTTTGGAAGCTTTGATTCACTTGGGAAAGGAAAGTAAAAAAAATATTCCCAAGTTTTAAGTCCATAGAGCCATTCAAATTAAAATCCAAGCCAAATTCCAAATAAAATTCAAATGGGTTTTTGAAAGGAAAAGTTGGGAAAAACCAGGGTGTCACAAACCTACCCCCCTTAGGGTAAATCTCGTCCTCGAGATTTGGTTGCTCAGGGAACAAGTGTGCATATGCTGCCCTAGGGACACCGTTTCCATCTCAGGTATCCTTTTCCTTTGTATGATGTTCCCATCGAACTGCATAAACTATGATTATCTGGTTTCGGGGTGGTTTGTCTCACTTTCTCTGGAAACCCTGACGGGTTCTGTCACCGTGTCAGACCTTATGGTTATTTCCATTCCTTCATTTTTGCTGACTTAGTTGGAGTACAGTACCTTCTCACAGCCGGGACCTATGAGCTTTTCACGGGTACGGTGTTGATTTTCCACTGATATGCCATTCTGCCATCCTACCTGATGGTATTTGACGAGTCCAGGAACCGATTCTCTGTAGACCTAAGACTTGTTGATCCTTCCACTCGGGTACCCAAAGAGAGGATGTTCTTTGGATTCAAAGTCTGTACCAAAGGCTCAACCATCTTCTGATCGTGACCAATATAAGTAGGTGCAGCTTTTATAGCTGTGGCACGTCTCAGGTGATCGCGTTTTGGGGTTCGGTTGCCAGTCACTCTGGTGGTAGAATCATATTCATGACAGGGTACCATATGTGAGAGCATATGATTCGAGACCGTTGTTCAGCATTTCGAGTACTCATTCTATCGGTATATCCATAAGTCGTGCGATGCTTTAACATGGTCGCTAGAGTCAAACTGCTGAACTGGCTAAGGAATCTTTGATTTGGCACGGCAGACTTGGATATCCCCTACTGACAGTTCTGAGCATATACATTTGGTCAAGCGGGTTACCTTGATATGAGGCCCTTACAGAACAGAGTAGACCGCTTGGGTGTATATTCATGGTGATTGATATGGAATCAGCCTGTCTTCGGTATCCGTACCATGTTGTTCTTGCAGCGATCATTACACCCGCATTGTCGGTCTTGCTCTTCGTTATTGTTCTCTTTCCTGAATCCTTTGCCGCAAGAGCTTGGCCATATATATCCTTAATTCTTCGTGTGACCATAGGTGCTGTCAGGTGCAATATTCCGGCCACAACTTTTAAATGGCAAGTTTATCATCTCACAAGCTCTAACTGTAGGGCAATGATCATCCGAACCCTTGCATGAAATCGGCAAATAAGTCAGTAGCCACCAGAACGGTCTTTACAACTCAGATCTGGGGCATTGCTGAAATAACTCAACCACTGCTCAAGACGGCTGAAAAGCAGCTCAGAGCATGAGGCAGTGTTGATAGGAAGAATGTAGCAGCTCCCTAAGACTGCCGAAAAATAGCTCAGAGCGTAGGATCACTGCTACAAAAAGAAACTCAACAGCTACCCGAGACGGCCGAAAGCAGCTCGGAACTCGGGACAGTTGTTGAAAAGAGAAATATAAAGTCGGCATCCACCCCGAACGACCGAAAGCAGCTCAGAACACGGGCATGGTGCCCTTACCAGAAAAAGGTAAGCAAGGGTTCATCAGGGTCATATACCAGGTTTACAGGTGTGAGGAGGCTAGCCTTGATAACTACTGCCAAGATTGGTGTCCCAAATTGTCTTTACTTCATAGCTTGTCAGTCCTTGCAACATACTCAGGTGTATACCAGCTTTCTTCCTCTGGCATGACTTATGTAAGTGTTGGATTCTCACCATCCTTCGGTAGACCTGCTTAAACATAGTTGCTCCTTGTACGAGTGACTTGCCTGACCTGGGCAGCATGCCCACAATATATATGGAGGTTTGTGTAGCTGAACATCTCATTCCCGAGGCAGACACTTGTGTCCTGACTAGCTCGGGTTTCTGACCAAACGGTTGTGGGCTTGACTCTTGATAGGCATCGCCAACTCACTGTGTAATTGCTTGTACCAATGTTGCCAGCTGTTTGTAGTGCCATACTGGCGAGAATTGGATAGCTTGTGTTGGAAGCCATCGAGAGTATCGTGCTGAAAAAGGCTGAGTAGCTGATACGTCTCTGTCGTATCTATAATTTTTTATTGTTTCATGCCAATATTCTACAACTTTCACATATTTTCGGCAACATTTTATATTATTTTTGGGACTAACATATTGATCCAGTGCCCAGTGCCAATTCCTGTTAGTTGCATGTTTTTTGTTTCGCAAAATATCCATATCAAACGAAGTCCAAATGCAATAAAATTTTACAGAGAATTATTTTGGAATATATGTGATTTTTGGGAAGATGAATCAACGCAAGACGGTGTAAGAGGTGGCCACGAGGCACCAGGGCACGCCTGGGGGGGCAAAAGCGCCCTGGTGGCTCGTGGGCACGTCGTAAGTTGGGTGACCCCCTTCTTACGCCACAAGAAAGATAATATCCGGAAGAAAATTGTGTTAAATTTTCAGCCCAATCAGAGTTATGGATCTCCGGGAATTTAAGAAACGGTGAAAGGCCAGAAAACAGGAACGCGAAACAACAGAGAACTGAGAGAGAGATCCAATCTCGGAGGGGCTCCCGCCCCTCCGCCGCCTTGGCGGCCATGGACCAGAGGGGGAACTCTCCTCCCATCTAGGGGGAGGCCAAGGAAGAAGAAGAAGGAGGGGGGCTCTCTCTCCCTCTCTTCCGGTGGCGCCGGAGCGCCGCCGGGGGAAACACCGTGACGGCGATCTACGCCAACAACTTCGCCGCCGTCACCACCAACTCTCTCCCCCTCTATGCAGCGGTGTAACACCTCTTCTCCCCGCTGTAATCTCTACTTAAACATGGTGCTTAATGCTACATATTATTATCCAATGATTTGTGGCCATCCTATGATGTTTGAGTAGATTCGTTTTGTCCTATGGGTTGATTGATGGTCGTGATTGGTTTGAGTTGTATGTTTTATTTTGGTCCTGTCCTATGGTGCCCTTCGTGTCGCGCAAGCGTGAGGGATTCCCGCTGTAGGGTGTTGCAATACGTTCATAATTCTCTTATGGTGGGCGGCTAGAGTGACAAAAGCTTACACCCGAGTAAGGGGGTTGTTGCGTATGGGAGTAAAGAGGACTTGATACTTAATGCTATGGTTGGGTTTTACCTTAATGATCTTTGGTAGTTGCGGATGCTTGCTAGAGTTCCAATCATAAGTGCATATGATCCAAGTACGGAAAGTATGTTAGCTCATGCCTCTCCCTCATATAAAATTGCAACAATGATTACCGGTCTAGTTATCGATTGCCTATGGACAAATCATTCTCTTGTGTTACAAAAGCTTTCTACTAAACAACTAACTTTTATTATCTTGGAAATTACTCGTAGTTTTATTCTCACAAAGTACTTCTAGTTTTATTCTTGCAAACCTATCCTATCACGTACAAAATAGTTTCATACTTGTTCTAGGTAAAGCGAACGTTAAGTGCGCGTAGAGTTGTATCGGTGGTCGATAGAACTTGAACGGAATATTAATTCTACCTTTAGCTCCTCGTTGGGTTCGACACTCTTATTTATCGAAAAAGCTACAATTGATCCCCTATACTTGTGGGTTATCAAGACCTTTTTCTGGCGCCGTTGCCGGGGGGCAATAGCGTGGGGTTGATATTCTCGTGTGTGCTTGTTTGCTTTATCACTAAGTAGTTTTTATTTTCTGTTCTAAGTTGTTTTATATCTTTAGTTATGGATATGGAACACGAAATACCAAAAAAATTAGTTGTACTTGGTACTCATGGAGATGGGGAACCTCTTAAAACCCTCGATGCTCGTTATGTGGAAAACATTAAACACTACTTTGATAATCCTGAGAAAACCCCATTCAACTTGATAATGGGAGACACGTTGGATCAATGTGAATACTTTAGGGATTATCGCTTGTCTCAAAAAGGGAAACTCTTATGGGATCAAATTGATTATTTGTAATGGTATGCTTGGAATTTATGCTTGAGATATGACTATACTTGTTGCTCTAGGATAAAGGCTCCACACCTTCCCTTTTCATGTAAATTTAATGATAATGAAACCTTGGCTTCTTATGCTAATGGTATATATGATTACTATGATGTGGAACGAATAGAAGAATTTGTTGCTTTTAAGGGTGCTTATGAAATTGAATCTTTGTTTCCAAAGTATGAAGATTGTGATGATGCTGTCTACAGATCTGAAAATTTTGCTATACTTAAATATTTCTATGAGAATTACGAATAAAATGCCGATATTAATGAGTTTATTGAGAAAGTCTCCGCTGTCCAAGAAGAGACTAATATTTTGCAGGCTCCTATGGAAGAAGAAAATGATGACACTGTGAGCTCATTAGATGAAAAAATTGAGGAGGAGAGCGAAGAACAAAAGGAGGAAGAGCAGATTGATCACCCGTGCCCACCTTCTGATGAGAGTAACTCTTTATCCCATACATTGTTTAATTTCCCTTCGTGTTTACCGAAGGACGAATGCTATGATAATTGCTATGATCCCTTGGATTCGTTTGAAATATCCCTTTTTGATGAAATTGATGCTTGCTATGCTTGTGGCCATGATGCCAATTTGAATTATGCTTATGAAGATGAACTTGCTATAGTTCCTTATGTTAAACATGAAATTGTTGCTATTGCACCCACACATGATAGTCCTATTATCTTTTTGAATTCTCCCAACTACACTATATCAGAGAAGTTTGCTCTTATTAAGGATTATATTGATGGGTTGCATTTTACTATTGCACATGATAATTTTGATGGATATAATATGCATGTGCTTGATGCTCCTAATTGCAATTATTATGAGAGAGGAACTACATCTCCGCCTCTCTATGTTTCCAATGCGATAAAATTGCAAGAAACTGTTTATACTATGCATTGGCCTTTACTTGATGTGCATGCATTGTTCTTTTATGACATGCCAATGCATAGGCGGAAGAGAGTTAGACTTTGTCATTGCATGATTTAAATTACTTTGTGCTCACTACTAAATTACAAATCATTGTTAATTAAAATTGGCTTTAATATACCTTGGGATCCGGGTGGATCGATTACTTGAGCACTTTATGCCTAGCTTAATGGCTTTAAAGAAAGCGCTGCCAGGGAGACAACCCGAAAGTTTTAGAGAGTCATTTATTTCTGTTGAGTGCTTTTAAAAAGTTTAAAAACAAAAAAATATAGAGGGGAACCTAAAACTCTTCAAAAAGGAAAGTGAAAGTAAGAAAGACGAGCACCGTTGAAGTGGGGGAGCTCCTTGAACTTTGTTCATGCCCATGGAAACTTTGCAAATCTTGAATTACAGAAAATTTTCAACAAAAATAATTATCCCCTTGTACAAATACATTGTATTATAAAAATAATGTGCCAAGATTTACCGTTAAGATGTTTAAATTGCTTGTTTGGTGTGTGCGGTGCAAAAACAGAAACTTTTGCTATAGTGTGTTAATTTACATTTTTTACTGGAACGTGAAAAAATTCTGAAATTTTTACACAGTACTGCTATGTAATTTTTTTATTTTTTCCTAATTTCTCAGAATTTTTGGAGTTACAGAAGTATGGTCAATGTTCAGATTACTACAGACTGTTCTGTTTTTGATAGATTCTGTTTTTGATGCATTGTTTTGCTTGTTTTGATGAAACTATGGATTGTATCGGAAGGTATAAGCCATGGAGAAGTTAGAATACAGTAGGTATAATGCAAAAATAAAATATGAATGGGTTTGCAACAGTACTTAAAGTAGTGATTTGCTTTATTATACTAACGGATCTCATAAAGGTTTTGTTAAGTTTTGTGTGGATGAAGTGTTCGAAGATCGAGGTGGTATCGATATGAGGAGAATAAGGAGAGGCAAGAGTTCAAGATTGGGGATGCCCAAGGCACCCCATGTAAATATTCAAGGAGACTTAAGCGTCTAAGCTTGGGGATGCCCCGGAAGGCATCCCATCTTTCTTCAACAAGTATCGGTATGTCTCGGTTTTTGTTTTGTTCACATGATATGCGTAAATTCTTGGAGTGTCGTGTGCCTTTTCTTTTTCTTTTAAATAAATGCACCATGCTGGTATGAGATAGTCCTTGGTTGATTTACATAATGCTTCATGCACTTCACTTATATCTTTTGAGTATGGCTTAATAGAATGCTTCATGTGCTTCACTTATATCATTTGAAGTTTGGATGCCTGTTTCTCTTCATATAGAAAACCATTATTTATAGAATGCTCTTTTGCTTCACTTATATTTATTAGATCATGGTCTTTTGTAGAAAGAATTAAACTCTCTTGCTTCACTTATATCTATTTAGAGAGTCAACAGGAATTGGTCATTCACATGGTTAGTCAGAAAATCCTACATAAAACTTGTAGATCACTGAATATGATAAGCTTGATTCCTTGCAATAGTTTTGCGATATGAAGATGATGATATGTGGGTTGTGCTAGTGAGTAATTGTGGTTCAGTAAGAATATTGGTGTTAAGGTTTGTGATTCCCTATGCATGCACGTAAAGTCAATAGTTATGCAATGAAGTTATATCCTACTTATGGTGCATTATTCAGTGTTAGTTATTCTCAATGCATGCTTATGACCGTTTTCGTTTTCTGGTTGGTTGCTTCTCAATCTATTTGCTAGCCTTCATTTGTACTAAGCGGGAATACTGCTTGTGCATCCAAACTCCTTAAACCCAAGTTGTGCCAAATGAGTCCACCATATCTTCCTATATGCGGTATTTCCATGTCGTTCCAAGTAAATTTGCATGTGCCAACTCTAATTTTCAAAATAATTTCCATTTTGTGTGCCCGTACCGCTCATGAAGCGGCAGGGGGTGGCCAATATTTTCCATGCTAGGTGTGTTATTCTCACGATGAGTGTTTATTCACTTGTCATTGCACGAGAGAGTGGTTGGTAATAGGGATGCCCAGTCCCACAATGAATCAAAAATTAATAACAAAAAAATTCCTTGGAAAGTGTTGGTATGGAGGGCACCCGTGGATACGGCTAGCCATGGATTGTGAAAGAATGGTGGAAAGGAAATAAACATTACTTTCTGTTTGGGAACCGCCTATGATGTGTCTAGCATGGAAAATATTGGGAATTCTCGGTCGTTTTCGTTGACAGGAAAAGCATGCCTCTCAAAATAATTTTATCTCTCTAATTTAAGCTTTGAGCTCTGGCACATTTGCAAATCTCTACTTCCCTCTGCGAAGGGCCCATATATTTACTTTTATGAATTTTTTATTTTTTATTTTGAGTCTCCATCTTCTCTTACAAAGCACCAACTAGAGAGCACTATTGTCATACTTGTGCATTGGATGTAGCTAATATTGAGTGTGTTTCATGAATGGATCAATGATTGAGCATAATGGGCTAGGGATAACTTTCTTTAGCATTGATATTTTGAAAGACATGATTGCTTGTTAGTATGCCTGAGTATCTATGTTTTTATGTCAAATTATAGACTATTGCTTTGAATCACTCGTGTCTTAATATTCATGCCATGATTAAATTATATGATCAAGATTATGCTAGGTGGCATTCCACATTAAAAATTATTTTTTTATCATTTACCTACTCGAGGACGAACAGGAATTAAGCTTGGGGATGCTGATACGTCTCCATCGTATCTATAATTTTTGATTGTTTCATGCCAATATTCTACAACTTTCACATATTTTTGGCAACATTTTATATTATTTTTGGGACTAACATATTGATCCAGTGCCCAGCGCCAGTTCATGTTTGTTGCATGTTTTTTGTTTCACAGAATATCCATATCAAACGAAGTCCAAATGCAATAAAATTTTATGGAGAATTATTTTGGAATATATGTGATTTTTGGGAAGAAGAATCAACGCAAGACGGTGTAAGAGGTGGCCACGAGGCACCAGGGCATGCCTGGGGGGGGGGGGCAAATGCGCCCTGGTGGCTCGTGAGCACGTCGTAAGTCAGTTGACCCCCTTCTTACGCCGCAAGAAAGATAATATCCGGAAGAAAATCGTGTTAAATTTTTAGCCCAATCGGAGTTACGGATCTCCAGGAATTTAAGAAACGGTGAAAGGCCAGAAAACAGGAACGCGAAACAGCAGAGAACTGAGATAGAGATCCAATCTCGGAGGGGCTTCTGCCCCTCCGCCGCCATGGCGGCCATGGACCAGAGGGGGAACTCTCCTCCCATCTAGGGGGGAGGCCAAGGAAGAAGAATAAGAAGGGGGGCTCTCTCCCCCTCTCTTCCGGTGGCACCGGAGCGCCGCCGGGGGAAACATCGTGACGGCGATCTACACCAACAACTTCGCCGCCGTCACCACCAACTCTCTCCCCCTCTATGCAGCGGTGTAACACCTCTTATCCCCGCTGTAATCTCTACTTAAACATGGTGCTTAATGCTACATATTATTATCCAATGATTTGTGGCCATCCTATGATGTTTGAGTAGATTCGTTTTGTCCTATGGGTTGATTGATGATCGTGATTGGTTTGAGTTGTATGTTTTATTTTGGTGCTGTCATATGGTGCCCTCCGTGTCGCGCAAGCGTGAGGGATTCCCGCTGTAGGGTGTTGCAATACGTTCATAATTCTCTTATGGTGGGCGGCTAGAGTGACAGAAGCTTACACCCGAGTAAGGGGGTTGTTGCGTATGGGAGTAAAGAGGACTTGATACTTAATGCTATGGTTGGGTTTTACCTTAATGATCTTTGGTAGTTGCGGATGCTTGCTAGAGTTCCAATCATAAGTGCATATGATCCAAGTACGGAAAGTATGTTAGCTCATGCCTCTCCCTCATATAAAATTGCAACAATGATTACCGGTCTAGTTATCGATTGCCTATGGACAAATCATTCTCTTGTGTTACAAAAGCTTTCTACTAAACAACTAACTTTTATTATCTTGCAAATTACTCGTAGTTTTATTCTCGCAAAGTACTTCTAGTTTTATTCTTGCAAACCTATCCCATCACCTACAAAATAGTTTCATACTTGTTCTAGGTAAAGCGAACGTTAAGTGCGCGTAGAGTTGTATCGGTGGTCGATAGAAATTGAAGGGAATATTAATTCTACCTTTAGCTCCTCGTTGGGTTCGACACTCTTATTTATCAAAAAAGCTACAATTGATCCCATATACTTGTGGGTTATCAGTAGCTTATGTTCGAAGCTTTTTGCCGGGATAGCGTGCTGAAGAAGACTGGGTACCGTACTTCAAAAGCTTCCCCTCCAGGTTTCTTACCGGGGAAGATTCGGTGCCTTATGCCGGAAGCTTTCTATGGTAGCTTACCGAAGAAGACAGAGTGTCTTATGCTGGAGGCTATCCACATATCGTACTGAGGAAGATTTGAGGAGCCTTGCATCGTAAGCTTCGCTGGTACGTGCGGAGGAAGACTTGATTGCTTACATCAGAAGTTTCCTTCTGTGATATGCAGAATGAATGCCATATATACAACCTCACAACTCCTGTTGTTGATTACTTGAAAAGAATTTGTCTGACTATCCTTTTTGCTGAGTATTGGATACCTGGCACATTCTTGTTTGCTTCCAGGTATAACCTGTTTCATATTTTACTCAAGCGGAACCAAACTTCGTATATGATCCATACCATTGAACCGGTTGGTCTTGCACCCAAGTTATCTTCCTGCTGGTTCCTTACGGTTGTAATGGTTACACATTGAGGCAGACTTGATGCTGATAGCCAATCCAGGATATCATTTGCATTCAAACCAGATATTCCCAATACAAGGCAGTCAACTGATAATTCCATAATGTTCCGCTGAGCTTCCAAGTATTTGAAATCCTCATTGATTCTTTGAGTCCGATGGCGGTTGATGAGCAACTTCCATAAGGGAAAGTAATGTGACACCGAGGAGCCAAATGAAAAGGCAAATGAAAACTACTCGATGAAATGCACCAAGCTTACAAAAAACCACACTTTATTGCTACTCAGGGCAATTTACAACATTCGGTACTACTACAACTTATGCGACATGAACCTCACAGGTGCTTAGGTACTATGATCGGGTGGCGGGTTACTAGAGAGCGACGGAGCTGGCGGAGAGGTTGACGAAGCTAAAGCCATACCAAGCGCTCTTCGGGCACGTGTTGCATCTCTGGCCAGTTCAGCGATGAGGACGTACTCTGCGATCATGTAACGAGACATGTATGCTACAGCTGCATCGTCATCCGAGCGAACAGGAGGAAATCTAACCCGTCTGGGAGTGGTGGCCATAGTGGGATAGTAGTGGAAGGCACGATTCTCTTGCATCGCACTCTCCTGATGACGAAGAACAGTAAGGCCTGCCAGGGCGGCAAGTTGGATAGCGTGTTCTGGTGTAGAGACCATGGAGACTATAGGTGCGTTTCCCCATAGGTAGGGCGACTGACAGGAGGACATTGGCATGATACTCAAGCACCAGTCCTGCAAGCGGGGTCTAGAACACTTGGTACCTTGGTATCTCTCCACTGGGATAGAGAAGACGCCAAACATCACGAAGCAGGGATGCGAAACTGAGTGGTGCAGGGGCTGATTCGTAGTCAATCGAAACGGATGCCATCTACAAGATCAACTGATTAGTATGCCAAATCGATATGCATGCTATGCGGCAAACAAATGCAACAACCAAATGCAGCAAACCGACTAGATTGTATACTATCGGTTTCTAACGCTCGGGCTGACTAGGGCGTCCTACAGCCAACCTGGCTCTGATAAAAAACCTTGTTGTTAGGGCATATTTTACCCCAGTAGTTTCGATGATTGATGACAATGCGCTTTGCGGACTAATCGTGTGCGTTGACCTTTTCAGAAATTATATTGATAGGCACGAGACGGTTTATCTCCCCTCGATGATAAAGAGTGAAGACGGTTATTTTCCGACGATTTCTTTTTGGTGAATTGAGTCGTAGGAAACCCGTACTATTAAGAGGGGGTCCGCGTTGGAAAGGTATGGGTGGAATCAACACGTACACAGCCCCATATGCACCCACAACCTCCTTTCCCTTCTCTGGAGCATTTCCTGTGTTGTCTGTGGTGTTTCAGAAGTTTGCAAGCGGTAGTACCGCTTGGACCCACGGTAGTACCGCTCCAAGGAGCGGTAGTACCGCTGGGTACTACCGCACCACTACCGCTTGGGGTTTCCCCGAGCGTGCAACTTTCTGTTGCCGGTTTGTCTTAACCGGTAGTTGCACGGTAGTAGTACGGTAGTACCGCTGGAGCGGTACTACCGCCCCTACTACCGCTTCCACTACCGCTTGGGGTTTTTTCCTCTGTGCGAGTTTCTGTTACCACTTTTCCCTCTAGCGGTAGTAGAGCGGTACTAGAACGGTAGTACCGCTTGCGCGGTACTGCCACCCTGTCCGCCTCTACTACTGCTGCCTGTTCTGGTCGAAACTCCCTTAGCGGTAGTACCGTAAGGGGGCAGCGGTAGTACCGCTCCGGCGGTACTACCGTGGCACACCTAGTGTGTTTTTGACCAGTTCGAGGTAGTACCGCCTAAGCGGTAGTACCGCTCCTAGGAGCGGTAGTACCGCTTGACTGCGGGCAGAGGGCAGATAACAGTTGGAATTTTGTCTCCCTATATAAAGGAGAGGTCTTCTTCTTTCTAAGATTGACCTCTTCCCCCAAGCTCCATTGTTACTCCAAAAGCTCATTTTAGCCCGATTTCTCTCCCTAGCCATCAAATCTTGTTGTTGCTCTAGGGTTTGGAGGAGAGGGCCCCGATCTACACTTCCACCAAGAGATATTTGATTCCCCCCACTAATCCCTTACGGATCTTGTTACTCTTGGGTGTTTGAGCACCCTAGACGGTTGAGGTCACCTCGGAGCCACATTCCATTGTGGTGAAGCTCCGTGGTTGTGTTGGGAGCCTCCAATTAAGTTGTGGAGCTTGCCCCAACCTTGTTTGTAAAGGTTCGGTTGCTGCCTTCAAGGGCACCACTAGTGGAATCACGGCACCTCGCATTGTGTGAGGGCGTGAGGAGAATACGGTGGCCTTAGTGGCTTCTTGGGGAGCATTGTGCCTCCACACCGCTCCAACGGAGACGTACTTCCTCTCAAAGGGAAGGAACTTCGGTAACACATCCTCGTCTTCACCGGTTCCACTTGTGGTTATCTCTTACCTTTACTTTGTGTTCGATTTACTCGTATTGTATCCTTTACTTACTTGAGTTGTATTTGTTAGCATCATATAGGTTGCTCACCTAGTTGCACATCTAGACAACCTATTTTGTTGCTAACCCCAATTTGTTAAGAATAGCTAAAAATTGGTAGTTGCCTATTCACCCCCCCCTCTAGTCAACCATATCGATCCTTTCACTTGTGGCACCCCGGCTCAGAGGAACTGGAACACCCCGTATTCCAGCCCAGAGATCAAGTCTTCTGGAATACGACACTGCTTGGCATAGAACAAATCAGCTCTTTATTACAAATAACTGAGGTACAAAGGTTTGGGGTATTACAAAGGGTTACATCGACACGGCAATACTATGCCGGCAAGGGTAGCCCTATGCTAGTAGCGGAACAACTCATAGCAGCGGAACAACTTCTAACAGCAGAACAACGACGACGGTGATGGACTCCACTCCGCAGGGACTCTGGCAGGGACACGTCCTAGTTCGCAACTCGGAATTCTCAGGCTACGCAAACATGGTAGCACCTGCAAACTGGCATGCCACGCCAGGTGAGTACTTTGAATGTACTCGCAAGCTCACAACAAACAAGAGCATCAAGGCAAAGCAACATCACAGCAGTCATGATTATATCAGGACCAGTTGTTATTAAAAGAGTAGAAGAAAATATTAAACATGTTATCTCTAAACTATCTGTAATAGTCACCATTGTTTAAGGTCACAGAGACCGCATTGCTCTTGGCTATCCAGTTGAACCATTTACTTTCGTGATCAACTCATGATCAAGATTGTGTGACGATCGTTCTCGAGATCAACTCCAAGATAATCAACGGCCTTCTGCCAAGCGGTTACCCCACTATACCAAGATGAGTTCTTCCATCATTAACAAGTCATTCCATCATTAGTGTTGATCAGACAATGTGACTTAGTACAAACTGTGTCCAATATTGTGGACGCGGCTATTCGAATAGGGTTTTTTTACACTCTGCAGAGGTTGCGCACTTTACCCACACCATGGACATTCGTCCAACGAAACCCACCTAACCTGTGACCCTTCTATCATACCACTGACACGTCCTCTCTGAGGTCATGCCCTGGGTGGCCCCTGTGTCACTTCTGACACCTACCACCGTCGTGGCCAAACTAAACTGTTCCAAACGAGGACCTGAGCTCAATAACCAAACCGGGCTCACAAGATTATCGCCGTCTACCTGATCAGGGTAGCGCGCACGCATAACCTTCCCTCTTTGATGGTACTGATAAAAGAGCACAAGGTTAGACCAAGTTAAGACCGCCCCATACCGGCAGATGTGGCTGCACTGGAAAGCTCGGTTCAGTGGCACTTGATCAACGAATGAAGGAATTTATCCCCAAGTATTTTCTCCATTATAATTGATACTCCGGTATCACAGTAATCCAAGTGAGAACACCCGCCAACAAGTAATCCAATGAGCAACATAATTGAGGTACTGCTACTACTTTCATAGTCAAAATGCCGGACGAGATCACAAAGTAATCATAGACGGTAATCTCTTAATCCAACGGCATCATGATATCATCAAACTTGTAAACTACTAGTCACTAGTAACCCAGTCATCAACATGACAGTAACATATCCAAGAATTCCTCCAAGTGTTGCATGAATAAATCAATTATGAATAATTCAAACCTTAGCCTAAATACTTATTTAAAACCATGGCATTGCAATGCAGTCATGCAAATGAGAGTTGTGGCTTGCCTGGCACCAAAGGAGTGTGGAAGTACTCCTAGCCTTCACCAACTATTCAAGTCACTCTGAAAAACATTTTTGGAAACATTTGTAAATAATACATAGAGCATTTTTCTCTGTCCAGAAATTCTAGACAGATGAGAAAAATGCCAAATTTTACCAGCAAATAGAGGAGCTCACAAGAAAAATAATGCAAAAAGAATGAACTCATTTGAACTTATGGTTTAAAAGTAATGGACGGTCAAAGTTGGGTCAAAATTTTGGTTTTAATTGAATTTAAGCAGAAAAACCAGAAGCGGCCACGTCGAAGGCATAAATTCAGTTTACGCCTCCACTTGCATACCGCTTTGGGTGCGAGTGGAGTCACTGACGGGTGGGGTCCCCTGTCAGTTTTAAACAGAGGGGGAGAGGGAACAGAGGACGGCGGGCGTACCGGCGGCCGTTCGCCGGTGTTGAGGCCACGTCGAAGCTGGGAGAGGGCGGGGATGAAACAAGCGCTCGATGGCGAGCACGCCCGTACCCGTAGCTCACTGGGAGATGGACGAACGGCGTCGACCCCTTCCTCTCAGGCGGCGGCGAGCTGCGGTGGCGTAGGGGGTTGCCGACTTCGGCGAGTACTCGAGCAGGGGAGGGGTTGAGGAGCACCAGTGGAGCATCAGGAGTTCGGTGTTGGGCTTGGTTGGGCAGAGGGCCACCGAAGCGAGCTGGTTGAGCAGGGGCAGAGTGGCGGAGCTCCTAGCCGGAGATGGGGAAGGAGGGCCTCTCGGCTTGCTCCGGTGCTACTGGGGGGTGATTGAGAGGTGGGGAGGGCGATTGGTGAAGAGAAACGAGGCCGGGGAGCGGCTTTTATAGCCGAGCGGCGATGCCTGAGCCGGATCCCGCCCCGAGGAAAACGCCGGCGTCCCGCGTTGAGCTGGACATCGCGCTGGCGACCAAGCCGCGTGGGGAGGTGACGGGAGAGGGCATAAGAGTTATGGCGATGGCACGAAGCGGCGGGGAAGCTGCCAGCCAGCGTGGCCACAGTGCCCGCACTGTGCAGCGCGTGGCGGAGGTTGGCCATGTCCGGCGAGCTCGCTGCCGGCAATGGGAGGGTTCCAGAAGAGCCAGGTGGATGGTGGGGAAGATGTCGGTGCGCCAGGACACGGTACGGCGACGCGGGCGCGCAGAGCCAGCGAGGCCCGAGAGGGTTCGGCGCACAGAGTGCGTGTTTGGCTGGCCAGACATGTGGTCACCACATGCACTGGCATACGCGGTGTGCCCTGGCCTGGCAGCCCTTGTCTGGGGCGTCGACCTGACACCCAGTAGGTGGCCTATGCCACTGGTAAGGCTAGAGATAGCCTGGGTTGATCAATCCCATCCAAAACAGTTTCTGGATGGAAACTTGAGAGGTTTGCAGGGATAAAAATCTTGGGTAATTCAGAGAGAGGGTTTGCCACACTGAAATGTAGTAGGAAGGTGCCTATTCTGGAGAAAATTCAGGCCAAATGGACAAGTTTTGAATGTAGTTGCTTCATAACTGCATCTCTGGTCCAAAACTTTGTTGAAGATGATGCACTCACATGGATGGGCTCCTTGAGGTGAAACTTGGTATTTGGGGTTTATTTGTTGGTGGCAAGATGCTATAATAATTTCATACCATTTGGGTAGGTATAAATGGTACTTCCTTCACAATGCTCCTCTCTGGACAGAAACTTGGGAGAATTATTGAGAGAGAATGGCTAAATGAAATGGGCCAAAATTTGGTGGAGTGTGCTCATATAGGTTGTAGAATGTCCTGGAAAAATTTCAGAAATTTTGGAGCAATATAAAATATAGTTGCTTCACAAACTAAAATTATGACCAGAAACAAAGATTGGATGGTGTGCTCACCATAAGAATGGAATCTTGAATATTTTCACATATCCAAGGTTCACATGGTCCAAAGAATTTGTGAGAATTTTATTAGAATTTTGGGGAAGACAGAAATGTAGGTTGCTTCACAACCTAGAGCACAAAGGGCTATTCCTTTAATAGAAAAAGGAATATTAAATTGGAATAAAGGTTGAGATTGGGCAAGAATCGAAATGACATGACTTGGAAGAAGTTTTTGGAAGCTTTGATTCACTTGGGAAAGGAAAGTAAAAAAAATATTCCCAAGTTTTTAGTGCATAGAGCCATTCAAATTAAAATCCAAGCCAAATTTCAAATAAAATTCAAATGGGTTTTTGAAAGGAAAAGTTGGGAAAAACCAGGGTGTCACAGATCTGGAGTCCGTCCGGGGCTCCGGAGAGGGGGATTCGACGCCGTTGTCATCATCAACCATCCTCCATCACCAATTTCATGATGCTCACCGCCGTGTGTGAGTAATTTCTTCGTAGGCTTGCTGGACGGTGATGGGTTGGATGAGATTTACCATGTAATCGAGTCAATTTGTTAGGGCTTTGATCCCTAGTATCCACTATGTTCTGAGATTGATGTTGCTATGACTTTGCTATGCTTAATGCTTGTCACTAGGGCCCGAGTGCCATGATTTCAGATCTGAACCTTCTATGTTTTCATGAATATATTTGTGTTCTTGATCCTATCTTGCAAGTCATATGCACCTATTACGTGTTATGATCTGCATACCCGAAGGTGACAATAATTGGGATTCTTTCCGGTGATTACCGTAGTTTGAGGAGTTCATGTATTCACTATGTGTTAATGCTTTGTTTCGGTTCTCTATTAAAATGAGGCCTTAATATCCCTTAGATTTCCTTATGGACCCCGCTACCACGGGAGGGTAGGACAAAAGATGTCATGCAAGTTCTTACTATAAGCACGTATGACTATATACGGAATACATGCCTACATTACACTGATGAATTTGAGCTATTGTGTATCGCCCTAGGTTGTGACTGTTATATGATGAATGTCATCCAACATAATTATCCATCACTAATCCAATGCCTACGCTTTTCGCATATTGATCTTTGCTAAGTTACTTTCGTTGCTGCTGTTACAATCACTACAAAACTGCTACTGTTACTATTGCTACTGTTACTACTGCTATTGAAACTACCATACTACTGTGCTATTAAACACTTTGCTGCAGATATTTAGTTCTCCGGGTGTGGTTGAATTGACAACTCAACTGCTAATACTCGCAAATATTCTTTGGCTTCTCTTGTGTCAAATCAATAAATCTGGGTGAAATACTACACGTGAAAACTGTTGCGATCCCCTATACTTATGGGTTATCACTTGCAAGGATTAATTTTGATAGTGATAGATAGATAAGTAAATTGCAAAATAAAATAAAGTAAATAAAATTGCAGCAAGGTATTTTTGGATTTAATATATGATAAAAGTAGACTCGGGGGCCATAGTTTTCACTAGAGGCTTCTCTCTCGAACGCATAGCATACGGTGGGTAAACAAATTATTGTTGGGCAATTGATAGAAAAGCGCATAGTTATGACGGATTCATGGCAATGATCATGTGTATAGGCATCATGTCCGAGAAAAGTAGACCGACTCCTGCCTGCATCTACTACTATTACTCCACCCATCGACCGCTATCCAGCATGCATCTAGGGTATTAAGTTAATGAAAACAGAGTAACGCCTTAAGCAAGATGACATGATGTAGACAAAGTAAACTCAAATAATATGATTAAACCCCATCATTTTATCCTTAATGGCAACAATACAAATACGTGTCTTGTCCCTTTCTGTCACTAGGATAGAGCACCGCAAGATTGAACCCATCACAAAGCACCTCTCCCATTGCAAGATAAATCAATCTTGTTGGCCAAACCAAACAGATAGATCGGAGAGAAATACAAAGCTATAACAATCATGCATAAAAGAGTTCAAAGAAGACTCAAATATTTCTCATGAATAATCTGATCATAAACCCACAATTCATCGGATCCCAACAAACACACCGCAAAAGAAGATTACATCAGATAGAACTCCAAAGAGATCGAGGAGAACATTGTATTGAAGATCAAAGAGAGAGAAGAAGCCATCTAGCTACTAGCTATGGACCCGTAGGTCTATGGTAAACTACTCACACATCATCGGAAGGGCAGCAAGGTTGATGTAGAAGCCCTCTGTGGTCGATTCCCCCTCCGGCAGATTGCCGGAAAAGGCCTCCAGATGGGATCGCAGAAGAACAGAAGCTTGCGGCGGCGGAAAAGTTATTCGAGGTGGCTCTCTGGTATATGGGGAATATTTGAGAATTTATAGCGGTGGAATTAGATCAAGAGGTTCCATGAGGGGCCCACAAGCCTGGGGGTGTGCCTACCCCCCTGGGCGCGCCTCCCAAGCTTGTCACTCCCTCGTGGCTCTTCTGGTCTTCTCCCGAACCTTCTAGGGTCTCTTCTGGTCCAGAAAAAATTAATCCAAAGTTTTTTCTCTGTTAGGACTCTGTTTGATATTGATTTTCTAAAACGCAAAAAAACAAGCAAAAAATAGCAGATGGCACTGGGCACTAGGTTAATAGGTTAGTCCCAAAAAATGATATATAATTACATATAAAACATCCAAGATTGATACTATAATAGCATGGAACAATAAAAAATTATAGATACGTTGGAGACGTATCACATAGCTCAGAAGCTCCAAAGCAAACAAAGGTAGCAACTTCCAAACGATTTGGAATGTCCGGTCAAAGATCACTCGGAGGCTCCGAGGGGTACGCTTCAGTAGCGGTGCACTTTCTATTGTCACCTCATAAATTTTGATCGGTTTGATTTGGAAATTCCGACATGACAACAGAAGGTTTCCCAGACGCTTCGGTGATTCCAAATGGAAAGGGTTATGCAATAGCTATATCTAGTGAATGGTTCGGCGATTCTGATTGGAAGAGCTCGGAAGCTCCATGGTGAATGTAACTAGGTAGATATGGTGGAATATTTAAAGGAATCTTAGGGTTTTGAAGTTTGATATTTAAGCATGTGGCGAAGAAACTCATCATGACATCCTCATCCCGTTTGATAGTATTGACATGCCTATGGACTCATTGTGATCTTGGATCACCAAAACGAAAAGAGGAATCCTTCGGCTTGTCTAGTACTTGTCTTGATGCCATTTTTAGGGGCCACCTTCTATTACTATGTTGCACCCACGAGGAACTTTTTTATAAATAAACTTGTTGGAGGCATTAGTTCCTTGAGACATGTTGACATTAACTACTAAGATCCACCAAGGGGATTAGATGCAGTTTTAGAAACCGCCTGCTCGTATGTGAATATTGCATGTATTTTTGAAACTGCTTGTGTTGAGATGAGCATTAGATATGATGGCTTAGAGGCAGCATGGAAAACCGCCTCCGGTCCACGTACCAAAATGATCTCCAGTGGTTGTTTTTGTACTAGTGTTTCTGTTGAAATTAGGGTTTACGAAATATAATGGTTTTTCTAAAATGTAGCTATGATGAGCACAACCTATATGATGCTTGCAAGCTCAAGGGGACCAAAGTAAACAACAAGTAGACGAGCTCGATAAGAAGTAACCGAAAGCACACAAAGACGAAGATGTATCCCAATGTTCACTTCATTGGATGGAAGCTAGTCACCATTGGATATTGCGAGACCACAAAAGTTTCTCGACACCACCAAGGCTCATCTTCTTCTCCTTGATCATTCACCACAAAGGAGAAGCCTAGCTGCTCGTGGTGGACCTTGAGGCGGCCTCAAACCTTCACAAACAAATGGGGTAATCCACAAATTTGGATCCTCACTAGTGACTCCTACCACCCTGGAGTCTCCAACCTCCAATATAATCAAGATCGAAGGGGAAAGCTCGAAACTTGCTCAAATAATAGAAGTGGTTGGTGAAAAGAGAGTGGAAGCTTGGATCTTCGTTAGAGTTAGCTCGTCTATCAATTTCCTCACAAATCTCCCATGGAATGAAAGGATCACGGTTGGGAGAGTCTGGGAATTGTTCTTCTAATATTTGGAATGAAGTAGTCAATCCCATTCCTAAGGGGTAGGGTGCCTTATTAGGGGGGAGGGCTAGCCATTTTTGAGCTGAAAAAGGATTGTCAGACAATCTGGCTGAAAATGGCATGGATAGTCCGACCAGCTCTAGCAGGCATGATCGACAATACAAAACAGGGGAAGCATAGTGCATTGGCTCAAGACCAGACAATGTGGCCCTTGGCTGCTGATACGTCTCCAACATATCTATAATTTTTGATTGTTCCATGCTATTATATTATCAATCTTGGATGTTTTATATACATTTACAAGCAATTATATATCATTTTTTGGGACTAACCTATTAACTTAGTGCCCAGTGCCACTTGCTGTTTTTTGCCTATTTTTGGTTTTCCAGAATATCAGTACCAAACGAAGTCCAAATGCCATAAAACTTTTTGGAGATTTTTTTCTGGACATAAGAGACACTAGAACCTTCGGGAGAGGGCCAGAAGACAAAGGAGGTGGCCACGAGCCACCAGGGCCCCAGGGGGGGTGGCGCGCCCTGGTGCCTCGTGGGCCTACCTATGCTCTGTTTGACCTAATTCCACCTCTATAAATTCTCTAAAATCGGGAAACCAACAGGGGAGTCCACGAAATACTTTTTCTGCTACCGCAAGTTCCTGTTCTCGAGAGATCCCATCTGGAGGCCTTTTCCGGCACTCCGCCGGAGGGGGATTCGATCACGGAGGGGCTCTACATCAACCTTGCTGCCCTTTCGATGATGCGTGAGTAGCTTACCATAGACCTTCGAGTCCATAGTTAGTAGCTAGATGGCTTCTTCTCTCTTTTTGATCTTCAATACAATGTTCTCCTCGATGTTCTTGGAGTTCTATCCGATGTAATCACTTTTTGCGGTGTGTTTGTTGGGATCCGATGAATTGTGAGTTTATGATCAGATTATCCATGAATATTATTTGAGTTTTCTCTGAACTCTTTTATGCATGATTGTTATAGCTTCGTATTTCTCTCCGATCTATTGATTTGGTTTGGCCAACTAGATTGATTTATCTTGCAATGGGAGAGGTGCTTTGTAATGGGTTCGATCTTGCGGTGCTCAATCCCAGTGACAGAAAGGGACATGACCCGTATGTATCATTGCTATTAAGGGTAAAAAGATGGGGTTTATTCATGCGTGAGTTTACTTTGTCTACATCATGTCATCTTGCTTAAGGCGTTACTCCGTTCTTTATGAACTTAATACTCTAGATGCATGCTGGATAGCGGTCGATGTGTGGAGTAATAGTAGTAGACGCAGAATCATTTCAGTCTACTTGTCTCGGACGTGATGCCTATATACATGATCATTGCCTTGGATATCGTCATGATTATTTGCTTTTCTATCAATTGCCCAACAGTAATTTGTTCACCCACCGTATGCTATTTTCAAGAGAGAAGCCTCTAGTGAAAACTATGGCCCCCGGGTCTACCTTAATCATATATTGAAAATCCTAAAAATACCTTGCTGCAATTTTACTTTATTTATTTTATTTTGTATTTTTGTTCGATCTATCTATTTATCACCATACAATTTAATCTTGCAATTAACCGCCAAGGGATTGACAACCCCTTGTTCGCGTTGGGTGTGAGGATTTGTTATTTTGTGTGCAGGTACAGCTAACGAGTTGTTGGGTGATTCTCCTACTAGATTGATAACCTTGGTTTCATAACTGAGGGAAATACTTATCTCTAATGTACTGCATCATCCCCTCCTCTTCGGGGAAATCCCAACGCAACTCACAAGTAGCAGGAAGAATTTCTGGCGCTGTTGCCGGGGAGACATCATCAACATCTATCAAGTACCTACGCATAAACTTTCATCTCCTTGCATTTATTTTATTTGCCTTTGCATCTCGTTTTCATCTCCCCCACTTCTAATTTTTTTTACAAAAACACAAAAATATTTTATTTGCTTGCTTGCTTTTAGTGCCATGTCAACACACAAGAACAAAAAGTAAAACAAAAATTTAAGATCACTATGGATCCTCATCCACTTGCTAATCTTTTCAAAAGATCCAATTATAATGAACCAATTACTAGTGATTTGAGTGCTCTTGATTTTTTTTATGAAGTTTTGCTTGAAAATCATGAATCTGAAAATTGTGATGAAGTGTTAGAAGAAGAAATTTATAAAGTGATTCATGATAGCTCCTTGATTGAAAAGCATGATTGCAATGATTTTACTATAAATTCTATTAATGTGAATTGTGCTAATAATATGCAAAACTACAAGCTTGGGGATGATAATTTTGTTATGTCCACTACATATTGCAATGATCATGATTGGGGTGATAATGCTTCTTATGATCTTGAAAATTTATTTAAGCCTCATGATGAATATGTTGTTGATAATAATGTTTGCAATACTATTAAAAGTGGGTTTGGAAGAGCATCAACTTTAGGTAATAATGATCCCACTACTTTGGAGAATTATCAATCTTATGAAATTTTTGACAAAAGTGGGTTTGGAGAGGTCATGACTTTAGTTGATGTTAATCCCACTATCTTGGAAGATTATAAAACTTTTATGCATGTGGATCATAAAGAGAATATTTTATATGATAGCTAAATTGTTGAATTTGATTATTATCCTACATGTAATTATTATGAGAGAGGAAAATATGGTTGTAGAAATTTTCATGTTACTCAATTACCTCTCTTGAAGTTCAAATTGTTAATGCTTCGTTCTTCTTCCTTGCATGTGCTAGATACTTCTTGTCTTGATAAATTGTTTTATTATAAAATGCCTATGCATAGGAAGTATGTTAGACTTAAATGTGTTTGTCACATGTTTTATGATGCTCTCTTTGTGTTTCAACTCTTATCTTTTATGTGAGCATCATTAATATCTCAAGCCTATCTTAATGGCTATAAAGAAAGAGCTTGTTGGGAGACAACCCAATAAACTTGTTCTTGTGTGTTTACACAATTATGCTACTGTTATGATTGTGTTTCTATGTTTTAATTAGTGTTTATGCCAAGTAATGCCTTTGGGATGATTTGGAAGATAGTATAATTGATGCTGTTTGGAAAACAGAATCAATTTTGCGTCCAGTGCTAGAATTTTAATTCTGTACTGGAGCGTGATAAAAATCTGAAATTTTTACAAAGTATTGGTATATGAATTGCCCACGTTGTCCTAATTTTGCAGAATTTTTGGAGTTACAGAAGTATAGATTTTAAATAGATCTTCACAGACTGTTCTGTTTTAGACAAATTCTATTTTTGTTGCATAGTTTGCTTATTTTGATGAATCTATGGATCGTATCGGGGGGTATGAGTCATGGAGAAGTTGGATTACAGTAGCATTATGCCAATATTAAATATGAATCAATTTACTACAGTACTTAAAGTTAAAGATTTATTTGTTATACTAACGGATCTCACGAAGGTTTTGTTGAGTTTTCTGTGATTGAAGTTTTCAAGTTTTGGGTGAGACCACGATAGATGAAGGAATAAGGAGTGGCAAGAGCCTAAGCTTGGGGATGCTGAAGGCACCCCAAGGTAATATTCAAGGAAGACTCAAGCGTCTAAGCTTGGGGATGCCCCGGAAGGCATCCCCTCTTTCTTCTACCAACTATTGGTAATTTTACTTGAAGCTATATTTTTATTCGTCACATGATATGTGTTTTACTTGGAGCGTCATGTATTATATGAGTCTTTGCATTGTTTGCTTTTTAGTTTGTCACAATCATCTTTGCTAGACACACCTATTTGAGAGAGCCACACGTTTATCATGATTTGTTAGAATACTCTATGTGCTTCACTTAAATCTTTTGAGCTAGGCAGTTGCTCTAGTACTTCACTTAAATCTTTTTGAGCATGGTGGTGGCTATATTTTGAAGAAATATTTGAACTCTCATGCTTCACTTATATTATTTTGAGAGTTGATAAAATTTTGAAGAAATATTTGCACTCTCATGCTTCACTTATATCTTTTTGAGAGTTGATAATAGTAATGGTAATTTGCACAAGATATGAATTTGGTCCCAAAGTGATGAATATTCAAGAGGGATATAATAAAAACTTTCATGAAAGATCATTGGATATGATAAGTTTGATTCCTTACAATAGTTTTGCGATATGGAGATGATAATATGTGAGTCATGTTAGTGAGTAATTGTGATTTAGTAAGAATATTGGTGTTAAGGTTTGTGATTCCCTATGCATGCACATAAAGTCAATAGTTATGCAACGAAATTATATCCTACTTACGGTGCATTATTCGGTGTTAGTTATGTTCAATGCATGTTTATGACCATTTTCGCTTTTTGGTTGGTCGCTTCTCAATCTATTTGCTAGCCTTCATTTGTACTAAGCGGGAATACTGCTTGTGCATCCAACTCCTTAAACCCAAGTTGTGCCAAATGAGTCCACCATACCTACCTATATGCGGTATTTCCATGCCATTCCAAGTAAATTTGCATGTGCCAACTCTAATTTTTCAAAATAAGTTTCCGTTTTGTGTGCCCGTACCGCTCATGAAGCGGCAGGGGGTGGCCAATATTTTCCATGCTAGGTGTGTTATTCTCACGATGAGTGTTTATTCACTTGTCATTGCATGAGAGAGTGGCAGGTAATAGGGATGCCCAGTCCTGAAATGATTTTTTTTAATATGATGATAATAATAAATTCCTTGGAAAGTGTTGGTATGGAGGGCACCCGTGGATACGGCTAGCCATGGATTGTGACAGAATGGTGGAAAGGAAATAAACTTTATTTTCTATTTGGGAACCGCCTATAATGTGTCTAGCATGGAAGATATTGGGAATTCTTGGTCGTTTTCGTTGACAGGAAAAGCTTGCCTCTCAAAATAATTTTATCTCTCTAATTTAAGCCTTGAGCTCTGGCACATTTGCAAATCTCTGCTTCCCTCTGTGAAGGGCCTATCTATTTACTTTTATGCAATTTTTATTTTTATTTTGAGTCTCCATCTTCTCTTACAAAGCACCAACTAGAGAGCACTATTGTCATACTTGTGCATTGTGTGTAGCTAATATTGAGTGTGTTTCATGAATGGATCAATGATTGAGCATAATGGGCTAGGGATAACTTTCTTTAGCGTTGATATTTTGAAAGACATGGTTGCTTGTTAGTATGCTTGAGTATTTATATCTTCATGTCAAACTATAGACTATTGCTTTGAATCATTCAAGACAATGTCCATGCTAAAAAAGAAAAAAAGTATATGATGAATATGATAGGTAGCATTCCACATCAAAAATTTTGTTTTTATCATTTACCTACTCAAGGACGAGCAGGAATTAAGCTTGGGGATGCTTGATACGTCTCCAACGTATCTATAATTTTTTATTGTTCCATGCCATTATATTATCAATCTTGGATGTTTTATATACATTTACAAGCAATTATATATCATTTTTTGGGACTAACCTATTAACTTAGTGCCCAGTGCCAGTTGCTGTTTTTTGCCTGTTTTGGGTTTTCCAGAATTTCAGTACCAAACGAAGTCCAAATGCCACGAAACTTTTTGGAGATTTCTTTTCTGGACATAAGAGACACTAGAAGCTTCGGAAGAGGGCCAGAAGACACAGGAGGTGGACACGAGCCACCAGGGCGCGCCCCAGGGGGGTGGCGCGCCCTGGTGCCTCGTGGGCCCACCTCTGCTCCGTTTGACCTAATTCCACCTCTATAAATTCTCTAAAATCGGGAAACCAATAGGGGAGTCCACGAAATACTTTTTCCGCCGCCGCAAGTTCCTGTTCTCGAGAGATCCCATCTGGAGGCCTTTTCCGGCACTCCGCCGGAGGGGGATTCGATCACGGAGGGGCTCTACATCAACCTTGCTGCCCTTCCGATGATGCGTGAGTAGTTTACCACAAACCTTCGGGTCCATAGTTAGTAGCTAGATGGCTTCTTCTCTCCTTTTGATCTTCAATACAATGTTCTGCTCGATGTTCTTGGAGTTCTATCCGATGTATTTGCGGTGTGTTTGTTGGGATCTGATGAATTGTGAGTTTATGATCAGATTATCCATGAATATTATTTGAGTTTTCTCTGAACTCTTTTATGCATGATTGTTACAGCTTCGTATTTCTCTCCGATCTATTGATTTGGTTTGGCCAACTAGATTGATTTATCTTGCAATGGGAGAGGTGCTTTGTAATGGGTTCGATCTTGCGGTGCTCAATCCCAGTGACAGAAAGGGACATGACACATATGTATCATTGCTACTAAGGGTAAAAATATGGGGTTTATTCAAGCGTGAGTTTACTTTGTCTACATCATGTCATCTTGCTTAAGGCCTTACTCCGTTCTTTATGAACTTAATACTCTAGATGCATGCTGGATAGCGGTCAATGTGTGGAGTAATAGTAGTAGATGCAGAATCGTTTCGGTCTACTTGTCTCGGACGTGATGCCTATATACATGATCATTGCCTTTGATATCGTCATGATTATTTGCTTTTCTATCAATTGCCCAACAGTAATTTGTTCACCCACCGTATGCTATTTTCAAGAGAGAAGCCTCTAGTGAAAACTATGGCCCCCGGGTCTACCTTAATCATATATTGAAAATCCTAAAAATACCTTGCTACAATTTTACTTTATTTATTTTATTTTGTATTTTTGTTCGATCTATCTATTTATCACCATACAATTTAATCTTGCAATTAACCACCAAGGGATTGACAACCCCTTGTTCGCGTTGGGTGCGAGCATTTGTTATTTTGTGTGCAGGTACTGCTAACGAGTTGTTGCGTGATTCTCCTACTGGATTGATAACCTTGGTTTCATAATTGAGGGAAATACTTATCTCTATTGTACTGCATCATACCCTCCTCTTCGGGGAAATCCCAACGCAGCTCACAAGTAGCAGCTACCCGGACAGTTTGGAATCATCCCATGGTCTAAAATTGTCAAACAAGACCTCAGACAGTCCGACTTTTGTCTGAGGCAATACCTGGAGTAGTCAAACTCTGACACGTATCCAGCTTAAACCGAGAATTTTTGAACAACCTGTGGGAATGTCCAAAACGTGTCTGGCCTAGGAATCACCCAAGTCAGGTGCTCAAGAACTGACCCGAGCTGTCGAGCCAAAATTGGCCCGGGTAGTTCGTCCAGCTGAAAATTGCCCCTTTAACTCCTCTGACCTTGCATTGGGGACTAAAATATGTTCATACATTGTGGTTTCATTAGTCCCTTCAATTTTTCGCCATCAATACTAGAAGTTACTTATAGGCCTAGATGCATTTTCGCAATTGAAGGGAGGGAATAAAAAATCAAGGGTTATGAAATATGAAGTCATTTGTTTGGTTTAGATGAATTGAACATGACAAAAAAAATTCTTACCGATTTAATAATAGAGGGCAAGGCTAAGAATTGAAATAGGCATGTTTGTTGAAGACTTTTAGTGTAGTTTGGTCACCATAATTTATGTTATCCCTTAGCCGACCCTTGTGAATTCTCACCAACCAACCAAAGAACAACTCTCTCATATTTTCATACATTCTTCTTGGATACCAATCAAAGGATTAACAAAAATGATATACCTTGGACTAGTCACAGTGGAGAGTAACTTACACTAGTAACATACACGCTATCCTAGGCTATGTTACTACCTCCATAGTGGGTAGTAACATATGTGTAGTGTCATGCAAAGCTTCATTTATTAGGTTATAGACCCATTTTGTCTTGGTATGTGTGATGTTACTCATAGAATGAGTAACTAGCTAAGTTACTCAATTTACCTCTCTCCTCATTAACTCATTGCCACATAGGAAAATTTGCTTAGTTGGACCCGATGTTACTCTTGAAGTTACTCCCACTGTGGCTAGTCTTAGATCTAACCATTCTATAACCCCCTTCTTGAAATTCTTGTCTCATTTTCCAATAGTTACTAAACTTAATTCCTCGAAACCCGCTCCCAAAACCTAATCCCCGATAAATTCAACTATTAGGAGGACAATTTCTAATCGTTCCCCAAATTTAACTCCCTGGAACTTTACCTTGCGTTTTATGTCATCCTATGAAATATGTAAACCTCGTTTTGAATTGTTTCAACAACATGCAACAATATAAAGCAAAGTCCATCAAGAAGAAACGGAGGCAACATTGAACATTGAGCATAGACCAAGCACCCCGCATTGCAGCTCACACTTCTTGGATACATCGATCTTGGCAAGGATCAGGGGTAGAGCCAGAAATGGGTCAGACCCCCGGGCCAGCCTCAGTCCAAACATGATGAACAATGTCAAGTAGTAGGGAAATTGCTCTTCTTGTGGAGCGTGTGGACCTGGGTCCGACGCACGATAAATCATCGGTGTGTGGGTATGTGGAATAGATATTTACGATATTATTTTTCCATAACCGAAATATACATCATTCGGGCTAAAAAACGTCTCTCCGATAGATGATGTAGATGTATATTTTTTACATCTGGATTTACAACCCAGATGTACAACGGTCATCCGCGCGCGAAGCCCCAACAGCCAGTTCTTCTTCCCCCACCCATTGCGCGACCACCTCCTTGCCTCCCGCCGCACCGCCGCCGCCGCGCCTCCCGCCCATCGGACCCCGCCGCCGCCCGATCCGGCCTTCCCACCTCCCATCGACGGTTCCACCGCATCCCCCCCCCCCCGCTTGCAAATCGGCCGCATCGATCGTTTTTCCGCCGCCGCACCGCCGCCCGCTTTGAGCTCCTATGTTGCCTCCTGCTACATTTGAAGCTCGGCCGCCGCCCCGCCGCTTGATCTCAAGCTTGACCGCCGCCCCACTACTCGTCTCGAAGCTCGGCCACCGCAGCCGCCGCTGCACCGGTCATCTCGAAGCCGCAGCCACATTGTCGCCATGCCACCGAAGAAAGTCTCCAAGAGCAAGACCGGCTTCTTCGGGGGTGCGAAAGAAGCCGCCCGAGAACTTCGGCGTGGAGTTCCATTGTGATGGTTATCGTTACTGTCGATGTATAAAACATGGGTATTTTATACCCTGACTTATGCACAGACAGCGGCAGCTTCCCTGTCGGCCAAGGCTTGCCGGAAACTGCCAAACACCAAGACTCAAGACCCAGTTGTGGATGCTACTGGAGAAAAGATCAAGACGAAGCATCAAGTTATATACAGAAAAGATAACCTTTGCCGGCGAGGCCGAGCCAGCAAGGTGAAGGCCCGGCAAGCTCCATGCCGGCAAGCTCTCGCTAGCTGTCAGCGCTCCACCTCGTCGAGCAGCTAGTCGCTAATCGATGAGGTGTCGAGCCCGCAGGCAATTAGGTGGAATTTGTCGGGCACGTGTCAGCCCGTTGGAAGGAGATTTGCCTTTAATGACACCCGTCCAGAAGGCGTGTCAAGCTAATAGGAGGTAGCTGGGCAAGCGATGCAGGAACCTTGTCGGAGCTCCTCCTCCACATGACACCTAATGGTGCATTTATTTCTTTTGTCCTAAACTGGCAGAGTTAGGTATGATAGCACTGTTTGCTATCTAATCAACTTGTAATTACTATTTTGCCACTGTGGTGACCCATTGAGCTATAAAAGGAGGGCCAGGGCAACATTTACGGGAGGGATCGATCCTTTGCACAACTTGCATGCGTAGCTGCTCCTCCCGCACCTTGCCGGAGAAAGCGCTCCTTGTACTAGTGTTCATACTCACCCAATACATAAAAGCAGGAGTAGGGTTTTACACCTCACGGTGGCCCGAACCTGGGTAAAATCCCTTGCATTCTCTGTTGATTCTGCTCTTTG
This sequence comes from Elymus sibiricus, assembly GCA_039707655.1. Lineage (NCBI taxonomy): Eukaryota > Viridiplantae > Streptophyta > Magnoliopsida > Poales > Poaceae > Elymus > Elymus sibiricus. Next base: position 228,727,533 of record CM077664.1, on the reverse strand, counting down.
TGCTTGTGTATTCCCCTAGCCGAACCGCAAAGGGGCTAGATAGACCCATAGATGGTCGTACGCACGACATCTTTGGTGCGCCAGGTAGGGGGATCACTTGCACGAACCTGAATCAACAGAGTGCGTGTCAGTTTCATCAGCTTCATCATCTTCCTCGTCGTCGATGGCTCCCAAGAAGAAGGGCATCACGATGACGGCTCCCTCCACCTCCAAGGTTCCTTCGCGCGTATCTGTAGACGGCGCAGGCGACGTGGCCAACGCGGGCGGTGCGGACGTCACGGTTGGCACGACCAGCGCAGGAGGCGCGGTCGCCATGCCCACCGTGGCTGGAGCAAGAGGCGGAGGCGTTGGAGGTGGTTAGCTTTCCTCAACCCTCTGGCGAGCAGAATCACGACGACGCGGGCGGAGCGGATGGACGTCTTGCTCCTCCTCCCTGCGTCGACAAGCGCAGCCACCGGAGCATCAATGCCCGGGTCAGCGTGAGCCAAGACCCCGCCATGGCGACGTCCAGAGATGCTGCATCAAGACACACATCGCGCCCGTCACATGATGGGCGCAATGTGGCTCCGAGTGGGCTCGACGACTCCGGGCGGCGACAGCCACATGGCAAAACGCCTGTCGATCAAGTTCCAGATCCTCAGACGGCTCCTCCGCCATGACAGCCCGCTGTTGGACATGTGTCGCGGCAGCAAGATTGCAATGGCGCTCCTGCTGGCTCTGCCAGGAGTAGAGCGACGTCGCATTCTTCACTTCCGGCCATGCCAGCCACAGCAGCAGAGGCAATGGCGCGAGCCCAGATGCTGCTGAACTTTCCTCCGGCAGCAGATAAGATGGATGAGTGGAGAGCCACCATCCAGAGCCTTATCGGCTTCGCCGAGTCGAGCAGATCACAACAAGCGGAGCCCTCACGACGTCCGCAAACAACACCAGTAGCTCCAGCTGGTGGCTGTGTTGAAGGTGCTGCACCAACGGTGCAATCACCACCACGGCAACAACGTCAACAGCAACCGCGGCAAGCTCAATGATCTTTCGAGCCCGATGAAATGTCGATGGCCTCTTCGGATCCACGAGCGCTGCAAGATCAGCGGCAAGTGCTGCAAGACAGGCGGGTAGAGGATGCCCGCACCACCATCGAACGGCGCCGGGAGGCACGCCGTCAATCTGACGCGCGCAACAGCCCAGTCGTTGATGAGCCTACGTCCAAGGTTGGCGGGTATCTGCCTTACGAGGTTGGATGTCCTGCCTTCACTCATGAGCTGCGGAAAGTCCGTTGGCCATCCGTTCAGGCCTTCAAGCTGGAAGTACCAGAGAAGTACGACGGCAAGCTGAACCCGACAGAATTCCTGGGCATCTACACGATTGCTGTACAAGCTGCCGGGGGAAGAGACGAGAAGATCCTCACAAACTACTTTCCGTTGGTGCTAAAGCCCAACGTGAAATCTTGGCTGATGAACTTGCCAGAGAACTCCATTTCTTCATGGTCAGATCTCTGCAATGAGTTTGTTCGTGCCTTTACCGGAGGCCACAAGGCCCCTGGACAGCCCAGCGACCTGCAAGTAATCCCGCAAAGAGATGGTGAATCTCTGCACAAGTACATCCAGAGATTCCGCCGCGTCCACCGAACATTCCAGATGTGCACCCCGCAGCCGTCATTGCTGCCTTTCACACGAATGTGCGCAATCGAAGGATGCGGGAGAAGATGAACGTCAAGCTGCCAAAGACCGTCAACGAGCTCTATACATTGGTAGATAAGTGTGCACGTGTTGAAGAAGGGAGGAGGCTCCCTGGGGAAGATGCGGGCGCAGAAGTCGATTCGGAAGACGACGATGCCGCCACCCCAAAAAAGAAAGGCCGAAAGCACAACAGGAAGCGCAAAGGCAAGACTATTATGGCTGTCGAGGGTTCCGGCAACTCTGAGTCCTCCAAGAAAGCCAAAACAGAGAACTCCAGCAAGGAGGCTGCTGTATGCGCCGCTTGCCAGGAGGCGGCGGCAAACGAGAAGGCCGGTAAGTCTGATGGGCCATACTGCAAGATTCACCGCACCAAAGGCCATGATCTCCAAGAGTGCCGGCAAGTCGAGCACCTTGTTGAGAAGCAAAAAAGCCGAGTATGAAAAACGCGACAAGGAGAAGGGCCAGGATGGTGCTGGCGGATCCGGCAAAAAGGGTCGTAGTGGTCGAGGAGGCCGCCGCGGCAAGGCCAAGCAGCAGAAAGAGAAGCCTGCTAGAGGCCGAGAAAAGAAAGGGGAAGATGATGGAAGTGAAGAGGAAGAGGACGACGAAGAGTCCAGTGAACAAGAATTCCAGAAGGCAACCGAGGCCATGTGCATTGACGGAGGCGCATCTTTGCACTCCTCTGACCGCCAACTCAAGCAGTGGGCGCGTGAGGTCAACGCAGCAGAACCGGCAATAGGCGCCCAAAAGCCACTCAAGTGGTCACACATGCCTATCATTTTCGATGTCGAGGATCATCCTGATCGCACAACCGCGGTCGGGTGTTTGCCGTTGTTGGTTTCACCGACAATTCGCAACCTCCAGGTCACGAAAATGTTAGTTGACGGTGGGGCCGGCCTAAATTTGATTTCTCCAGAAGTTATCAAGAGGCTGCAGATTCCCGACGAAGAGCTCGAGAAAACTGGTACATTTCAAGGAGTGAATCCGGGAGTGAGCCAACCCAAGGGAAAGATAACATTGCCGGTGACATTTGGCGGGAAATTGAACTACAGAACAGAGAAGGTTGTATTTGATGTTGTCAAGATCCCCTTGCTGTATAATGGAATTCTTGGCCGCCCAGCTTTGGCTAAGTTTATGGCAGCATCCCACTATGCCTATAACACGTTGAAGATGCCAGGACCGATGGGCGTCATCTCCATTAATTCCGACAAGAAAGATGCAGTCATATGCATCGACAAACTATATAGAGATGCAGTTGCAGCAGAGGCCGCCAAGGCATTAGCTCCCACCAAGGAAAAGAAAAGAAATAAATTCGGCAAGACCTCTGACAAGAATTCTGGGAAGCGCACCTCTCCGGAGTGTTGCGCGCGTGTTGAAGACTTGCCGGAGTGCTCTATCGGCAAGAAATCCAAGGCCACTCCACCAGCGACTAAGAAGGTGCCGGCAAAGGAGGATGGCACTGACGGTACCTTCACCATCAGTGCCACCCTTGACAGCAAATAGGAAAGCGCGCTCGTTGCCTTCCTGCAGGCAAATGTCAATGTGTTTGCATGGCGACTGTTGGGGATATATCCCCGCGGTTAACCCTGTTGGCGACTCATAGTGCAAGAGCCTAAGCCGGCCCAGGAAGGCAAGGCGTGAAGACGACGACTTACAGATGGGCCAGTCGAAGGCCTAAAGCCTGGTGGCGACTCAAGGCCCGAAAGGGTAAACCGCCATGTGAAGACTTATCTTGTAAGACTAGGAAAGTAGAACCTGGGTCGGTTACGTTGTGTAACCCGACCCGGACTCTTGTAAGCCCAGGGCCTATACCTATGTATATAAAGGTGAGCCCCTGCGGCGGGTGAAAGGGGGGGGTGAAAAAAGACAGACAAGCCTTATGGCGAGAGAGATCAAGCAATTGAGAGTTAGGGCAAGCAAGCCGCCCCTTGTACTCGATATACCAGTTAATACAGCTTAAGCAGGACGTAGGCTTTCACCTCCACCGTGAGGGGCCGAACCTGGGTAAAACCGTGTCCTTTGTCCCACTTAACCCCTTTGAGTCCACTTCCATGGCGTTGACTCCGAACCTAAGCCTTCGGGCATCTGCCGTGACAAAACCACGACAGTTGGCGCCCACCGTGGGGCAAGCGCTCGGTGGTGTTGAGTTCTCAAAGGGTGCTCTCCTCGGGGGCGAGGGGTACGTGGTCGGCGAGATGACTAAGAGCCGCCGCGGAAAGCTTTACATCGACGACGCCAGCTGGGGTCCTGAGGCTGACTCAATCGAGTACGGCTTCCGGGTCCCCTTCGGTGGAATCCATGTCTTCATCGGCAAGATTGGCGGATCTGAACCCGGGCCGGATATCTGCACCAACATCGTCGAGCCGGCCCGGCGCAAGCAATCCGCCCCAAACATGCAACCCGCCCGTTCTGACCCGGGCAGGAAGCATGTCTTCGTCGGCTTCACTCAGGGCGTAGAACTTGAGGGTTCTGTGTCAGAGGAAGAAACTCACGACTACTCCGGGGAGGAATCTTCATGTGGGGAAACGGAATCGATCTATCAGCTTCAGGATGGAGGGCTTGGGGGCTACGACGAGCCTTACCCCGAGTCAGAATACCATGAGCCGGAGGGTTATGATCTGCCAAGTCATGTAGCCGTCTTCATGGCCGGTTCAGCGGCGGCTCAGGGCAGTACACCTGCTGGTGCGACCGTGTCCGGGTCAGGCGCGCCCCCAGCTCAAGTTCTCCTGGATCTGATGAACGAGCTTACAACCTTGATGGCAACTGAGGTCACTGTTGCGAACCAAGCGGCCCGCAATGCAGAAATCACTAGGTTGAAGGATCGGATGGCCGCGGTCCAGCAGGAAGTTAACGAGCTGAAGGCTCAGATGGATGCTGAGGCGGAGCGCCTTAAGGCAGACGCTCTTCGCCTCGAGATAGAGCAACAGTCGGCCGCGGCGGTTCAGCGGATGAGACATCAGTCCCGCTTGCCGGAGCAGTATGAAGCTAGGAATCTTTTCAACACGCCAGGAACGGGACGAAGTGTGCCTTTGGCCATAACCCGGACAGCGGAAATACCTGGGAGCCGGGCGGCGGTTCAGCGTCAAGACCCGCCACGACGGGGCCAAAACCTGCCACCGCTTTATCGGACACCGCCGGGTCATTATTCTAACCCGGCGGAGAACATGGTGGCAGCAGCAACCAGGCTTGATACAATTCCGATCCCCGATGAGGCGCCTTATGCAGAAGAGGTGCGGAACGCCATCGGATACCTGCGCACGGCGATGGCCCAGCAGGAGAAGTATAATTACAGCCGGAGTCGCGTGCACTCAACGCCCATCCACAGCCGTAGCTACAGCCGGCGTTATGAGTCGCCGGCGGTTTCTAGCAGCGAACGACATCGTAACCCGCCGCAAGCGGATCGGGCGGCTCTGGATGCTCAGACATTGGTGGATCAGGTGAGAGCACGGCGAGAAGAGGCGGCTCAGGCAGCGGCGGCGTCTCAGGAACACACAGTCGCCCCTACCGTTTCAAGAGGAGCGGGGTTGACTTCCAGGGCTGTGGGGGTGCCGTGTCTGGTACCGGCTCTGCGGAATGAGCGTCTGCCGAAGGATTTCAAGGGTCCTCGTAAGGTGCCCAATTACACTGCTGATTTACCTCCAGAGGCCTGGGTTGAAAGTTATGAGCTAGCCATGGAGATGTTGGACGTTAGTGATGCGGTCTGCGCCAAGTATTTCATCATGATGCTGGAAGGGCCGGCTCGCACATGGTTGAAGGGTTTGCCACCCAACACCATTAACTCCTGGGCCGAGTTAAGGGCGAAATTCATCAAAAAATTTAAAGGAACATGCAAGCAGCCCATGACGATTGTGGATTTGGACCATTGTGTACAGCGTGAGGACGAGTCGGCTCATCACTGGGTCCGGCGGGTCTCTACTATCATCCACTCTTCAGAGCAGATTACGGCGGCTCAGGCGGTTTTAATTCTTGAGAAGAACTGTCACTTCACGCCTCTGAAGCAGAAGCTTGGCCGGCTCAAGCGGCCATGTCAAGATATGGGGGAGCTCATGGCGGCTCTCACCAAGTATGCAGATTCTGACAATACGAAGGACCCGGGCTCTGATGAGGAGAAATCAGGTCAGGGGAAGAAGGGTAACAATGGCAAGGGTCAACAGCCGGGTACGGCTGGAAGTAACAACGCTGGAAAGCGGAAACACCCGGAAGGCGGGTCAGAGCTAGTGGCTAATACCAACACTGGGAATAACCGTGCTAAGGGCAATGGGAATTATAGACAGCCTTTTAACAGGGGTAAGATTCCTCGAGAGGAGATGCTTAATAGACCTTGTCCAGAGCACAGCCGGAATGGCAAGCAAGCAGATCATACATGGGGAAATTGCAGCGTTATGCGGGATTTCCAGAACTACAGCATTCAGCAGCATCGTAACAACGGTAATGGCCCGTCGGGCGGCTCAGGGTCGGGCGGCCAGGGTCAAGGCAACCAAGGAGGTCATAACCAACAGTCTGGTGGCGGAAGCCAGCAGCAGAATAACCAGTCAGGGTATCAGAGTAACCCGAAGCAGCTCAGCGGGGGTCAATACCACGTCTTCACAACCAGCCTTGACAAGCGGGAATGGAAGGTACGCAAACGGGCGGTTAACGCGGTCATGCCGGCTCTCCCACAGTATCTCAAGTGGTCTGAGTATGACATCACTTGGAGCAGGGCGGATCACCCGCCACGTGTTGATAACCCGGGGCAGCTAGCCTTAGTAGTTGCCCCCCAAGTGGGAGGGTACAAGTTCACTAAAGTACTTATGGATGGCGGCAGCAGCATCAACATCTTGTACTATGACACCTTTCGCCGGATGAACTTACTTGACAAGGATCTTAAGCCTTCTTCAACAGTTTTTCACGGTGTGGTACCAGGAAAGTCGGCTTACCCAGTCGGGAAGATCTCTTTGGAAGTGGCTTTTGGTGATGAACACAACTACAGGGTGGAGTCTCTATGGTTTGAGGTGGTCAAGATCAAGAGCCCGTACCACGCTATTTTTGGACGGCCGGCTTACGCGAAGTTCATGGCCAGACCCTGTTATGTGTATTTGCAGCTCAAGATGCCAGGCTTGGAGGGAACGATTACTGTACATGGTGATCGGAAGACGGCTATGGAATGTGAGGAAGGTGATGCGGCTTACGCAGAGACAAGCTGTGCAGAGGCAGAACTTAATTTCTATAAGCAGAATGTTGACCCGGCAGATATGACCTCTCTGAAGAAACCCAACACGGAATCTGAGCCGCCCCTCAAGTTTTTGGCAGAAGATACTAAGTTGGTGGACTTTAAACCGGGCGACTCATCACAGCAGTTCACTATTGGGGCCAATATGGACCCCCAATAGGAAAGCGCGCTCATCGAATTCATCCGTGAGAATCGGGACATCTTTGCATGGAAGCCTTCTGACATGCCGGGTGTACCGAGAGAATTCGCTGAGCACCATCTTAATGTGGATCCTAAGTTTAAGCCGGTTAAACAGTTCCTCCGGCGGTTTAACAAAGAGAGACGTAAAGCCATTGGAGAAGAGGTGGCCCGGCTCTTGGCTGCAGGGTTCATCGTCGAAGTGTTTCACCCGGAGTGGCTTGCTAACCTGGTGTTGGTACTTAAGAAGAACGGCACGTGGCGCATGTGTGTGGATTACACGGATCTCAACAAGGCGTGCCCGATTGATCCTTTTGCCCTCCCCCGCATTGATCAAATCATTGATGCCACGGCGGGTTGCGAGAGCCTATGTTTCCTGGATGCTTACTCCGGGTATCATCAGATCAAGATGGCGGTTAAGGACCAAGAGAAGACGGCTTTCATAACACCTTTTGGTGCTTTCTGCTATGTGTCTATGCCTTTTGGGCTCAAGAGTGCCCAGGCGACTTATCAGCGCTGTGTGCAGAACTGTCTTCACAATCAAATTGGGCGCAATGTTCATGCTTATGTGGATGATATTGTGGTTAAGTCTCGGAAGAAGGAGACTCTGCTCGAAGACCTGAAGGAGACGTTTGATAATCTACGGGTTTACAAAATGATGCTTAACCCGGCCAAGTGTGTTTTTGGAGTTCCAGCAGGAAAACTCTTGGGGTTTCTAGTTTCAGAGCGAGGCATTGAAGCTAACCCGGACAAGATAAAAGCTATTACCTCCCTGTCAGAACCGAAGTGTGTTAACGATGTTCAGCGCCTGGCGGGTCGAATCGCTGCGTTAAGCCGGTTCATAAGCCGCCTGGGCGAGAAAGCTATCCCCCTGTATCAGATGATGAAGAAGACAGACAACTTCATCTGGAGTAAGGAGGCGGGTGAGGCGTTTGAAGCTCTTAAGAGGCAGCTGTCTGAGCCGCCCGTCTTGGCTGCTCCGATTGAGAAGGAACCTTTGCTCCTCTACGTGGCAGCTAATAACAGAGCAGTCAGTGCCGCAGTGGTTGTGGAGCGAAAGGAGGCAGGGAAGGAATATCCGGTTCAGAGGCCGGTTTACTACATCAGTGAGGTGTTGAGTGAGTCTAAGCAGAGGTACCCCCATTGGCAGAAGCTGGTGTATGGGGTGTTCATGGTGAATCGCAAGCTGAAGCACTATTTCTTGGGGCACCCGATTACTGTGGTGAGCTCTGCCCCGTTGGGGGACATAATCCAGAACAGGGAGGCCACTGGTCGGATTGCAAAGTGGGCATTGGAACTTGGGCCTCTCAACCTTACGTACGTGCCTCGTACGGCTGTCAAGTCTCAAGTTTTGGTGGATTTCATTAACGACTGGACAGAGCTGCAGGCGCCCGAGGAAAAGCCGGATAACACTTATTGGACGATTCACTTTGACGGGTCTAGACAGCTAGAAGGCTCGGGGGCTGGGGTTGTCTTAACCTCCCCTAAAGGTGATAAGTTCTGTTATGTGCTCAGACTAATGTTTACCTGTACTAACAATGCAGCTGAGTACGAGGCCTTGCTTCATGGTCTCCGCGTGGCGAAAGAGATGAGCCTGAGCCGGGTTCGATGCCTTGGCGATTCAGACCTCGTGGCTCAGCAGGTTTCAGGCACTTGGGACTCCAAAGACCCAAGGATGGCGGCTTATCGTCAGGCGGTGGATGAAATTGCTGGTCACTTCAAAGGCTATCAGGTGGACCATATTGACCGTCGCAAGAACGAGGCAGCTGACGCGTTGGCAAGACTCGGCTCACAGCGTAAGCCGGTGCCGCCTAACGTCTTCTTGGACGTGTTACACCACCCGTCTGTCAAGCCGCCTTCAGAGGAAGACCTGGCTGTCCCTGACCCGGAGGGGCCATTGGTGGCGGCTCTACATGCTACTCCTGACTGGACGTTGCCTTACTTGGCATATCTGACGCACGACGAGTTACCAGAGGATGAGATCTTGGCCAGACAAATCATAAGGCGGTCTAAATCTATGACTATCCTCAATGGCGAGTTACATAGACGCAGCGTCACCGGCGTCTTTCAGCGGTGTGTTTCACCAGAAGAGGGTAAGGAGATTTTAAATGAAATTCACGCTGGCGACTGTGGTCATCATGCCGGCTCAAAATCTTTGGTGGCCAAGGCTTTCCGTCATGGTTTCTTCTGGCTGACGGCTCATAAGGACGCGGAAGACCTGGTTCTTAAGTGTGACGGATGTCAGAAGTTTGGGCGTCGTGCTCACGTGCCGGCTCAGGAGCTGCGTATGATTCCAATTACTTGGCCGTTTGCGGTCTGGGGGCTTGACATGGTTGGACCCTTCAAGAGATCTAAAGATAAGAAGACCCACCTTTTGGTGGCGGTGGATAAATTTACGAAGTGGGTGGAAGCTGAGCCGGTCAGTAAGTGTGACACGGCTACGGCGGTTCAATTTATTAAGAAGTTAATCTACCGTTTTGGTTATCCTCACAGTATCATCACTGATAATGGTACAAACCTGTCCAATGGGGCTATGCAGACGTTTTGTGAGAGTGAACATATCCGGCTTGATGTTTCGGCGGTTGCTCATCCACAGTCCAATGGTCAGGCGGAGCGTGCTAACCAGGAGATCTTGAAAGGTATCAAGCCCCGGCTTATGGTTCCTTTGCAGCGAACACCGGGTTGTTGGGTTGAGGAGTTACCATCAGTGATATGGAGCATCAATACTACTCCCAATAGATCGACGGGTTATACACCTTTCTTCATGGTTTACGGCGCGGAAGCTGTATTACCAAGCGACATACGTCATGACTCGCCGCGTGTGGCGGCTTATGTTGAGCAAGACAACGAGATGGCGCGTCAGGATGCGCTAGATGCTCTGGAGGAGAAACGTGATCTGGCGGCGGCTCGTTCAGCGATTTATCAGCAAGACCTGCGTCGCTATCATAGCCGCAGAGTTAAGACCCGGACGTTTCAAGAAGGCGACTTAGTGTTGCGTTTGATTCAAGACCAGACGGATATGCATAAGCTATCTCCTCCATGGGAAGGGCCTTTTGTGGTCAGCAAGAATCTCAACAATGGGTCATACTACCTAGTTGACGTGCGAGACGAGTCAAATACCTCTGGGCAGGAGACCCGCCGGCCGTGGAACATAGCTCATCTACGGCCTTATTACACTTGAGTCGTTGACTCCCGTCGTTGTACATATTACATATATGATAAATAATGTTGGCATCCCCATAAGCCGGGGCCTCGGCCGTTTTTTCGTGTATCTCAGATTGTGCACAAGTTATGTCATCGACAAGGTCAAATTGGGGTGCAGGGAGTTTAATACTTACCCCCTCTTTGATGACTTATTCCAAAATTGGGGTGCAGCGAGTTGAGAACTTACCCCCTCTTTTGATGATTTTTTCCAAATTGGGGTGCAGCGAGTTTAATACTTACCCCCTCTTTGATGACTTATTCCAAAATTGGGGTGCAGCGAGTTGAGAACTTACCCCCTCTTTTGATGATTTTTTCCAAATTGGGGTGCAGCGAGTTTAATACTTACCCCCTCTTTGATGACTTATTCCAAAATTGGGGTGCAGCGAGTTGAGAACTTACCCCCTCTTTTGATGATTTTTTTCCAAATTGGGGTGCAGTGAGTTTAATACTTACCCCCTCTTTGATGACTTATTCCAAAATTGGGGTGCAGCGAGTTGAGAACTTACCCCTCTTTTGATGATTTTTTCCAAATTGGGGTGCAGTGAGTTGAATACTTACCCCCTCTTTGATGACCTTTTTTCAAAATTGGGGTGCAGCGAGTTAGCCACTCACCCCCTCTTTTGATAACCTCTCCAACATTGGGGTGCAGCGAGTTGGCCACTTACCCCCTTTTTGGATGACTTGTAAGAGCAGAGAACATCATACATCATGCATTGCATCATGCATCGTGCATTGCATCATACGTCATGCATTGCATCATACATCACACTTACATATCATTCCGGTTTTGACAAGCCGAGTCAAGGAAAGATTATAAAACAAGACGCAAGACCATGAAAGACATCTCCGGGTTGTTTATTTTGCAATACAGAAGTTTTATCTTTACAGCAAGACTATTTTGCAGGTTGTTTATTTTGCAATACAAAAGTTTTATCTTTACAGCAAGACATCTCCGGGTTGTTTATTTTGCAATACAGAAGTTTTATCTTTACAGCAAGACATCTCCGGGTTGTTTATTTTGCAATACAGAAGTTTTATCTTTACAGCCCTGACAACAATACAGAAGTTTTCTGTCTTGTTTATTTTGCAGGTTTTATCTTTACTGATAAGCCGCCATGGACCTTGCAAACATGGTTGAGAGTAAGAGCATATGAAAGATATCATTGCAGCAAGACTATTCAAAAAGGGTTATACGTGCACGAAGGCACGACTCAGGCATTTCAGATGTCTCTACAGCTATTACAAAAGCTCCCCATGGAGTACAAGACAAGGCAAGATTAAAGTTTTTTACAAAAGACAGCCTTGGCGGCTCAGACAGGCCGAGTTATCAGTTTCAGCCGAAAGTACAGCTCGCTGGCTAGTCATCCTTCGCCGGGTCTTCGACCTCTTCGATCTGAAGATTGTCGACATCCCAGTTGCAGCGTGTTAAGGCCTCAAATTGGGTCTGGTCGAAGAAGGGAGATGCATCAAGGTCAGGAGCGAAGAGCTGCTTACGACGTGCGGGAGTCAGGCTCCTCGATTCAAAGGTTGGGCCGCGCACGCGTTTGTTTTTCGCGTCATAAGCCGCCTGGTATGTGGAAAGGTCTAACTCATTGGCAAGACTTGAGGCCAGCACCCGGGAATCTTTCATACATTTGACGTAGTCGGCTTCTGTGAAATCTGAGCCATCGACCTTTTTGGCTGGGAACCCGTCCGTCATTTCCGCTGTAGTTAACTCCGGGGCAAAAGCAAGACACCGGCTTAAAGCAGCCATGGCTCCCTGCCTGGCGGCTGACCGTTGGAGTTCTCCAACCTGTTTGGGCAGGGTGGATAGAAGTTCTATCACCCCCTTGATATGCTTTGGGATGCATTTCTCGGTCAGCATCACCTTCATGGTGCAGAGGGTCCCGCAATATAACTGTTCGGTTAAGGAGTAGATGGCTTTCAGCTTAATCACGCTGTCAGAAGCGAGTTGGCGGCTCCGTTCACCTGCAAGATAGTCAAGTTTATAAGCCGCCTGTATGAGTTATTCAACAAGACAAGGTAATTTTCAAGTGCTTGGCACTTACCGAAGATCGCAGAGGTCATTCTGGAGATATGGTCTTTGAGAGTTTGTAGCTCATCGGACACAACCTTAAGCCGGCTTTCAGTGTCGTTGGCTCGTTGGGTTATAGCAGCTTTTTCCGCCTCAGTCGTCTTCTGATAAGCAGCGAGTTCAGCCCGGGTTTTCTCCAGCTCTGTCATGGCAACTCGCCATTTATTGTCCGCCTCAACCCTGGCGGCTTGTTGCACAGCGAAATTCGACTCAGCAGTTGCTAAAGCTTCCTGCGTTACGCAAAAGATAGTTTCAAAGGTTTTCAGTCAGGATATGATTCGCACATTGGTGAAACTATTGTGTTATAAGTCTCAAGCAGATTGCAAGCAATATACTTGACACTTGGGGGCTAATGCCTGTGTTTTTCTCTAAGTCTACATGGCAGTCCCGGCTCATCTTTGTTAAAGTTAAGCCGGCACTTGGGGGCTACACAGAGCTCTCCAAAGTTTACAATGGAGTTCTGGCTCATCGTCATGACCCGAACTCGGGGGCTACACTTGGATCAACCCTTTCAACTAAGTACCGGCTCAATATCAGTATTAACCCGATACATGGGGGCTACAGGTATTATAATTTGAAGTATGACAAGAAGTATAAGACCCGGACTATTATTTTGCAAGACTAAACCGGATCTTGGGGGCTACATAAGGGTATAAGGAAAGCAAGAAAGGAGCAGTACCTCAAATTTGGACTTCATAAGGCTAACAAGTTTTCGCTGCATGTTGTGGCTTGCGCTGAGGCGATTTAAATAGCCGGCATGAAGATCATCTGTAGACATGTTTTCCAACGAGGGCAATGAAAAGTCGAATCTTTCTGGCGAGTTCTCTTTAGCCTCGCCGGTGTGTCTTGTCAGCACATGAGAGGTCGATTGATAACCCGCCCCAGTAAGAGCGACGTTTTTGGTAGCTGGAGAGCTCGGCGTTTGGAAGTCAGTTCGTGGAGGGCTCGTAGGAGCGACCGTATCATGAACAGCCGGCTCGTGGGGCTGAGGATCATCGGCAGGTGTTTCTTTTATAGCTTCTGTAGGCTCAGCATGAGGTACAGGGGAAGCCGGCTTGGATTTCTCCGGCTCTTGGACAGTGGGGGCGGCTTCAGACCCGCCGGTTTTCTTCCGCTTCGCTTGAGCCCTAGAGAGCAAAAACAATTGTCAAATAAAAGACAAGATTGAAGAAAAATATAGTGCAAAGGAAAAATGCATACTCTGGGTTGATTCTCAATGGAGGCAGCTTAGTGGCCGTTGAGTCGCCAGACGAAGGGGGCGAGTCCTGGAAAAGTTACAGTTCTTCAGGTAAAGTAAGGTTGCAAGACAAGACTGTTAAGATGATCAGACTTGGGTAAAAAGTACCTCTGCAGGACGCTTCCGGGAAGCCGGGGAGTTGGGTAAGCCGCCCATTAGCTCCTCAGAGCCGGCACTCCGGGTCTGACGCCTGGAGGTGTGCCGTTGCTTTTTCAAAAGAAAATGGCAGTCCAAGTAAGCAAGAGGATGAGAGAATGGGACTTTTCGGATAACCCGCAGTTTCTTCTTTGGGGGAGAATTTTCTAAATCGGAGGAAATATTGATTACCTCAGGAGCGTCCACACGGCTGGTCTCTGGTTCAACCTGTGAAATAAATATCATCAGTAAGCTGTATAAAGAGACGGTCAGAAGAAGTCAAGCTTTACCTCTGAATCGTTAGACTCAGGAATGGAGGAGGCGGTGGTTCTCCTTTTATGAGCAAGGGTTTTACCTGCCCTGGGCTTCCTCACGGGCGGGTTGAGTTTTTTCTTCCAGAAATCTGAGCCGGCCTGCGCACAAGCCGCCAGAGAGGTTAAAAGATGCAAATTAAAACGAGCAAGACGAAGATTGTAAGGTTTCCAGAAGTTTTTCTTACAGGCGGAGCCGGGTTCTGGGCATAGAAGGGTCTCAGCCCAATTTTATCACAAATTTCCTATTTTTCGCCGAGAAGATTTTTAACGTTATTGCTGATTTCCTGTTGTGACAATTGGGCGTTTGAGAAGCAGAGGGGGTCATTGGGTTCACCCGTGTATTCAAACATAAGCCGGTCACGCCGGCTCAAGGGCGATATTTGCCAACTGACCCAGCAGCGGGTCAGGTCGACACCAGTTAATCCGTTTGCAATCAAAGCTTTGATCTTGGCAATGGAAGTGGCATACTTCGCTCTTTCAGTAGTGGATAGCCTGTCGGGAAGTTCTCCGGAGCTGGGAAGCCGGGTAGGGCGGTAACCCGGCAGCGGATTTTCACCCTCCGGAGAAGTGTCTTTGCAATAAAACCAGGTCCTGTTCCAGTTCTTAGGATGACTTGGCAGGGTAGCAGATGGGTAAGGCACATCTCTCCGCCTCTGGATAGTCACGCCGCCAAGTTCCAGACTTGAGCCGCCTGCTTTCTCAGTTTGGCGGTTGATATAATGGTAATCACGGAAAATGTCCACAAAAGGTTCTTCTTGCAGATACACCTCACTCAAGACTTGGAATTGGCAGATATTGGTGACTAAATTGGGGCCTATGTCCTGAGGGTGAAGTTTAAAAAAGTGCAGAACATCTCGGAAGAATTTAGACCCGGGCGGGCTGAAGCCGCGGACGAGGTGGTCAGCGAAAACAACGACTTCTCCGTCTCGAGGCCTGGGTCTTTTCTCTAACCCGGGAGCCCGCCACTGAATGACGTCCCGAGCCGGTAACACGCCTATCTTCACATAGTCTAACAGTAGATCTTCGGTAACTCCGGATTGGACCCAGTCACAAGACGATGTTGCGCTTGACATATTGGCGGGTTAAGTGCTGAAATTTAAAAGCCAGAGGTATGTTGGCGGGTTAAGTGAAAGAAGCAATAGTCAAACTTTATGGCGAGTTACAAACATATGTGCTAAGCCGCCCGAAAAATCAATGGCGGGTCAGTCGTCAGTACCCCCAAGATGGCCCAAGATTTCACTAAGTATGGGACAAACAGATTTCACAATCTGCGGCAACATTTTTGGATCTACGAGCGGTTCGGAAAGGGGGAAAAACACTAACCCTAGCAGACAGTGGAAGAACAGATAGATCAGGGACTCGTTAATGCTGAAGCAGAATCAATCTGTACAAGATACAAAGGGGGAGCTGATCACTACCGCAATGTATTTTGACTCGATTTGAATTAAAATACCGTTCCTAGCCCTAAGAACGCGAAGAACAGGGATGAACTCCGGCGAGCTCCATGAACAGTACAGATCTAATGCGAGTCCAGGGAGAGGCAGAAGCTTTACCTTGATGATTCGAGGGAAGAGCGGAGGAGCACCGCGGTTCTCTGGTCCCGGTTGGGTCGGTGCAGTGGCCCGTTTCGAGTTCGCTGGAGAGGAGCGACGGCGGCGGGACTGTTTGCTACAGTAGTCGCGACGGCGTCGGGAGGAGGAAGAAGAAGTGACAGGGTAAAAGAGCGACCCTGTGCCCGTTTATAAGGGTAGGTGGGGTAGTGAAACGGCAGGCCCGGAGATCGAGGAGGCGATATAGTTATCATGGCTGAGATGGCGCCTCGTTTCTCGGATGGCGGGTAAATGAAAGATTCATTGTGACGTCACTGTTGGATATGGCGGGTTAGGGAAGACCAGTCAAAGTTGCAGTTCCAGAAGACCCGCAGAAGACTCGCCAACTGAAGAATTTAAATTGACATGAACAGGTTCAAATCAATTTGGGGCCTAATGTTGGGGATATAACCCCGTGGTTAACCCTGTTGGCGACTCATAGTGCAAGAGCCTAAGCCGGCCCAGGAAGGCAAGGCGTGAAGACGACGACTTACAGATGGGCCAGTCGAAGGCCTAAAGCATGGTGGCGACTCAAGGCCCGAAAGGGTAAACCGCCATGTGAAGACTTATCTTGTAAGACTAGGAAAGTAGAACCTGGGTCGGTTACGTTGTGTAACCCGACCCGGACTCTTGTAAGCCCAGGGCCTATACCTATGTATATAAAGGTGAGCCCCTGCGGCGGGTGAAAGGGGGGGTGAAAAAAGACAGACAAGCCTTACGGCGAGAGAGATCAAGCAATTGAGAGTTAGGGCAAGCAAGCCGCCCCTTGTACTCGATATACCAGTTAATACAGCTTAAGCAGGACGTAGGCTTTCACCTCCACCGTGAGGGGCCGAACCTGGGTAAAACCGTGTCCTTTGTCCCACTTAACCCCTTTGAGTCCACTTCCATGGCGTTGACTCCGAACCTAAGCCTTCGGGCATCTGCCGTGACAAAACCATGACAGCGACCATCTGACATCCCCGGTGTTCCCAGGGAGGTAATTGAGCACCACCTTGCTGTCTGTCCCCACGCTCGGCCCGTCAAGCAAAAGGTCAGGAGGCAGGCTTTGGAGCGGCAACAGTTTATTGCCGAAGAAATCAGAAAACTTGAAGCAGCAGGCTTGGTTAGAGGTGTACTACATCCAACTTGGTTGGCAAATCCAGTTGTAGTGCGAAAAGCAAATGGAAAGTGGAGACTTTGTATCGACTACACTGATATCAACAAAGCATGTCCAAAGGATCCTTTCCCTTTGCCGCACATTGATCAAATTGTAGACTCTACGGCCGACTGTGATTTACTCTCATTCCTTGATGCATACTCTGGGTACCATCAGATATTCATGGCTAAGGAGGATGAGGAGAAAACCACATTCATTACTCCATGCGGCACATACTGCTTCGTGCGTATGCCTTTCGGATTAAAGAGTGCTGGTTCAACATTTGCAAGAGCAGTCCAGATTGGTTTTGAACCCCAGCCGCACAGGAATGTGGAGGCATATATGGATGATATAGTGGTCAAAACCAAGGACAAGTCAACCCTTATTCAAGATTTAGAAGAAACATTTGCAAACTTGCGCAAGATCAATTTGAAGCTCAACCCCGAGAAGTGTGTGTTTGGCGTTCCATCCGGCAAACTTCTCGGATTCTTTGGATCTCAACGTGGAATTGAAGCAAATCCTGACAAGATCAAAGCAATTGAGCAGATTCAAGCACCAAAAAGCGTCAAGGATGTGCGGCGCCTTGCCGACTGTGTTGCTGCCTTAAGTAGGTTCATTTCAAAATCTGCTGAGCGCGCCCTGCTGTTTTTCAAGATTTTGAAAAAGGCAGGTCCAATGAAATGGACTCCAGAAGCGGAGGCCGTGCTGCAGGATTTGAAAAGATACATCTCTTCCGCGCCAACGCTAGTTGTGCCTAAACCACAAGAGCCGTTGCTGCTATATCTGGCAGCGACGAATCAAGTGGTCAGTGCTGCATTAGTGGCATAGAGGGAAGTCGATGACGAAGAAGCAGCAGCGGCAAGCCCATCCAACAACAAACCAGAATCTTCTTCGGCAAGGTCTGATGCCGATAAATCACAAACAGCGCAAGCAAATGAAGCTGATCAGCAAGTGGCGCCGAAGAAGAAGGTGGTGCAGCGACCGGTGTATTTTGTTAGTTCCCTTCTATAGGGGGCTAGGTCAAGATACTCTGGAGTACAAAAGTTGCTTTTCAGCCTTCTTATGGCCTCGAGAAAGCTGCGTCACTACTTCCAAGCACATGAGATTACCGTCGTCACTCGCTTTCCGTTGCAGCGTATCTTAAGGAATCCAGATGCAACTGGCAGGATAGTGGAGTGGGCATTGGAGTTGTCGAGCTTTGCACTCAAGTTTGAAAGCACATCAACTATTCAGAGCAGAGCCTTGGCGGAGTTCATTGCAGAATGGACGCCAACGCAAGACGAAGAGATTCAAGAAACAACTCTCCCCGGCAAAGAAACAGATAAGGAATGGATCATGTACTTTGATGGTGCCTTCTTGCTGCGAGGCGCCTGTGCCGGAGTGCTACTTGTCGCACCCACCGGAGAGCACCTCAAGTATGTAATCCAGATGCACTTTCTCTGGGAGGAAGCAACAAACAACACTGCTGAGTACGAAGGGCTCCTTGCCAGTCTTAGGATCGCAGTGGACCTTGGAATCAGAAAATTGATCATCCGTGGAGACTCACAGCTCGTTGTGAAGCAAGTGAATAAAGATTACCAGAGCCCGTTGATGGAAGCATATGTGGAAGAAGTGAGGAAATTGGAGGAACACTTTGACGGATTGCAAACAGAGCACATTCCTTGTGCGAAAAACAGCATTGCTGATAGCCTGTCAAAGTGCGCTGCTCAAAAGCTTCCCATGGAACCGGGAACCTTTGTGCTACATTTGAATCAACCATCAGTCACTCCATCAACACAGGCCAGCAAAAGAACAAAGTTGAATACCGGCAAGTATTTTCCGGCAGAGCTCCCGGAAGCCGCCGGCAAGGAGGTTGCCGGGAACAACGACACGGCTGTTGGTGAGCAGCGGCTTCGCACAGAGCCTCATGTTCTTGTCGCTGAAGCAAGCGCTCCCACGGCTGAAGAGATGCCTTTGGTCCTTGTCGTCGAGCCGCGGGCTCTGGCATGGGCACAGCAGATAGTTCATTTCCGTCAAACAGGAGAACTTCCTGATGAGCAAGAAGAAGCTGAGAAAGTAGCCCGTCAATCAAGTATGTATTAGTTTGTGGATAGCATTCTGTAGAGAAAGAGACCAAACGGTGTGAAATTGAAATGCATTTGTCGGGAAGATGGACTAAAGTTGTTGGCAGAGATACATGGAGGCATATGTGGCTCTCACATAGGATCAAGAGCACTTGCCGGCAAAGCTTTCCGGCAAGGCTTCTATTGGCCCACTGCTCTCCAGGATGCAACTGAGCTAGTAACCAAGTGTGAAGCATGGCAGTTCCATTCGAAGAACATACATCAGCCAGCTCAAGCTCTTCAAACAACCCCTCTCTCCTGGCCCTTTTCGGTCTGGGGGCTTGATATTCTGGGCCCCTTCCCCCGTGCTATTAGGGGCTTTGAGTTCTTGTACATTGCAATCGACAAGTTCACAAAGTGGCCTGAAGTAGAGCCAGTGAGGAAGGTGACAGCACAGTCAGCCGTCAAGTTTTTCAAAGGATTAGTTTGCCGTTTTGGTGTCCCTAACAGGATCATCACCGACAACGGCACACAATTCACGAGCCGCACCTTCATGCAGTACACCCAAGACCTTGGCAGCAAAATCTGTTTTGCATCTGTTGCTCACCCGAGAAGCAACGGTCAAGCGGAAAGGGCAAATGCTGAAGTGCTGCGAGGCCTCAAGACAAGAACTTTTGACAGGCTACGCAAGTGTGGAAGACGCTGGATTGATGAGTTGCCGGCGGTTCTTTGGTCACTCAGAACGACACCAAATCAAGCTACCGGCCAAACACCCTTCTCCCTAGTCTATGGTGCAGAAGCGGTGCTCCCCACGGAACTCATATACGGGTCACCTCGAGTGCTTGCCTACGATGAGGCAGAGCAAGAGCAGCTGCAGCAAGATGACGCAATGCTCCTTGAGGAAGATCATCTTCCGGCGGCTGTGCGAGCTGCACGCTACCAGCAAGCCTTGCGCCGCTATCATAGCCGCAAAGTGCATGCCCGAAGCCTTGAGGAAGGCGACCTTGTTCTTCGGCGCGTTCAGTCTGCCAAGAAATCAAACAAGTTGACGCCGAAGTGGGAAGGCCCTTATCGAGTTGCACGAGTCACCAGACCTGGTGCAGTCCATCTAGAGACCGAAGATGGCATCCCAGTGCAAAACTCATGGAATATTGAGCATCTTTGCAAGTTCTACCCATAAGGCGCAGTTGCCAGGCCTCCCGGCAATCCCTTTTGTACAAGCTTTGTCGGCAAGACTTGTAACCCTTTGTACAAAGCCAGGCGCAGATCCTGTGCATAAGTGAAATAAAGCTAAGTGTTTCGCAACTCTTTGTATATATTCATTTGTATATAAATGCATATGACGTTGTTATTACACTTTAATTCGTATGAAATGGCTGATGAACCATCAAGGTTCCCAAACCACTCTTTTCTCTTCTTTCTTTTTCTCAAAGGACAGAAGGATCCCTCGCGTGCAAGTTTCCCGGGGGGGAGTGACGATGGGGGTACCATTTAATGACGTTCAAGTGATCATTTCATGCGACAAGAGAGACAGTGCAAGGAAAAGCTAAGTTGAAAAACTTCGAAACAAATTCCTTGTCATATTTGCAATTTCCCTTGAACGATTCTGTGTTTGTATGAAAAACCTGCACGCGAAGGAACCTTGTCGTGATCATTCACGCTCTGATTTTGCCTCGAGTCCGCTCGGCAAGGTCTGTAGCTGCACTGTGACCGACAAGTTACCTTGCCGGTGTGATCATTCGCGCTCTGATTTTGCCTCGAGTCCGCTCGGCAAGGTCTGTAGCTGCACTGTGACCGACAAGTTACCTTGCTGGTGGTGGCACTTCCAGCAGGCTGCTAAGGACCTGTTCCTCAAGCGCTCGCGGCAAGTGTGCGCACCGGCAAGTTTCCAAATAGCGTAGGGAACACAATCATACAAAGACAAATAGAAACAAGGGGAACATCACACATTTATCTGAGCATGACAAAAAATAGATATTCATTAAAGAGTGCTCGATAACATTTTCTTAGCCCTTCCCCGCAGGGTTTACATCGAGTGCAATACAGGGGCAAAAGGAGCGCCTAGGCGGAACCCGACTCGCTCTCGGAAGACCAGATGATGGTGTTGCCGGCGTTCAGCTAGAGTCGGAGCCATCGTCCTCGATCTTGATGTTTGGAGAGCCGTCGTCGTCATCCTCGGTCTCGCTGGAGGAAGCGGTGTCGCTCGAGCTCGAGCTCTCCACGCAGCACTCCAGGCGAGCGCCTGAAGCCCCGAAGAACTTCACGACGAGCGTATCAGATCCGACCAACCTGAAGTGAAGGAGGTGTCCCTGCCCCAAGCAGCGAGCATGGACGAAGGACTTCCATCCACGCATGAAGTACATGATGCCGTTGGTGGAGGTCTCGACGGTCACCCAGACTGGGCCGTTGCAGCAGCCGTCCACACGCAGCCACAAGCCGCGCAGATGATTGTCTTCCATAGCCCTAGCGAAAGGATGAGGAAGCTGCAGCCAGCTCTGCGGCTGATCATGCAGTTCCACGACGAACTCATGCGCCATGTCCTCTGCATGGCCTTCTGCTTGGGGTGGGGTGTCCGGAGATGGAACAACGAGCGTTCCGCCATGGCCGCCCCGACCCCGAGCACCGCGTCTTCCACGACCACGAACTGCGGCCCTTCCTCGGACGCTGGGGCCGGCTTCTGCAGCAACGACAGACGCACGAGCTCGACCTCTTCCCCTCGCCATAATGGCGGCAGATGCGGGCGGAAGGTAGAAGAAGAAGACGACGGTGGCTGGGAGATTGGAATGGGAAGAGGTGGATGAGCATCGCCCTCTACGGCCCCCTCTTTATAGGGAGGGGGCGCGAGGGCTGGCTCTTCACTGTTTTGGGCGACCGCCCAGCTTCTCCAATCCCGTGCCCTGCATTCCTGGCCGGGCACACTACTCCAGCGGCCGCCCAGTTTCGCCAATCCCGCGCCCTGCATCCCTTGCCAGGCGCACTACTCCAACGACCACCCTTCTTCGCCAATCCATTGCCTCGCATTCGAATACGCGTGGGGGAAGGGCATAGGAAGGGGAGAAGTAATGACATATACGGCAGTTATTCCTTGCCACGCGTGGCCATGCACCTATTCGGGTCTGACCCAACGGCGCCTCGCGTACGTGCGTACTCCTGGCTTGTGCGCGGGCAATAGCTACCCACCCAACGGCAAGGTTTCCTGGAGGATGGCCGAGAGCAGACGCAAATCCAGATTAATGAAGAAGCAAAGAAGATCTCAGAAGACAGAAACTATTATGATTGAAAGTACGGCGGCAGGTTTCCCGCCGCGTGTCTGTGCATTGATTGGGCCTAGCCCAACGATGTTTCGGATGCGCGTATGGCCCATGCCCGGGGGCTCCTGTCGGTGTATAAAACATGGGTATTTTATACCCTGACTTATGCATAGACAGCGGCAGCTTCCCTATCGGCCAAGGCTTGCCGTAAACTGCCAAACACCAAGACTCAAGACCCAGTTGCGGATGCTACTGGAGAGAAGATCACGATGAAGCATCAAGTTATATACAGCAAAGATAACCTTTGCCGGCGAGGCCGAGCCGGCAAGGTGAAGGCCCGGCAAGCTCCGTGCCGGCAAGCTCTCGTTAGCTGTCAGCGCTCCACCTCATCGAGCAGCTAGTCGCTAATCGATGAGGTGTCGAGCCCGCAGGCAGTTAGGTGGAATTTGTCGGGCACGTGTTAGCGCACTGGAAGGAGATTTGCCTTTAATGACACCTGTCCAGAAGGCGTGTCAAGCTAATAGGAGGTAGCTGGGCAAGCGGTGCAGGAACCTTGCCGGAGCTCCTCCTCCACATGACACCTAATGGAGCATTTATTGCTTTTGTCCTAAACTGGCAGAGTTAGGTATGATAGCACTGTTTGCTATCTAATCAACTTGTAATTACTATTTTGCCACTGTGGTGACCCATTGAGCTATAAAAGGAGGGCCAGGGCAACATTTACGGGAGGGATCGATCCTTTGCACAACTTGCATGCGTAGCTGCTCCTCCCGCACCTTGCCGGAGAAAGCGCTCCTTGTACTAGTGTTCATACTCACCCAATACACAACAGCAGGAGTAGGGTTTTACACCTCACGGTGGCCTGAACCTGGGTAAAATCCCTTGCGTTCTCTGTTGATTCTGCTCTTTGTGCTTGTGTATTCCCCTAGCAGAACCACAAAGGGGCTAGATGGCCCCATAGATGGTCGTACGCACGACAATTACTGGGTCGGCATGTTCGACTCCGTCGACATGGCTGCGCGTGCGTACAACATTGTCGCGTGGCGTTTTGGCTGGCCGAGGCACGAGATGAACTTACCGGAGATCGAAACTCAGGCGGACGTGGAGTTAATCGGGCAGAAGAATTTAACATTCGGCGGATGGACGAGAAGAATGAGGAGGAGGAGAAGAAGCCGTTGATTCTCATTGCTCCCGGCGATACTTACGACGCGATGATACGTCTCCAACGTATCTATAATTTTTGATTGTTCCATGCTATTATAGTATCAATCTTGGATGTTTTATATGCAATTATATGCCATTATATATCATTTTTTTGGGACTAACCTATTAACCTAGTGCCCAGTGCCAGTTGTTGTTTTCTGCTTGTTTTTGCCTTTTCAGAAAATCATTATCAAAAAGTGTCCAAACGAGAAAAAAACTTTGGATTATTTTTTTCTGGTCCAGAAGAGACCCACGAAGCTTCGGGAGAAGACCAGAAGAGCCACGAGGAGGCGACAAGCCTGGTGGGCGCGCCCAGGGGGTAGGGCACGCCCCCCAGGCTTGTAGGCCCCTCGTTGCCCCTCCTGACCTAATTCCAGCGCTATAAATTCTAAAATATTCCCAATATACCAGAGAGACAGAAGAGAAAACCTTTCCACTGCCGCAATCATCTATTCTTCCGCGATCCATATGGAGGCCTTTTTCGGTACTCTGCCGGAGGGGGAATCAATCACGGAGGGCTTCTTCATCAACTTTGCTGCCCTTCCGATGATGTGTGAGTAGTTTACCACAGACCTACGGGTCCATAGCTAGTAGCTAGATGGCTTCTTCTCTCTCTTTTATCTTCAGCACCATGTTCTCCTCGATGTTCTTGGAGTTCTATTCGATGTAATCTTCTTTTGCGGTGTGTTTGTTGGGATCCGATGAATTGTGAGTTTATGATCAGATTATTCATGAGAAATATTTGAGTCTTCTCTGAACTCTTTTATGCATGATTATTATAGCTTTGTATTTCTCTCCGATCTATCGATTTGGTTTGGCCTACTAGATTGATTTGTCTTGCAATGGGAGAGGTGCTTTGTGATGGGTTCAATCTTGCGGTGCTCAATCCCAGTGATAGAAAGGGACATGACACGTATTTGTATTGTTGCGATTAAGGATAAAAAGATGGGGTTTAATCATATTGCTTTAAGTTCTAAAAAAAATCATATTGCTTGAGTTTACTTTGTCTACATCATGTCATCTTGCTTAAGGCGTTACTCTGTTTCATACTTAATACCCTAGATGCATGCTGGATAGCGGTCGATGGGTGGAGTAATAGTAGTAGATGCAGGCAGGAGTCAGTCTACTTGTCTCGGACGTGATGCCTATATACATGATCATTGCCATGAATCCGTCATAATTATTTGCTTTTCTATCAATTGCCCAACAGTAATTTGTCTACCCACCGTATGCTATGTGTTCGAGAAAGAAGCCTCTAGTGAAAACTATGACCCCCGGGTCTACTTTATCATATATTAAAAACCTAAAAATACCTTGCTGCAATTTATTTAATTTTATTTTAATTAGTATTTTAGTTTATCTATCTACCTCTATAAGATTTAATCCTTGCAAATAACCGCTAAGAGGATTGACAACCCTCTTATTTGCGTTGGGTGCAAGTGTTTGCTCTTGTGTGTGCAGGTGCGCTTAACGGAATTTTGCTTGGTTCTCCTACTAGATTGATAACCTTGGTTCTTAACTGAGTGAAATACTTATCTCTACTATACTGCATCATCCTCTCCTCTTCGGGGAAATACCAACGCAGACTACAAGTAGTAGGAAGAATTTCTGGCGCCGTTGCCGGGGAGACATCATCAAAATTACCAAGTACCTTCGCACAAACTATCATTCACTTGCATTTATTTTATTTTCCTTTTATTTTCATTTGCCTCTCGTTTTCATCTCCACCACTTCTAATTTTTTTTTACAAAAACCCAAAAATATTTTTATTAGCTTGTTTGGTAGTTTGCTTGTTTCGTCACGATGTCTCAAGAAAATACAAAATTGTGTGACTTTTCCAATACTAATAATAATGATTTTATTAGTACTCCTATTGCTCCTCCCGGCACTAGTGCGGAGTCATGTGACATTAATGCTGCTTTGCATAATCTTGTTATGAAAGAACAATTTTCTGGTAGTCCTAATGAAGATGTTGCATCCCATCTAAATACTTTCGTTGAACTTTGTGATATGCAAAAGAAGAAAGATTTGGATAATGATATTTTCAAATTAAAATTATTTCCGTTCTCACCACGAGATCGCGCTAAAACTTGGTTCTCATCCTTGCCTAGAAATAGTATTGATTCTTGGGATAAGTGTAAGGATGCTTTTATTGCCAAGTATTTTCCTCCCGCTAAGATTATTTCTTTAAGAAATCAAATTATGAATTTTAAGCAACTTAAGCATGAACATGTTGCACAATCTTGGGAGAGAATGAAATTAATGATAAGAAATTGCCCAACTCATGGCTTAAATTTATGGATGATCATACAAAAATTTTATGCGGGACTAAACTTTGTCTCTAGAAATTTGCTAGACTCTGCCGCAGGTGGTACTTTTATGGAAATTACATTGGGAGAAGCTACAAAACTTCTTTATAATATCATGACAAATTATTCTCAATGGCACACTGAACGAACTCCAGCTGGTAAGAAGGTAAATTCTGTTGAAGAAATTAACACTTTGAGTGATAAGATGGATGCTTTATTGAAATTGGTTGCTAGTAAAAATGCTCATATTGATCCCAATTACGTGCCATTGTCTACCTTGATTGAGAAAAATAATGATGCTATTGATGTGAATTTTGTCTCTAGAAATAATTTCAACAACAATGCTTATAAGGGTAATTTCAATCCTAGACCGTTTCCTGGAAATTCCTCTAATAATTATGGTAATCCTTATGGTAATTCTTATAATAATAATAGTATGCCTTCTGATCTTGAAAGTAATATTAAAGAACTTATTAATTCTCAAAAGAATTTCAATGCTATGATAGAAGAAAAATTGAATAGAGTTGATGAATTGGCTAGAACATGGATAGAATTGCTCATGATGTGGAAAAACTCAAAACTAAAATTTTGCCACCCAAGCATGATATAAATGAGTCTATTAAAGCTATCCATGTCTCCATTAATGAAAGTAAAGAAAGGACCGCTAGGTTGAGAGCTAAGCGAGAATTTCTAGAAAAAGCGATTCCACCCGGTTTCTATCGTAGTAATGATGAAGATATTAAGATGATTGGTGTCACTCCTATTGAATCATTATTTAGTAACATAAAACTTGATGAAAAAGGGACTGAAGAAGAGTCAACTTTGGATATAAGGAGTCCCAATTGCTTGGAGGGTGATAATCTTGATGATAAGAATGAAAAAAGTGGGTTTGGAGAGGTCAAAACTTTAAATAGTAATGCACCCACTACTTTGGATTACAAGGACTTTAATTATGATAGTTGTTCTTTAATTGAGTGTATTTCCTTGTTACAATCCATGATTAATTCACCAAATTCATATGAACAAAATAAAGCTTTCACTAAACATATTGTAGAAGCCATGATGAAAGCGCATGAAGAGAAACTTGAGTTGGAAATTTCAATTCCTAGAAAATTACAAGATGAATGGGAACCTACTATTAAAGTCAAAATTAAAGATTATGAATGTAATGCCCTTTGTGATCTTGGTGCTACTGTTTCCACTATACCAAAGTCTTTGTGTGATGTGCTAGGTCTCACCGACATGGATCCTTGTTCCCTTAATTTGCATCTTGCGGATTCCACTATTAAAAAGCCATTGGGTAGAATAAATGATGTGCTTATTCTTGAAAATAGAAATTATGTGCCCGTGGACTTTATTATTCTTGATATTGAATGCAATCCTTCTTGCCCCATAATACTTGGTAGGCCTTTTCTACGAACAATAGGTGCTATTATTGATATGAAAGAAGGTAATATAAGATTTCAATTTCCATTAAAAAGGGGGATGGGACACTTTCCTAGAAAGATAATTAAAGCACCTTATGAATCTATTATGAGGGCCACCTATGGAATTAACATGAAGGATGACAACACTTGAAACTATGCATTATGCCTAGCTAGGGGCATAAAACAATAGCGCTTGTTGGGAGGCAACCCAATGAATAAAATAAATTTTTTGCTTTTACTTTCTGTTATTGAGTGTTTACACAATTATAGCCTCTGTTATGATTGTATTTTTATGTTTTAATTAGTGTTTGTGCCAAGTAATGCCTATGGGATGATGTTGATGATAGTATAATTGATGCTGTTTGGAAAACAGAAAGTTTTGCGTCCAGTGCTGGAATTTTAATTCTGTACTGGAGCATCAGAAAAATCTGAAATTTTTACACAGTATTGGTATATTAATTTTTACGTTTTCCTATTTTTTAATAATTTTTGGAGTTACAGAAGTATGGATTTTAAATAGATCTTTACAGACTGTTCTGTTTTAGACATATTCTGTTTTTGTTGCATAGTTTGCTTATTTTGATGAATCCATGGATCGTATCGGGGGGTATGAGTCATGGAGAAGTTGGAGTACAGTAGCATTATGCCAATATTAAATATGAATCAATTTACAACAGTACCTAAAGTTTAAGATTTGTTTGTTATACTAACGGATCTCACGAGGTGTCTGTTGAGTTTTGTGTGCTGAAGTTTTCAAGTTTTGGGTGAGACTACGATTGACAAAGGAATAAGGAGCGGCAAGAGCCTAAGCTTGGGGATGCCCAAGGCACCCTAAGGTAATATTCAAGGAAGACTCAAGCGTCTAAGCTTGGGGATGCCCCGGAAGGCATCCCCTCTTTCGTCTACAATCTATCGGTAACTCACTTGGAGCTATATTTTTATTCATCACATGATATGTGTTTTACTTGGAGCATCTTGTGATATAGTTTGTTTTCTTTTTAGTTTGTCACAATCATCTTTGCTGAACACACCTTTTTGAGAGGGACACACATTATTCGTGATTTGTTAGAATACTCGATGTGCTTCACTTATATCTTTTGAGCTAGGCAGTTGCTCAAGTGCTTCACTTATATCTTTTAGAGCACGGCGGTGGTTATATTTTAAATAAATAGTTGCACTCTCATGATTCACTTATATCTTTTTGAGAGTCTAATGATAGCAATGGTAATATGCACGGGTTATGAATTTGGTCCTGATATGATAGGTATTCAAGAGAGATATAATAAAAACTTTCATGTAGATCACTGAATATGTTAAGTTTGATTCCTTGCAATAGTTTTGCGATATTAAGATGGTAATATGTGGGAGGTATTAGTAGATAATTGTGTTTTAGTAAGAATATTGGTGTTAAGGTTTGTGATTCCCGAAGCATGCACGTATGATCTGTCGTTATGCTAAGAAGTTGGAGCATGCTTTATTATTGATTGTCTTCCTTTGTGTGGCGGTCGGGGGGGCGCGGTGGTTAACTCCTACTAACCTCCCCCCTAGAGGCATGCATAGTAGTACTTTTCTTCGAGGGCTAATAAACTTTCGCAATAAGTATGTGAGTTCTTTATGACTAATGTGACTCCATGGATTATACGCACTCTCACCCTTCCGCAATTTGCTAGCCTCTTCGGTACTGTGCATTGCCCTTTCTCACATCGAGAGTCGGTGCAAACTTCGCCGGTGCATCCAAACCCCGTGATATGATACGCTCTATCACACATAAGCCTCCTTATATCTTCCTCAAAACAGCCACCATACCTACCTAGCATGGCATTTCCATAGCCATTCCGAGATATATTGCCATGCAACTTCCACCGTTCCGTTTTTATGACACACATCGTCATTGTCATATTGCTTTGCATGATCATATAGCTGACATAGTATTCGTGGCTCAGCCACCGTTCACCATTTTTATACATGTTACGCTAGCATCATTGCACATCCTGGTACACTGCCAGAGGCATTCATATAGAGTCATATTTTTGTTCTAGTATCGAGTTGTAATATTGAGTTGTAAGTAAATAAAAGTGTGATGATCATCATTATTAGAGCATTGTCCTAGTGAGGAAAGGATGATGGAGACCATGATTCCCCCACAAGTCGGGATGAGACTCCGGACGAAAAAAAGGAGGCCAAAAAGAGTCCACAAAAAAATGAGAGAAAAAGAGAGAAGGGGCAATGTTACTATCCTTTTTCCACACTTGTGCTTCAGAGTAGCACCATGATTTTCATATAGAGAGTCTCCTATTTTGTCACTTTCATATACTAGTGGGAATTTTTCATTATAGAACTTGGCTTGTATATTCCGATGATGGGCTTCCTCAAATGCCCGAGGTCTTCATGAGCAAGCAAGTTGGATGCACACCCACTTAGTTTTCATGTTGAGCTTTCATACACTTATATCTCTTAGTGCATCCGTTGCATGGCAATCCCTACTCCTCGCATTGATATCGATTGATGGGCATCTCCATAGCCCGTTGATTAGCCTCGTTGATGTGAGACTATCTTCTTATTTTCGACTTCCCCTTATTGATCTCTACCACCACACTCTATTCCACCCATAGTGCTATATCCATGGCTTGCGCTCATGTATTGTGTGGGAGTTAAAAAAGCTGAAGCGCGTTAAAAAGTATGAACCAATTGCTTGGCTAAAACCGGGGTAGTTCATGATAAATATTTTGTGTTAAGAAGATGGAGCATGACAGGATTGTATGATTTTGTAGGGATAACGTTCTTTAGCATTTTTATTTTGAAAGACATGATTGTTTATTAGTATGCCTGAGTATTGATGTCTTTATATCAAATTATAGACTATTGCTTTGAATCATTCGGATCTTATTATTCATACCGTAAGAGAAAGATTACATGATGAGACATGATAAGTAGCATTCCACATCAAAAATTCTGTTTTTATCATTTACCTACTCGAGGACGAGCAGGAATTAAGCTTGGGGATGCTTGATACGTCTCCAATGTATCTATAATTTTTTATTGTTCCATGCTATTATAGTATCAATCATGGATGTTTTATATGCAATTATATGCCATTATATATCATTTTTTTGGCACTAACCTATTAACCCAGT
Organism: Elymus sibiricus; assembly: GCA_039707655.1. Classification (NCBI taxonomy): domain Eukaryota; kingdom Viridiplantae; phylum Streptophyta; class Magnoliopsida; order Poales; family Poaceae; genus Elymus; species Elymus sibiricus. Next base: position 228,697,417 of record CM077664.1, on the reverse strand, counting down.
GCCCAGTGCCAGTTGCTGTTTTCTGCTTGTTTTTGCCTTTTCAGAAAATCATTATCAAAAAGTGTCCAAACGAGACAAAAAACTTTGGATTATTTTTTTCTGGACCAGAAGAGACCCACGAAGCTTCGGGAGAAGACCAGAAGAGCCACGAGGAGGCGACAAGCCTGGAGGGCGTGCCCAGGGGGTAGGGCGCGCCCCCCAGGCTTGTGGGCCCCTCGTTGCTCCTCCTGACCTAATTCCAGCGGTATAAATTCTAAAATATTCCCAATATACCAGAGAGACAGAAGAGAAAACCTTTCCGCCGCCGTAAGCCTCTGTTCTTCCGCGATCCCATCTGGAGGCCTTTTCCGGTACTCTGTCGGAGGGGGAATCGATCATGGAGGGCTTCTTCATCAACCTTGTTGCCCTTCCGATGATGTGTGAGTAGTTTACCACAGACCTACGGGTCCATAGCTAGTAGCTAGATGGCTTCTTCTCTCTCTTTGATCTTCAATACCATGTTCTCCTCGATGTTCTTGGAGTTCTATCCGATGTAATCTTCTTTTGCGGTGTGTTTGTTGGGATCCGATGAATTGTGAGCTTATGATCAGATTATTCAAGAGAAATATTTGAGTCTTCTCTGAACTCTTTTATGCATGATTATTATACACTACAGGAATTAGAGAATTTGCCATCGGTCCATTCTTTGCCGTCTGCTAGCCGACGACAAAGATGGTCTTTGCCGTCAGCTTCCCAAAAGCATACGGCAAAGAATGGCCTCATGGCAAAGATCGTGTTTGCCGTCAGTACACTCTTTGCCGTCTACTAGCCGACGGCAAAGACAATAAAAGTAGACGGCAAAGAGCCCATCTGGGCCCCACTGGAGCTCGGAGCTGATTAGGTCAAACGGACGGCCTGGATGCCGTCCGCTAGCAGACGGCAAAGCGAAGCAGACGGCAAAGACCGCAAAAAGCAGACGGCAAAGCTCGAACTGCTTAATGTATCTAATGGCCGTGCCCCGCCCCCACCTCTCTCTCTCTCTTTCTCTCCCTCTCTCCCTCTCTCTCTCTCCCTCCGGCGCAGTCGCCGCCCCGACGACGCACCACCGCCCCCCGCCGCGCCCGTCGCTGCCGCCGCCCCGCCGCCCCACCATCCGTGGCCCCGCCGCGCTCGCCGAGGCCGCGGCAGACGAGCTCGACGCCCTCCGCACCCGCCGCGCGGCCTTCTGGAGGAAGTTGCGCGTCGGGGTCCTTGCCGCGACGGTCTTCTCCGTGGCCGCCATCGACATCGTCCTCGCCGCAGTGATCCTCGACGGCCGCAGCGGGAGCCGCCCCGCCGCCCCGCCGCCCAGATCCACCGCCTAGCCGCCCCCCTCCGGTGAGTTTTTTTTTCTTCTCTGTTTTTTTTCTTTTTTTTATTTAATTGGTACTATTAGGTTAGTGCTAGGTTAGGTTAGAAAAGAACTAGGAGAAGAAGATTTTAGGTTAGTCATATTTTAGGTTAGTCAAAATTAGAAGAAGAATAAGATGAAAAAAAAAATAAGAAGACAAGAAGAATAAGTAGAAGAAGAGGAAAAAGGAAAAGAAGAAGAAGAAGAAGAAGAAGAAGAAGAAGAAGAAGAGGAGAAGAAAAGAAGAAGAAGAAGAAGAAGAAGAAGAAGAAAAGGAGGAGAAGAGGAGAAGAAGAGGAAAAACAGGAGAAGAGGAGAAGAAGAAGAAAAAGAGGAGAAGAAGAAGAAGAAGAAGAAGAAGAAGAAGAAGAAGAAGAAGAAAAGGAAGAAGAAGAAATAGAGGAGAAGAAGAATAAAAGAGTAGTGGAAAAGTAGTTATATATATAGATTTTTTATCGGGATTGAATATTCGTGTTGATCGGGTGGATTTAAATGTGCAGTTGTTTCGTCGCTGCGAGGGTCTGGTGTTCGATGACCTCCCCGTGCATTCGACGAGCTCCCCTGCGTTCGTGGGTGAGCACAAATGACATCTCCTCCTTCCCCCTTCATTTGCTCTGTTCCGGTCTTCGTGTCGATGATACTTGCTAGCTATAGGTAGATTCAATCATCAGTATGCGTGACCAGTATGCGTCTCCCGTTCGAAAGGGTTACAGTTATAAATATGCATGCATTTGCATATTTATAACCGTGATTCTTTCAAATTGTCCAACGTTATCCATGGACAGCCCGAGTATGTGTAGATTGGGTTCGTTTTCCCATGCTCTGCTCCGGATCCGATGCAGAATTTCGTCAGTGCCTCCCTGTTGTTCTCTGGGTACACATCCTCTCTATTTATTGCCGAGACATGTATCAGGAGAACAGCGGGGAGGTGCTGCCAAAATTTTGCGTCGGATCCGGAGCAGAGCATGGGAAAACTAACCCAATCTACACATACTCGGGTGGGATTAGGACCTATCTTTACCTATTAGCGTGTAGGTTGCATGGACGTAATAAAATTGACAAACTTGATTAACTGATGAATATATATGCTGAATTATATATATATTTCTTGTGTGTTTAGTAGGTAGGCAAGATGAGTGATCATGCGTGGATGTACACCGGTCACACTAGTCAGAAAGACACGACCAATGAATGGTTAACAAAAACCAAGGGGTTTGTGAAAGCCGCATTTGCAAATGGCCAGAGAAAAACCTGGTGCCCCTGTGTTAGGCGCGACAACTTTTCACAGAGGACAGAGGGTAAAATGGGTAAACACCTACAGAAGTGGGGTTTTACGCCTGATTATATGGTGTGGACATTTCATGGTGAGTCGGCCCAACGTACCAGAGCTGACGTGGTTCATCATCGCACCGACGAGCATGGTACCGGGATCGAAGACATGGTGCAAGACTTTGATGGTGCTCGGGATTCGGACGATGAGATGGAGGAATCTGCAAAGGCCTGAAATGTTGGAGTCTTCAAAACGTCCTCTCCACAAGCACACTGAGCTTTGTCAGCTGGATGCCATCGCACAAGTAATGGCTCTGAAGGCTCAATTCAACTTGGGCAGAGAATGCTACGACGCGATGATGACACTATTTGGACACTTTCTACCCAAAGGCCATGTACTGCCTGCAAACCTGTACCAGTCGGACAAAATCCTCCGTGTACTTAAGATGCCCTATGAGAAGATAGATGCCTGTGAGAAAGGATGTGCCTTATTTAGGCTTGAGTATGCGGACTTGAACTATTGTCCCATTTGCAAGTCTTCCAGGTATGTTGTGGTAGACAATGGTATGGGTGAGAAGAGGCAGACCAAAATCCCCGTTAATGTTCTTCGGTATCTGCCAATCGTACCAAGACTTCAACGTCTTTTCATGGTCGAAGAGACGGCCAGACAGATGACATGGCACAAATTGGGCAAAAGAACCGAACTAGATGCAGATGGGAATCAGATGTTGGTACACACATCAGATGCTTTTGCATGGAAGAACTTCGATGCTTTACATGAGCATAAAGCGGTAGATCCAAGGCATCCTCGAGTCTGCATCGATACGGATGGGTTCAATCCGTTTGGTATGACGGCAACCCAATACAGTTGTTGGCATGTATTTGTCATTCCACTCAATCTCCCCCCTGACAGATTATGCAAAGAAAGACCATTTTCCTGACGTTGATAATTCCAGGGCCCAACTATCCGGGGAAGAATATGAATGTGTACATGCAGCCGCTTAAGGATGAATTGCAAGAAGCTTGGGATAATGGGTTCAAGACATACGACGCCGCTAGCAAACAAAACTTCATAATGCGTGTCTGGTACATGTACTCGATGCATGACTTGCCGACGTATGCGCTATTCGTTGGCTGGTGTACGCATGGAAGGTTCCCGTGCCCCACATGCAAGGCAGCTCTTCAGTTTCATTGGCTGCAGGCGGGTCGCAAGTCTTCTTTCTTCGACTTGCATAGACAGTTCCTGGATCATCGCCATAAGTTCAGAAAAGACAAGAAGAACTTCATCAAAGGTAGAGTTGTCAAAAACTCTGCACCACCTGTGTTGACTGGCCAACAAATCCTGGATCAGTTAAACGCTCTCGAGCCTGATCCAGAGCGTCCAGGGTATTTCAAGGGGTATAATTCGGAACACGCCTGGACTCACAAGACATGCTTGTGGGATCTGCCTTAGTTCAAAGACCTCCTTCTTCCACACAACATCGACGTGATGCACACTGAAAAGAATATCGGCGAGGCCCTTTTTGGTACATTGTTCGGCATAGAGGGGAAGTCAAAGGATAATCCTAAGGCTAGAGTCGATCAGCAGACTCTATGTGATAGACCGTTACAAAACATGCGACAACCGAAAGGAAAGCAGAACTGGACGAAGCCAAAGGCCTGGTTCAATCTTGGAAGGCCAGCTATGAGGGAAATTATCTTGTGGGTGAAAATGCACTTGATGTTCCCCGATGGGTATGCAGCGAATCTAAAGAGGGGAGCGAGTCTTGAAAAATTGAAAATATTTGGTCTCAAGAGTCATGATTGGCACATATGGCTTGAGCGGGTAATGCCGGTGATGTTGTGTGGCTTTATCCCTGAGGATGAATGGCTAGTACTGGCAGAGCTGAGCTATTTCTTCCGTGTTCTTTGTGCGAAAGAACTATCGCCTGGCGTGCTAGATGACATGGAAAAGTTGGCGCCGGAGTTGCTCTGTAAGTTAGAGAAGATCTTTCCACCGGGCTTCTTTAATCCAATGCAGCATTTGATTTTACATCTCCCGACCGAGGCAAGATTGGGGGGGGCCGTGCAAAATCTTTGGTGCTATGCAACTGAGAGGATGCAGAAGACGCTTCGAGCAAAATGTAAAAATAAACGTAGAATTGAAGCATCGATGGACGAGGCATTCATTACTAAGGAGGCGGCAAACTTCGTGACAGCACACTACGAAGCCAAAAATCATCATTTGCATAATCCGAAGCCTCGGTACAATGCTGGCGACCCTAAAAAAGGTGGATCCAACCTCAGCCTATTCAAAGGGAAGCTCGCACCAGCCGGTGCTTCGAATGCAATAATGTTGGATCTCGAAGAATGGCGGACCATTTCGTTGTATATCTTCAACAACATAACAGAAGTGCGGCCGTACATCGAGTAAGTTCTCGGTACATTGTTTCGCAACTTCTAATTCCTTTGAACTGCTCTTATTCCTGGATATTTGATACAGTCGATACGTCGCCAAATTCTCGGATGGAGCGGGCTCCAAAAGGATTCCATCGAAGAGTATGAGTTTCTGGCAAAGCATGGAGGCGGCTATCCCGGTTTCATCTCTTGGTTCAAACAAACGGTAATTACCATTAATAGACCATTTTATTTCTTGGTCTAATTTGCGGCTAATACAACAATCCTTTCGTATTAAACTTGTAGGCTAATTCAGAGTCTATGGACGCCGAATTGAGACAAGCCGCTAATGGTTTTGACTATAAGGTCCGTTCATTTGAGAAATACGACATCAACGGGTATCGCTTTCGTACCTTTGGCAAAGAGCTATCTATGGCCGATCGAAAATCTACAAATTGTGGTGTCTCTGCTATCGGCGAAGGAGGTACCGAGTATTATGGAAGAGTTGAAGCAATTTATGAACTTCTATTCTATGGTGAAAACCCACCGAACGTCGTAGTCTTCAAATGTTATTGGTTCCAGCCGAAGGAGACTAGAAGGACTCATGAACATATAGGGCTAGTCGAAATCAAACAAAGCACCCATTTAGATGTTCCCGATGTCTATATTATGGCTCAACAGGCGACCCAAGTTTTCTATCTACCGTGGGCCTGCCAAACTAATACAAATCTGAATGGTTGGGATGTTGTTTATGAAGTGCCGCCACGTGTTAGACCACCTCCCCCAATGAAGAGGATTATGAACCTCACACTAACCCAGACACATATGAAGGAGAATTCTTCCAAGAAACACGTCTTTCCAAAAAACGTTTCAAGAACCGCTCTACTTCACCCCAGAACATGGAAGTAGACAGCGACAGTGAATCCGACTTCACCCCTGAGCCGGAACAAGAAAAGGTTACTACTGCGGATGACCTGCCAATGCTTGACCGATTACAGAAAGGCCTTCCACATGTTGATGCCGCTCAACCCGATGAGCACGTCATTCATGACGACACACGTGATAGTGATGATGATGATGCATCTATTGATCCCGGAGCATATATAGACGATCCAGACTATTATTAGTTTGTATGCACCCCATCTATCCAAGGGTTCTAAAAGGTTAGCAACTTCATCCTTTCATCTCTCATTGCTAGTTTAGCTCGTTTCATGCTCTATAAGTATAATGATTTGTGGGTTTTAGTTTGGGAGTAATTATGTGGGAGTTTATTTGATTTATATGCAATTTGAGCTCAAATTAACTTCTTAGTTTGCATATGTGTAGGTGTGGTTTACTTAGTGGCTTCCCGTCCCCGTCCTCACCGCCGTCGATCGCCCGCGCCGTCCCGTCGCCGGCACCACCTTGGTGAGCCTCTTGTTCTTATCCTTTTTGTAAAAAAAATCTTATTTGTATGATTTAGATAGTTACTTGTATAATTTTCTTACTTGTATGATTGTTTGTTATATATAGTGCCATGGTTTTGATATCTGTCCCCGTCGGACCTTGTCCGGTTTATGATTCGGATGTGGTATATTATCTTTTATAACTATTTGTTTCATTTCGTGTTTATGACAATTATGCCCATCAAGTTGACATAGCTATTTTTATCTAGGAGGTATGTGAACTGGAAATTGCAACCGACCCTCTTGTCGAGAAGTTAAATTTAGTTGAAAAAGAAAACAATTATTTGAAACAAAAATTGAAAAGAATTGAAGAAGAGAAGATGAAATTGGTGTATGTTGCCGATGTCGTCGATGATCACAAGATCAAGATGGATGCAATGCGCTTGAAGATTAGAAAGATTAGAAAATATGCCATTAATAAAGAGGCTTGGTATCATTATGCTGTTGGATCAATTATTACCTTAGTTGCGATTTTGATCGCATTTGTTGTTGCATTTAAATGCTTTAGATAGTTGTATGTTGTTTTATGAGAAGTATGTATGAACTTTATGTATATATTTTTGCAGTAATAACATTTGGTCACTACTCTACTTTGGTTTTAATGTGATGAACTTGTATTAATTTGGTCACTACTCCAGACTATTATTAGTTTATATACATATTATTATTCATGTCAGGTATTCAATTTTTGTATGGTGCAGCATAACTCCCGAGCCGCATCGCACACCCCTTCTCCAGGGCAACCTTCTCCAGGTGACTGCCAGAGCAACCCCGGTGCTTGACCTCCGTGATGACGACGACGGTAAGTTTTCTCTAGTGTTTTGCTTAACAAATTCATACTTAGCTTCGTACATGCTAGTTAGCCCTAATATGCCACATACTTAGCTTATTTTCCCCAAAAAAGACATACTTAGCTAATTATCCTCCAAAATGACATAATTAGCTTATTTAGTTCATTTATGACATAATTAGCTTAGTTAGGTCAAAAATGGCATAATAACCTTGGTTAGCTCATAAATGTCATATACTTAGCTTATTTTCCTCCAATATGACATAATAAGCTAAGTTAGCTCAATAATGACCTATACTTACCTAAGTTAGCTCAAAAATGGCATAATTACCTAAGTTAGCACAAAAATGACCTATACTTACCTTATTTTCCTCCAAATTGACATAATAAGCTTACTTAGCTCAAAAATGGCATAATTACCTAAGTTAGCTCAATAACGACCTATACTTACCTTATTTTGCTCCAAAATGACATAATAAGCTTAGTTAGCTCTAAAATGGCATAATTACCTAAGTTAGCTCTAAAATGACACAAATAAGGAATAAGAAGAAGAAAAACAAGGAAGAGGAGAAAAAGAAAGAATAGAAGAAGAAAGAGAAGAAAAAGAAAGAATAAAAGAAGAAGAATGAGAAGGAAAAGGATATCTCTTTCTTCCTTTATCTCTTCTTTCTTTTTCTCCATCTTCTACTCCTTCTTATTCTTATTCTTATTCTTCTTCTTTCTTCTTCTTTCTTTCTTCTTATTTCTCTTCTCTTTCTTCTTCTTCTTCTTCTTCTTCTTCTTCTTCTAGTCTTCTTCTTCTTCTTCTTCTTCTAACTTTCTTATTCCCATTTTGCAGATTTGATTCACTTCATGGAAGCTGGCATTGATGGACTGCTAGTGTTTAGTTTTTGTTTTGATTTGTATTGATGAACAATGTGAAACTATGTATCTATATATGGATGAACAGTGTGAAACTATGTATGTATTGGTTCTTTTACTAGCCTATGTGTTCTCTTGTTCAATATTTCACGATGATGTTGGATTGTTGGAACACATGGCCTGTGCTTCAGCTTGAAACTATATATATCATATATGTGTTGTGAAAATGCAGGGAAATAACAGAAAACAGACAAAAAAGAGGCAGTACAGGAACTTTGCCGTCGGTAGGCGGACGGCAAAGGTGCCATGTGGCAGCAACCTGTGCAACCTGGGAGCACCATGTCTGACCCATTTGGTCATTCTGCCGTCAGCTGGCAGACGGCAAAGACAAAGCAGGCAGACGGTAAAGACAAAGCAGGACTGACGGGCAGCCACAGGCCTGCTAACGTCACTGCGCAGACGGCAAAGGCAAGTGTTTGTTTGCCGTCCGCCTGCGGACGGCAAAGTCTGCCGTTAGCCACCTAACGGGGCTAACAGCTATACTTTGCCGTCCAGAACCTTTGCCGTCAGCTTAGCCAGGAAGGAGGACGGTACACGTCTTTGCCGTCCATTGAAGTTATACAGACGGCAAAGAAGCTATTTACCGTGACTTTCAGTGCTGAAAGTGGGGCCGTCAGCCAGCAGATGGCAAAGATGTTTGCCGTCCGTGGACTGGGCCTTTGCCGTCTGCAAAGTAACTGATTCCTGTAGTGATAGCTTTGTATTTCTCTCCGATCTATCGATTTAGTTTGGCCTACTAGATTGATTTGTCTTGCAATGGGAGAGGTGCTTTGTGATGGGTTCAATCTTGCACTGCTCAATCCCAGTGACAGAAAGTGACATGACACGTATTTGTATTGTTGCCATTAAGGATAAAAAGATGGGGTTTAATCATATTGCTTGAGTTTACTTTGTCTACATCATGTCATCTTGCTTAAGGCGTTACTCTGTTTCATACTCAATACCCTACATGCATGCTGGATAGCGGTCGATGGGTGGAGTAATAGTAGTAGATGTAGGCAGGAGTCGGTTTACTTGTCTCGGACGTGATGCCTATATACATGATCATTGCCATGAATCCGTCATAATTATTTGCTTTTCTATCAATTGCCCAACAGTAATTTGTCTACCCACCGTATGCTATGTGTTAGAGAGAGAATCCTCTAGTGAAAACTATGACCCCCGGGTCTACTTTATCATATATTAAAAACCTAAAAATACCTTGCTACAATTTATTTACTTTTATTTTAATTAGTATTTTAGTTTATCTATCTACCTCTATAAGATTTAATCCTTGCAAATAACCGCTAAGAGGATTGACAACCCTCTTATTTGCGTTGGGTGCAAGTGTTTACTCTTGTGTGTGCAGGTGCGTGTCGGTACCAAAACCGGCAGATCTCGGGTAGGGGGTCCGAACTATGGGTCTAGGAGTCAATGGGTAACAGAGATCGTGGGGGCGATGATTTACCCAGGTTCGGGCCCTCTCAAGGAGGTAATACCCTACGTCCTGCTTGATTGTATTGATGTGATTGTATGAAGGTTACAGAGTTGATCTACCTCGAGATCAGATGGGCTAAACCCTAGGTTATGAATATGATGATTCCCCCCTCTACGGGCTAAACCCTCTGGTTTATATAGACACCAGAGGGATCTAGGGTTACACATGGTCGGTTACCATCAGAGGATAAACATGCCAGCTACGCTAATAATTACTTGGAGGAGACGCCGAGTCTTCGATGGTTTCCTTCTGATACACGGGGTCGCCCACAATCCGGTCTTCCTTCGACGAGTAGAGAGCGGCCCACCAGCCCGGCCTATGAGAGATAGGCCAGCAGCCCGGGTACCCCCTAGTCCGGGACACCCTCGGTAGCCCCCGAACTAGTCTCCAACGCCGAACTGCAGGATGACAGTCTTCGGCAGCTTCATGCTCCAAAAGTCTTCGGCTTGGGCGGCGAGTTCCTCCCTTTACCTGTATTTGCTTTAACAACAGCCCGGTCACCAGTAACCCGGCCGCCGAAGTATCCTCTGATGGGCGAGGCTCCATGGGGCCCGCCACACCGCTTTTCTTGACCTAGAGTTAAATGACAACCCTCGATTTCTGTGCATCCACGGAATGCGAGTGGTCCGATGGGTTTTTACAAAAACACCCCTCACTCAGGGAGAGTCAAGGCTATTTTAATAAGCCAAGGGCGCGGATGTTAACACACCCCACCCCTTGCCACTCTTCCTTTCACCCTTGCAAGGTCGCGACCAGCAAACAATGGCGAGCGTCCCAGGCTCTTCTTCACGCCCTCACGGCCCCCGTCAAGGTGATTGGGCAAGCTGCTCCGTGCCCCTCATGCGTTTACGCAGTCTCGAGACGCAGGGATACCTCCCTGCTTCAGATCTCGCATCCACCCGACCCGGATTAACTTCCGCGGATGGGGTGGCCCTCGCAGAGAACTTCCCTTTCCCTCATGGGGAGGAAAGGGTGTGCTTTGTGCCCTTCCTCTTGCGAGGCCTGGGTTTCCCCATTCATCCTTTCCTAAGGGGCCTACTAGAGTTTTACGGGATTCAACTCCACCATCTCATCCCAGGGTCGATTCTTCACATATCGGGCTTCGTCGCTCTTTGCGAGATGTTCCTGGGCTGCGAGGCCCACTTTGAGTTGTGGAGGAAGTTCTTCTGCCTCGTCCCCCGCACCCGAGAAGGGACAATCTACGAGGTTGGCGGGGCCAAAGTATGGCGCATCGCGGGGACCGGATACCCCGTAGGGACTCCGAAGAAAGACGCCGAAGAGTGGTCTTCGGAATGGTTTTATATTGAAGATGTCCCCCTATTCGATCCAGTTCAGAGGGGGCTACCTGAATTCTCATTGGTCTCTCCGAAGAAGCGGTTCAACTGGCGCCCGAAGGGTGCTTCCCAAGAGGAAGGCGCTGAAGTAACTCGGTTGGCCGCTCAAGTGAGGTGGCTAGCCCACAACGGGCTATCTATCATCGACGTGATGGCCGCAGCCATTGCTCGGTGCGTCCAACCTCTCCAACAGAGAATACATCCGCTTTGGTGCTACAACGGGGAAGATGATGCAACCCGGTACACGCGGAAGGGGCCTGTCAATCAGGAGGCGATGGCTGCCATACTGGCCGATCTCTTCAAGGGCAAGAATTTGCTCGGCTAAGGCCCAAGGAAGGCTTCTCAAGCTATAAATCCATTGAGATGGTGAGTCCGACCATGTTTTATAGTTCGGAGGGCACCCCAAATTTTTCTTAACCAGATTTCCATCCTGTCCGAACAGAACCGGAGGCGCTGGATCGAGACGGTGAGCTGCCCTGCTCCTCAACCGGAGGATCACTCTCGTGATGATGATCCTGGGTTCCACGATGACCCTGAAATATCAATTGATTTCGAGGAGGGGGTCTTCTACCAGGAGAGCCTTGACGGTTCTAAGGTGGCCCTTTTGGCCGATCATCCCGGGGCGCTTCCCTCTTCCGCTGTAAGTGGCCAACGGGCTTCTTCTCGAAAGAAACACTTAGCCACGTATGCTCCGAATACACTGACACCTACTCCCAAGGGCCGCCGTATGATGCGCCGGACAGCCGCAAGAGCGGCACCAGTGGCCCCAGCGACGAGTAGTCGTGGGGTGACCAGACGCGCGGCCCCAACGGGAACTACATCATCAGTGCCCCGCCCGAAGAGGTAACGCATTAACCGTACCGTCATAGCCTCTATCTTCGACATCCACCGAGCATGCCAATAATTTCCTCCACGGTGTCCTGTAGACGATATGTGGAACCGTCCTCGGTTGAGGATGTTGAAGAAACGCCAAGGGGTGACTTGAATCCGAGGTCGCCAGCCGTAGCCGGAGTTACTCCGGAGGTCCCAACCGAGGACCAACATCCCGAGGACTCAGGGGGTGTCTCGGTCACTAACTCCGACGTGGAAAGTGTGATGAATCATCGGTGGCGTAAGGCGTCACTTCGGCACTCCTCATTATCCGATCAGGAGTTTAATGCTCTGAGTTCGGTAGACGCGTACGTCGGCGCTGCCCGAACGGGACTTGAAGGGGCAGTGAAGCTCATGTCTACAAATGTGCAGGTATGGTATTAGTTTTGACAACTAGTATCTAACCCAGTAGCCCCCGAGCCTTAATTTGGGCGGGACGGCCGAGTTAAGGGTCTGATGGGTATGATGCCCTGTTATTGTGCAGACTGTTTGGGAGCAAAATAAACAGCAGTCCGAGGACCTCAAGCTGGTGCGAACAGAGTTACAGTCTGTGAAAGCCGAGCTAGAGGGGGTGAAGAAATTCACCAGAGAGACACATGGTAAGTGCCAAACTGAAATCCGTTGTGAGGAAAATTTAATTGAACTCCCCAGCTAATGAAAGAGAGTTCCATAGTAGACGAATCGATAAATCAGCTGCAGAAGGATTTGGAGACTGCCAGGGAAGCTCAAAGGTATGCGGAGTCACAACAAGAGGCCGGCTACCGAGTTCTTTCCCGAAGTCATGAGGAGAGGGATAAGCTCAAAGCGGAGAATCAACAACAGGCCCGAGAAATCAAGAACTTGAAAGCTCAGCTAGCCCAAACCCAGGAAGAGAGCCAGAAACTGAAAGCTGGCATGTTTGGTAAGTGCGTTCTAGCATGTCAGGTTATTGACTGCATACCGGAGACGGTAAGGAAAATAACCCACTCGTTTGATTGCAGTTCTTCTGACCGGACGCCCCGAGGAGGAGGCCAGCTCTTTCGGACGGGACCTAGTGAAGGAGCTCTCCATTATACACGAGCGGGCCCAGAAAGCCATGAGGAGCATGTTCAAAGCATTGTGGCCTGGCGAAGTGGCTCCAGAAGAGATGGCCGAACTCGCGAATCGCTTCAAAGGAGCTCGGCGCCGCTTTGAGATATGGAAGATGGCAGCTTGCCATGAGGGAGCACGGGAAGCATGGGCGATGATCAAGACCCGTTTCACCAAGCTGGAACCCAAACATTTAGCTGAGGTTGGGCCGGTAGGGCCAGATGGGCAGGAAGTGCCCGTGCATCTGGTGTATGACCAGGTTATGCCCGCAGCTCGGCTGTCCCAAGCAGACTGTGCACTGGAGACCATAATAGATGGTCTTGATCAAGATTAACAGTGTGATTCTATGTATCTATGTACTTTACATCAAGTAGTCTCCAAACCGTGCTAAAAACGTTGTCTTAACCAGCCATCGGCTTCCGCCTCCTCGACCAGGGGCCGAGGAGTGCTTCCTACTATGTGATCCGAGAAACATCGGAAAGCACTTTAGAGAACCAGGCAATCCGGCCACTTGGTGCAAACAGACAAAAACGCGCTCGGGGAGTTATGTTATATTACTGTTTAACGTAAGAAACATCTTCCGACGAAAATAGTCCCTCTATGGGTTCCTTTCTTCGGGTTACCACGGTAAGCGTGGACGTATAACTGAATGCGCCAAAAAGACGGGGATGGTTACTTCAGGAAAATAACCCCGGAGGCTTGGCAATTTGACCAATTATTTTCACTTCCCTCGTGGCCGACCAATTTTGTTCTTGAGAACGCTAGCTTTTGGCTTCACCCGTCTAAGGCACGTACACGGGAAATCCGGACGTGACAATCACAGAGGTGCTCCCTTTACTCCCTAGCCGAACAATCGGGAACGTAGGGAGTAAACATAGGAGCGAGGCAACCCAGCTTGGCCAAATCTCAAGTCAAATTGATGCATATAGTGGCTTGTAAAACGATACAGGAAGGTTGCAAACTCGTAGAAGACAGATGAGTGCAAAAATAAAATGTGATTGGCTCCGTAAAAGAAGCCCCCAGGTAACAGCGTGTGGTACATTTGAAGATGTTTGCCGAAGAAAAACTTAACGTAGGTCGGCGTGTCCGAACACGACCCGGGAAAGACTACCGACCAGGAAAAAAGAAATCCGAGAGGGATAAGCGGGGCAAGGTAAGGTCACGGAATTAGCCGTAGAAGCGCCGCAGCCGAGCTGCATTCCATGGGTGTGGTTCGAGGCGGTCGTCCGTTGGATCGCGGAGGCGATATGCTCCGCCCGCGAGTACTTGATCGATGATGAAGGGCCCCTCCCATTTGGGCGACAGCTTATGCTTCTGCTTCTCCGGCAGACGTAGGACGAGATCGCCGGCGTTGTAGGCCTTAGCCCGTACTTCCCTGCTCTGATAACGTCTGGCCTGCTGCTGGTAAAAAGTGGAACGAGCCTGAGCTATGTCGCGTTCGCCCTCCAAGGCTTCCAGGTCTCTTGCCGATCTAGCTCGGCTTCCTTTTCTTCATACATACGCACCCGGGGGGCATCGTGAAGAAGGTCGCTGGGGAGGACGGCTTCTGCCCCATATACCATGAAGAATGGTGTGTAGCCCATGGATCGATTAGGAGTGGTGCGCAGGCCCCACAGTACGGAGTCAAGCTCCTCAACCCAATGGCAGTCGGATTCTTTTAAAGATCGGACCAAACGGGGCTTGATGCCTCTCAAGATCAGTCCATTAGCTCTCTCGACTTGTCCATTAGACTGTGGGTGATATACTGAGGCATAGTCGAGCTTAATGCCTAAATTAGCGCACCAGTCTTTGACTTCCTGGGCGGTAAAATTGGATCCATTGTCCGTGATTATGCTGTGGGGGACACCGTAATGGTGTACGACGCCGGATATAAAATCGATAACCGGCTTAGACTTGGCCGAGGTTACCGGTTTGGCCTCAATCCATTTAGTGAATTTGTCTACCATGACGAGTAGATATTTCTTGTTCTTGGTCCCCCCTCTAAGTGGTCCGACCATGTCCAGCCCCCAGACCGCGAAAGGCCAAGTGATTGGGATCGTCCGAAGGGCCGTGGGGGGCATATGACTCTGATTTGCAAAGAGCTGGCATCCAACGCAATGTTGGACCAATGTTTGGGCATATGTTCGGGCAGTGGGCCAGAAGAACCCTGCTCGGAAAGCCTTGCTGACCAGGGCCCGAGCTGCCGCGTGGTGACCGCCCAGGCCAGCGTGAATCTCGGCCAGGAGCTGCCTTCCCTCCTCTTTGGATATACATCTCTGGAGGACGCCAGTAGTGCTTTTCTTATATAGCTCTCCCTCGTGGACTTTATAGGCTTTAGATCGTCGAATGATACGCCTTGCCTCAGTCTGGTCAGCCGGTAGTTCTTGGCGGAGGAGGTAGGCGAGGAAGGGCTCGGTCCATGGCGTAATTACCGCCATGACTTCGTGAGCCGAAGGTGTCATTTCGATGGCCGAGCCCCCGATAATTCTGTCATCTGGTTCAATGGGCGGAGGGACGAGCTCTCCTGAGGTATTAGGTTCCGAGCCCTGGGCATCCTCGTGCCACACCACGGACGGCTTGAAGAGTCGTTCCAAAAAGGTGTTCTCGGGGACGCGGTCGCGCTTAGCGCCCATTCGAGCGAGAATATCCGCAGCTTGATTGCTGTCACGAGGTATATGGTGAAACTCCAGTCCTTCAAAGCGGGCGGAGATTTTCAGGACGGCGTTGTGGTAGGCTGTCATTTTCGGGTCTCCTGCGTCGAATTCGCCGTTGACTTGAGAGATGGCGAGATTAGAATCTCCCCGTACCTCCAGCCGCTGTATGCCCATTGACACCGCCATCCGAAGTCCATGTAACAGAGCTTCGTATTCGGCTGCGTTGTTGGAGTCGGTGTACATGATCTGGAGTATGTACCGGATATTATCACCAGTGGGGGATGTGAGGACTACTCCAGCCCCCAACCCGGCGAGCATTTTGGAGCCGTCAAAGTACATAGTCCAATGCGAGTATGTATTGTATTCCCGAGGGAGTTCGGCTTCCGTCCATTCCGCCACGAAATCAGCCAAAACCTGAGATTTAATAGCTCGGCGTGGTCGATATATGATTTCGAAGGGGAGGAGTTCTATAGCCCATTTGGCTATACGGCCGGTGGCATCTCGATTATTGATTATGTCGTTAAGTGGTACTTCGGATGCCACCGTAACCGAGCACTCTTGAAAATAATGACGGAGCTTTCGGGATGCCATGAAAACGGCGTAGGCGATCTTCTGATAGTGCGGGTACCTCGTTTTACACGGGGTGAGCACTTCGGATACATAGTAGACAGGTTTCTGTACCTGGAGCTTGTGACCCTCTGTTTCTCGTTCAACGACGAGAACCGCGCTGACCACCTGATTCGTGGCCGAGATGTATAGCAGCATTGGCTCGCCCGGACTGGGTGCTGTCAAGATTGGGTTGCTGGCCAGGAGAGTTTTTATTTCCTCAAGTGCTGCTACCGCCTCCTTGGTCCACTCGAAGTTCTTTGTCCGTTTGAGCAATTTATAGATTGGTAAGGCTTTTTCTCCGAGGCGTGAGATGAAGCGGCTTAAGGCTGCCACGCATCTGGCCAGTTTCTGGACGTTTTTAGCTCAGTGAGGATCGCCAATTCGGACAGTGCCCGTATTTTCGCTGGGTTGGCCTCTATTCCTCTATGGGAAACGATGAATCCGAGCAGCTTACCGGCAGGCACTCCGAAGACGCACTTTTCTGGATTGAGCCGTATATCGAATGTTCGAAGACTATCGAAGGTTTGTCGGAGATCATCCACCAGCTGGCTGACGTGTTTGGTCTTAACGACCACGTCGTCCACATATGCCTCGACTGTTTTGCCGATTTGTTTTTCCAAACATGTTTGAATCATGCATTGGTATGTAGCCCCTGCGTTCTTTAGCCCGAAGGGCATTGTGTTGAAGCAGAATGGTTCGTAGGGAGTAATGAATGCTGTGGCCGCCTGGTCGGACTCCTGCATCATGATTTGATGGTATCCGGAGTAAGCGTCGAGAAAGCACAACGAGTCATGCCCGGCGGTGGCGTCTATGATCTGGTCTATGCGGGGCAAGGGAAATGGATCCTTGGGGCAAGCCTTGTTTAAGTCCTTGAAATCGACGCACAACCACCAGGATTTATCCTTATTGGGTACCATGACCAGATTGGCTAACCATTCAGGATGTTTGATATCTCGGATGAATCCGGCTTCGAGCAATTTTGCCAGTTCTTCGCCCATAGCTTGACGCTTGGGTTCGGAAAACCGTCGTAGAGTCTGTTTGACTGGCTTAAAACCCTTAATTATGTTCAGGCTGTGCTCGGCTAATCTACGCGGGATCCCTGGCATGTCTGACGGGTGCCAGGCAAAGATATCCCAGTTTGCACGCAAAAATTTGCGCAGCTCTTCATCGATGGCGGGGTCCAGCTGAGCTCCAATGGACGCCGTCTTGTTGGGATCAGTTGGATGCACTTGGAATTTGACGATCTCATCCGCTGGTTTAAAGGATGTGGATTTGGGCCTTTTGTCGAGGATTACGTCGTCCTTATCCACCGTTGAGCGGAGCGCGGTCAGTTCTTCGGCCGCGAGGGCTTCGGACAGTGTTTCGAGGGCGAGTGATGCCGTTTTATTCTCGGCTCGAAGGGCTCTGTCCGGGTCACTTATTACTGTGATTACGCCGTTTGGCCCTAGCATCTTGAGTTTCATGTACCCATAGTGTGGGATGGCGTGGAATCGCGGGAAAGCGTCACGCCCTAACAAGGCATGGTAGCCACTGCGAAAGGGCACTATGTGGAAAAGCAGTTCCTCGGATCGGTAGTTCTCGGGAGTTTCGAAGACCACATCAAGAGCGACTCGGCCACTACAACGAGCCTCCTTTCCGGGGATGATCCCTCGAAAGGTGGTGTGACTTTGCTCGATGCGAGATCTGTCGAACTGCATTTTGTCCAAGGTGTCCTCGTAGATGAGGTTTAGCCCGCTACCGCCGTCCATCAATACCTTCTGTAGTCGAAATCCATCGACTATGGGATCGAGGACAAGGGCGGCAGCAGCCCGAGTAGGGCAGGACCTCGGCTGATCTTGTTCACTGAAAGTGATGGGTGTGTCAGTCCATGAGTCTGTCTCTGCCACATGGTGAATTTGAGCGAGCTCTCGAAGGGCTCTCTTCCTTTGATTCTTCGAGGAATATGTCTCGTAGATTGTTAGGATTTCGGTGTCGTCATCAAAGGGCGCTGCTGTACATTTATTTGAGTACGGGCCTCTGAGGATGACTTCGCCGCTCTTGGCGACTTGCCTGACCACCCAACAAGCTCGAAGGCTGTGGGTTGGGTTTGCGTTGAGGAGGACGGAGTGTATAGGGCATGGTTTGTCCAGTAGTTCGTCAAGAACCGTTCTAGACCTTGTCAGAGGTTTCATTCTTTTCTCGGATTGCTCATAGTGAGTTGTCCGGTGAAGGTGCGCGCGTTTTGCCCGAGCTCGGTTTGGTTCCTCTGTACGGATTGATTCCGTTTGTTCGAGCTGAGCCTGCCAAGCATACTCCATGGCGCAGTATTTGGACACCAGGTCCGATAAATCAGAGAAGTTTTGGATGTGGCGGCGGGCGAGGGCGTTCAAGACGCCTTCGTCTTGGCAGTTCTGTCGGAATACCTCCAGAATATCCTTGCTACCACCGTCCGTCATCTTGTTTTTGACTATAAGGAATCTAGCCCAGAAGTGCCGAACTGACTCTCCGGGCTGCTGCTTTACGTACATAAGGTCCCATATGTCGGGCCGTCCTGAGTTGTCTGGACAGTACTCGGCATGGGGGGTGGGCGGGATGAAAAATTTGATCCCAGCGGTGGGTGAGCCCGGGGCTTTGGCGGCCGAGTCCTGGATCGGCGCGCCCAGCTCTAGATCCGGATAGTTAGCCGGGCTCGAATGCGCTGACTCGAAGTTGTGTGCTGAACCAGACTTCGGCTCTAAACCCTCTCCGGAGCGGAGTTCGGTTTTCGGGCTGGAGGATGAGGCCTGCTGATCGTGAATCGGTACTCCATACGCTTCCGGTTCCAGGGGGAGGGGCAAGCCCTCGGTTGGGCCTTCTATAGTGGCGACCAAGTGGGCGGCTGGAGGGATGTGGATTTCCCTGTCATCGGTCTTGAGACCGATCTGATCGTAAACCGAGGACTGGCCATCGGTGATTCCCAGGGCTTGGATCCGATCTAGTATCCCGTTTAACAATGAGAGATCCGTCGGGTCCAAGTTCGGGTAGCTTACGGGGTCGACCCGCAATATGGCCGTGACGGGGGCGTCTGAATTTGTCATGCCGTCATGTTCGGCCATGGATGATCTTCGGCAGCCGAGCGCGGAGATTAGATCCGGACTCGAGGCTGGACCCGTGATGGCGGCCGTTCCAGTAGTGGGGCAGGCCGTACCCGAAGTCAATGCTTCAGGGCTTGCGGGTCCTTCAGGCGAGGCTGAGGACCCGGTGAGGATAAGATCTCCCCGGAAGTCGGCGACAAACTCTAAGTTTCCGAACCGGATCTCCTGGTCGGGGGTAAAGCTGTCGACTCGGTCGAGGCGACCGGCCGGATCGGCGTGTAGCATGATGCTGCCGAACGTGAAGAGCTGGCCGGGAACGAAAGTGTCCCTGCGGCTAGCGCCGTTGCTGATGATCAGACGAGCCATCGATCCTTGACGACCCACGGCGGAGCTCTCAATGAAAGCACCAATGTTGGTACCAAAACCGGCAGATCTCGGGTAGGGGGTCCGAACTATGGGTCTAGGAGTCAATGGGTAACAGAGATCGTGGGGGCGATGATTTACCCAGGTTCGGGCCCTCTCAAGGAGGTAATACTCTACGTCCTGCTTGATTGTATTGATGTGATTGTATGAAGGTTACAGAGTTGATCTACCTCGAGATCAGATGGGCTAAACCCTAGGTTATGAATATGATGATTCCCCCCTCTACGGGCTAAACCCTCTGGTTTATATAGACACCAGAGGGATCTAGGGTTACACATGGTCGGTTACCATCAGAGGATAAACATGCCAGCTACGCTAATAATTACTTGGAGGAGACGCCGAGTCTTCGATGGTTTCCTTCTGATACACGGGGTCGCCCACAATCCGGTCTTCCTTCGACAAGTAGAGAGCGGCCCACCAGCCCGGCCTATGAGAGATAGGCTGGCAGCCCGGGTACCCCCTAGTCCGGGACACCCTCAGTGCGCTTAACGGAATTTTGCTTGATTCTCCTACTGGATTGATAACCTTGGTTCTTAACTGAGGGAAATACTTATCTCTACTGTACTGCATCATTCTCTCCTCTTCGGGGAAATACCAACGCAGACTACAAGTAGCACGTGACGATGGCGAGGTTTGCACGGGAGCATCCGGAGTATGTCCAGGCCGAGCGCGAGTTCTTCTCGAAGCACGAAGCCGAGCAAAATAAGAAGGCAATGAAGAAGGAGGAGGAGACCGGTCCCTCGACGGTAATCCCCGTCGAGTCTGACTCATCGGACTGGGATGACTCGGAGCAGGAGGACAACGAGTGCGACGACCCAGCAAGGACTAGTTCTGGGAGCAGTTCAAGAGCGACGATGAGTAGTTTTATGTTCGATGTAGTTGAAGTAGATTCGGAGTAGTCGTAGTTTGAACTATGTTTAATTATGTTTTAAGAATTATGTTTGATTCAAATAAAATTGCTATGTTTGAAGTGATGTAGTAGTTGAACTAGTTTTACATCATCTATTATACATCATCATATGTTGAAGCACTAGTATTTTTACATTTCTTCTTTTTAACGAAGTCGCTCACATAACATCTTGAACGGAAGCATAAAATAAATTCAGAAATAATGCGAACATCTAAAACTTGAACTCTGATAGGCTGGGATTACCACTGCCCTTCTAACAATTCAATCACAGGTTGGTTCGAACATTTTGACATCTTCAATTATACTCCCTCCGTCGCATAATATAAGAACGTTTTTGAGGGAGTACATGAGATGCTCTTGGATAAAGCGTTCCGGGGAGGTTGAGCGGGAGCGGGTAGAAAATCGGAGTACATGAGATGCTCTTGATAAAGCGTTCTGGGGAGGTTGAGCGGGAGCGGGTAGAAAATCGGACACGACCTCCTCAGTGTTCGTGTTAATGGCGCAGCGCGGCAATGACCGCTTCCAAGGTTCCACGACTCCTCCACCCAACGCCTCCCTTCCAGCCATTAGCACATGAGTTCCACCTCTCGCGCCGCGCTCTCCCCGAGTCCCGATGTCACGGAAGCCTCCCGCGTTGGCGGCTCCGGCCAACTCCACGTTCTCCCACCTCTTCCAGCTCTGCGCCCGCGGCGGTCGCGCTGCCCTCGACGCCGGGCGCGCCGCGCACGCGCGCATGCTAGTGTCTGGGTTCGTGCCGACTCCCTTCGTCTCGAACTGCCTCCTGCAGATGTACGCACGCTGCGCGGACGCCGGCTATGCTCGCAGGGTGTTCGACGTGATGCCCCACAGGGACACCGTCTCGTGGAATACCATGCTCACCGCGTATTCGCACTCTGGGGACATAGCGACCGCGGTATCACTGTTCGATGCAATGCCGAATCCGGATGTCGTGTCATGGAACACGCTTGTCTCAAGCTATTGCCAGCATGGCATGTATAGCGAGTCGGTGGCCCTGTTTCTGGAGATGGCTCGCTCTGGGGTTGCCTCTGACAGGACAACGTTTGCTGTCCTTCTGAAGTCGTGCGGTGCTCTGGACGACTTGGCACTCGGTGTTCAAATCCACGCACTGGCGGTGAAGGCAGGGTTAGATATTGATGTCCGGACTGGGAGTGCTCTCGTGGACATGTATGGCAAGTGCAGCAGTTTGGATGACGCATTGTTCTTCTTTTATGGAATGCCCGAGAGGAACTGGGTCTCGTGGGGTGCAGCCCTTGCTGGCTGCGTTCACAATGAGCAGTACACGCGTGGGTTGGAGCTGTTCATGGAGATGCAGAGGTCAGGGATGGGGGTGAGCCAGCCGGCTTATGCCAGTGTCTTTAGATCCTGCGCAGCAAAATCATGTCTGAGCACTGGTAGGCAGTTACATGCACATGCCATAAAGAATAACTTCAGTACTGACCGTATTGTTGGGACAGCTATTGTGGATGTTTATGCTAAGGCTAATAGCTTGGTGGATGCTAAAAGGGCATTCTTTGGGTTGCCCAGCCATACAGTGCAAACGTGCAATGCCATGATGGTTGGGCTTGTGCGCGCAGGGCTTGCAAATGAGGCGTTGGAACTGTTTCAGTTCATGACCAGGTCAGGCATTGGTTTTGATGCAGTCAGTTTATCGGGGGTCTTCAGTGCTTGTGCAGAGATTAAGGGGTATTTAAAAGGGCTACAAGTCCACTGCTTAGCAATGAAATCAGGTTTTGAGACGGACATCTGTGTCAGAAATGCAATTCTTGATCTGTATGGGAAGTGCAAAGCATTGGTAGAAGCGTACTTTATCTTCCAGGATATGGAGGAACGAGATTCAATCTCTTGGAATGCTATTATTGCTGCTCTTGAGCAAAATGGGCGCTATGAGGACACTGTAGTTCATTTTAATGAGATGCTGCGCTTTGGTATGGAACCTGATGATTTCACATATGGTAGTGTCCTTAAGGCTTGTGCAGCTTTACAATCTTTGGAGTTTGGTTTGATGGTTCATGACAAGGTTATCAAGTCAGGACTTGGTTCAGATGCTTTTGTAGCTAGCACTGTTATTGACATGTACTGCAAATGTGGTATGATGACAGATGCTCAGAAACTCCATGACAGAATTGGGAAGCAAGAACTTGTTTCATGGAATGCCATCATGTCAGGATTTTCGCTGAACAAACAGAGTGCGGATGCCCAGAAAATCTTCTCACAGATGTTAGATATTGGACTTAAGCCTGATCATTTCACCTATGCTACCGTTCTTGACACTTGTGCTAACCTAGCTACCATTGAGATCGGGAAACAGATCCATGGTCAGATAATTAAGCAAGAAATGCTGGTAGATGAATATATATCCAGCACCCTTATAGACATGTACGCCAAGTGTGGGTACATGCAAGACTCACTGCTAATGTTTGAGAAGGCACAGAAACGGGATTTTGTGTCATGGAATGCTATGATATGCGGCTATGCGCTGCATGGTCAAGGAGCAGAAGCACTCAAGATGTTTGATAGGATGCAAAGGGAGGATGTGGTTCCGAACCATGCAACTTTCGTTGCTGTGCTCCGGGCTTGCAGCCATGTTGGTCTGCTGGATGATGGATGTTGTTACTTCCATCAGATGACCACCCGCTACAAACTGGAACCACAACTGGAGCACTTTGCTTGCATGGTAGATATACTAGGACGGTCAAAGGGACCGCAGGAAGCTCTGAAGTTTATTGGCACCATGCCTTTTGAAGCGGATGCAGTCATCTGGAAGACTCTGCTAAGCGTTTGCAAGATCCATCGGGATGTTGAGGTGGCTGAACTTGCTGCCGGCAATGTTCTACTACTGGATCCTGAGGATTCTTCAGTTTACATTCTTCTGTCAAATGTATATGCAGAATCAGGGAAATGGGCTGATGTTTCAAGGACAAGAAGGTTACTGAAGCAGGGAAGGCTTAAGAAGGAACCTGGCTGTAGCTGGATTGAGGTGCAAAATGAGATGCATGGATTCCTTGTAGGAGATAACGTCCATCCGAGATCGAGGGAGCTGTATGACATGCTGCATGATTTGATTGATGAGATGAAACTGTCTGGATATGACCCTGATTCAGCTTCTTTTGCTGAGGCTGACGAAGAGGGCAGTGCATCCGAGCAAAATGATTTACTTGGAATGGTTGGTGGCTAGTCAGTCCTGTATTGAGGTTCCAATCTACTATTTTATTACAAAGCTCTGAACTTAATCTCCCCTGCAGCTGAGACAGTGATACTGCAAAAGATGCTCAGGCAGAACTCTGAAACTGTTTTGCCTGGCATGTCACTGTACCGTAAAATGGTTTTGTTGATCTCATGAGTGTATGAAATTCACAAACATTGGAAGACAAACTGGTGCACATATTTTGCTATATATATGACAGACTTGGCAATTGTGATTGTTTCCTCCATTTATGCTGGCACAGGCTTGTATAAAGGCACTTGACCAAATGTAGCAGAAGAGTAAGTGCAAATGCAGCCCCGTTTTCGTTTCTGCACAATTATAATTTGCTGCTGCTGATGCCATGTTTCAGCTTTCTGATTAGGTTGAGCGAGCTTATTTGTCATACAGTTTCTCTAAAGCAGAATCCGAGGATAGTATTTGATATGCTTGTACGCCAGACGTTTTGACAAGAAGCTTGGGATTATAACAAGGGAAGTCAAACTTCCCAGAAGATGCAAAGGTCTTGCAAGCATTATCCAGTGCTAAATGTACTCAAGAGAGGTAATTTTATCCGGTTTAGTGCATCTGTATTTCCTATCATTACTGAGTGTTCATACAAATTGAAGTACTACATTGGTTACTAAAACGAATTTGGTTCTGGCTGTTCAGTATGGTATCGTTGGTATTTCCATAGTGTGGTAGTGCTGGACTGCCAGTAGCATATTATAGTGAACTCTTGCCGTAACCCTTCTGTCATATCCCAAATTTCGTGTCATATCCCAAATTTCATACATAGCTCATAGGTATTTCCATAGTAGTCTCCAAATTTCATATTATATTCATTACATTCTAGCTTTCTAAGTACCCTTAGCACAAGATGTGCATGTTTACTCCAAAAGTAGACGTGTAAAACACGAAGTTACCAAAACCTTCATGGAGATGTCCCACCTTCCTGAGAGTTGTTTTATCATGAATGCTCAAATTGGGAATTTGCAGAAGTTACACCAAAAAAATAAAAACATGACTAAATGAGTTGACACTCACAGTACCAATATAGAGTTTCATGGAGCGTAGAAGTTTCATCAATCTAAATGAAGTTAAACAGAGTAGCTTACATTCATATATTGGTTGTCAGATACATGCAAGCCCGCACCAGGAAAACCAATCTGTTTGGCAGTTTGTAAAAGAAACCGAATAATAAGAATCCTATATACCTAAGAGATTCATCCTGACTATTCTATTTATCTCAACATGCAGCCTATCCACATCAGCAATCCGCCACGTCAGCGTCTCTTAATGTGCAGCGTTCCATTTGTAGAAAGTAAAAGTGATTGCAAGAACTAATTGATTCTTATTGATTCCAAACTATTTATACTAGAGACAGTTACAATATTGTGAGAGGAAATCTAACCGCAAGAAGCGGTTACTAGAGTGTGAGACAAAATGGCAACTGCAATTAGCAGTTGCTAATATGTGAGAGAGATTACAACTGCTAATGGCAGTTAAGGATTACTATGTCGGTTCCTAATCAGCACATGTTAATTAGTAATTTAACACGTGATCTAATCCTATTCCTAACACTCCCCCTTGGATCACACATCTTCTAGAAGTATCCATCATCTAGAGCTTCTTGTATATTTTGTCATATAGAGCTTCTTGTATATTCGTCATCCAGCTCGAGAATCATTTGTACAATTTGAGAATCTCCCCCAAAAACCCTGCGGGAAAAATATAAGGAGTAATAGGTACACCATTGAAAACTCCTTTAAAACCCGGTGGGAAAAATATAAGGAGAAAACGATATGGTATAGTTTATATTGCCTCATTAAAAACCTCTTATGAGAAACCTGATGGAAAAACCCATAAAGGAAAAGAGTACAATATTTATTATCTGATGATAATTAATGGGTTATAGTTGTAGGAGTTTTCTCCCCCTGAAATTTGCAAATCTCGAAAACGTCTCATACCAATTCCGTGAATACACTTCTGGAATGTTGAATTTGGTAAAGACTTTGTGAACAAATCTGCTAGATTGTCACATGATTTGGTTTGCAAAATATCAATTTCTCTATCTTTCTATAATTCATGAGGAAAGAACAACTTAGGAGAAATGTGTTTTGTGATATTACTTTTTATATAACCCATTTGCATTTGAGCAATGCAAGCTGCATTATCTTCATAGATAAAATAGTTAGTGATCCTAATGAACCAACACCACATGAAGTTTGAATGTGGTTAATCATCCCGCGAAGCCATACACATTCTCGTGATGCTTCAAATAATGTGATAATTTCAGAATGATTAGTGGAAGTGGCTACGAGAGTGTTTTGTTGACTTCCATGAAAAAGCAGTTCCACCACCTAAGAATACGAAACCTGTCTGTGACCTGACGTTGTGAGGATCAGATAGATAGCCAGCGTCAGTATAACCTACCATAGTCATATCTTGGTTTTTCTGATGGAATAAGCCAAGATCTTTTGTGCCATGTAAATATCTAAGGATATTCTTCACTCCTGTCCAATGATGTTTTGTTGGAGCAGCGCTATGTCTAGCTAGTAAATTTACCGCAAATGCAATATCAGGCCTGGTGCAATTTGCAAGGTACATTAGTGCACAAGTGGCACTGAGATACGGGAACTCAGGTCCTAATATCTCTTCGTCATCATCCCGAGGTCTAAAAGGATCCTTATTCATATCAAGGGATCTGACAACCATGGGTGTTTTGGATGGATATGATTTATCCATGTTGAAATTTTCCAAAACCTTTTGAATATAAGCAGGCTGGTATACTAATATTCCCGAGGGAAGGTACTCAAGCTGTAAGCCTAAGCAGAATTTGGTCTTTCCCAAATCTTTCATCTCAAATTCCGTCATTAGATGATTGCGTGCTTCGTCTATATCAGGTGTACTTCCAATGATATTAAGGTCATCAACGTACACAGAGATGGTACAAAATCCATGCGAGGACTTAAATACACAAGGGCAATCATCATTATCTGAGTAACCTTTCTGAATAAGGAACTCACTCTATCGGTTATACCACATTCTACCCGACTGCTTTAAGCCATAAAGTGACTTTTGTAATTTTACACAGTATGCGTTGCGATTTGCTTTGGGATTCGGCATTTTAAGTCCTTCAGAGACTTTCATATATATGTCCGATTTGAGTGACCCATATAAGTATGCATTCATTACGTCCATTAACTGCTGCATAGATAAATTCATTTGTACTGCCAAAGGTATTAAGTATCAAAACGTTATTCCACTCATGACAGGAGAGTATGTATCATTGTAATCGATGTCGGGTCTCTGCATGAACCCTTGTGCTACAGGTCTCGCTTTGTATCTCACCACCTCATTGTTTTCATTCCTTTTTCGAACAAAAACCCATTTTGCTTCCACGGGGAAGACATTCTGAGGAGTAGGTATTACTGAGGAAAATACCTCTCTTTGTTGAGCGAGTGCAGTTCTGCCTCAATTGCTTCCTTCCATTTAGGCCAATCAGGGCGCTTGAGGCACTCCTTGATGGACTTTGGTTCTGGATCCAGTTGAAGGGTTTCAGCAATTTTAGAGGCGAAGTATATGTCGACAATTGTAGTCTCTCTGTTGTATGATTCTCCTGAGTCTATATAGTTTATGGAAATTTCTTTTATACCTTCAGACTCTATGTGATTTCCCACAACAATAGAGTCATGGTGTTCCGATGTCCCAACAATTATGTTTGTATTCACATTTGTGCTAGGTTCTAGATGTTGAGCATCTAGTTGGTGTCCTTAGACTTGAGGTTGAATTGCATTTACTGGTAGAGGATTTGATTTCCTCTATTTTCGCGGAGGTTTTTGAGAAGCTATATTCCGGTTAACCAGATTTCTCCCTCTCTTACTCTCATTTGGGGTTTGAGTGGTTTTACTTGGTACCTCCACTCGTTCTGGTGCATTAACAGCGGGAATATGTTATTTAGTGACACCTTTATGGCCAGTAAATGCATCTGGCAGGTTATTTGCAATGTGTTGCAAATCTATAATCCTCTGAACTTCAGTTTCAAATTCTTTAGTACGTGCACAAGGTCTTCTCAATAAGATCTGCTTCGGAAATTGCTTGATTGCAAAACCTTAGTTTAGAGTTAACCTTGTGAACTGCAGAGTTATATGCTGCCACGGATTTGAAATCTTGGAACCTTACGAGGGATCATTCTCTTCGGGCTTTTGGCGGCATAACTGCTCTTTTTTGGTCATATCTCTCCTTGAGAGAGTTCCATAAAGCAAGTGGGTCTTCCTCCATTAAATATTCTGTTTTTAAATTTGGATGGAGGTGATGCCTTATAAAACTTGATGCTGTATATTTGGCTGCTTGTGGTATTTCCTCAGTGCCTTCAGCAGGTGTGATAATTGTGGAACCAAGTTTACGACATTCTAATGCTGTCTTGGTATCCATAGCCCATGATAAATAATTACTACCATCTAGCTCAAGTTCATGAAATTCTCTATTCACGACGACAGCCATTTCCTGCATGTTGTGATCATGCATGAATTAGTTTTACTATGAGAGTAAAATATAAATAACTGCAAATGCTTCGGAGGAGCGGAGTTTTGAAGTATAGCTGATGCTTTTATACTTATATGTGTAGACCTCATTTTTTATGTAGATGACACTTTGAAGATAGTCGCCGTTACGGTGTAGATCTCACAACAATAGAGAACATAATCTGGCTTTTACCAGTAGATGTTCATATTTCTATTACCTTGTGTCACTATATTTTAGAAAATCACTTTGAAGATAATCATTTGTCAAATGACTAGATGTAGACCTCACAACAATAGTGGATAGTCTGCAATTTGATGCAGTAGATCTGGTAGGAGCTAGGGTCCTACCGGGCCTCTGCCGGAGATTGTACGGGAAGGAGGGAGGTTGGCGAGGGCGTGAGCGCGGCGGCCGGCGCGAGGGCGCCGTCTCGCACGAGAGAGGAGGCGGCGGCGATGAGGGAAAGCGGCTAGGGTTAGGGTTCCGGCTCCTCGGGGAGCCGGGCAATAGAATATGTCTTATTGCTTAATTCCAAAAGGGTGTCTTACAACTGTTTATATAATCTCGATGCTAATAAAAATAAGATAACTTGGGCTAAGCCCCTAACTAAACGCGCCCATTGGGCCTCCTCCGGCTATAAGTGACGCCGGTCATAACATCTCTCCCCGCCTGCGCAAACAGCTCGTCCTCGAGCTGGAAGTCTGGAAAATGTTGGCGGAACTCCTCGAGCTGCTCCCAAGTGGCATCCTCCTCCGGAAGGCCTTGCCACTGGATCAATAAATGCCACACTCCGCGACGCTGCTGGACCTGCAACACCTTTGCCGGTCCTGGAAGAAGGCGCCCGTCGGAGGTCGGAGGAAGCACCGGCGTGGCCGCTGGCGGGTCTCCTCGGAAGGGCTTCAGCAACCCCACATGAAACACGTCATGGATGCGGGCACCGGCCGGAAGCTGCAGGCGGTAGGCCACCTTGCCTATGCGCTCCACCACAGAAAATGGCCCCGCGTAGCGAGGACCCAGCTTGCGCTTAGCGCGCGGGTCCAGGGACTGCGTGGAGCGGTGAAGGAGGCGCAGCCACACCCAGTCGCCCACCGCAAACTCCGCCTCGCGGTGATGGTCGTCGTAGTACCGCTTGGACAGCTGCTGGGCCTGGAGAAGGCGTTGGCGCACCACCGCAAGCATCTCGTCCCTGCTGCGAAGAAGGTCGCCCGCCGCCTCCGTCCGAGCCGTCTCAGGGTCAACCGGTAGGATGGGCGGGGGCGGGCGGCCATAGACCACCTCGAACGGCGTAGCACGCAGGGCGGAGTGATAAGAGGTGTTGTAGCAGTACTCCGCCCACGCGAGCCAGTCCACCCAAGCACGGGGACGATCACCTGTAACACAACGCAAATACATGGCAATCACCTTGTTGACCACCTCGGATTGGCCGTCCGTCTGAGGATGGAAGGCCGTACTCAGGCGGAGCTTCACGCCCGCCATCCGGAAGAGATTGCGCCAGACATGCCCCGTGAACACCGGGTCCCGGTCGCTGACGATCGAAGAGGGAAACCCGTGGAGGCGGACGATGCCGTCGAAGAAGGCACGAGCCACGGAGGCGGCCGTGTAGGGATGGCCGAGCGCGATGAAGTGGGCATACTTGGAGAAGCGGTCGACCACCGTGAGGATGACGGACTTGCCGCCCACCTTGGGGAGGCCCTCGATGAAGTCCATGGAGATATCGGCCCAGACCTGAGAGGGCACCTCCAGGGGTTGTAGCAGCCCAGCCGGGCGCAGTGTCTCCGTCTTGTTACGCTGGCACGTAACACAAGACCGCACCCAGTCCCGGACCAGGGCCCGATCGCCGGGGATGTAGAAATCGGCGCGGAGACGGTGGAGGGTCTTCTGCACACCCTCGTGGCTAGCCGAGTGTGCCAGCAACAGAACCTGGTGACGGAGGTCGCCGTGATCCGGCACGAAGAGGCGGCGCCCATGTAGGAACAAGCCATCCGCCAAACGCCACGGCTCCTCCAGGTCGCCGGCAGCGAGACGCTACCGAAGGAGCTGAGCGTCCGGCACGTCCGCGGTGGCCCTGCGGATGTCGTCAAGGAGGACGAAGGAGGGTCCCGAGCGGATGCAGATAGCCTTCCCGTCGCAGAGAGCCGCCCCGTCGGAGTCGCCGGCGTCCGCGTCGTGGTCGGCGTCGCGGCGGGACAGGGCGTCGGCCACGGTGTTAAGGCGGCCCGGACGATACTCGACGGTGAAGTCGAAGCCAAAGAGCTTGCTGATCCACTGGTGCTGCGGCACGGTAGACAGCCTCTGGTCCAATAAGAACTTGAGGCTGTAGTGATCCGTGCGAATCTGGAACGGCCGCCCCCAAAGATATGGCCGCCAGTGGCGCACGGCCTGCACCAAGCCAATGAGCTCCCTCTCATATGCCGCGAGCTTATGATGGCGCGCGGCGAAAGGCCTGCTGAAGAACGCAAGTGGCCCGTCGCCCTGATGAAGGACGGCGCCGAACCCCACACCGGAGGCGTCGCAGTCCACCATGAACGGCCGGTCGAAGTCGGGCATCTGGAGGACGAGACCCGTCGTGAGGGCCCGCTTGAGGGCCTCGAACGCCTCTGTTGCCTCCGCATCCCAGGCGAAGGCGTCGCGTCGTAACAGGCGCGTGAGCGGGGACGTGATGAGGCCGAACTCCCGGATAAATTTCCGGTAGTACCCCGCGAGGCCCAGGAAGCCGCGGAGCGCCCGCGGTGAGTGCGGCGTCGGCCAGGCCGCGACAGCCGCCACCTTGTCGGCGTCCATAGCAACACCCTCGGTCGAGATGACGTGGCCGAGGTAGGCGACTGAAGGCGTGCCGAACGAGCACTTCAAGCGCTTAAGATGAAGATGGTGCGCCCGAAGCTCGTTGAAGACGATGGCGACGTGTTGAAGGTGCTCCGCCCACGAGGCGCTGTAGATAAGAATGTCATCAAAGAAAACGAGCACAAACCGACGCAAGTAGGGGCGGAGGACGTCGTTCATCAAGGCCTGAAAGGTCGCCGGGGCGTTGGAGAGGCCAAAAGGCATCACCAAGAACTCGAAGTGGCCGTGATGAGTCCGAAACGCCGTCTTCGCGACATCGTCCGGGTGCATCCGCACCTGGTGGTAGCCCGAACGGAGGTCGAGCTTGGTGAAGAAGCGCGCCCCATGTAGCTCGTCCAGGAGCTCGTCGACGACCGGGATAGGAAATTTGTCCTTGAGTGTCTGGGCGTTCAGGGCACGGTAGTCGATGCAGAAGCGCCACGTGCCGTCCGACTTGCGGACGAGGAGGACTGGCGCCGAAAACGGCGACGTGGAAATCCGGATGATGCCCAAGGCGAGCATGAGCGCGCACTGCCGCTCCAGCTCGTCCTTCTGCAGCTGGGGGTAGCGGTAGGGGCACACCGCAACCGGTGCCGTGCCCGGCAGGAGATGAATGCGGTGGTCGTACACCCGGGCTGGCGGAAGGCCCTGAGGCTCGTCGAAGAGGTCGCGGTGCTGCTGCAAAAGATGATCCAACAGAGGGTGCTCGGGCCCTGCAGCAGTCGTGGCCAGCTGCAGTTGCGGCGTCGCTGGGGAGGTGCCACCCACGCCCTCCCACCGGACGCGGTGACCCAGGCGCCAGTAGGTCATCGTCATGGCGTCGAAGTCCCAGAGGATGGGACCGAGGGTCCGCAAGAAGTCGACGCCGAGGATGAAGTCGAAGCAGCCCAAGTCGATGCCGGCGCACGTAATGGTGAAGTGCTCGTCGCCGATGGTGATGGGCACGTTCCGCGCAAGCCCATGGCACCGGAGGCGGTCGCCGTTAGCCACGGTGACCCGGAGGTGCTCCCCGCCCGTCGACTGGAGCGCTAAGCGGCGCATGGTCGACTCGGGCAGGAAGTTATGCGTGGAGCCCGTATCCAGGAGGGCCAGGAGGCGCTCGCCGTTGATCATCACCGGCAAGAGCATAGTTTTCTCCGCGCGTATACCCGCGAGGGCATGGAGGGAGACCACTAGAGCTGTCGCCGGAGCGGGCGCCGGTGCGACCTCCGCAGCAACTGGGGCGGGCAAGTCGCCGAGCCCGTCGGCGGTGGTGTCCTCCTCGATGTAGTCGTCCGCCTCCAAGTAGAAGAGCCACGGGCAGACGTGGCCCGGCACGTAGGGCTCATCGCAGTTATAGCATAGCCCCTGGCGACGGCGCTCGAGCTGCTCGGCCGGGGAGAGCCGGCGGAAGGGCCACGTCGTGGCCGGAGTGGTAGTCGCTGAAGCGACCGGGGGCGGACGGCCCGGCACAGGTGGTGTTGGGGGCGGCCTGGCTGGCTGTCGGCCACCCCGAGCCGGTGCCGCCTGCTGCAAGGCCTGCACGCGACGCTCGAAGGCGCGGGCGTAGTACATGGCCGTCTGGAGGTCCTGGGGTCCCCGAAGCTCCACGTCCACGCGGATGTGATCCGGCAGACCGCCGACGAAGAGCTCGGCCCGCTGCCGAGCCGTCACGCCGGGCGCGTGGCACGCCAGGGCCTGGAAGCGGTCGGCGAAGTCCTGCACCGTGAAGGTGAAGGGGAGTCGGCCGAGCTCTGCCAGCCGGCTCCCGCGTATCGGCGGCCCGAAGCGAAGGAGGCATAGCTCGCGAAAGCGCTCCCATGGGGGCATGCCGCCCTCATCCTGCTCGAGGGCGTAATACCACGTCTGTGCGGCGCCTCGGAGGTGATATGAGGCGAGCCAGGTGTGGTCCGACGCGAGCGTGCGTTGGCCCCGGAAGAATTGCTCACACTGATTAAGCCAGTTGAGGGGGTCCTCGGTGCCGTCGTAGGTGGAGAAGTCGAGCTTGGCGAAACGCGGCGGTGTCTGAGTATGACCGCCGCGGCCGTACGACTCGGCGGTGCGGAGCAGCGAGGGGGGCGGTGCCGGGTCGGTGGACACAGGGGGTCCCCCGTGGAACGGCGGCCCGTCGAGGCCAGCGTAGGGACCCGTGGAGCTGGAGGGCCCGTCGTACTGCAGGGTGGGCGCCGGCTGTTCCGAGGCCATCGTGTAGACCGGCTGCGGCGACGACTCGGCCAACCAGGCCGGAAGCGGTGACGGCGAGGGCGGGAACCGGACCTGGTGGATCGGGACTCCCGCCGGCGCGGTCGTAGCTGGCCCGGAGCTGAGTGGCGGTGGCGCCGGCAGCTGCAGCGGGGCGACGGGCGCGGCGGAAGCCGCGAGGGCCTGTGACGGCCACGGTAGCCAGGGCGGGGTGGTGGCGGGAGGCGGCTGCAGCTGCAGCGGCCCGGCGAACGCCGCGGAGGCCGCCGGGTGCGGCGGTTGCCACGACAGGAGCAGCGGCTGGTGGCGCGGCCGGCGGCGGCCCGTAGGGGCCGGCCAAGTAGAGGCGGATCCCCTGGACCGCGGTGGCAAGATCGCGGAGCGCTCCGGTGACTTCCTCCGGTGTGAAGACGGTGGGAACCGGCGCGGCGGAGGTGACCAGCACCGGCAAAGAAGGGGCGCCGGACGTGGTGGCCAGCGGGGAGGTGGTGGCGATCGGCAGCGGGAGGGTTGAGGTGGGCGGCGGCGAAGACATGATCGCACCTAAGCTACCTGATACCAAATTGGTAGGAGCTAGGGTCCTACCGGGCCTCTGCCGGAGATTGTACGGGAAGGAGGGAGGTTGGCGAGGGCGTGAGCGCGGCGGCCGGCGCGAGGGCGCCATCCCGCACGAGAGAGGAGGCGGCGGCGATGAGGGAAAGCGGCTTGGGTTAGGGTTCCGGCTCCTCGGGGAGCCGGGCAATAGAATATGTCTTATTGCTTAATTCCAAAAGGGTGTCTTACAACTGTTTATATAATCTCGATGCTAATAAAAATAAGATAACTTGGGCTAAGCCCCTAACTAAACGCGCCCATTGGGCCTCCTCCGGCTATAAGTGACGCCGGTCATAACAAGATCGCACTGTTAGTAAAATATTTGAGGTAGTCACATCAATTCGGATGTTAGGGAGAGCACTCGAAGATAGTCATTTTGCCAAAATAAAAGAAAAAGGCAAAATGTAGATCTTTCAGCAATGAGAATAATCTGCAAAGTGCAGTAGATTAGATGCCTCATTTACCTTGTGATACCACACTTTGAATTGTAAATAAAAATTGTTGTTCTTAAGAATTACATATTCTAGAAAGATGTTGAAGCAATCATATAGAATATGTTATACATAGTCTGAAACTTTATTCTAGACAATACATGGTCTAAAAATACAGACTTACAATATTGTACATGACTAAATATAATTTATAGATAAACAGAGGTTCTAAATACAATAAAATATCACTCTGAAATAAATAGACCAGGCTGCTCTGCAATGTACGGATACTATGGGCTCTTTCTGATGAAAAGCCACAGCACCAGCAACCTCTTATTTTTTTCGGTTATTAGCATGTATGCTAGTTTGGGTGAGAGGAGGGGGCGAGTTGGGCTGGCCCAACACCGACAGAAGGAGGGATAAGGAGGGGATGAGCGAGGGTTTCCACTGGTCGCCGCCACTCCTGATCCCCTCTCTGTTCGGCCGGATGCCAAGCACTGCCGCTCGTCGGCCCTCCCTGCCCGTGTCGCGCCATCTTCAAGGGAGGCGGTGTGGGCCCCACGGCCTCCTCCGCTGCTGCTCGCCCTTGGGGCGCCGGTGAGGTCGAGGGTGTCTGACGAACAACGCGCCCCGGAGGGCTGGGCGGTGCTGCTCCATGACCGCGACGAAGCAGCGCAAGATCCGGCGGTGGCCTAGGAGGTAGAGGCGGCACCGGAGGAGGTGGTGTCGCCGATGATGGAGGAGGTGGTGGCGTCGTCGACGAGCCCTCGTCTTCCACCTCGACGTCTTCAATCTTGATGGCCACGTTCAGGTAGGGGATGATGGTGTAACTGCCGGTTTCCGCTACCGCCGGCGTCAGGGATGAAAGATCCAGGTCGGGGCCGTATCCAGGAGGGAGGAAGTGCTCCGGCAGTTCGTCTGTCGGCGTCAGCGACGGCAGCCGTGGAGGCGGCGGTTGAGCGCCCGCATGCTTTGGGCATGGTCCAAAACCGTGCTCCAGGCAGTACGTGTGCAGAGGCGGCGGCGTGAGGTCGCAGTTGAAGTTCTCCTCTTCTCCCAGAAACGGTGTTGACGGACCTGCAAGCAGCCAATCCATCGGATGGATGGCAAAAGCAGATGGTGGAGTTGCCGGTACGACGTGGTCGACGGCAACGGCTGGAGCCGAAGGCCCGGCATGGTGCAGTGCAGGTACGTCGTGGTTGACAGCCGCGGCCGGAGCGGAAGGACCAGCCTGGTGCACCGTTGGTTCATGCCCACGAAGTGGGTGGGTTGCCGTGGCGTGCATACCCATGCACGGCGACGGTTCTGGCGAAGAAGCGGCGACGAGGGCCACTGCTTGGACCAGGACCATAACGTGCATCATTGCGGTGGCGCTGGGTGCGAGGAAAGTGACGACTTTCTTTCTGGATGAAGCGGGCAAAAGCAAAAGCCAGTGATGGCAGGTCCTTTCCTGCCATGGTTCTCACCTTTTTCCTCTCTTTCCTGTGATGGCTCTTTGGCTCTCTCGGCAGAGCATTTACTGATAACGTGTAGAAAGTAA
This sequence comes from Elymus sibiricus, assembly GCA_039707655.1. Taxonomy (NCBI): domain Eukaryota; kingdom Viridiplantae; phylum Streptophyta; class Magnoliopsida; order Poales; family Poaceae; genus Elymus; species Elymus sibiricus. The sequence continues at coordinate 228,661,578 of CM077664.1, read as the reverse complement.
AAGTGATTGCTAGAAGTAATTGATTCTCATTGATTCCAAACTATTTATACACGAGGCTGTTACAATTGTGAGAGGAAATCTAACCGCAAGAAGCGGTTGCTAGAGTGTGAGACAAAATGGCAACTGCAATTAGCAGTTGTAATCAAGATTACAACTGCTAATTGCAGTTGCCATTTTGTCTCACACTTTATCAACCACTACTTGCGGTTAGAATTACTCTGACAAGCTTGTAACTGCCTCTTGTATAAATAGTCATGAGATCAATGAGAATCCCAAGAGTTCAATCATTCACTTTTACTTTTCACACGTTATCACACTGTCTCTGCCGAGAGTGACATCACGGGGAAGAAAGGAGAAAAGTAAGAACCATGGCAGGAAAGGACCTGCCGTCACCGTCACTGGCTTTTGCTTTTGCCCGCTTCATCCAGAAAGAAAGTCATCACTTTCCTCGCACCCAGCGCCACCGCAATGCTGCACGTCGCCGTCATGATCCTGGTCCAAGCAGTGGCCCTCGTCGCCGCTTCTTCACCAAAACCGTCGCCGTGCGTGGGTATGCACGCCACGACAACCCACCCACTTCGTGGGCATGAACCAACGGTGCACCAGGCTGGTCCTTCCGCTCCGGTCGCGGCTGTCAACCACGACGTACCTGCACTGCACCATGCTAGGCCTTTAGCTCCGGCCGTCGCCGTCGACCACGTTGTACCGGCAACTCCACCATCTGCTTTTGCCATCCATCTGATGGATTGACTGCTTGCAGGTCCGCCAGCACCGTTTCTGGGAGAAGAGAACTCAACTGCGACCTCGCGCCGCCGCCTCTTCCCCCGTGAGCACGGTTTTAGACCATGCCCAAAGCATGCGGGCGCTCCACCGCCGCTGACGCCGACGGGCGAACTGCCGGAGCACTTCTTCCTGGATACGGCCCCGTCCCGGATCTTCCGTCCCCGACGCTAGCAGCAGCGGAAACCGGTGGCTACACCGTCATCCCCGGCCTGAACATGGCCATCAAGGTTGAAGACGTCAAGGTGGAAGGCGAGGGCTCGTCGACGACGGCACCACCTCCTCCATCACCGGCGACACCACCTCCTCCGGTGCCGCCTCTACCTCCCATGCCACCGCCGGAAGCCCGCCAGATCTTGCGCCGCTTCGCCACGGCCATGGAGCAGCACTGCGCAACCCTCCGGGGCGCGCGGTCGCCGGACGCCCTTGGCCTCACCAGCGCCCCCGGGGCGAGCAGCAACGGAGGAGACCATGGTGCAGCGCGGGGCCCACCCAGCCTCCTTTGAAGACGACACGACACGGGCAGGGGAGGGCCGACGAGCGGTAGTGCATGGCACCCGGTCGAACAGAGAGGGGATCGGAGTGGCGGCGAGAAGGGGAAACCCTCGCTCGTGCCCTCCTTATCCCTCCTTCTGTCGGTGCTGGGTCAGCCCAACTCGCCCCCTCCTCTCACCCGAATAGACATGTGGGCCGAATGGCCTAAAGGGCCTCAGCCCAGGTTACTTCGGCCTGCAGGCCAATAACCGAAAAAAGAGGCTGCTGGTGCTGTGGCGTTTCTTCAGAAAAGAGCCCATAGTATCCGTATATTGCAGAGTAGCCCGTTCTATTTATTTCAGAGTGTTATTTTATTGTGTTTAGAACCTTTGGTTTGTCTCTAAATTATGTTCAGTCGTGTACTGTATTGTAAGTTCACATTTTAGACCATGTATTGTCTAGAATAAAGTTTCAGACTACGTATAACATATTCTATATGATTACTTCAGCATCTTTTTAGAATATGTAATTCTTAAGTACAACAATATTATTATTTTACAATTCAAAGTTAGGGATCACAAGGTAATTGAGGCATCTACTGCACTTTGCAGATTATCCTCATTGCTGAAAGATCTACATTTTGCCTTTTTCTTTTGTTTTTTTGGCAAAATGACTATCTTCGAGTGCTCTCCCAAACTTGTGAATTGATGTGACCACCTCAAATATTTTATTAGCAATCAAAAAGTAACAGTGTGATCTACTGCATCAAATTGCAGACTGTCCACTATTGCTGTGAGGTCTACATCTAGTCATTTGACAGATGATTACCTTCAAAGTGATTTTCTAAAATGTAGTGTGACACAAGGTAATAGAAATATGAGCATCTACTGGTAAAAGCCAGATTATGTTCTCTATTGCTGTGAGATCTACACTGTAATGTAACAGTGACTATCTTCAAAGTGTCATCTACATAAAATGAGATCTACACATATAAGTATAAAGCATCAGCTATACTTCAAAAAACTTTGCTCCTCCGAAGCATTTGTTGTTACTTACATTTTACTCTCATAGTAAAACTAATTCATGCATGATCACAACATGCAGGAAATGGCTGGTGTTATGAATAGAGAATTTCATGAACTTGAGCTAGATGGTAGTAATTATTTATCATGGGCTATGGATACTAACATAGCATTAGAATGTCGTAAACTTGGTTCACAATTATCACACCTGCTGAAGGCGTCGAGGAAATACCGCAAGCAGCCAAGACTTAATTTTGTTTCGTTCACAATTAGACCTTTCCACTTTACTGCCATTGTTGCCAGTTATTTTGCGTTATATTGACTGATGTGCCATTCCCTTCCTCTGACTTTAGAACTATGATGTTTCTAATAGTATACAAGTTTGCAAATTGCTCCATTGAACAAGCTTTGTGTAATGGCATGATGCCTACCAAGACTCAATTTTGTTTCGTTCACAATTAGACCTTTCCACTTTACTGCCTTTGTTGCCAGTTATTTTGCGTTATATTGACTGATGTGCCGTTCCCTTCCTCTGACTTTAGAACTATGATGTTCCGATTCTTTTTTCTCTGCACATAAGGCTAGACCCGCATACCAAGGAGAGTCTCGCTAGATTTTCTCTTGACTAATTTGCCCATGCGCTCGCACGGATCAGCAGCTGGCCGTTATTAATGTGCATGCAGCCCATTGGCCCTCCTCATCTGTCTCCGTATTTTACTCCCCACTCAGCGCACCTTCCTAGTATCTCTGCATGCGAGTCATCATGAGCTGTTGCATGCAAAGCGAAAAAGTAGGGGCATAACAGGAAACCACCGCAGGATCGCTCCACCGCGCAGAGTATTGAGGGAAAAAACGAAAAAAGTTATGCGCAGAGAAAATTGGATCGGAGGGAGCAGTATACAAGTTTGCAAATTGCTCCATTGAACAAGCTTAGGACACAAGTGCTCTTCCCAACAGGTTATTATATAAGTGCCGCAACTTCAATTGATCGATTGGTATGCCTTTGCAAGGTTTATGATAGATATAGAAGCATCATAATTGAACATCTGCATATCTTAAATATTTTAGAATTGAGTTTACCTGCTATTTCATGAATACGTTATTTCATGCAGTACATATATCTGCTTCGTTTTCTCTATTAATAGTTTGACATATTGTTGTTAATTGCCCCAAGACATCTTGATTTTGCATCTGTATACATTTCTTCTTGTGTGCGGCATCCTGCCCATTTGGAGAAGGTATAATAAATTATTATTGCGCCCATCTTTTTTGTGACCATTCATGTATGCGATATTGTTTTTCTTCATTCCCTTCATGTATTAGCAAAATGCACCCTATTCTCCATTAGGCGACTTTTCTTACGCTTATTTATTCCTTGCAGAATGTGGCAATAGAGATCAATATATACACTCAGTTGTTTGCTTATCCAAGAAGAACCAGTTAAGAAGCCGAGGTTAGCTTTGAATTTTAGTGATTTGTTTGTTGTCGGTACCATGTTCACATCTTATAATTTCTTGATCTACTATTGGTTTCACAACTAAATTTATGATTAGTTTGTATCCATGCAGAGGGAACACTTCCCAAGCACTTCAGATGCAATTAACACTGATGGTCAAGGATAGTTATCATGTCTGATGTGACAAAGGTAACTCATCCATCATTTGTTAGTGAGACACCATAACTAAATTGATGGTTTTTTCCACTAATTTCTTGGCGATGCTCTGTGAAAATTTAGCGTTCAGCGCAGTTGTTTCCATGCTTTAGGATACGTCATGTTTCACAGCCGAAACAAGATTCAGTTAGTTTTACTATAAAAAAACGTTTCACTTAGTTTTGTTATAATATTTCCTGTTGGGGAACGTTGCATGGGAAACAAAAAATTTCCTACGCTCACCAAGATCAATCTAGGAGATGAACATCTACGAGAGGAGAGATTGCATCTACATACCCTTGTAGATCGCTAAGCGGAAGCGTTAAGAAACGCAGTTGATGTAGTCGAACGTCTTCGCGATCCAATCACGATCCGTCCCGCGAACTCCCGATCAAGTGCCGAACGGACGGCACCTCCGCGTTCAACACACGTACGGCTTGATGACGCCTTCACCTCCTCGATCCAGCGAGCAATGGTGAAGTAGTAGCTCAAGTCCTCCGGCAGCACGACGGCGTGGCGGCGGTGGTGGTGGAGCAATCTCAGCAGGGCTTCGCCAAGCCAAGCGGAGAAGGAGAGGAACTACGAGGGAGAGGGAGGGCAGCGCCGTGGCATGGATGGATGAGGCTGCCCTCTCTCTACCTCTATATATATAGGGGGAAGGGAGGAGGGGGGCGCCCCTAGGGTTTCCCCTAGGGGGTGGCGGCCACAGATGGGGCGCCTAGGGTTTGGGTGCTCCCCCCCCCCCCAAGTGCCTTGCCCCCCAAGCAAGGGGGAGGCAGCCCTAGGGGGGCGCACCACCCTTCCTGGTGGTCGTGGGATGGGGTGAGGGGGGCGCACAGCCCCTTAGTGGGCTGGTGTGCTCCCTCCCCTTGGCCCATGAGGCCCCCCAACACTTGCCGGGGCCCCCCGAAACCCTTTTCGGTACTCCGTCGAAAACCCCGGTGCCCCCGGAACACTTCCGGACTCCGATATCCTTCGTCCTATATATCAATCTTCACCTCCGGACCATTCCGGAGTTCCTCGTCATGTCCGGGATCTCATCCGGGACTCCGAACAACCTTCGGTTACCACCATAACAACTCAACTATACTTATCTCGTCACCAAATGTTAAGTGTGTAGACCCTGCGGGTTCGAAAACTATGCAGACATGACCGAGACACCTCCACGGTCAATAACCAACAGCAGGACCTGGATGCCCATATTGGTTCCTACATATTCTACGAAGATCTTTATCGGTCGAACCTCGATGTCAAGGATTCAGTCAATCCCATATGCAGTTCCCTTTGTCCATCGGTATGTTACTTGCCCGAGATTCGATCGTCGGTATCTCCATACCTAGTTCAATCTCGTTACCGGCAAGTCTCTTTACTCGTTTCGTAATACAAGATCCCGTGGCTAACTCTTTAGTCACATTGCTTGCAAGCTTATCGTGATGCTGTATTACCGAGTGGGCCCTGAGATACCTTTCCGTCATACGGAGTGACAAATCCCAGTCTTGATCCATGCCAACTCAACAGACACCCTCGGAGATACCTGTAGAGTATCTTTATAGTCACTCAGTTACGTTGCGACGTTTGATACACACAAGGTACTCCTCCGGTGTCAGTGAGTTGCATGATCTCATTGTCATAGGAACAGATACTTGACATGCAGAAAACGATAGCAATAAACTTGATACGATCATATGCTACGCTTATAATTTGGGTCTTGTCCATCACATCATTCTCCTAATGATGTGATCCCGTTATCAAATGACAACTCATGTCTATGACCAGGAAACCATGGCCATCTTTGATCAACGAGCTAGTCCGATAGAGGCTTACTAGGGACATGTTTTTTTTTTAACACAGTACAGACGCAAGCGCTCATATACACGCGCATACACTCACCCCTATGAACGCACACACGCACACCCTACCCCTATGAGCACCTCCGAGAGACTGAGCCGGCATATCATCTTGAAATTTACGAAGTCACCGTAGGCACCTCGTCGTCGACGGGAACGTCTCCTCCCACTGAATGCGCATCGCCGGAAATCCTGAAATAATTCCAGGAATAAATGCGAGCACCAGGATTTGAACTCTGGTGGGTTGGGGATACCACAGTCCCTCTAACCATCCAACCACAGGTTGGTTCGCTACTAGGGACATGTTGTTGTCTACGTATCCACAAATGTATTTGTGTTTCCAACCAATACAATTATAGCATGGATAATAAACGATTATCATGAACAAGGAAATATAATAATAACCATTTTATTATTGCCTCTAGGGCATATTTCCAACATTTCCATCTGATACATATGATTGCAGTTATTAAGTCCATTCCACATTTTTTGTCATACATAGTTGCAATTTAAAGATGTCCATGTTGTCGTTAATGCAGTTTCAAAGTAATCGTGGAGGTTATTTGTGTCGATTCCAAGTTCCTAACGGAACATAGCTCCCTTTTATAGACAACTTCTATAGATAACATGTAACTTTTTTTCAAAATGGCAGAATTTTCTGCATTCATTAAGAAGAAAAGGTTGTCCGGTTAATTAGGGAAAACCGGACGAAAACCAGATACAAAGGGCCGAAAGCCCAGCATTAGGACACACTGGGACAGACCCACACTCATCGACGGCGTGCCGAACACCACAACAAACGCCAACCAAAACAAACACACAACAACGGGAGGCCCCGCACCGCCAAGCTAGCCCGCCTCCCACCACTGCCGGAAAGAAGAAATCGAGACTGCTATGGGAGGGGCAGACCGGGACTCTCCCGAGGAGGTGAAGAGGCAAGCACCCACAAAGCCATGCACTGGTTACAGCAGGCGACATGTCGACGACCAACTACGACGGCAACCTCGCCGCCCACACGACCCAAGGTTAATGCAGTCGAAGCTGCCAAGCTCTCGGGGCCGCCGCCCCGACATCCACCGCTCCGTCGCGCCCAGCGCACACAACCGGCACCGCCTTCCGGGGCCGCCGCCCCGACATACCACCGCTCGCCTCGAACCGCAACACCGCACGACCCAGTTGCCCGCAGCCCACGCTGCTCAGAGCAACCGCTCGCAGACCACAGCCGTCGCACCACATCCGGGGCCGCCGCCCCGACATACCGTCTAACCATCCCCGCTAGGACGCGTCGACCGAGCCGACAACCCTACTGCCCCTGCAGTCCAAGGTTGCCACCCAAGCCATGCCGAACTGCAACCCTACCTCATGGAGCTGCCGCCGCACCGCTGCCCGAGACCGCCGTCTCGGCGCACAACAAGGATCCGGGGCCGCTGCCCCGGCGTACCCCACCCATGACGACGGGAGAACACCACACGGCCGCCAAAGGTCAACCCTCCAAGGCGACGCCTCCAAGGAGGTCACGACGTAGACGCCGCCGCCGCCCACTCCGAAGAAACGGAGTTTGAATTTTCACCCGGAGAGTCCAAGCACCACACGAGGAGGGAGAGGAAAGGATCTCCGGGGCAACGCCCCCAAGGAGGTAACGACGCCCACAGGCGCCGCCGCTGCAAAAAGGCCTTCGCCTGAGATCCTCCTCTCCCGTCGGTGGCCCGCCGTGCAGCACATCCACCATCGCCAGCCGCCGAACCCTCCACGCGACGATCCACCGCAGCACCTCCTTCCACGAAGCAGCATCGCGCCCGCCAGGGTCAGATCCGGCCAGACCGCGCCGAACCCACCGCACTCCCCAGCCACTGCAATGGCCCTTGCCGTCGCAGCCCACCTCCCGAGGCCGCCACCCCGGCTCCCTCACCCCGCAGCACGCAGCCATGGGCCCCGGCGACCTGGCCCCAGCCGGAGCGAGCAGAAACGATCTCCGCGCTGAGTAGACCAGCGCCACCCCGCACGAGGGCCCGTGCAGCCGAGCGCCACAGACGCCCGCCCGCGAAAACCGGATCGAGATCCAGCGGCCGCCGCGCCGTCCAAGGCCCTCGCCCACCAGACCGGCCCGCAATAGATTGCAGCCACCACCTCCCGGGGCCGCCGCCCCGGCATCCCGCGCCGGCGAGCCGCCGGCCACCACCCCAGAAGCACCCGACGACCCCCCGTCCCCCAGCGCCACCAGCAGACCGGACCCCCCCTGGAACCTTCGGTAGCAGGGGGCCCGCCGCCACCGTGGCGCACGGCCGGCGGCAGCAGCGGCGAGCGAAGAGGCGGCGGGAGGGAGCTTCGGGCGGAGGCAGAGTCGCCCCCGGTGTCGCCTGGGGCAGCGACACGGGGGCGATAACATGTAACTTCAACATTGGTGAGGATGATTCTTCATATATGCAGTGCTAAGGATCAAGACAACTGAATATCAATGAAATATATTGCAACATTTTCATGTAGCAACGCGCGGGGTATCATCTAGTAGTAGATATCAGGCGCTGCATACTTATGCCGGGGGTAGAGATTTCAGTGATTGAAATTTAGTTGCATGCCTGCATTCAGTGTCTCAAACATCACTCTAGATACTTAGTCTGCTATAATTACTACTAATCCTGATGTTTGACAAACAATCATGCACTTTGAGGCTGTTTGGATTGGGACCAAATCTAACCTTACCAAAATATTGGTCACGCCTGCAGATTTTGGCTACCGTTTGGTCTGCAGCTAATTTTGGCTCGCCAGCGTCGACTTGGGCGCGCCCACGTCCTATTTTCGCCAACTCGCGGGCGAAACCGCGGCGCGGAAATCGTCCGCCAAAAAATTGGCTGCCAAATCTGGCGCGAACCGGCCACCGAGGTATAAAAGGATACGACGACTTTTCTCACCTGTTCAATACTTTCCCCTTCTCTCTTCTTACCTATACGCACGGAAAAGAGAACACACTCCCGATCTAGAATCACCGGGCGGCCGGTGACGCAGCTCCGACGGCCGGGTTCGTGCAGCCAGCGACGGTGCTCCGGCGGCCGGTGACGCTGCTCCACCTCTCGTCCTCGTCTCTCAGTTAAGTCACGCCCAAAGGTCTGCAGCTCAGATCTCATCAACCATGTTCCCATCCCCTTTTCTGTTGTTTGATTTTGTTCAATCTGGGAACTTTTTCTTCGGGATGTGTTGTCCGTTGGTGTTACTTGCTAGATATGACGGTTTGCTAACTAAATCCATCTTTGTTTGCTGCAACTGCTAGTAAAAATCCCATGTGACTCCCGTTCCTGTTCTAGGTTTCCTGCTAGTAAAAAACGCATGACACACCCATACACGTTTTTATTTGCCGCAAGTAAAAATTGCATGACATCCGCAAAAAAAAGTAAAAATTGCATGAGACTCCCATCCATTCTTTGTTTGCCGCAAGTAAAAAATGCATGAAACTAATTATGTTAATTAGTTAACAACCAGTCATGGTTCTAATCTAACAATTGCAGGGCATGCTCATTTTTTATGCCATACAATCTCTGTTTTTATAACATTGCTGCCCACAAATCTCTTGGAAGTTGGACATATATAGATAATTACTGAGACATACTAGCAAACTTTTTATCCATTTAGGTGTATTTTTTTATACAAGTTCTTTGTCCTGTTATTAGTTATAAGCACCTCTGGTTTCGAACACGCATCTCTTATCAAAGTAATCATTTGTAATGATCTACAGTGATAGCTCATTCATATTATTTTGCTTGTCATACTGACCCAGATGGACATGGAGCAGCAAAGATATTATTATGGGGCTGTTTGGATTGTGCCCAAGCTAGCCCTACCAAATTATTGGCGTGACCAAATCAAGGGCATGACCAAACAATTGGAGTTGTGGCTGTTTGGATTGTAGCCCATAGTAGTTGCCAATTTTTTGGCAAAACCATTGGCTATCATTTGGTTTGAAGCCAAATAGTTGGCAACTTTGATTGGCCTGCCTTTGGTTTGCTTCCAATTTTTGGTATCAATTAAACTCACATATATAACATATATAACATGATACGAATACAAAATTGTGAATTAACTAACACACAAAAATAAGCAAGCCTTCACATAACTTCACAATGACATTGTTCAGTTCATGCATTAAGTAGCCATACATTGTTCAGTACATAAGATTCATCGAAAAGACCAAATAAAGTTCACATACAAACCAACACTTTACCAGGCCATCTAAGACATAATAGACAGCCATGCACCATGTCCGCTTCATATAGACAAAATATGATGCATCCAAGTCTACTCCATATCAACAAAATATGCATCATGTACGTTACCCAGACTACCACTAGGCGTTAAAGTGTTCCTAGCGATATAAACAAAAGTTAGCCACAAACTCTATCTGGTCATGTGACAAATCAATGAGAAGCTCCAGATCCACCATTGCCACCATCTTCCCTAAACCGAGGCTCAAAGTAGCTAATGACCCACTCTCCAAGAATTGTTTCGTCGGCGTAGTTGAGATAACTACGAAAGATATCTTGGTCTGGCTTGGATAGATAAGCCACAATCTCAAGTTTGTCTTTAGCTGGGATGGTAAGGGCATTTATCTGCTTCCAAAGATTTGCATAAGGATCTGCCGGAGGCATTGGTTGCACAGAGACAATAGGAGATGCAAGAGAGTCAGCTAGTTTCTTGATACTTGCTGCCATATCATCATTGGATACCTTGCCCTTCTTGTGTGCTTTGCCCTTGGTTGGCTTCTTGGAAGGTGACGATGACACACGCTTGCGCTTCTTGTTTAAAGGATTGCCATCCAAGTCAACTTTAGGACTGAGACGGTCAATAGTATCTGAGTCAGTTTCATCACTATCTACTGGAAATGAATAGCCCTCGACTTCCCTCACATCCTCGCTGTCATCACTAGCATCATCCACATTGATAGTGTTTTGATCAATTGCAAGTGAGCCATCAGCATGGGACTGATCAGAGAACAACTCTTCCAATTGATGGAAGAATCTGATGGGTCTAGTAAGATAATTGACTGCAGTTTTCTGCACAAAGAAAAGGCAGAAAAAGGTAAAATAATTATAAACAGGAAGCGCAAGCGTGTGTCATCGTCAATCCAGGTGACAACATTAGCTTATTCATTCATTGACAGATTAAACCATAATTGAGAGAACACGCTGAAAAATACTCACATCAAGACTTTGCTTTTCTGACTCAAAAAGTGTAAACTTGAAAGCGATCCTGTCGAAGCCATTGCCACTAATTTTTTCCTAGACTCATATTCCTCATTTACCTCGTTATCTCTTTTTCCTTGCACAACCCTCTCTACGTGCTTGAAAAAATGAAGGATGTCAAGATCAGACTTTAGATGGTCTTTCAAGTCACTGTTCAAGCTCTCACTTAATTGTGTGCTTCTCATGCCTATAGTGTAAGCATTCCTCATGTAACATCTTGCCCATTTCTCTTTTACTTTGTAGATGCTGTCCAACGAAGTTTGTGTATCCACATTGCTTCTTATGGCATTGAAAGCTTCTTCAAAGGCTTCCTCTTCCTCATACTTGTACATGCAAGCACTGAAATCAGCAAGTACATTTGGTCCATCCTCGTCTTTTTTCTTATGAGGTAAGTGTCTGATGGCATTTTGCATTATGTGAAAAGTGCACAATCCATGCCATGCTTCGGTAAATACCGCCTGAATTGCATTACACATTGCTACATCTTGATCAGTAAAGATTGTTCTAGGTTGCTTTTTGTTATGCACTGATAGGGACGTGTTGAACAACCATTTGAATGATTCAAATGTCTCATCATATAAAAGTGCAGCACCAAAAATGACCATTTCTCTAAAATGATTGAAGCCAACAAACACACCGAAGGGTCTGTACTCTTCGTTTGTCCCAAATGTTGTATCGAAGGTAACAACATCACCGAAATGAGCATAGTCAATGATCATCCTTGCATCAGCCCAAAAGATATTTGCTATTTGTTCATCGCAATCTAGCTGCATGCCATATTCAAATGCAGGATTCTCATTCTTTTTTATCTCTAAAGTACTTGAGCATACTTCCACCTTCACCATACATCAAGTCCCTTTGACGCCTGGTTCGCAAGTGGTTCTTGCGATCACGACATGTGTAGCCAAGGTTCAGTGGACCACCAACTTGTCGACTTGCTAACTCATGGGCTCTTTTAGGTACAATTCCTGAATCATCTGCTGTTTCAATTTCAAATGCTTGCAAGGCCGAAATCTTTCGCTGTGATGGCATCAAGTGGCTTGTCCCAGGTAATTGCAAGACATGGTTGTGTTCAACAACTAACTCAAGCACCTCATAATTTCCTGATTCTCGATCTATAGTGATTCCCATTCGAACGTTGCAGCTGGTCCTTGTTTCTGCACGAGGACGCTTTGTATTATTATCCCTTTTGTCTTTTCTTCTATAGCCCTCATTGGAACAAACATATCTTGCTGAAGTGATTACTCCATCAAGCTTGCTCTTGTTTTCATAATTTATCCTTACATCAAAACCAATATGACCGCCATAACATGTCCAAAAGTTCCAAGCCTCTTTTGTGGAATTAAATTTCATACCAATCTGAGGCATCCAACTAGGAACCACATTTGTCCTGTAAAAATTACACATAACTTATTTGTTTGTATGCTTACACTAAAATCATAAGGTGATATGACCTGAGAATTTAACAAAATTGCCGGTACCTATTAGCATCCTCATCAGAGCTTGTCATATTCTCCATTAGACCTTCTCTTCTCCTTTTTGTGTAGTCTGTGATATCATAGCATATGTCACATACCTTAAGAATGATCGTCTTCTTTTTTGATGCTAGGAGAAGGACAACAAAAGGAGATCATCTGCATTAATCTCCTGTCTTGTTTTGGAAATCCCAGGTACTTGATGAGCAAATCAACTATGTTACAAGTAAATATCTGAATACCTTCATGCATTTTATCTTGAGCTTGTCCAAAACAATAGAGATCACTTCTATTAAAATTATTATTTTTTCACTCTTAACATACTCTAAAAGATGCAGAAATTAAGTTTTGCATCTTGTCCTTATCATCCTCCATTAACAAAATAGTAGCATGGCAAATTCAATCTACCAATTCCGTGCTTTGAGAAGATGAATACAACCAGAGCATATGTCACATACCTTCAGATTTATTGTCTTCGTTTTTTTGTTGCTAGGAGAAGGAATGCAAAAGGGAGATAATGTTCATCGCCTACAGATCAGCTTGCCTTGGTGTCGCTGCTCTGAACATGGAGGACGATCAGAAGAGAGAGAAGGCAAAAGGGAATTGATCTACATCACACATCAGCGTACCTTGGTCATATTCTTTTACAAGGACGAACAGGAGGAACGAGGAAGATGAGCGGGAGGAAGGCAAAGAGATTACTGTTTGGCGGCAAGGCGGTTATCAGGGTGTGTTTTATTTGGCGCCAATGTGATTATATTCGTGGTTCTGTTTGGCGCCAATCCTGCAGCCGTAGGAGATTTTCTGCCACATAATTAGGTGTTTGTTTCCATTTATTAACAGAATCGAGTGGGGGAAATGAGAGCCATGAGATTTAAATGGATGGCTGATTTCGGTTGGTACAGTACCCGTGCAGTAATAACGTGACTGCAGAGGAGCCGAACCCAAAGTAAACGCGACTAGCCAGCAACCATTGGCTGGCTAGCGGTCCAGGGCACACACCCTAAAATTGGTAGTGGACCTCTCCCCAGATCCAACTGGCAAACCAAAAAAGGAAAGAAACGGTCCCTCGAGCACATGGCCTCCAAGGGAGAATCTGTCATGATCGTAACTGCTGCTCCCCCTAACTACATTAGCGATCATGACAGGTGACAGCCGACGCACCAAACCCTCCCTAATGGCCATTAGCGCTCGCAACCATTAGCGATCATGGCCCACATGGTCTCAGTAGTTGTAACTCACGCCGCCTCCCCCCTTGACCTCCCCTTCTCCATCTGCCCTCTTCTCCATTGCCATAAGTGTTGTCCCCCGCTTTGGTGGCCATGGACCTGAAAGGTGAGCTTCCATCTTGATGTGCCCTCTCAGCTCCTCTTTTACAAAATTCTGTGGAACCAAAGATTTATCAGTGAGGGAATATACAACAACATGGCAGTTAATGTTTGTGGAACTGCAAAAAAGAACTACTGAGACGTTATGCATGCAAAATAATGTGTTTTTTGGGCAAGTTGGTATGATGTGCAGGCAAGTCTGGAATGATTTCCAGGCAACTCGTGCTGAAAACACAGGAAAACCCTCTCTTGAAAGTACTATTCTAGTTTATGCTTGGATTTTTTTTGCAAGTATCTGCAGAGTGTTGTAGGTTGCGCGAGGCTGCTGTATTTTGATTGATATTCAAGCTTGGCAAAGCTTTTGGGCAAGTTGTGTATATGTGTAGGCAATCAGGGAGAAAAAAAAATGCAGGCAACTCATGTTTCTTGTGTGGTAGAAAAATAAATTAAGGAAAAAAGAGGTCTTGAAAATTACAAGGTTTGGCTGTTACTAGTGAATTTTTGGGGCAAATATCTCCTTGAACTACAGGTTGCGCAATTGTAGCAGTAGTTGCTGTGTTTCGTTGTGAATTTTGATACTGAATTTTGGGCAATGTATCTGTCTGGGGCTTTGCTGTAACTATAGCTGTTGTGTTGGTTGTACTTCTGGCTGTTCACATATCTAGGCAAGTTTCTATAATGTTTGGGCAAGTAGGGAATGGTTTAGAGGCAACTCATGTTTATTTGGTTGTGTGAAAAATGGAAACATAACCCTCTTGAAGTTCTGGTTTTAGCTTTTGCTTTGGATTTTGGACATGTATCTCCTGGGGCTAATGCTGTGTATGCAGGTGAAAAAACAGATTGATTTATTGGCCACCCATACTCAAAACCCCAAGCAGCAAAAAACAGATAAAAATGTTTGCACCTTATATGGGTTTCTTCTAAGCAAAAACTTGCATATAAAAATTCAGGCAAAATTGACCCATTTTTTGCTCGTGCAATATTTAACTAACCAGACCACATATCGAATCAGGGAATAAAGCAAGCTATTGGGGGCTGTGTGAAGTTTACCTTGAAGTGTGTAGTGAAATTATTTCTTGCTTGCTAAAAATGAACCAGGGTGCAGAGGAGGAAAAGAAAGAGAAGGTTTGATTTTTCCTCACCTTGTTCATCCTGATTGCAACTCTTTTTCCAGTGTTTTCCCTTTTTTTTTCTTCCAGCATGAGGAGCTGGTATTGATTTTTACTGCACCTATTACAAGAAAACGATAAAAGGAACTAGTGAGCAACTACAGCGGTTTTTAAGCAAATCAAGTATTGACAAAAAGCTAGTCCTGTCAGTACATGAAAAATGTTTCATTTTCCTTTCTCCAACTAATGGCTGTTGCACATTCGGAGAAACCCCTTGACAAAAAACTAGTCCTGTCAGTACATGAAAACAAAAAAGAGGAGCCAAAAAACTATTGGCAGTAAGCAATCCTTGTGTGTTTGAGGCAACTCCTCTTTTTTTTGCTGAAACAAAAAAGTTGAATAGCTTTGTGCAAAGCTTACCTGGAAGTGGATGTTCAAGCTTCTTGCTTCGGCATGTGCACAAAACCTCAAAAATGTTGCTTTAATTTGACACCGTTTTAGAATTTAGGCAAGAATATCTACGAAACCATATTTACGAAACTTAGGTGATTTAGCAAGTACTATTTATATGTAGACAACTTAACCTATTGGAAATAACAATTTTTGTGCAAATAAAATCAATTTTTTGCCAAAAAAATATCTCTGGGCAACTCGCGTAAGCCTCTCTAGCAACTATCATGCGTTGGGCAAGTTTAGGGTGAAATAAAACACAACGCTCTCAGGAGCGGATCTTTGGGCAATTCACGCCAGCATCTCTAGCAACTACCTATCATGTGTTGGGCAAGTTTTGGACACTTTCGGCTCAAATCATTGACGATTCCAGCCCCCGCATCTCGGCAGCGGATCTTTGGGCAACTCACACCAGCATATCTAGCAACTAAATATCATGTGTTAGGCAAGTTTTAGACACTTTCGGCTCAAATCACAGACGATTCCAGCGCTCTCGGGAGCGGATCTTTGGGCAACTCACTCCAGGATCTCTAGCAACTACATATCATGCGTTGGGCAAGTTTTGGACACTTTCAGCTCAAGTCATAGACATTCCAGCCCCCGCATCTCGGCAGCGGATCCTTGGGAAACTCACGCCAGCATCTCTAATAACTAACTATCATGTGTTAGGCAAGTTTTGGACACGTTCGGCTCAAATCATAGACGATTCCAGCGCTCTCGGGAGCGGATCTTTGGGAAACTCACGTCATGATCTCTAGCAACTACCTATCATGCGTTGGGCAAGTTTTGGACACTTTCGGCTCAAGTCATAGACATTCCAACCCCCGCATCTCGGCAGCGGATCCTTGGGAAACTCACGCCAGCATCTCTAATAACTAACTATCATGTGTTGGGCAAGTTTTAGACACATTCGGCTCAAATCATAGACGATTCCAGCGCTCTCGGGAGCGGATCTTTGGGCAACTCACGCCAACATCTCTAGCAACTACCTATCATGTGTTGGGCAAGTTTTGGACACTTTCGACTCATGTCATAGACGATTCCAGCCCCCGCATCTTGGCAGCGGATCCTTGGGAAACTCACGCCAGCATCTCTAATAACTAACTATCATGTGTTGGGCAAGTTTTGGACACGTTCGGCTCAAATCATAGACGATTCCAGCGCTCTCGGGAGCGGATCTTTGGGCAACTCACGCCATGATCTCTAGCAACTACCTATCATGCGTTGGGCAAGTTTTGGACACTTTCGGCTCAAGTCATAGATATTCCAACCCCCGCATCTCGGCAGCGGATCCTTGGGAAACTCACGCCAGCATCTCTAATAACTAACTATCATGTGTTGGGCAATTTTTAGACACTTTCTGCTCAAATCATAGACGATTCCAGTGCTCTCGGGAGCGGATCTTTGGGCAACTCACGCCAACATCTCTAGCAACTACCTATCATGTGTTGGGCAAGTTTTGGACACTTTCGGCTCAAGTCATAGACGATTCCAGCCCCGCATATCGGGGGCGGATCTTTGGGAAACTTACGCCAGCATTTCAAGCAACTACCTATAATGTGTTGGGCAAGTTTTGGACACTTTCGGCTCAAATCATATATGATTCCAGCCCCCCCCCCATATCATGCGTTGGGCAAGTTTTGAACACTTTCGGCTCAAGTCATAGACATTCCAACCCCCGCATCTCGGCAGCGGATCCTTGGGAAACTCACGCCAGCATCTCTAATAACTAACTATCATGTGTTGGGCAAGTTTTAGACACATTCGGCTCAAATCATAGACGATTCCAGCGCTCTCGGGAGCGGATCTTTGGGCAACTCACGCCAACATCTTTAGCAACTACCTATCATGTGTTGGGCAAGTTTTGGACACTTTCGGCTCATGTCATAGACGATTCCAGCCCCCGCATCTTGGCAGCGGATCCTTGGGAAACTCACGCCAGCATCTCTAATAACTAACTATCATATGTTGGGCAATTTTTAGACACTTTCAGCTCAAATCATAGACGATTCCAGCGCTCTCGGGAGCGGATCTTTGGGCAACTCACGCCAACATCTCTAGCAACTACCTATCATGTGTTGGGCAAGTTTTGGACACTTTCGGCTCAAGTCATAGACGATTCCAGCCCCGCATATCGGGGGCGGATCTTTGGGAAACTTACTCCAGCATTTCTAGCAACTACCTATAATGTGTTGGGCAAGTTTTGGACACTTTCTTGCTAAAAATGAACTAGGGTGCAGAGGAGGAAAAGAAAGAGAAGGTTTGATTTTTCCTCACCTTGTTCATCCTGATTGCAACTCTTTTTCCAGTGTTTTCCCTTTTTTTTCTTCCAGCATGAGGAGATGGTATTGATTTTTACTGCACCTATTACAAGAAAACGGTAAAAGGAACTAGTGAGCAACTACAGCGGTTTTTAAGCAAATCAAGTATTGACAAAAAGCTAGTCCTGTCAGTACATGAAAAATGTTTCATTTTCCTTTCTCCAACTAATGGCTGTTGCACATTCGGAGAAACCCCTTGACAAAAAACTAGTCCTGTCAGTACATGAAAACAAAAAAGAGGAGCCAAAAAACTATTGGCAGTAAGCAACCCTTGTGTGTTTGAGGCAACTCCTCTTTTTTTTGCTGAAACAAAAAAGTTGAATAGCTTTGTGCAAAGCTTACCTGGAAGTGGATGTTCAAGCTTCTTGCTTCGGCATGTGCGCAAAACCTAAAAAATGTTGCTTTAATTTGACACCGTTTTAGAATTTAGGCAAGAATATCTACGAAACCATATTTACGAAACTTAGGTGATTTAGCAAGTACTATTTATATGTAGACAACTTAACCTATTGGAAATAACAATTTTTGTGCAAATAAAATCAATTTTTTGCCAAAAAAATATCTCTGGGCAACTCGCGTCAGCCTCTCTAGCAACTATCATGCGTTGGGCAAGTTTTGGGTGAAATAAAACACAACGCTCTCAGGAGTGGATCTTTGGGCAACTCACGCCAGCATCTCTAGCAACTACCTATCATGTGTTGGGCAAGTTTTGAACACTTTCGGCTGAAATCATTGACGATTCCAGCCCCCGCATCTCGGCAGCGGATCTTTGGGCAACTCACACCAGCATATCTAGCAACTAAATATCATGTGTTAGGCAAGTTTTAGACACTTTCGGCTCAAATCACAGACGATTCCAGCGCTCTCGGGAGCGGATCTTTGGGCAACTCACTCCAGGATCTCTAGCAACTACATATCATGCGTTGGGCAAGTTTTGGCCACTTTCAGCTCAAGTCATAGACATTCCAGCCCCCGCATCTCGGCAGCGGATCCTTGGGAAACTCACGCCAGCATCTCTAATAACTAACTATCATGTGTTGGGCAAGTTTTGGACACGTTCGGCTCAAATCATAGACGATTCCAGCGCTCTCGGGAGCGGATCTTTGGGCAACTCACGCCATGATCTCTAGCAACTACCTATCATGCGTTGGGCAAGTTTTGGACACTTTCGGCTCAACTCATAGACATTGCAACCCCCGCATCTCGGCAGCGGATCCTTGGGAAACTCACGCCAGCATCTCTAATAACTAACTATCATGTGTTGGGCAAGTTTTAGACACATTCGGCTCAAATCTTAGACGATTCCAGCGCTCTCGGGAGCGGATCTTTGGGCAACTCACGCCAACATCTCTAGCAACTACCTATCATGTGTTGGGCAAGTTTTGGACACTTTCGGCTCATGTCATAGACGATTCCAGCCCCCGCATCTTGGCAGCGGATCCTTGGGAAACTCACGCCAGCATCTCTAATAACTAACTATCATGTGTTGGGCAATTTTTAGACACATTCAGCTCAAATCATAGATGATTCCAGCGCTCTCGGGAGCGGATCTTTGGGCAACTCACGCCAACATCTCTAGCAACTACCTATCATGTGTTGGGCAAGTTTTGGACACTTTCGGCTCAAGTCATAGACGATTCCAGCCCCGCATATCGGGGGCGGATCTTTGAGAAACTTACGCCAGCATTTCTAGCAACTACCTATAATGTGTTGGGCAAGTTTTGGACACTTTCGGCTCAAATCATATATGATTCCAGCCCCCCCCCATATCATGCGTTGGGCAAGTTTTGGACACTTTCGGCTCAAGTCATAGACATTCAACCCCCGCATCTCGGCAGCGGATCCTTGGGAAACTCACGCCAGCATCTCTAATAACTAACTATCATGTGTTGGGCAAGTTTTAGACACATTAGGCTCAAATCATAGACGATTCCAGCGCTCTCGGGAGCGGATCTTTGGGCAACTCACGCCAACATCTCTAGCAACTACCTATCATGTGTTGGGCCAGTTTTGGACACTTTCGGCTCATGTCATAGACGATTCCAGCCCCCGCATCTTGGCAGCGGATCCTTGGGAAACTCACGCCAGCATCTCTAATAACTATCTATCATGTGTTGGGCAAGTTTTGGACACGTTCGGCTCAAATCATAGACGATTACAGCGCTCTCGGGAGCGGATCTTTGGGCAACTCATGCCATGATCTCTAGCAACTACCTATCATGCGTTGGGCAAGTTTTGGACACTTTCGGCTCAAGTCATAGACATTCCAACCCCCGCATCTCGGCAGCGAATCCTTGGGAAATTCACGCCAGCATCTCTAATAACTAACTATCATGTGTTGGGCAAGTTTTAGACACATTCGGCTCAAATCATAGACGATTCCAGCGCTCTCGGGAGCGGATCTTTGGGCAACTCACGCCAACATCTGTAGCAACTTCCTATCATGTGTTGGGCAAGTTTTGGACACTTTCGGCTCATGTCATAGACGATTCCAGCCCCCGCATCTTGGCAGCGGATCCTTGGGAAACTCACGCCAGCATCTCTAATAACTAGCTATCATGTGTTGGGCAATTTTTAGATACTTTCAGCTCAAATCATAGACGACTCCTGCGCTCTCGGGAGCGGATCTTTGGGCAACTCACGCCAACATCTCTAGCAACTACCTATCATGTGTTGGGCAAGTTTTGGAAACTTTCGGCTCATGTCATAGACGATTCCAGCCCCCGCATCTTGGCAGCGGATCCTTGGGAAACTCACGCCAGCATCTCTAATAACTAACTATCATGTGTTGGGCAATTTTTAGACACTTTCAGCTCAAATCATAGACGATTCCAGCGCTCTCGGGAGCGGATCTTTGGGCAACTCACGCCAACATCTCTAGCAACTACCTATCATGTGTTGGGCAAGTTTTGGACACTTTCGGCTCATGTCATAGACGATTCCAGCCCCCGCATCTTGGCAGCGAATCCTTGGGAAACTCACGCCAGCATCTCTAATAACTAGCTATCATGTGTTGGGCAATTTTTAGACACTTTCAGCTCAAATCATAGACGACTCCTGCGCTCTCGGGAGCGGATCTTTGGGCAACTCACGCCAACATCTCTAGCAACTACCTATCATGTGTTGGGCAAGTTTTGGAAACTTTCGGCTCATGTCATAGACGATTCCAGCCCCCGCATCTTGGCAGCGGATCCTTGGGAAACTCACGCCAGCATCTCTAATAACTAACTATCATATGTTGGGCAATTTTTAGACACTTTCAGCTCAAATCATAGACGATTCCAGCGCTTTCGGGAGCGGATCTTTGGGCAACTCACGCCAACATCTCTAGCAACTACCTATCATGTGTTGGGCAAGTTTTGGACACTTTCGGCTCAAGTCATAGAAGATTCCAGCCCCGCATATTGGGGGCGGATCTTTGGGAAACTTACTCCAGCATTTCTAGCAACTACCTATAATGTGTTGGGCAAGTTTTGGACACTTTCTTGCTAAAAATGAACCAGGGTGCAGAGGAGGAAAAGAAAGAGAAGGTTTGATTTTTCCTCACCTTGTTCATCCTGATTGCAACTCTTTTTCCAGTGTTTTCCCTTTTTTTTTCTTCCAGCATGAGGAGCTGGTATTGATTTTTACTGCACCTATTACAAGAAAACAGTAAAAGGAACTACTGAGCAACTAAAGCGGTTTTTAAGCAAATAAAGTATTGACAAAAAGCTAGTCCTGTCAGTACATGAAAAATGTTTCATTTTCCTTTCTCCAACTAATGGCTGTTGCACATTCGGAGAAACCCCTTGACAAAAAACTAGTCCTGTCAGTACATGAAAACAAAAAAGAGGAGCCAAAAAACTATTGGCAGTAAGCAACCCTTGTGTGTTTGAGGCAACTCCTTTTTTTTTGCTGAAACAAAAAAGTTGAATAGCTTTGTGCAAAGCTTACCTAGAAGTGGATGTTCAAGCTTCTTGCTTCGGCATGTGCACAAAACCTCAAAAATGTTGCTTTAATTTGATACCATTTTAGAATTTAGGCAAGAATATCTACGAAACCATATTTACGAAACTTAGGTGATTTAGGCAAGTACTATTTATATGTAGACAACTTAACCTATTGGAAATAACAATTTTTGTGCAAATAAAATCAATTTTTTGCCAAAAAAATATCTCTGGGCAACTCGCGTCAGCCTCTCTAGCAACTATCATGCGTTGGGCAAGTTTTGGGTGAAATAAAACACAACGCTCTCAGGAGCGGATCTTTGGGCAACTCACGCCAGCATCTCTAGCAACTACCTATCATGTGTTGGGCAAGTTTTGGACACCTTCGGCTCAAATCATTGACGATTCCAGCCCCCGCATCTTGGCAGCGGATCTTTGGGCAACTCACACCAGCATATCTAGCAACTAAATATCATGTGTTACGCAAGTTTTAGACACTTTCGGCTCAAATCACAGACGATTCCAGCGCTCTCGGGAGCGGATCTTTGGGCAACTCACTCCAGGATCTCTAGCAACTACATATCATGCGTTGGGCAAGTTTTGGACACTTTCAGCTCAAGTCATAGACATTCCAGCCCCCGCATCTCGGCAGCGGATCCTTGGGATACTCACGCCAGCATCTCTAATAACTAACTATCATGTGTTGGGCAAGTTTTGGACACGTTCGGCTCAAATCATAGACGATTCCAGCGCTCTCGGGAGCGGATCTTTGGGCAACTCACTCCATGATCTCTAGCAACTACCTATCATGCGTTGGGCAAGTTTTGGACACTTTCGGCTCAAGTCATAGATATTCCAACCCCCGCATCTCGGCAGCGGATCCTTGGGAAACTCACGCCAGCATCTCTAATAACTAACTATCATGTGTTGGGCAATTTTTAGACACTTTCTGCTCAAATCATAGACGATTCCAGTGCTCTCGGGAGCGGATCTTTGGGCAACTCACGCCAACATCTCTAGCAACTACCTATCTTGTGTTGGGCAAGTTTTGGACACTTTCGACTCATGTCATAGGCGATTCCAGCCCCCGCATCTTGGCAGCGGATCCTTGGGAAACTCACGCCAGCATCTCTAATAACTAACTATCATGTGTTGGGCAAGTTTTGGACACGTTCGGCTCAAATCATAGACGATTCCAGCGCTCTCGGGAGCGGATCTTTGGGCAACTCACGCCATGATCTCTAGCAACTACCTATCATGCGTTGGGCAAGTTTTGGACACTTTCGGCTCAAGTCATAGACGATTCCAGCCCCCGCATCTTGGCAGCGGATCCTTGGGAAACTCACGCCAGCATCTCTAATAACTAACTATCTTGTGTTGGGCAATTTTTAGACACTTTCAGCTCAAATCATTGACGATTCCAGCGCTTTCGGGAGCGGATCTTTGGGCAACTCACGCCAACATCTCTAGCAACTACCGATCATGTGTTGGGCAAGTTTTGGACACTTTCGGCTCAAGTCATAGAAGATTCCAGCCCCGCATATTGGGGGCGGATCTTTGGGAAACTTACTCCAGCATTTCTAGCAACTACCTATAATGTGTTGGGCAAGTTTTGGACACTTTCTTGCTAAAAATGAACCAGGGTGCAGAGGAGGAAAAGAAAGAGAAGGTTTGATTTTTCCTCACCTTGTTCATCCTGATTGCAACTCTTTTTCCAGTGTTTTCCCTTTTTTTTCTTCCAGCATGAGGAGCTGGTATTGATTTTTACTGCACCTATTACAAGAAAACGGTAAAAGAAACTAGTGAGCAACTACAGCGGTTTTTAAGAAAATCAAGTATTGACAAAAAGCTAGTCCTGTCAGTACATGAAAAATGTTTCATTTTCCTTTCTCCAACTAATGGCTGTTGCACATTCGGAGAAACCCCTTGACAAAAAACTAGTCCAGTCAGTACATGAAAACAAAAAGAGGAGCCAAAAAACTATTGGCAGTAAGCAACCCTTGTGTGTTTGAGGCAACTCCTCTTTTTTTTGCTGAAACAAAAAAGTTGAATAGCTTTGTGCAAAGCTTACCTGGAAGTGGATGTTCAAGCTTCTTACTTCGGCATGTGCACAAAACCTCAAAAATGTTGCTTTAATTTGACACCGTTTTAGAATTTAGGCAAGAATATCTACGAAACCATATTTACGAAACTTAGGTGATTTAGGCAAGTACTATTTATATGTAGACAACTTAACGTGTTGGAATTAACAATTTTTGTGGAAATAAAATCAATTTTTTGCCAAAAAAATATCTCTGGGCAACTCGCGTCAGCCTCTCTAGCAACTATCATGCGTTGGGCAAGTTTTGGGTGAAATAAAACACAACGCTCTCAGGAGCGGATCTTTGGACAACTCACGCCAGCATCTCTAGCAACTACCTATCATGTGTTGGGCAAGTTTTGGACACTTTCGGCTCAAATCATTGACGATTCCAGCCCCCGCATCTCGGCAGCGGATGTTTGGGCAACTCACACCTGCATATCTAGCAACTAAATATCATGTGTTAGGCAAGTTTTAGACACTTTCGGCTCAAATCATAGACGATTCCAGCGCTCTCGGGAGCGGATCTTTGGGCAACTCACTCCAGGATCTCTAGCAACTACATATCATGCGTTGGGCAAGTTTTGGACACTTTCAGCTCAAGTCATAGACATTCCAGCCCCCACATCTCAGCAGCGGATCCTTGGGAAACTCACGCCAACATCTCTAATAACTAACTATCATGTGTTGGGCAAGTTTTGGACACGTTTGGCTCAAATCATAGACGATTCCAGCGCTCTCGGGAGCGGATCTTTGGGCAACTCACGCCATGATCTCTAGCAACTACCTATCATGCGTTGGGCAAGTTTTGGACACTTTCGGCTCAAGTCATAGACATTCCAACCCTCGCATCTAGGCAACGGATCCTTGGGAAACTCACGCCAGCATCTCTAATAACTAACTATCATGTGTTGGGCAAGTTTTAGACACATTCGGCTCAAATCATAGACGATTGCAGCGCTCTCGGGAGCGGATCTTTGGGCAACTCACGCCAACATCTCTAGCAACTACCTATCATGTGTTGGGCAAGTTTTGGACACTTTCGGCTCATGTCATAGACGATTCCAGCCCCCGCATCTTGGCAGCGGATCCTTGGGAAACTCACGCCAGCATCTCTAATAACTAACAATCATGTGTTGGGCAATTTTTAGACACTTTCAGCTCAAATCATAGACGATTCCAGCGCTCTCGGGAGCGGATCTTTGGGCAACTCATGCCAACATCTCTAGCAACTACGTATCATGTGTTGGGCAAGTTTTGGACACTTTCGGCTCAAGTCATCGACGATTCCAGCCCCGCATATCGGGGGCGGATCTTTGGGAAACTTACGCCAGCATTTCTAGCAACTACCTATAATGTGTTGGGCAAGTTTTGGACACTTTCTTGCTAAAAATGAACCAGGGTGCAGAGGAGGAAAAGAAAGAGAAGGTTTGATTTTTCCTCACCTTGTTCATCCTGATTGCTACTCTTTTTCCAGTGTTTTCCCTTTTTTTTTCCAGCATGAGGAGCTGGTATTGATTTTTACTGCACCTATTACAAGAAAACAGTAAAAGGAACTAGTGAGCAACTACAGCTGTTTCTAAGCAAATCAAGTATTGACAAAAAGCTAGTCCTGTCAGTACATGAAAAATGTTTCATTTTCCTTTCTCCAACTAATGGCTGTTGCACATTCGGAGAAACCCCTTGACAAAAAACTAGTCCTGTCAGTACATGAAAACAAAAAAGAGGAGCCAAAAAACTATTGGCAGTAAGCAACCCTTGTGTGTTTGAGGCAACTCCTGTTTTTTTTGCTGAAACAAAAAATTTGAATAGCTTTGTGCAATGCTTACCTGGAAGTGGATGTTCAAGCTTCTTGCTTCGGCATGTGCACAAAACCTCAAAAATGTTGCTTTAATTTGACACCGTTTTAGAATTTAGGCAAGAATATCTACGAAACCATATTTACGAAACTTAGTTGATTTACGCAAGTACTATTTATATGTAGACAACTTAACCTATTGGAAATAACAATTTTTGTGCAAATAAAATCAATTTTTTGCCAAAAAAATATCTCTGGGCAACTCGCGTCAGCCTCTCTAGCAACTATCATGCGTTGGGCAAGTTTTGGGTGAAATAAAACACAACGCTCTCAGGAGCGGATCTTTGGGCAACTCACGCCAGCATCTCTAGCAACTACCTATCATGTATTGGGCAAGTTTTGGACACATTAGGCTCAAATCATTGACGATTCCAGCCCCCGCATCTCGGCAGCGGATCTTTGGGCAACTCACACCAGCATATCTAGCAACTAAATATCATGTGTTAGATAAGTTTTAGACACTTTCGGCTCAAATCACAGACGATTCCAGCGCTCTCGGAAGCGGATCTTTGGGCAACTCACTCCAGGATCTCTAGCAACTACATATCATGCGTTGGGCAAGTTTTGGACACTTTCAGCTCAAGTCATAGACATTCCAGCCCCCGCATCTCGGCAGCGGATCCTTGGGAAACTCACGCCAGCATCTCTAATAACTAACTATCATGTGTTGGGCAAGTTTCGGACACGTTCGGCTCAAATCATAGACGATTCCAGCGCTCTCGGGAGCGGATCTTTGGGCAACTCACGCCATGATCTCTAGCAACTACCTATCATGCGTTGGGCAAGTTTTGGACACTTTCGGCTCAAGTCATAGACATTCCAACCCTCGCATCTCGGCAGCGGATCCTTGGGAAACTCACGCCAGCATCTCTAATAACTAACTATCATGTGTTGGGCAAGTTTTAGACACATTCGGCTCAAATCATAGACGATTCCAGTGCTCTCGGGAGCGGATCTTTGGGCAACTCACGCCAACATCTCTAGCAACTACCTATCATGTGTTGGGCAAGTTTTGGACACTTTCGGCTCATGTCATAGACGATTCCAGCCCCCGCATCTTGGCAGCGGATCCTTGGGAAACTCATGCCAGCATCTCTAATAACTAACTATCATGTGTTGGGCAATTTTTAGACACTTTCTGCTCAAATCATAGATGATTCCAGCGCTCTCGGGAGCGGATCTTTGGGCAACTCACGTCAACATCTCTAGCAACTACCTATCATGTGTTGGGCAAGTTTTGGACACTTTCGGCTCAAGTCATAGACGATTCCAGCCCCACATATCGGGGCCGGATCTTTGGGAAACTTACGCCAGCATTTCTAGCAACTACCTATAATGTGTTGGGCAAGTTCTGGACACTTTCGGCTCAAATCATATATGATTCCAGCCCCCCCCCCCCCATATCATGCGTTGGGCAAGTTTTGGACACTTTCGGCTCAAGTCATAGACATTCCAACCCCCGCATCTCGGCAGCGGATCCTTGGGAAACTCACGCCAGCATCTCTAATAACTAACTATCATGTGTTGGGCAAGTTTTAGACACATTCGGCTCAAATCATAGACGATTCCAGCGCTCTCGGGAGCGGATCTTTGGGCAACTCACGCCAACATCTCTAGCAACTACCTATCATGTGTTGGGCAAGTTTTGGACACTTTCGACTCATGTCATAGACGATTCCAGCCCTCGCATCTTGGCAGCGGATCCGTGGGAAACTCACGCCAGCATCTCTAATAACTAACTATCATGTGTTGGGCAATTTTTAGACACTTTCAGCTCAAATCATAGACGATTCCAGTGCTCTCGGGAGCGGATCTTTGGGCAACTCACGCCAACATCTCTAGCAACTACCTATCATGTGTTGGGCTAGTTTTGGACACTTTCGGCTCAAGTCATAGAAGATTCCAGCCCCGCATATCGGGGGCGGATCTTTGGGAAACTTACGCCAGCATTTCTGGCAACTACCTATAATGTGTTGGGCAAGTTTTGGACACTTTCTTGCTAAAAATGAACCAGGGTGCAGAGGAGGAAAAGAAAGAGAAGGTTTGATTTTTCCTCACCTTGTTCATCCTGATTGCAACTCTTTTTCCAGTGTTTTCCCTTTTTTTTTCTTCCAGCAAGAGGAGCTGGTATTGATTTTTACTGCACCTATTACAAGAAAACGGTAAAAAAAACTAGTGAGCAACTACATCGGTTTTTATGCAAATCAAGTATTGACAAAAAGCTAGTCCTGTCAGTACATGAAAAATGTTTCATTTTCCTTTCTCCAACTAATGGCTGTTGCACATTCGGAGAAACCCCTTGACAAAAAACTAGTCCTGTCAGTACATGAAAACAAAAAAGAGGAGCCAAAAAACTATTGGCAGTAAGCAACCCTTGTGTGTTTGAGGCAACTCCTTTTTTTTTGCTGAAACAAAAAAGTTGAATAGCTTTGTGCAAAGCTTACCTAGAAGTGGATGTTCAAGCTTCTTGCTTCGGCATGTGCACAAAACCTCAAAAATGTTGCTTTAATTTGATACCATTTTAGAATTTAGGCAAGAATATCTACGAAACCATATTTACGAAACTTAGGTGATTTAGGCAAGTACTATTTATATGTAGACAACTTAACCTATTGGAAATAACAATTTTTGTGCAAATAAAATCAATTTTTTGCCAAAAAAATATCTCTGGGCAACTCGCGTCAGCCTCTCTAGCAACTATCATGCGTTGGGCAAGTTTTGGGTGAAATAAAACACAACGCTCTCAGGAGCGGATCTTTGGGCAACTCACGCCAGCATCTCTAGCAACTACCTATCATGTGTTGGGCAAGTTTTGGACACCTTCGGCTCAAATCATTGACGATTCCAGCCCCCGCATCTTGGCAGCGGATCTTTGGGCAACTCACACCAGCATATCTAGCAACTAAATATCATGTGTTACGCAAGTTTTAGACACTTTCGGCTCAAATCACAGACGATTCCAGCGCTCTCGGGAGCGGATCTTTGGGCAACTCACTCCAGGATCTCTAGCAACTACATATCATGCGTTGGGCAAGTTTTGGACACTTTCAGCTCAAGTCATAGACATTCCAGCCCCCGCATCTCGGCAGCGGATCCTTGGGATACTCACGCCAGCATCTCTAATAACTAACTATCATGTGTTGGGCAAGTTTTGGACACGTTCGGCTCAAATCATAGACGATTCCAGCGCTCTCGGGAGCGGATCTTTGGGCAACTCACGCCATGATCTCTAGCAACTACCTATCATGCGTTGGGCAAGTTTTGGACACTTTCGGCTCAAGTCATAGATATTCCAACCCCCGCATCTCGGCAGCGGATCCTTGGGAAACTCACGCCAGCATCTCTAATAACTAACTATCATGTGTTGGGCAATTTTTAGACACTTTCTCCTCAAATCATAGACGATTCCAGTGCTCTCGGGAGCGGATCTTTGGGCAACTCACGCCAACATCTCTAGCAACCACCTATCTTGTGTTGGGCAAGTTTTGGACACTTTCGACTCATGTCATAGGCGATTCCAGCCCCCGCATCTTGGCAGCGGATCCTTGGGAAACTCACGCCAGCATCTCTAATAACTAACTATCATGTGTTGGGCAAGTTTTGGACACGTTCGGCTCAAATCATAGACGATTCCAGCGCACTCGGGAGCGGATCTTTGGGCAACTCACGCCATGATCTCTAGCAACTACCTATCATGCGTTGGGCAAGTTTTGGACACTTTCGGCTCAAGTCATAGACGATTCCAGCCCCCGCATCTTGGCAGCGGATCCTTGGGAAACTCACGCCAGCATCTCTAATAACTAACTATCTTGTGTTGGGCAATTTTTAGACACTTTCAGCTCAAATCATTGACGATTCCAGCGCTTTCGGGAGCGGATCTTTGGGCAACTCACGCCAACATCTCTAGCAACTACCGATCATGTGTTGGGCAAGTTTTGGACACTTTCGGCTCAAGTCATAGAAGATTCCAGCCCCGCATATCGGAGGCGGATCTTTGGGAAACTTACGCCAGCATTTCTAGCAACTACCTATAATGTGTTGGGCAAGTTTTGGACACTTTCTTGCTAAAAATGAACCAGGGTGCAGAGGAGGAAAAGAAAGAGAAGGTTTGATTTTTCCTCACCTTGTTCATCCTGATTGCAACTCTTTTTCCAGTGTTTTCCCTTTTTTTTCTTCCAGCATGAGGAGCTGGTATTGATTTTTACTGCACCTATTACAAGAAAACGGTAAAAGAAACTAGTGAGCAACTACAGCGGTTTTTAAGAAAATCAAGTATTGACAAAAAGCTAGTCCTGTCAGTACATGAAAAATGTTTCATTTTCCTTTCTCCAACTAATGGCTGTTGCACATTCGGAGAAACCCCTTGACAAAAAACTAGTCCAGTCAGTACATGAAAACAAAAAGAGGAGCCAAAAAACTATTGGCAGTAAGCAACCCTTGTGTGTTTGAGGCAACTCCTCTTTTTTTTGCTGAAACAAAAAAGTTGAATAGCTTTGTGCAAAGCTTACCTGGAAGTGGATGTTCAAGCTTCTTACTTCGGCATGTGCACAAAACCTCAAAAATGTTGCTTTAATTTGACACCGTTTTAGAATTTAGGCAAGAATATTTACGAAACCATATTTACGAAACTTAGGTGATTTAGGCAAGTACTATTTATATGTAGACAACTTAACCTGTTGGAATTAACAATTTTTGTGCAAATAAAATCAATTTTTTGCCAAAAAAATATCTCTGGGCAACTCGCGTCAGCCTCTCTAGCAACTATCATGCGTTGGGCAAGTTTTGGGTGAAATAAAACACAACGCTCTCAGGAGCGGATCTTTGGACAACTCACGCCAGCATCTCTAGCAACTACCTATCATGTGTTGGGCAAGTTTTGGACACTTTCGGCTCAAATCATTGACGATTCCAGCCCCCGCATCTCGGCAGCGGATGTTTGGGCAACTCACACCAGCATATCTAGCAACTAAATATCATGTGTTAGGCAAGTTTTAGACACTTTCGGCTCAAATCATAGACGATTCCAGCGCTCTCGGGAGCGGATCTTTGGGCAACTCACTCCAGGATCTCTAGCAACTACATATCATGCGTTGGGCAAGTTTTGGACACTTTCAGCTAAAGTCATAGACATTCCAGCCCCCACATCTCAGCAGCGGATCCTTGGGAAACTCACGCCAGCATCTCTAATAACTAACTATCATGTGTTGGGCAAGTTTTGGACACGTTCGGCTCAAATCATAGACGATTCCAGCGCTCTCGGGAGCGGATCTTTGGGCAACTCACGCCATGATCTCTAGCAACTACCTATCATGCGTTGGGCAAGTTTTGGACACTTTCGGCTCAAGTCATAGACATTCCAACCCTCGCATCTAGGCAGCGGATCCTTGGGAAACTCACGCCAGCATCTCTAATAACTAACTATCATGTGTTGGGCAAGTTTTAGACACATTCGGCTCAAATCATAGACGATTGCAGCGCTCTCGGGAGCGGATCTTTGGGCAACTCACGCCAACATCTCTAGCAACTACCTATCATGTGTTGGGCAAGTTTTGGACACTTTCGGCTCATGTCATAAACGATTCCAGCCCCCGCATCTTGGCAGCGGATCCTTGGGAAACTCACGCCAGCATCTCTAATAACTAACAATCATGTGTTGGGCAATTTTTAGACACTTTCAGCTCAAATCATAGACGATTCCAGCGCTCTCGGGAGCGGATCTTTGGGCAACTCATGCCAACATCTCTAGCAACTACGTATCATGTGTTGGGCAAGTTTTGGACACTTTCGGCTCAAGTCATCGACGATTCCAGCCCCGCATATCGGGGGCGGATCTTTGGGAAACTTACGCCAGCATTTCTAGCAACTACCTATAATGTGTTGGGCAAGTTTTGGACACTTTCTTGCTAAAAATGAACCAGGGTGCAGAGGAGGAAAAGAAAGAGAAGGTTTGATTTTTCCTCACCTTGTTCATCCTGATTGCTACTCTTTTTCCAGTGTTTTCCCTTTTTTTTTCCAGCATGAGGAGCTGGTATTGATTTTTACTGCACCTATTACAAGAAAACAGTAAAAGGAACTAGTGAGCAACTACAGCTGTTTCTAAGCAAATCAAGTATTGACAAAAAGCTAGTCCTGTCAGTACATGAAAAATGTTTCATTTTCCTTTCTCCAACTAATGGCTGTTGCACATTCGGAGAAACCCCTTGACAAAAAACTAGTCCTGTCAGTACATGAAAACAAAAAAGAGGAGCCAAAAAACTATTGGCAGTAAGCAACCCTTGTGTGTTTGAGGCAACTCCTGTTTTTTTTGCTGAAACAAAAAAGTTGAATAGCTTTGTGCAATGCTTACCTGGAAGTGGATGTTCAAGCTTCTTGCTTCGGCATGTGCACAAAACCTCAAAAATGTTGCTTTAATTTGACACCGTTTTAGAATTTAGGCAAGAATATCTACGAAACCATATTTACGAAACTTAGTTGATTTACGCAAGTACTATTTATATGTAGACAACTTAACCTATTGGAAATAACAATTTTTGTGCAAATAAAATCAATTTTTTGCCAAAAAAATATCTCTGGGCAACTCGCGTCAGCCTCTCTAGCAACTATCATGCGTTGGGCAAGTTTTGGGTGAAATAAAACACAACGCTCTCAGGAGCGGATCTTTGGGCAACTCACGCCAGCATCTCTAGCAACTACCTATCATGTATTGGGCAAGTTTTGGACACTTTAGGCTCAAATCACTGACGATTCCAGCCCCCGCATCTCGGCAGTGGATCTTTGGGCAACTCACACCAGCATATCTAGCAACTAAATATCATGTGTTAGATAAGTTTTAGACACTTTCGGCTCAAATCACAGACGATTCCAGCGCTCTCGGGAGCGGATCTTTGGGCAACTCACTCCAGGATCTCTAGCAACTACATATCATGCGTTGGGCAAGTTTTGGACACTTTCAGCTCAAGTCATAGACATTCCAGCCCCCGCATCTCGGCAGCGGATCCTTGGGAAACTCACGCCAGCATCTCTAATAACTAACTATCATGTGTTGGGCAAGTTTCGGACACGTTCGGCTCAAATCATAGACGATTCCAGCGCTCTCGGGAGCGGATCTTTGGGCAACTCACGCCATGATCACTAGCAACTACCTATCATGCGTTGGGCAAGTTTTGGACACTTTCGGCTCAAGTCATAGACATTCCAACCCTCGCATCTCGGCAGCGGATCCTTGGGAAACTCACGCCAGCATCTCTAATAACTAACTATCATGTATTGGGCAAGTTTTAGACACATTCGGCTCAAATCATAGACGATTCCAGTGATCTCGGGAGCGGATCTTTGGGCAACTCACGCCAACATCTCTAGCAACTACCTATCATGTGTTGGGCAAGTTTTGGACACTTTCGGCTCATGTCATAGACGATTCCAGCCCCCGCATCTTGGCAGCGGATCCTTGGGAAACTCATGCCAGCATCTCTAATAACTAACTATCATGTGTTGGGCAATTTTTAGACACTTTCTGCTCAAATCATAGATGATTCCAGCGCTCTCGGGAGCGGATCTTTGGGCAACTCACGTCAACATCTCTAGCAACTACCTATCATGTGTTGGGCAAGTTTTGGACACTTTCGGCTCAAGTCATAGACGATTCCAGCCCCACATATCGGGGGCGGATCTTTGGGAAACTTACGCCAGCATTTCTAGCAACTACCTATAATGTGTTGGGCAAGTTCTGGACACTTTCGGCTCAAATCATATATGATTCCAGCCCCCCCCCCCATATCATGCGTTGGGCAAGTTTTGGACACTTTCGGCTCAAGTCATAGACATTCCAACCCCCGCATCTCGGCAGCGGATCCTTGGGAAACTCACGCCAGCATCTCTAATAACTAATTATCATGTGTTGGGCAAGTTTTAGACACATTCGGCTCAAATCATAGACGATTCCAGCGCTCTCGGGAGCGGATCTTTGGGCAACTCACGCCAACATCTCTAGCAACTACCTATCATGTGTTGGGCAAGTTTTGGACACTTTCGACTCATGTCATAGACGATTCCAGCCCTCGCATCTTGGCAGCGGATCCGTGGGAAACTCACGCCAGCATCTCTAATAACTAACTATCATGTGTTGGGCAATTTTTAGACACTTTCAGCTCAAATCATAGACGATTCCAGTGCTCTCGGAAGCGGATCTTTGGGCAACTCACGCCAACATCTCTAGCAACTACCTATCATGTGTTGGGCTAGTTTTGGACACTTTCGGCTCAAGTCATAGAAGATTCCAGCCCCGCACATCGGGGGCGGATCTTTGGGAAACTTACGCCAGCATTTCTGGCAACTACCTATAATGTGTTGGGCAAGTTTTGGACACTTTCTTGCTAAAAATGAACCAGGGTGCAGAGGAGGAAAAGAAAGAGAAGGTTTGATTTTTCCTCACCTTGTTCATCCTGATTGCAACTCTTTTTCCAGTGTTTTCCCTTTTTTTTTCTTCCAGCATGAGGAGCCGGTATTGATTTTTACTGCACCTATTACAAGAAAACGGTAAAAAAAACTAGTGAGCAACTACAGCGGTTTTTAAGCAAATCAAGTATTGACAAAAAGCTAGTCCTGTCAGTACATGAAAAATGTTTCATTTTCCTTTCTCCAACTAATGGTTGTTGCACATTCGGAGAAACCCCTTGACAAAAAACTAGTCCTGTCAGTACATGAAAACAAAAAAGAGGAGCCAAAAAACTATTGGCAGTAAGCAACCCTTGTGTGTTTGAGGCAACTCCTCTTTTTTTTTGCTGAAACAAAAAAGTTGAATAGCTTTGTGCAAAGCTTACCTGGAAGTGGATGTTCAAGCTTCTTACATTCGGCATGTGCACAAAACCTCAAAAATGTTACTTTAATTTGACACCGTTTTAGAATTTAGGCAAGCATATCTATGAAACCATATTTACGAAACTTAGGTGATTTAGGCAAGTACTATTTATATGTAGACAGCTTAACCTGTTGGATATAACAATTTTTGTGCAAATAAAATCAATTTTTTGCCAAAAAAATATCTCTGGGCAACTCGCGTCAGCCTCTCTAGCAACTATCATGCGTTGGGCAAGTTTTGGGTGAACTAAAACACAACGCTCTCAGGAGCGGATCTTTGGGCAACTCACGCCAGCATCTCTAGCAACTACCTATCATGTGTTGGGCAAGTTTTGGACACTTTCGGCTCAAATCATTGACGATTCCAGCCCCCGCATCTCGGCAGCGGATCTTTGGGCAACTCACACCAGCATATCTAGCAACTAAATATCAAGTGTTAGCCAAGTTTTAGACACCTTCGGCTCAAATCATATATGATTCCAGCGCTCTCGGGAGCGGATCTTTGGGCAACTCACTCCAGGATCTCTAGCAACTACATATCATGCGTTGGGCAAGCTTTGGACACTTTCAGCTCAAGTCATAGACATTCCAGCCCCCGCATCTCGGCAGCGGATCCTTGGGAAACTCACGCCAGCATCTCTAATAACTAACTATCATGTGTTGGGCAAGTTTTGGACACGTTCGGCTCAAATCATAGACGATTCCAGCGCTCTCGGGAGCGGATCTTTGGGCAACTCACGCCATGATCTCTAGCAACTACCTATCATGCGTTGGGCAAGTTTTGGACACTTTCGGCTCAAGTCATAGACATTCCAACCCTCGCATCTCGGCAGCGGATCCTTGGGAAACTCACGCCAGCATCTCTAATAACTAACTATCATGTGTTGGGCAAGTTTTAGACACATTCGGCTCAAATCATAGACGATTCCAGCGCTCTCGGGAGCGGATCTTTGGGCAACTCACGCCAACATCTCTAGCAACTACCTATCATGTGTTGGGCAAGTTTTGGACACTTTCGGCTCATGTCATAGACGATTCCAGCCCCCGTATCTTGGCAGCGGATCCTTGGGAAACTCACACCAGCATCTCTAATAACTAACTATCATGTGTTGGGCAATTTTTAGACACTTTCAGCTCAAATCATAGACGATTCCAGCGCTCTCGGGAGCGGATCTTTGGGCAACTCACGCCAACATCTCTAGCAACTACCTATCATGTGTTGGGCAAGTTTTGGACACTTTCGGCTCAAGTCATAGACAATTCCAGCCCCGCATATCGGGGCGGATCTTTGGGAAACTTACGCCAGCATTTCTAGCAACTACCTATAATGTGTTGGGCAAGTTTTTAACACTTTCGGCTCAAATCATATATGATTCCAGCCCCCCCCCCCCATATCATGCATTGGGCAAGTTTTGGACACTTTCGGCTCAAGTCATAGACATTCCAACCCCCGCATCTCGGCAGCGGATCCTTGGGAAACTCACGCCAGCATCTCTAATAACTAACTATCATGTGTTGGGCAAGTTTTAGACACATTCGGCTCAAATCATAGACGATTCCAGCGCTCTCGGGAGCGGATCTTTGGGCAACTCACGCCAACATCTCTAGCAACTACCTATCATGTGTTGGGCAAGTTTTGGACACATTCGGCTCATGTCATAGACGATTCCAGCCCCCGCATCTTGGCAGCGGATCCTTGGGAAACTCACGCCAGCATCTCTTATAACTAACTATCATGTGTTTGGCAATTTTTAGACACTTTCAGCTCAAATCATAGACGATTCCAGCGCTCTCGGGAGCGGATCTTTGGGCAACTCACGCCAACATCTCTAGCAACTACCTATCATGTGTTGGGCAAGTTTTGGACACTTTCGGCTCAAGTCATAGACGATTCCAGCCCCCGCTCTCGGGAGCGGATCTTTGGGCAACTCACGCCAACATCTCTAGCAACTACCTATCATGTGTTGGGCAAGTTTTGGACACTTTCGGCTCATGTCATAGACGATTCCAGCCCCCGCATCTCGGCAGCGGATCCTTGGGAAACTCACGCCAGCATCTCTAATAACTAACTATCATGTGTTGGGCAAGTTTTAGACACATTCGGCTCAAATCATAGACGATTCCAGCGCTCTCGGGAGCGGATCTTTGGGCAACTCACGCCAACATCTCTAGCAACTACCTATCATGTGTTGGGCAAGTTTTGGACACATTCGGCTCATGTCATAGACGATTCCAGCCCCCGCATCTTGGCAGCGGATCCTTGGGAAACTCACGCCAGCATCTCTTATAACTAACTATCATGTGTTTGGCAATTTTTAGACACTTTCAGCTCAAATCATAGACGATTCCAGCGCTCTCGGGAGCGGATCTTTGGGCAACTCACGCCAACATCTCTAGCAACTACCTATCATGTGTTGGGCAAGTTTTGGACACTTTCGGCTCATGTCATAGACGATTCCAGCCCCCGCATCTTGGCAGCGGATCCTTGGGAAACTCACGCCAGCATCTCTAATAACTAACTATCATGTGTTGGGCAATTTTTAGACACGTTCAGCTCAAATCATAGACGATTCCAGCGCTCTCGGGAGCGGATCTTTGGGCAACTCACGCCAACATCTCTAGCAACTACCTATCATGTGTTGAGACGATTCCAGCCTCGCATATCGGGGGCGGATCTTTGGGAAACTTACGCCAGCATTTCTAGCAACTACCTATAATGTGTTGGGCAAGTTTTGCACACTTTCTTGCTAAAAATGAACCAGGGTGCAGAGGAGGAAAAGAAAGAGAAGGTTTGATTTTTCCTCACCTTGTTCATCCTGATTGCAACTCTTTTTCCAGTGTTTTCCCTTTTTTTTTCTTCCAGCATGAGGAGCTGGTATTGATTTTTACTGCACCTATTACAAGAAAACGGTAAAAGGAACTAGTGAGCAACTACAGCGGTTTTTAAGCAAATCAAGTATTGATAAAAAGCTAGTCCTATCAGTACATGAAAAATGTTTCATTTTCCTTTCTCCAACTAATGGCTGTTGCACATTCGGAGAAACCCCTTGACAAAAAACTAGTCCTGTCAGTACATGAAAACAAAAAAGAGGAGCCAAAAAACTATTGGCAGTAAGCAACCCTTGTGTGTTCGAGGCAACTCCTCTTTTTTTTGCTGAAACAAAAAAGTTGAATAGCTTTGTGCAAAGCTTACCTGGAAGTGGATATTCAAGCTACTTGCTTCGGCATGTGCACAAAACCTCAAAAAAGTTGCTTTAATTTGACACCGTTTTAGAATTTAGGCAAGAATATCTACGAAACCATATTTACGAAACTTAGGTGATTTAGGCAAGTACTATTTATATGTAGACAACTTAACCTATTGGAAATAACAATTTTTGTGCAAATAAAATCAATTTTTGCCGAAAAAATATCTCTGGGCAACTCGCGTCAGCCTCTCTAGCAACTATCATGCGTTGGGCAAGTTTTGGGTGAAATAAAACACAACGCTCTCAAGAGCGGATCTTTGGGCAACTCACGCCAGAATCTCTAGCAACTACCTATCATGTGTTGGGCAAGTTTTGGACACTTTCGGCTCAAATCATTGAAGATTCCAGCCCCCGCATCTCGGCAGCGGATCTTTGGGCAACTCACACCAGCATATCTAGCAACTAAATATCATGTGTTAGGCAAGTTTTAGACATATTCGACTCAAATCATAGACGATTCCAGCGCTCTCGGGAGCGGATCTTTGGGCAACTCACTCCAGGATCTCTAGCAACTACATATCATGCGTTGGGCAAGTTTTGGACAGTTTCAGCTCAAGTCATAGACATTCCAACCCCCGCATCTCGGCAGCGGATCCTTGGGAAACTCACGCCAGCATCTCTAATAACTAATTATCATATGTTGGGCAAGTTTTGGACACGTTCGGCTCAAATCATAGACGATTCCAGCGCTCTCGGGAGAGGATCTTTGGGCAACTCACTCCATGATCTCTAGCAACTACCTATCATGCGTTGGGCAAGTTTTGGACACTTTCGGCTCAAGTCATAGACATTCCAACCCCGCATTTCGGCAGCAGATCCTTGGGAAACTCACGCCAGCATCTCTAATAACTAACTATCATGTGTTGGGCAAGTTTTAGACACATTCGGCTCAAATCATAGACGATTCCAGCGCTCTCGGGAGCGGATCTTTGGGCAACTCACGCCAACATCTCTAGCAACTACCTATCATGTGTTGGGCAAGTTTTGGACACTTTCGGCTCATGTCATAGACGATTCCAGCCCCCGCATCTTGGCAGCGGATCCTTGGGAAACTCACGCCAGCATCTCTAATAACTAACTATCATGTGTTGGGCAATTTTTAGACACTTTCAGCTCAAATCATAGACGATTCCAGCGCTCTCGGGAGCGGATCTTTGGGCAACTCACGCCAACATCTCTAGCAACTACCTATCATGTGTTGGGAAGGTTTTGGACACTTTCGGCTCAAGTCATAGACGATTCCAGCCCCGCATACCGGGGGCGGATCTTTGGGAGACTTACGCCAGCATTTCTAGCAACTACCTATAATGTGTTGGGCAAGTTTTGGACACTTTCTTGCTAAAAATGAACCAGGGTGCAGAGGAGGAAAAGAAAGAGAAGGTTTGATTTTTCCTCACCTTGTTCATCCTGATTACAACTCATCAAGGATCCGCCCCCCCCCATATCATGCGTTGGGCAAGTTTTGGACACTTTCGGCTCAAGTCATAGACATTCCAACCCTCGCATCTCGGCAGCGGATCCTTGGGAAACTCACGCCAGCATCTCTAATAACTAACTATGATGTGTTGGGCAAGTTTTAGACGATTCCAGCCCCGCATACCGGGGGCGGATCTTTGGGAAACTCACGCTAGCATCTCTAATAAGTAACTATCATGTGTTGGGCAGTTTTTAGACACTTTCAGCTCAAATCATAGACGATTCCAGCGCTCTCGGGAGCGGATCTTTGGGCAACTCACGCCAACATCTCTAGCAACTACCTATCATGTGTTGGGCAAGTTTTGGACACTTTCGGCTTAAGTCATAGACATTCCAGCCCCGCATATCGGGGGCGGATCTTTAGGAAACTTACGCCAGCATTTCTAGCAACTACCTATAATGTGTTGGGCAAGTTTTGGACACTTTCTTGCTAAAAATGAACCAGGGTGCAGAGGAGGAAAAGAAAGAGAAGGTTTGATTTTTCCTCACCTTGTTCATCCTGATTGCAACTCTTTTTCCAGTGTTTTCCCATTTTTTTTCTTCCAGCATGAGGAGCTGGTATTGATTTTTACTGCACCAATTACAAGAAAACGGTAAAAGGAACTAGTGAGCAACTACAACGGTTTTTAAGCAAATCAAGTATTGACAAAAAGCTAGTCCTGTCAGTACATGAAAAATGTTTCATTTTCCTTTCTCCAACTAATGGCTGTTGCACATTCGGAGAAACCCCTTGACAAAAAACTAGTCCTGTCAGTACATGAAAACAAAAAAGAGGAGCCAAAAAACTATTGGCAGTAAGCAACCCTTGTGTGTTTGAGGCAACTCCTCTTTTTTTTGCTGAAACAAAAAAGTTGAATAGCTTTGTGCAAAGCTTACCTGGAAGTGGATGTTCAAGCTTCTTGCTTCGGCATGTGCACAAAACCTCAAAAATGTTGCTTTAATTTGACACCGTTTTAGAATTTAGGCAAGAATATACGAAACCATATTTACGAAACTTA
Organism: Elymus sibiricus; assembly: GCA_039707655.1. Taxonomy (NCBI): domain Eukaryota; kingdom Viridiplantae; phylum Streptophyta; class Magnoliopsida; order Poales; family Poaceae; genus Elymus; species Elymus sibiricus. The sequence continues at coordinate 228,621,448 of CM077664.1, read as the reverse complement.
GGTGATTTAGGCAAGTACTATTTATATGTAGACAACTTAACCTATTGGAAATAACAATTTTTGTGCAAATAAAATCAATTTTTTGCCAAAAAAATATCTCTGGGCAACTCGCGTCAGCCTCTCTAGAACCTATCATGCGTTGGGCAAGTTTTGGGTGAAATAAAACACAATGCTCTCAGGAGCGGATCTTTGGGCAACTCACGCCAGCATCTCTAGCAGCTACCTATCATGTGTTGGGCAAGTTTTGGACACTTTCGGCTCAAATCATTGACGATTCCAGCACCCGCATCTAAGCAGCGGATCTTTGGGCAACTCACACCAGCATATCTAGCAACTAAATATCATGTGTTAGGCTAGTTTTAGACACTTTCGGCTCAAATCATAGACGATTCCAGCGCTCTCGGGAGCGGATCTTTGGGCAACTCACTCCAGGATCTCTAGCAACTACATATCATGCGCTGGGCAAGTTTTGGACACTTTCAGCTCAAGTCATAGACATTCCGCCCCCGCATCTCGGCAGCGGATCCTTGGGAAACTCACGCCAGCATCTCTAATAACTAACTATCATGTGTTGGGCAAGTTTTGGACACGTTCGGCTCAAATCATAGACGATTCCAGCGCTCTCGGGAGCGGATCTTTGGGCAACTCACGCCATGATCTCTAGCAACTACCTATCATGCGTTGCGCAAGTTTTGGACACTTTCGGCTCAAGTCATAGACATTCCAACCCCCGCATCTCGGCAGCGGATCCTTGGGAAACTCACGCCAGCATCTCTAATAACTAACTATCATGTGTTGGGCAATTTTTAGACACTTTCAGCTCAAATCATAGACGATTCCAGCGCTCTCGGGAGCGGATCTTTGGGCAACTCATGCCAACATCTCTAGCAACTACCTATCATGTGTTGGGCAAGTTTTGGACACTTTCGGCTCAAGTCATAGACGATTCCAGCCCCGCATATCGGGGGCGGATCTTTGGGAAACTTACGCCAGCATTTCTAGCAACTACCTATAATGTGTTGGGCAAGTTTTGGACACTTTCTTGCTAAAAATGAACCAGGGTGCAGAGGAGGAAAAGAAAGAGAAGGTTTGATTTTTCCTCACCTTGTTCATCCTGATTGCAACTCTTTTTCCAGTGTTTTCCCTTTTTTTTTCTTCCAGCATGAGGAGCTGGTATTGATTTTACTGCACCTATTACAAGAAAACGGTAAAAGGAACTAGTGAGCAACTACAGCGGTTTTTAAGCAAATCAAGTATTGACAAAAAGCTAGTCCTGTCAGTACATGAAAAATGTTTCATTTTCCTTTCTCCAACTAATGGCTGTTGCACATTCGGAGAAACCCCTTGACAAAAAACTAGTCCTGTCAGTACATGAAAACAAAAAAGAGGAGCCAAAAAACTATTGGCAGTAAGCAACCCTTGTGTATTTGAGGCAACTCCTCTTTTTTTTTGCTGAAACAAAAAAGTTGAATAGCTTTGTGCAAAGCTTACCTGGAAGTGGATGTTCAAGCTTCTTGCTTCGGCATGTGCACAAAACCTCAAAAATGTTGCTTTAATTGGACACCGTTTTAGAATTTAGGCAAGAATATCTACGAAACCATATTTACGAAACTTAGGTGATTTAGGCAAGTACTATTTATATGTAGACAACTTAACCTATTGGAAATAACAATTTTTGTGCAAATAAAATCAATTTTTTGCCAAAAAATTATCTCTGGGCAACTCGCGTCAGCCTCTCTAGCAACTATCATGCGTTGGGCAAGTTTTGGGTGAAATAAAACACAACGCTCTCAGGAGCGGATCTTTGGGCAACTCACATCAGCATCTCTAGCAACTACCTATCATGTGTTGGGCAAGTTTTGGACACTTTCGGCTCAAATCATTGACGATTCCAGCCCTCGCATCTCGGCAGCGGATCTTTGGGCAACTCACACCAGCATATCTAGCAACTAAATATCATGTGTTAGGCAAGTTTTAGACACTTTCGGCTCAAATCATAGACGATTCCAGCGCTCTCGGGAGCGGATCTTTGGGCAACTCACTCCAGGATCTCTAGCAACTACATATCATGCGTTGGGCAAGTTTTGGACACTTTCAGCTCAAGTCATAGACATTCCAGCCCCCGCATCTCGGCAACGGATCCTTGGGAAACTCACGCCAGCATCTCTAATAACTAACTATCATGTGTTGGGCAAGTTTTGGACACGTTCGGATCAAATCATAGACTATTCCAGCGCTCTCGGGAGCAGATCTTTGGGCAACTCACGCCATGATCTCTAGCAACTACCTATCATGCGTTGGGCAAGTTTTGGACACTTTCGGCTCAAGTCATAGACGATTCCAGCCCCCGCATCTTGGCAGCGGATCCTTGGGAAACTCACGCCAGCATCTCTAATAACTAACTATCTTGTGTTGGGCAATTTTTAGACACTTTCAGCTCAAATCATTGACGATTCCAGCGCTTTCGGGAGCGGATCTTTGGGCAACTCACGCCAACATCTCTAGCAACTACCGATCATGTGTTGGGCAAGTTTTGGACACTTTCGACTCATGTCATAGACGATTCCAGCCCCCGCATCTTGGCAGCGGATCCTTGGGAAACTCACGCCAGCATCTCTAATAACTAACTATCATGTGTTGGGCAATTTTTAGACACTTTCGGCTCAAATCATAGACGATTCCAGCGCTCTCGGGTGCGGATCTTTGGACAACTCACGCCAACATCTCTAGCAACTACCTATCATGTGTTGGGCAAGTTTTGGACACTTTCGGCTCAAGTCATAGACGATTCCAGCCCCGCATATCGGGGGCGGATCTTTGGGAAACTTACGCCAGCATTTCTAGCAACTACCTATAATGTGTTGGGCAAGTTTTGGACACTTTCGGCTCAAATCATATATGATTCCAGCCCCCCCCATCTCGGGAGCGGATGTTTGGGCGACTTATGCCAGCATCTCTAGCAACTAACTATCATGTGTTGGGTAAGTTTTGAAAACTTTCGGCTGAAATCATAGACGATTCCAGCCCCCACATCCCTAAGTCACAAACCACCCCCGTGCTCAAAATCATCGATTCGCCTATAAACATGGGACCCCCCACACTCCTCTTCAACCTCCCTATTTCGCCTCTATGACATAGAGTTGTAGATGTGAGTCGAAAAACACATGCTTAGGGGTTGATTTCGAGATACTTACCGGCGATTTGCGGCCTAGTTCATCGACCACTCGAGACAATGCTTTCCCGGATCTAGCTCCACTCCTCTAGGTGTTCGTGGCGCACGGATGACGCTGCCCTATTGGCTCTTCCTCTTGCTTCGCTTGCTAGTCGCCGGTACTCTGACATCTTTCTCCTCCCCTCCGCTTGCTCCTCCGCTAGCTGGTTGCCGTAAGTCATATGCCAAAAAAATATTGTAGGCAACTTTCTGACATTATTAGGCAAGTTAGTGTAGAAATCATTGACTAGAAGAAAGCATGTCTTTTGGCTAGAACTCAATGCGCAAAAAGGCTATAGATTGACTAGAAGAAAGCATGTTTTTTGGCTGCTGACTTTCTCGGTCTAAAGTACAGTCCGCAACTTCTTACTTTTGCTTGCTTAATGATGTACTAATGGCTAACAGAAGCGCCGACAGGGAAATTGGAAGCAGCTCCAACTGAGGAAGGAGAACTGGTGAATTGATAAAACAGATGGAACTATCAGTGCACACATCAAAGCAATATCCTGTTGTTAACTACATCTTGTGTGTGGCATCAGCAACCACTGCAAGACAGAGAATCTTTCATTCAGATGCAGTGTTGCTTTCCCTTAGGAGAGTTTACTTTTATGTGTACTAAAAGTAGCATAACAATAATGCTATGTGCTAATCCTTTGTAAAATTAGTGTGATTCTGGCGGCATTCTTCAGCAAGCACAGATGTGCTTCTACTTGTACACATATCTTGTAGTATTAGAAGTTTAGAACAGACGGAGTTGTAATTGTATAAACCAGCCAAACAGGCCTTTTTGATTATTGAACTAATGTGTTCCTGTACAAGTTTCAGTCTAGCTGATATTTTTTTGAACAAAAGAAGGGATCTCCCCCTTCCGATTTCCATTAAGAGAAACCATATCATCCATAGGAGTTCAAACTACTGCAGCTAGAAGAAAAAAGAAAAGCTAAGAACTGCACCACGCATTACCATCAGTCTTCCCCAAGCCCGTTTGGAGCCACCCCTGGGTTATAATGTGCTTTTGTCGCATACGTTTGGAGCCACCCTACGGCACGCTTTCTAGATCCTGTGATTCCAACTTCTGGAATCTACTTCAACATGTTGTGGAAAAAACCCGACTAGAAAAACATAAGTACCTGCACTACATCTTCAGCTCCAGATGGTGCACCCCCGTCAGGCTGAGGCGACCCTGATTCGTCGCGATGACGTTTTTTGCTTCTCCCAGTCATTGTTTCGACCGACCACTAACTGAAAAAGGGTACATGTTAACAAAACAGCATCAGTTTGGCTGAGGCATAGAACAAATTGCATCAGTTGGGCTGAGGCATAGAAAACAAACCCTAAGAAAACTGGTAACTACACTAAAGCTCATAAGCCATGTGTCTCTGGGCAAGTCGAGCAGTTGGGCTGAGGCAATTAGTTAACAATGATCACGCAAATTGTGTAAAAAACACACATAATCACACAGAAAAATCATCAGATCTGGGAAACTCATAAGACATGTGTTCTCTGGGCAAGTCGAGCAGTTGGGCTGAGGCAATTACTTAACAATGATCATGCAAATTGTGTGAAAATTGCGCACAATCACATAGGTAAACCATCAGACCTGAAAACTCATGAAACCATGTGTCTCTGGGCAAGTCGAGCAGTTGCACTGAGGCAATTACTTAACAATGACCACGCAGATTGTGTGAAAACACACAAAAACACACAGGGGGGCCATCAGATCTGGCAACCCCTGCCATGTGTCTCTGGCAACTACCCCCTGCAACCATACCACAAATCGCCTGTTGACCATCGTCAAACACAGAACACATTAGCCGTTCCCCTTTCCACCCAGAGAAATGATATTCGAATCGCGCGCAGAGAAACCCCCTCCTAATCCCCACATCCCCTATCCCTCTGCACATCCCTCTATTTGTCAGAAATTAGAACCCCCGCCGCCAAAAAATGGAAGAGGAAAAAATGAAGCACGTACACAACCTGCTCGTCGCTGGAACCCTGCTTCGGCCCCGCCGCCACACATGCCTAATCGCATCCTAGAACCCCCGCCGCGAAAACCTCCATTGATTCGAGGTTGATTCAATGTCCAGGAAATGCATGAACCCCAGGTGTAACGCGGGCTTACCTCTCACAAGAGAAACCGCCTCTTCTTCGCTTGCCGAGAAGCGCGACGTCGGCGGTGACAGTCCCCGTCCTCCGCCCCTTGCTGCTCGATGCCGAGATGCTCATCTCCGCGCGCGCGTGCCGCTCCACGCCTCGCCTCTGCTCCCCCTTGCGTGCTCGCTCCGAGACCCCTCCACCCCCTCTGAGACCACCCAACGCCGGCGGATTCCGCCGTCGCCGCGAATCAGCGAGTGGATTTGGGTGGAAATGTGGCAACCGCACGGCACTGCTTACCCCCGCCCCCCTCCCTCCCTCTCTCCACTTGCGATTTCGAACGGTGCGCCGAGGAAAGAGGAGAACGTGTCTACTTGTGGGACCCGCCACTACAAAACGACACGTTCGACCGCGGCTGGCGACGGTTCGATCCGACCAGGTAACACCTGGGCTTAACGCATGCGCGATGGATTCAATCCGACGGTGGATCGAGGGTGTGCTCGTGACAGCTGCACTTTTTAGCATTTGGGTAAAAGTAAAGAAACACACGCGTGTTCACAAAAGGGCATCCACACGTGCCGTTACCTCTCCACGTGCCAGGCTGCCCGCCGATGGGACGTGGTTACCAGAGTTTATCCTAGTGCAACTTCGAACCGTTCAAGAACCACTCGCTGGCGCGCCCAGGTTGCGGCACGCGTCTCCTCGGTCGGTGGCCACCCAAACTTTTTGCCCTTAGTAGGAGTACTTCCATCCATCCCTGGATCCACCTCACGGCCACGTGGCCAGCGCGCTTTCCTTCCTCCCGGGTTCGGCTCACCTGCAGGGATCACCGCAGGAATTAATGTGCAGGCCCAGTAATAGAGCGCCACGTATCCTTTTCTGGTGGGCCAACAACTTTCATTAGATTTATTTTGTTACTACGTTCTCAATTTATTTTCTCTTTCTTGCTGTAGCAGCGATGTTGGCGCCGCAAATTTTGAGAGCTGACGTGCTCAAGGCGGAGCTCGAGTCCGCGCGCGCTGTCCACAACGCAGCGGAGGAGCGGAGGATGAGGTTGGCGCTGGCGTAGCAGAGAACGAGCTAGGGCGAGGTGAGGAGGAGGCGTGGAGGCTGAGGGCCGAGCTGGATGCCACCGACGACCTCGAGTACAGGATGGCGGCGGTTTCCGAGCATTTGGCAACGCTAAGAGCCGAGCTGTTCGCGCGCGCCAGCGAGGAGGAAGAGACGCCCACGGCGAGCAGCACGCCGGCCGCCGGGGATGCTGGGCAAGGTGAAGACGGAGCTTGAGAAAGCGAAGGCGAGCGTCGATAAGCCAAGGACGAGGCCAAGATCGTCCAGGTCGCCGCCACGTTGCTGCGCGCGGACCTGAATAAGGGGAAGCCGCGCTGCGGCGGAAGGAGGGCATGTCGTCGGCATCCAACCCATCGCTGGAGGATGAGCTGAGTCGGGTGACCTCTGAGCTCGTCGTGGCGCAGGCAGGACCGAGGGACAGCGGCGAGGGGAGGAAGATGACGCCCGAACACCTAGATGAGGCACAGCGAGACGTGGAGCGAGTGAAGCCTAGAGCACGAGCGGCGCAAGAGGAAGTTGCCGCGGCCAGGGAGGAGAGGACGCACGTGTGGCCAGGGGCGCCGGTTAGACCACGAACGAGAACCTGGAGGCAGTGATGCGGGAGACACTAGCAGCGAACGCGTCGGCGGTGACTGCAGGTCTGCAGCGGCCTCGGCGGAGGAGCTTCTGTAGCATGAAACGGTAACAAAAAAATCTAGTTTAATGGGAGTTGTTGACCCACAAGACAAGGATACGTGGCGCTCTATTATTGAGCCTGCACATTAATTCCTGCGGTGATCCCTGCAGGTGAGCCGAACCCCTTCCTCCCTACTCCCAACCGCGTCGGCATTCTGCTGTGTCCCAGGTACGAGACCACGGCCGGTCCGGTTTCGAGGCTGGCTGGCGGCACCTAGGGCCAGCGCAGTTAACTCGTAAACCGTAACCGGCCAACCAGCGTGCGCGCCGCGTCGGGTATAAAGCTTAGCTCCAGCCCAGCTGCTCGCAAGAATCCATCCTACTCTGTTCTGTTCTGTCCTGTTCAATCTTCTACTCCGAGTAACGCCCCCGTCTTCAAGCTCGATCGATGGCGTCCGTCTGCTCCATGGCGAGCGCTGGGTCGCGTGTGATCGTCCTGCTCGTCCTCTTTGCCGCCGTCTCGTCTCCGGCCTCGGCGTGCGACCGGTGCGTGCGCCGGTCCAAGGCGGCGTACCGCGCCTCCTCGCCCGCCCTCCACAATGGTGCGTACGGGGAATCGATCGGCGTTCGCACCTTTGCGTTTCGCTTCCGTTAACTAATTACCGTTTGTTGTTCGTGGTTTGGTTGACTGATTTGGTTTCGCTTTGCGTGTGCAGCCGGCTCCTGCGGGTACGGCTCCCTGGCGGCGTCCTTCAACGGCGGGCTCCTCGCCGCCGCGAGCCCCGCGCTGTACAGGGGAGGCGTCGGCTGCGGCGCGTGCTACCAGGTCCGGTGCACGGACGCCGAGCTCTGCAGCGCCGCGGGCGCCACGGTGGTCGTGACGGACCAGGCGCGGACGGCCACGAACCGCACCGACCTCGTGCTCAGCGGCGCGGCGTACGCGGCCATGGCGCGGGGCGGCGGGGGCACGGCCGCCGCGCGGCAGCTGAGGGAGCGGCGCGCTGTGGGCGTGGAGTACAAGCGGGTGCCCTGCGAGTACGCGCGCCGCCGCAACCTGTCGGTGCGCGTCGAGGAGGGCGCGCCGGGCGGCCTGACGATCAGGTTCCTGTACCAGGGCGGGCAGACCGACATCGTGGCGGTGGACGTCGCGGCGGCCGGGTCGTCGAGCTGGAGGTCCATGACGCGGGAGCGCGGCGGGCCGGCGTGGAGCACGGGCCAGGCGCCGGCTGGGCCGCTGCAGCTCCGGATGGTGGTGACCGGCGGGTACGACGGGAAGTGGGTGTGGGCCGAAGGGGAGGTCCTCCCGCGGCGGTGGGCCGCCGGCCGGGTGTACGACACGGGGGTGCAGATCGCCGACGTCGCGCTCGAAGGGTGCTCCCCCTGCGACACCCGAGAGTGGAAGTGACACTGCAGAGACACGAATCCCGCTTGTACAGTAGAGTCTTTTGCTTTTGATCTTACTCGTGCTAATCCCCTCTCTCCTTTCTTCTTGGATAACGATTAGAGAAGCGAAATGAATCGGTGGATGGGAAGAGTCAGACGTGCGGTTGCAACTGGGTCCGGCCTTGTTGATTGATTGCTCTCCACTTGGTGGTGGTGGCGGGCAGCTAGCTGAGCCTGCGGGAGCAGAGGGGGAGTGTCGTGCACGATGTGCGGCGCGTCTTTGGTCACCGGTGCGTGCCAACTTGCGATACGATAGGGTATGCATTGCACGACGACGGCCCTGGTCGTCAACGGCGGGTGCCGTGCTTCCCCTTTCGCGCGTCTCGGTTCTCGGATGCGCGTTGCATTTCTGTACTGGGCAATGGTGACGGCCCCAAAGCTAAGGCGCGTTTCGTGTGATTCCCGGCGTGATGCCCGGGCCATCATAGGTTGGTTGGGCGATCTGCCTGCTGCGCACTACTCCAACATGCTCGTCGTTTCAGTAACTGGCGTGTGGCAGGGGTAGAGAGATGGGAGCCGGTGTGTCCATTGGTCGGACAAGATGACCCAAGTGATTTATTTTTGCGGCGGCAGAAGATTTGGTTCAGCTATTAATTAAGCAGAAGAGAATTGCATGGTTAATTAATAGAAAACATGATGAAAACCATCACAAATCGTTAAACGGCACACACGTCATATCCGACACACCTCAACAAAGAGGGCCTCACCAAGATAGCACACTGACATCATCGTCATCATTTCTCCACAACAGACACAATCGCTCTCCTTAATCTTCGAGCAAGCGACTCTGACTTCACGAAAACAAATGTTGACCAAACCCTTACTATGAAGGCTATGTGGAAGCACAAGAAGGCCCGTGCTAGAATTCAGCCATCTGCGCTGAGGGCAACACAGCTTCAGCCACCCGCGTTGAGGAAAGCGCAACTCTGAATCTGATGGAAAGCTCCGAAGGAGAACTATGTAAGACTGGCACCACGAAAGGCCATCGAACAGGCACCATGTGCCTGTCATGGTCGCCTTCAGGGCCAGCCGTCGCAGCTTCAACTTCAATATAACAAAATAACCCGAGGTAAATCTCACAGACACGTCGGAGAAGAGTCGACTACCGCATCCATTGCGACACCTTCGACTTCGCTGCCCCCCCACCCCCACCCCACGTCATTATTGCCAGAGAAGTCTTGATAACCCACAAGTGTAAGGGATCAGGTGTAGCCTTTTCGATAAGTAAGAGTGTCGAATCCAATGAGGAGCTAAAGGTAAAAGTAATATTCTCTCAAGTTCTATCGACCACCGATGCAACTCTACACACACTTACGTTTGCTTTACCTAAAATAAGAAATAAAACTACTTTGCGGAAATAAAACTAGAAGTACTCTGCGGGAATGAAAAGGTATCTTTGCAAGATAATAAAATGTACAATAAAGTAAGGGTTTTTGGAAGAACACTAAAGAAAAGGACTGTCCCTAGGCAATTGAATAAGACACGATAGTGATACTCATCATACTTATGAGGGAGAGGTCTAAGCTAACATAATCTCCGTACTTGGATCATATGTCCTTATGATTGGAACTCTAGTAAGCATCCGCAAATAATAAAGATTCATTAAGGTCAAACCTAATCATAGCATTAAGTTAAAAGTCCCCCTTTATCCCATATGCAACAACTCACGAACTCAGGTTTAGGCTTATACCACTCCCGCAACCCACGATAAGCAAATCATTAACATATTACAACATTCTACAGCGGGGATCCATAATAACATACAACCCATATCAAGCATACCATACCTCAATTAGCCCATATGACAAGGAAACTACTCAAACATAATAGAGGTGCAACACATCATTGGATAATAATATATAGGATCAAACACCATGTTTAAGTAGAGATTACAGCGGGGTGAGAGAGAGTACACCGCTGCACGGAGAGGGAGAAAGATGGTGATGACGGCGGCAAAGTTGTTGGAGATGTCGCCACGATGTTTCCCCCGACGGCGCTCCAGCGCCACCAGGAGAGAGGGGGTGAGAGGACCCCCTCCTTCTTCTTCTTGCTTGACCTCCCCCCTAGATGGGAGAAGGGTTCCCCCTTTGGTTCTTGGCCTCCATGGCTCTCGGAGGGCGGTATCCCCTCCGAGATTGGATCTCCCCTCTCTTTTTCTCTAGGTTTTCTTCTCTCTTTTGATATTGTTTTCTGGCCAAATACCGTTTATTAAATAGCCGGAGTTCTGTAACTCCGATTGAGCTGAAATTTTGAGGGGATTTTTCTCCGAAAATTAGATTCCTTGCTGCCGAAGGAGAGCTTCAACCGACTTAGGGTTTGGGCACAAGCCCTACCGGCACGGCCAGGGGTGTACCCGCGCGGCCACACTTTATGGGGCCCATGGGCCTTGTCTTGCATTGATTCTTGCGCCAAAAATTCTGATAATTCCAATAAAAAATAAAAAAAAATCATGGCATTCCGGCTCCGTGAATATTTCACCTAAAAAACCGAAAACAATAGAAAACAGGAACTAGCCTTTGGCACTGGGTTAATAGGTTAGTACAAATAGAAATAATATAAATTGTTGCCAAAAATATGTAAAAGTGGTATGATAATAGCATGAAAGAATAAAAAATACCTAGTGTTGGGGAACGTTGCATGGAAAACAAAAAATTTCTACGCACACTCAAGATCTATCCATGGAGATGCATAGCTACGAGAGGGGGAGTGTGTCTACGTACCCTCGTAGACCATAAGCGGAAGCGTTAGAACAACGCGGTTGATGTCGTCGAACAACTTCACGATCCAACCGACCGAGCACCGAACGTACGGCACCTCCGCGTTCAGCACACGTTCAGCTCGGTGACGTCCTCGACTTCTTGATCTAGCAAGACGGCGAGGTAGTGGATGAGTTCCGGCAGCACGACGACGTGGTGACGGTGATGGTGATGCTATCTCCGCAGGGCTTCGCCCAAATACTGCGAAAATATGACCGAGGGACGAAACTGTGGAGGGGGGCGCCGCACACGGCTAAGACAATGTTGTGGCTTGTTTGGGGCGCCCCCTCTCCTCTATTTATATATGTGTAGGGGCTTGGAGTAGAAGGAATAGTGCCACGTGAACAGTACCACGTGAATAGTACCACGTGAACAGTACACACGTGGACTTGGACTCCAAAGTCCAATCCTATTCCTACTAGGACTCTCCTTTTTTCCTTCCCTAGCTGCGTGGGCTTTTGAGGACTTGGTGCGCGTGGCCCAATAAGGCCAAGGCACCTCCCCTTAGCCCATGCCAGCCCTTGGGACGTGGTGGACCCACTTGTGGACTTCCGGACCCCTCCGGAATCCTCCGGAACATTCTGGAAGCTTCCCGGTACAATACCGAAAAAACTGCACCTTTTTCCGGAACCCAAAATATGACTTCCCATATATAAATCTTTACCTCTCGACCATTCCGAGACTCCTCGTGACGTCCGGGATCTCATCCGGGACTCCAAACAACATTCGGTTACCAATTCACATAACTCATATAACACTATATCGTCAACGAACGTTAAGCGTGCGGACCCTACGGGTTCGGGAATGATGTAGACATGACCGAGACGCCTCTCCGATCAATAATCAATAGCGGAACCTGGATGCCCATATTGGTTCCTACATATTCCACGAAGATCTTATCGATCGAACCGCAATGACAACATACGTAATTCTCTTTGTCCGTCGGTATGTTACTTGCCCGAGATTCGATCGTCGGTATCTCCATACCTAGTTCAATCTCGTTACCGGCAAGTCTCTTTACTCGTTACGTAATACATCATCCCGTAACTAACTCCTTAGTCACTTTGCTTGCAAGCTTCTTATGATGTGCATTACCGAGAGGGCCCAGAGATACCTCTCCGAAACACGGAGTGACAAATCTCAGTCTCAATCCATGCCAACTCAACAGACACCTTCGGAGATACCTATAGAGCATCTTTATGATCACCCAGTTACGTTGTGACGTTTGATAGCACACAAGGTATTCCTCCGGTATCCGGGAGTTGCATGATCTCATGGTCGGAGGAACATGTATTTGACATTCAAAAAAGCAGTAGCAATAAACAGAACGATCATATGCTAAGCTAACAGATGGGTCTTGTCCATCACATCATTCTCCTAATGATGTGATCCCGTTATCAAATGACAACTCATGTCTATGGTTAGGAAACCTTAACCATCTTTGATCAACGAGCTAGTCTAGTAGAGGCTCAATAGGGACACGGTATTTGTTTATGTATTCACACATGTATTTAAGTTTCCGGTCAATACAATTCTAGCATGAATAATAAACCTTTATCATGAACAAGGAAATATAAAATAATAACAACTTTATTATTGCCTCTAGGGCATATTTCCATCAGTCTCCCACTTGCACTAGAGTCAATAATCTAGTTCACATCGCCATGTGATTAACACCCAAGAGTTTACTAGAGTCAATAATCTAGTTCACATCACCATGTGATTAACACTCAAAGAGTTCTAAGGTGTGATCATGTTTTGCTCGTGAGAGAGAATTTTAGTCAATGGGTCTGCAATATTCAGACCCATGTGTACTTTGCAAATCCTTATGTCATACTGTAGATGCTGCTATCACGCTTTACTTGGAGCTATTCCAAATAACTTCTCCATTATACGTATCCGGTTTGCTACTCAGAGATATCCAGATTGGTGTCAAAGCTTGCATCGACGTAACCCTTTATGACGAACTCTTTATCACCTCCATAATCGAGAAACATTTCCTTAGTCCTTTAGTTACTAAGGATAATTTTGATCGCTGTCCAGTGATCCACTCCTGGATCACTCTTGTACCCCCTTTGCCAGACACGTGGCAAGGCACACATTAGGTGTGGTACACAGCATGTCATACATTATAGAACCTATGGCTGAGGCATAGGGAATGACTTTCATTCTCTCTCTATCTTCTGCCGTGGTCGAGCTTTGAGTCTTACTCAACTTTACACCTTACAATACAGGCAAGAACTCCTACTTTGACTGATCCATTTTGAACTCCTTCAAAATCTTGTCAAGGTATGTACTCATTGAAAGTCTTATCAAGCGTCTTGATCTATCTCTATAGATCTTGATGCCCAATATATTAGCAGCTTCACCGAGGTCTTTCATTCAAGTATCCTTTTATGCCATCCAGAAATTCTATATCATTTCCAATCAACAATATGTCATCCACATATAATATTAGAAATGCTACAGAGCTCCCACTCACTTTCTTGTAAATACAGGCTTCACTGTAAGTCTGTACAAAACCATATGCTTTGATCACCTCATCAAAGCATATATTCCAACTCCGAGATGCTTGCACCAGTCCATAGATGGATCGCTGGAGCTTGCACACTTTGTTAGCACCCTTAGGATCGACAAAACCTTCTGGTTGCATCATATACAACTCTTCTTTGAGAAAACCATTAAGGAATGTAGTTTTGACATCCATTTGCCAGATCATAAAATGCGGCAATTGCTAACATGATTCGGACAAACTTAAGCATCGCTACGGGTGAGAAAGTCTCATCGTAGTCAACCCCTTGAACTTGTCGAAAACCTTTCGCGACAAGTCGAGCTTTGTAGACAGTGCTATTACCATCAACGTTTGTCTTCCTCTTAAAAATCCATTTATTCTCAATGGCTTGCCGATCATCGGGCAAGTCCACCAACGTCCATACTTTGTTCTCATACATGGATCCTATCTCAGATTTCATGGCCTCAAGCCATTTGTCGGAATCCGGGCTTATCATAGCTTCTTCATAGTTCATAGGTTCGCCGTTGTCTAACAACATAACTTCCAGAACAGGATTACCGTACCACTCTGGTGCGGAACGTACTCTGGTCGACCTACGAAGTTCAGTAGTAACTTGATCTGAAGTTTCATGATCTTTATCATTATCTTCCTCTCTTATTGGTGTAGGCATCACGGGAACGGTTTTCTATGATGAGCTACTTTCCAATTCGAGAGAAGGTACAATTACCTCATCAAGTTCTACTTTCCTCCCACTCACTTCTTTCGAGAGAAACTCCTTCTCTAGAAAGGACCCATTATTGGCAACAAAGACCTTGCCTTCGGATCTGTGGTAGAAGGTGTACCCAATTGTTTGTTTAGGGTATCCTATGAAGACACACTTCTCCGCTTTGGGTTCGAGCTTATCAGGTTGAAGCTTTTTCACATAAGCATCGCATCCCCAAACTTTAAGAAACGACAGCTTAGGTTTCTTGCCAAACCATAGTTCATACGGTGTCGTCTCAACGGATTTAGACGGTGCCCTATTTATCGTGAATGCAGATGTCTCTAATGCATAACCCCAAAACGATAGTGGCAAATCGGTAAGAGACATCATAGAACGCACCATATCCAATAAAGTACGGTTACGACCTTCGGACACACTATTACGCTGTGGTGTTCCAGGTGGCGTGAGTTGTGAAACAATTCCACATTTTCTTAAATGAAGGCCAAACTCGTAACTCAAATATTCGCCACCGCGATCAGATCGTAGAAACTTTATTTTCTTGTTACGATGATTCTCTACTTCACTCTGAAATTCTTTGAACTTTTCAAATGTTTCAGACTTGTGTTTCATCAAGTAGATATACCCATATCTACTCAAATCATCTGTGAAGGTTAGAAAATAATGATACCCGCCGCGTGCTTCAACATTCATCGGACCGCATACATCGGTATGTATTATTTCCAAAAAATCAGTAGCTCGCTCCATTGTTTCGGAGAACGGAGTTTTAGTCATCTTGCCCATGAGGCATGTTTCGCAAGTATCAAATGATTCATAATCAAGAGATTTCCAAAAGTCCATCCGCATGGAGTTTCTTCATGCGCTTTACACCAATATGACCTAAACGGTAGTGCCACAAGTATGTTGCACTATCATTATCAACTTTGCATCTTTTGGCATCAATATTATGAATATGTGTATCACTATGATCGAGATTCAACAAGAATAAACCATTCACAAGGGTGCATGATCACGAGGGATATTATTCATATAAACAGAATAACCATTATTCTCTGACTTAAATGAATAACCGTCTTGCAATAAACAATATCCAGATATAATGTTTTATGCTCAATGCAAGCACCAAATAACCATTATTTAGGTTTAATACTATTCCCGAAGGTATTACGAGTGTGTCGATATTGATCATATCAATGTTGGAGACACTTCCAACACATATCGTCACCTCGCCCTCAGCTAGTCTCCGTTACTCTGCAGCTCCTGCTTCAAGTTACTAATATTAGCAACTGAATCGGTATCAAATACCCAGACGCTGCTACGAGCACTAGTGAGGTACATATCAATAACATGTATATCAAATATACCTTTGTTCACTTTGCCATCCTTATTATCCGCCAAATACTTGGGGCAGTTCCGCTTCCAGTGACCAGTTCCTTTGCAGTAGAAGCACTCAGTTTCAGGCTTGGGTCCAACTTTGGGTTTCTTCGTGGGAGCGGCAGCTTGCTTGCCGTTCTTCTTGAAGTTCCCCTTCTTTCCCTTGCCCTTTTTCTTGAAACTAGTGGTCTTGTTAACCATCAACACTTGATGCTCCTTCTTGATTTCTACCTCCGCCGATTTCAGCATCGCGAAGAGCTCGGGAATTGTCTTCTCCATCCCTTGCATATTATAGTTCATCACGAAGCCTTTATAGCTTGGTGGCAGTGACTGAAGAACTCTGTCAATAACACTCTCAACCGGAAGATCAATTCCCAGCTGAGTCAAGTGGTTGTGGTACCCAGACATTCTGAGTATGTGTTCACTGACAGAACTGTTCTCCTCCATCTTACAGCTAAAGAACTTGTTGGAGACTTCATATCTCTCAACCCGGGCATTAGCTTGAAATATCAATTTCAGCTCTTGGGACATCTCATATGCTCCGTGGCGTTCAAAACGCTTTTGCAGTCCCGGTTCTAAGCCGTAGAGCATGGCACACTAAACTATCGAGTAGTCATCAGATCGAGCCTGCCAGGCGTTCACAACGTCTGCAGCAGCTCCTGCAGCAGGTCCATCACCTAGCGGTGCATCAAGGACATAATTCTTCTGTGCAGCAATGAGGATAATCCTCAAGTTATGGACTCAGTCCGTGTAATTGCTACCATCATCTTTAAACTAAGCTTTCTCTAGGAACGTATCAAAAACAGGGGAGCTACAACGCGAGCTATTGATCTACAACATAATTTGCAAAGACTATCAGGACTAAGTTCATGATAAATTAAGTTCAATTAATCAAATTACTAATGAACTCCCACTTAAATTAACATCCCTCAAGTTAACTAAGTGATACATGATCCAAATCAACTAGCC
The DNA here is from genome assembly GCA_039707655.1 of Elymus sibiricus. Classification (NCBI taxonomy): domain Eukaryota; kingdom Viridiplantae; phylum Streptophyta; class Magnoliopsida; order Poales; family Poaceae; genus Elymus; species Elymus sibiricus. Next base: position 228,604,682 of record CM077664.1, on the reverse strand, counting down.
CATGTCCGATCATCACGTGAGATGGGATAGTCATCAATGGTGAACATCTCCATGTTGATCATATCTACTATATGACTCATGTTCGACCTTTCGGTCTCCAGTGCTCCGAGACCATGTCTGTACATGCTAGGCTCGTCAAGTTTAACCCAAGTATTCTGCTTGTGTAAAACTGGCTTACACCCGTTGTATGTGAACGTAGAATCTATCACACCCGATCATCACGAGGTGCTTCGAAATGACGAACTTTAGCAACGGTGCATACTCAAGGAGAACACTTTTATCTTGAAATTTAGTGAAGGGATCATCTTATAATGCTACCGTCGTTCTAAGCAAAATAAGATGCATAAAGGATAAACATCACATGCAATCAAAATATGTGACATGATATGGCCATCATCTTGTGCTTTTGATCTCCATCTCCAAAGCATCGTCATGATCTCCATCGTCACCGGCTCGACACCTTGATCTCCATCGTTGCGTTGTGGTCGCCTCGCCAACTATTGCTTCTACAACTATTGCTAACGCATAGCGATGAAGTAAAGCAATTACATGGCGCTTGCATTTCATACAATAAAGAGACAAACCATAAGGCTCCTGCCGGTTGCCGATAAATTACAAAACATGATCATCTCATACAATAACGTATATCACATCATGTCTTGACCATATCACATCACAGCATACCCTGCAAAAACAAGTTAGACGTCCTCTACTTTGTTGTTGCAAGTTTTACGTGGCTGCTACGGGCTTCTAGCAAGAACCGTTCTTACCTACGGCACAAAACCACAACGGTGATTTATCAAGTTTGCTGTTTTAACCTTCAACAAGGATCGGCCGCAGTCAAATTTGATTCAACTAAAGTAGGAGAAACATACACCCGCCAGCCACCTTTATGCAAAACAAGTTGCATGTTTGTCGGTGGAACCGGTCTCATGTACGTGGACATGTAAGGTTGGTCCGGGCCGCTTCATCTTACGATACCGCCGAATCAAAATAAGACGTTGGTGGTAAGCAGTATGACGATCACCGCCCACAACTCTTTGTGTTCTACTCTTGCATATCATCTACGCATAGACCTGGCTCATGATGCCACTGTTGGGGAACGTTGCATGGAAAACAAAAAATTTTACGCACACGCAAGATCTATCCATGGAGATGCATAGCTACGAGAGGGGGAGTGTGTCTACGTACCCTCGTAGACCATAAGCGGAAGCGTTAGAACAACGCGGTTGATGTCGTCGAACAACTTCACGATCCAACCGACCGAGCACCGAACGTACGGCACCTCCGCGTTCAGCACACGTTCAGCTCGGTGACGTCCTCGACTTCTTGATCCAGCAAGACGGCAAGGTAGTGGATGAGTTCCGGCAGCACGACGGCGTGGTGACGGTGATGGTGATGCTATCTCCGCAGGGCTTCGCCCAAATACTGCGAAAATATGACCGAGGGACGAAACTGTGGAGGGGGGCGCCGCACACGGCTAAGACAATGTTGTGGCTTGTTTGGGGCGCCCCCTCTCCTCTATTTATATATGTGTAGGGGCTTGGAGTAGAAGGAATAGTGCCACGTGAACAGTACCACGTGAATAGTACCATGTGAACAGTACACACGTGGACTTGGACTCCAAAGTCCAATCCTATTCCTACTAGGACTCTCCTTTTTTCCTTCCCTAGCTGCGTGGGCTTTTGAGGACTTGGTGCGCCTGGCCCAATAAGGCCAGGGCGCCTCCCCTTAGCCCATGCCAGCCCTTGGGACGTGGTGGACCCACTTGTGGACTTCCGGACCCCTCCGGAATCCTCCGGAACCTTCTGGAAGCTTCCTAGTACAATACCGAAAAAACTGCACCTTTTTCCGGAACCCAAAATATGACTTCCCATATATAAATCTTTACCTCTCGACCATTCCAAGACTACTCGTGACGTCCGGGATCTCATCTGGGACTCCGAACAACATTCGGTTACCAATTCACATAACTCATATAACACTATATCGTCAACGAACGTTAAGCGTGCGGACCCTACGGGTTCGGGAATGATGTAGACATGACCGAGACGCCTCTCCGGTCAATAATTAATAGCGAAACCTGGATGCCCATATTGGTTCCTACATATTCCACGAAGATCTTATCGGTCGAACCGCAATGACAACATACGTAATTCCCTTTGTCCGTCGATATGTTACTTGCCCGAGATTCGATCGTCGGTATCTCCATACCTAGTTCAATCTCGTTATCGGCAAGTCTCTCGTTACGTAATACATCATCCCGTAACTAACTCCTTAGTCACTTTGCTTGCAAGCTTCTTATGATGTGCATTACCGAGAGGGCCCAGAGATACCTCTCCGAAACACGGAGTGACAAATCCCAGTCTCAATCCATGCCAACTCAACAGACACCTTCGGAGATACCTGTAGAGCATCTTTATGATCACCCAGTTACGTTGTGATGTTTGATAGCACACAAGGTATTCCTCCGGTATCCGGGAGTTGCATGATCTCATGGTCGGAGGAACATGTATTTGACATTCAAAAAAGCAGTAGCAATAAACAGAACGATCATATGCTAAGCTAACAGATGGGTCTTGTCCATCACATCATTCTCCTAACGATGTGATCCCGTTATCAAATGACAACTCATGTCTATGGTTAGGAAACCTTAACCATCTTTGATCAACGAGCTAGTCTAGTAGAGGCTCACTAGGGACACGGTATTTGTTTATGTATTCACACATGTATTTAAGTTTCCGGTCAATACAATTCTAGCATGAATAATAAAACTTTATCATGAACAAGGAAATATAAAATAATAACAACTTTACTCTAGGGCATATTTCCATCACCTAGCACAAACTTGATCAAATAATTAACTGTGATATGAACTTTGGATAAAAGTGATTCATGGCAATAGTCTATCAATTTGAGATTAAAATAACAATACATAAAGTCATGACAATAAACAACCATTGCCTTTCCAAATAAAAATGCTAAAGAAAGTAAAACCATACATAGTTAATCATGATAAGCATGGCACACTTTTTCTTCCTTGCATAGAAACATCAAACCATGAACTAACCCAGGCGCCAAACCAAGCAATTAAATCGCACTTTTCTCGCTTCAGCTATTCAACTCCCACGCACTACTTGAGCATGAGCCACAGTCTTGGCACTTAAGATGGCAAAGAGAATGATGATGGAGGTCTATACGAGAACAAAAGGTGGAGAAAGTCTCACATCAATGAGGCTGATCGTTAGGCAATGGAGAGGCCTTACAATCGATATTGATGCGAGGAGTAGGGATTGCCATGCAACATATGCACTAGAGCTATAAGTGTATGAAAATCTCTCCTAATGCAACTAGGTGGGTGTGCATCCAACTTACTTGCTCATGAAGACCTCGAGCATTTGAGGAAGCTCGTTATTGGAATATAAAAGCCATGTTCTATAATGTAAAGATCCCACTAGCATAATCATGAAGTATATGAAAACTCTCTATATGAAATACACGGTGCTACTTTGAAGCACAAGTGTGGTAGAGGATAGTAGTGTGCCCCCTCTCTTTTTCTCTCATCATTTTTTTGGTGGGCACTTTTTGGCCTCTTTTTTCATTTTTTTGGGGGCTCTTTTTGGACTTTTTAAGAAAAATCCTCACAGGTAGGGGCAACACTCTAGAATGCATCACACTTCTATTTACTCATAACTCAGAATGTAAATGATGACTACATATGAATGCCCCTGGCAGTGTGCCAGTATGAGTAATGATCTAGCATAGCAAAGATATCAAAAAATGGACAAGCCATGAAAATATCATGCCAGCTATCTTACGATCATGCAAGGCTATATGACAATGAAACCCAAGTCATGTAATGAATAGTAACAATGGAAGTTGCATGGGAATATATCTCGGAATCGCTATAAAAATGCCATGATAGGTAGGTATGCTGGTTGTTTTGAGGAAGATATAATGTGGCTTATGTGTGAGAGAGCGTATCATCTCGCGGGGTTGGATGCACCGGCGAAGTATGCGCCATGTCTTGAGATGAGAGTGGGCAATGCACGGTACTGAAGAGGCTAGCAAAAATATGGATAGGTGGAAGTGCCAAAGACCAGAAAACTCACATTAGTCATAAAGAACTCAAGTATTTATTGCAAAAGTCTCATAACCTATCTTGAAGCAAGCATGACTCGCATGACCCTAGGGGGGAGGTTGGTAGGAGTTAACCATCGCGCACCCCTAAGCCGAACGCACATGAGAGCCACTCAATGACACCCCTACACACCGACGTCTTCGCTAATACCAGTGACTGCCACTTTCATGCATACAGAGTCACAAACGTTAACACCCATATTCGCTTTAACCATTTATCCACACAATCACATATTACTACCTCAATATCGCAAAACTATTGCAAATAATCAAACTTATCATGTTCAATGATTTACAAGTTTTATGCAAGTTTTTATATATACCACCAATACATACCAACGACTCACCATGCAGATAACCAATTTCTATTCAACTCCCCAAAAAGATATAAGTGAAGAAAGAGAGTTATAATTCTTTCTACAAAAGGCTCGGTCAAGCTCTAACAAATATAAGTGAAGCAAAGGATCATTCTACAAATAACAGTACTTCAAGTGTAGAGAAGCAAGCATCCAAACTTCAAAGATATAATTGAAGCACACGAAGCATTCTATAAAGCCATACTCAAAAGATATACATGAAGTGCAAAGAGCATTCTATAAATCAACCAAGGACTATCCCAAACTAGTATGGTGCATAACAAAAAGGAAAAAGAAAGAAAAACAAATGATTCTCCAAGAATTTACGCATATCATGCGGAAAAAATTGAGATATGCCGATAATTGTCGAGGAAGAAAGATGGGATGCCTTCCGGGGCATCCCCAAGTTTAGACGCTTGAGTATCCTTGGATATTTACTTGGCGTGCCTTGGGCACCCCCAAGCTTGAACTCTTGTCTCTCCTTATTCCTCTCATATCGATGACTCCCCTCGGTTTTAAAAACTTGATCCACACAAAACTCAAAAGAACTTTATTAGAGGGGTTAGTACATATAACATCAAATCCCATCATGTCTTGCTGTAAAAATATTTTATAGTTACAATACAACATTACCTATTGTATGCTAACACAATTCTAATGCTCCCACATCAATGGGGCTTGACAAAATTGCAAACATAAGCACATAAATAAACTATAACAACAATCTGTGAAAACAGGACAATATGTAAAGATGCAGCGGGAACATATACTGTTGTAACTCCAAAAATTCAAAAACTTATGGCATAATGTAACATCCAAAAATTCTAAACTTTGGAATGTTATACTAATTAAATAATAATGATTGTTTTGTTGTGATAATGTTTGAATTGGAGTGAAATTTGAAACTTTTGATAAATTATTTAAGCATTTAATAGAGAGGGAATAAAATGACTTTCCCAAATTTTCTTTTGGATCTTATTTGAATTTTATTATTTAAAACCAAACCAACTCAAAATAATTAAGAGAAGGTAAAATGACTCCTTCAAAATAAATGAGTTGGACAAAGTATTTGAATACTATTTGATATTTTGAAGTTGTTGAGAAACCATTTTTGATACTCAAATAAATTCTATAGCAAAATATATGTTTTTCAAAAGTTTGCATTTAGGCCAGGATAAAAAGTTCACATGGTTCTATATATGCCCATATATTATTGTGGATTTTTCTGGAATTTTTAGGATTCTATTTATATTGGTTCGGACCCAAAACCCCTCTCTGTTTTTAATTAAAAAGATCTTTTTTTTCTCTGGACCTAAACCTCGCTCAGGCTGAGCCCACCCAGCCGACCCATCTAGCGAAATCGGCCCACAGCCGTTTACTTTTTCTTTTCATTTTTGAATCGGTATGGGCTCCCCAGAGCAGTCCGATTAGGCGCCGATCCGACGGCCCGCACTCCGCCCCTCTCTTCTCTCTCTTTGAAGTCGCTGCCAGGTGGACCCCAGCGGTCAGCTTCTTCTTCCCCAAGCCGCTCGGAGTCCCGCGCGCACACGCCTGACGCCGCCCGCGTTCAAACTCGCCTCGATCTCTAGCTCTAGGGCGCCCCCTTGCCCAAGTCTGCCCCTATATAAATACCGAAGGCCCCGGGCTCTTTTTCCCTCAACTCCCATCGCCCGAGACCCTCTCCACGCTCGCCTTCGACCTCGCAGGAGTTCGCAACTCACCGGAGCTCCGCCAACTTGGCCCGCCTCCACCCTCCACTTCTAGCCGCTGCCGTCACCACCTCGGACGCGCCGCGAAGCGCTAAACCTCCCCGTCCACTCCGTCGAGCCGGAGGACCACAGAAGCGCCCGTCCCCTTCGAGCCCCTACGCCGCTGCGGTCTTCTTCCCCGTCTCCGGCCTCGCAACCACCGCGGTAAGCCACCGGCGAACTTCATCCGTCCGATCTAGATCGAGTCGTCTAGATTAGATCGTTTTGTTTTTATTTTAGGCCGAATCGTTTTCCTCTAAATACCGTCCGTCCGCTGCTTAAGCCACACAGCGAACGCCCCGCAACCAATCATGCGGCGCCACGTGTTCCCCTTGCCACCACATCCGCTAATCCCAGCATCGCACAGCTTCTGGCTATTCAGAGAGGGCCACATGGCACCTCTGCCACGGTCGGCCGAAATTTAACCTTTTCAATTTCAGATTCTATTCAAGTTTTTCTTTTAGCATATCTTTAAATCTATAACTCCAAATTCAGTGATTCTTTTTCCTACTGGTTCATAAAAATCTCCTCTATCCAGTAAACCTAAAAAATATATTTTTTGAACTTTAAATTTGAATTTGAACAGATTCGAATTTAAACTTGATTAAGTCATAACTTTAGTTTCGTAACTCCGATTTAGTTAATTTTTTTTGCTAGTTAAAGCTCATGACATCTACTTTCTGTTGACATCATAATCACCTAATTTTACTACTGTTAAAAATATGCTTCTGTCCAGAAAATTTATTTGATTCCTTTTGGAGTTTCATAAGTCTTTTAGTTGGTTTCTTTTTGGATCTTTGAGTGATTGCTTATGTGTGGTTACATTTGCTTGCTTACGATAGATTGCTCGGAGTGTGACAAGTAGAATTATCAGGATTTTGAGTGCGACGAATCTTCATCAACAGTACAAGGCAAGTTCACACCTTGATCATACTTTTATACACCTATGTTTTCCCTATGCATTAGTTCCACCATTATACTTGCATGAGTAGGATTGGGAATTTTGGCAATGCTTTGTAGTTCATTGAGGTAGGAACCTATGATCCTTGAAAACACCCCGGGAATTATCGTTATGAGTTAAATTGCTTAGCCATGCTTTTGTAGACGGGGTGGTATGTGTGATTCATGAAAGTTGTGAGAGAAATAATAATTTTGGGTTAACCTTAAGGTGGCAACAATTTCAACACACCTCTGGGTGGAATGGTTGAGGCACCCTGGAGAAACCAGTGGACTAGCCCGGGCACCTGGAGAAACCAGTACTTGCCCAGGGGATCCCGGAGTACCCGGAGATCACCCTATGGAATGCCACCTAGGCTGTGACAGCCCGAGACCGACGCTCCAGATACCTTCCATGTTTTCGTGTTCGTCGCGTTAATTATTTGTTTGTTGCATTCATCATCGCATCATTCGCATTGCATCGGCACTCCGTTGTCATCATGTTTCAAACTTGCATTCCTTCGTAGTTGTTGTTTCTCCTCGTTGCCGTTCGTAGTTTGTCGCTTCTCTCGAAGAGGTGAATGTTGGGCCTTGTTTTCCGTTGACCTTTTCTCAGACCCCTTTGTCTTTGTTGACCATTCCCAGACCAACAACACACTTGCTCGCGATCGCCTTATCTCTCTGCACAGCCACTCAAACCCCCCTGACAATCTAGTCCGAAACTTCCCCGAACCCGAACCGTCCGGTCATGACCGATGGGTCCGGATCAATCCCGAAATACCCCAGACATCTTCGGTTTCTTCATTGGACTTCCCTAACCTATTTATCTCGACCTCCCGATCTAAATCAGAGGGTCCAAAGTCAGTCCAAATAATCACCCCTACCTATTTAAGTAGATGAAACCCTAGACCTGTCCCATACATTCCTTCCCCAATCCCGAAGCAGCCGCCACCCAGTCTCCCCTATTCCTCGGGTGCTTGTCCCATCGCCGCCAGCCGACCGACCCCCTTCTTCCTCGAGATCTTCATTCCACCAACCACCTGCCCGAGCTCCTCCTTCCCCGATCCAACCAGCGCAGCCGCCCGTACGCCGCGCGCCCCGCAGCCCTCCTCCTGGTCTTCACGCCGCCGGCGACCAGGTCCAGGAACAGCAGGTCCCCAGCGCCGCCCTCCTTCCTGCCTCCTCTGCTCTCGGCCTCCCTCCTCTCTCTTTTCCTCCCCGAGGTCTCTCTCACCTCGTTGCTTCCCGCAGGAACCAACTCTGCCACCGTTCCGTCACCACCGGCAAGCCCCGGTGAGCAGCAGGCCAGTCCCTCGCGCCCCGTCCTTCTCCTCCTTCCTCCTTTTCTTCTCTGCTTCCCTCCTCACCTCATCTCTCTCTCTTTGCTCTCCAGGGAACCGATCGAAGCTCCGCCGTGGAACGCCCTCTCCGTCGCCGGGGATCTCCCTGCTGCCCGGAGCCGCTGGTGAGCTCCTCCGCCTCGCCACCCATCTTGGCCGCCGCTCTCTCTTTTCCCTCTCCTCCCTGACCTCCGTTTCTTTTTCACAGGAGCCGCCATGGTCAGCCTCGAGCTCTGCATCCTCTTGGTTCGTCCCAACCTCCGGCGAGCTTCCCGTCTCGTTCTGCGCCTCACCCGTGCTCAAGCCGCGCCGCCGTCCAGTGAGTTGCCACCGTTCAGCAAGGCCTCCTTGCGGTCTCCCTTTTTCCTTCCCTGTTTTCCCTCTCTCTGAAACTCTCTCTATCTTTTGGACAGAGAACGTGCGACGCCGTCGTCCTCGTGCTGCATTGCCGCCGGTGCCTCCGGCCACCTTCACCTCGCCCTCACCCTTGGATCTGGCCGCTCCCTCTGTCCCCGACCCGCCGGACCATCGCCGTCGCCTGCCACGCCGCCGTTGCCAGCTCGTCCCAGGGCCGCCTTCTGCCTCCTGGGCCGCCAGCTTCCCAAGGCCCGGCCTCCTCTTTGCCAAGCCTCTCCATCGATCTGGGCCAAGCCCATGGTGAGCAGCACCCCCAGCCCAGCACCCATTTGCTCTATCTGCCGCCGTGGGCGAGATTCATTATGTTGCGCCCATGCTCCTGTTCCAGTTTCAGCCCGTAGTGTATTTTTTTCCCTGCTGCGAATTTGTCCAATTAACCAAGTGAACTGCTATTTTACAGAAAACCCCTCCAACTTCATGCATTTAATAACTCCAGAACTGTGCATCGGATTAAAATGATTTATATATGTAAAATGCTTAGAATTTTGTGTAGTTTCACAATTTCCAACCTTTATCCATGTTTAAAATGTTTAACTTGCTGTTGGCATATAATTGCATAAATGACTTGTTAAAATGATTTATTTCATAACTAAATAACCGTAGCTCCGAATTAAATAAATTATATATGTAAATGGAGTAGAAAAACATGTAGATTATCATGGTGCACTTACTTTGCATGTTTAACAACATTAAAATTGTGTTTTATTCAGAACAGTACCAAATTCAAAAATTACATATGGGGATTTTCCGGAATTGTTTTGTGTTGTTTCCGGCCTCATTTAAATTGCCTAGATATGTAGTTTAATCATGCTTCACCTCTTGCCATGTTAACCAACATTTAAACTTGTTGAGTACATAAACGGGAGTGAACTAAAATAATTGAATGTGGAGTTTCATCAATATGCAACTCGTTGCATATTGAGCTTCACTTAATGTGTAGTATTTGAATTGTTGCACTTTGCCATGCCATGCATCCTTAACCTTGACATGCATCATACTTGGTTGTGCATCATGTCATGATTATGCTAGTGTGTTTACCATGTTGTTTGCTTCTTTCCGGTTGTGCTTCTTCTTGATAGTTCCGGATACGTTTCGGAGTGAGGATTCGTTCGACTACGATTGCTCGACTACTTCATGGATTCGATCTTCTTCCTAGCGGGATTTCAGGCAAGATGACCATTACCTTGGATATCTCTACTATCTTTACTTGCTAGTTGTCTCGTTGCTATCGCTATGTCGCGCTTCCTACCACATATATGTCAGCCTCCCATATGCCATGATACATCCTCTAACCACCCTTACCCAGCAAACCGTTGTTTGGCTATGTTACCGCTTGCTCAGCCCCTTTCTTATAGCGTTGCTAGTTGCAGGTGCAGTCGCAGGTTGTTCCATGTTGGGACATGGATATCATGGGATATCACAATATCTCTTATTTAATTAATGCATCTATATACTTGGTAAAGGGTGGAAGGCTCGGCCTTTTGCTTGGTGTTTTGTTCCACTCTTGCCGTCCTAGTTTTCGTAATACCGGTGTTATGTTCCTTGATGAGCGCTTCTAACACATGTGGGGCATATGGGAACCTCCCTGATCATTCGTTTTAGGATAGAACTCTTCCAGCAAGGCCCAACATTGGTTTTAATTCGCCTAATAACAACTAAAACTTGCATAGGGACCTGCCGGCCCCCATGGATAATTTAATCAACAACCCGGGCCAATGCTCCTCATGAGTGTTGGTCCAAAACTAGAGCACTGTGCGGGGCCGCCCCTTGGCAACTTGGGGTATTTGGCACCTGTACGCGTCGCTTATCCGCCGTGTCCTGAGAACGAGATACGCGGCTCCTATCGGGATCGTCGACACGTCGGGAGGTCTTGCTGGTTTAGTTTTGCCTTTGACGAGTGGCTTGTCCACCGGGATTCCTTATCGTAAGCATCGTGTTATCACGGTGTGAGGATGTTCCATCGGATGCGTGTGGTAATATATAATGGACTACTTGAAGCACCCCTGCAGGGTTAAATCTTTCGGAGAGCCGTGCCCGCGGTTATGTGGCGACTTGGAAATTTATAACCTCCGGTTGTAGAGAACTTGACACTAAATTCAATTAAAATACACCAACCGCGTGCGTAACCATGACCGTCTCTTTTCGAGGGAGTTCGGGAAGAGAACACGGTGGGGTTATGTTTGACTCGTAAGTAGGTGTTCAGGATCACTTCTTGATCAGTACTAGTTTGCGACCGTTATGCGTAGTTTACTCTTCTTATTCTTGTACTCGTAAGTTAGCCACCATATAATGCTTAGTGCTTGCTGCAACCTCACCACTTAAACATTCCATACCCATTAAGCTTTGGTAGTCTTGATACCCATGGTAATGGGATTGCTGAGTCCTCATGGCTCACAGATTACTACAACAACAGGTGCAGGTACAGGTAAAGCGATGATTTGACGTGAGCGCGATGCATGTTTGCTTTTGGAGTTCTTCTGCTTCTTCTTCTTCGTCGATCATAGGATGGGTTCCCGGTTGGTAGCCTGGGATTAGCAGGGTGGATGTCATTTTTCTTTTTCGTTTGATTTCATCCGTAGTCGGATCCTGCTCTTTTGTATGATGTTTGCTATGTATTGATGTATTCATGTATTCATGCTGTATCTTGTGGCGAGTGTAGGCCTTTATCTGGTATTCTCATCTATTCAGTACATGGTATGTTGTAATGATATCCACCTTGCGAAGCGTCTCCGATATGTGCTTCTATCCTTAGCGGGACTTTGGAGTTCCTTGAGGATAGGACCGCATATTGGGTGTTACATAGGCTCAAAGGGATCAAACGATATTTCATGACTAGAAGCTTCTGTGTGCAGCCACAAGCTATTATGGGCTTTGGCGTAGTCGAGTAAGTTGTGGGAAACCTTTCCATGATAGGCTAGCAGATGTAGGGGAATTGTAGGTGTACCGGCCTATCTATCGGTTAAGGGGACCTATTCGGAAAGACTATGTCTCGATCATCCTGTTCTCAAACACCAGGCAGTGCGAGGTTACAAAGGAGGCGATCGAGTCTTGTGGAGAAAAGTGCGCAAACCTCTGCAGAGTGTAAAAACTAATCATGATTAGCCGTGTCCCCGGTTATGGACAATTTGAGCATCTAGAAGTGGAATTATTGAGTGATCTCATCACCATATTTAATAAATGAATTGGGTTATTAATAACTTGGGTTTTGGATTGAGTTGGAGAAACCATCTCAATAATGGCATAAACTTTGTATTATTAATTTAATTAATGTGATATAGGACAAAATTGGCTTTATGCAAGAAATTAAACTTAGAGGCTCCACTAGCCATATTGCATGTAGAAGTAGGATTTTCATACTCTCTTGTGGTGTGACTTGCTAGTACATTCAACGTATTGACCTACACGGCTGCAACGTTTCATGTTGCAGAATTTACAGACGGCGAGTTAAGGTATGAGATAGGGTTACGATGTCTACACTCAACTTTGCTGTTAGTGTTATGGGATTCCATATTTTTGTTGATATTTCTGCTGTGTGGATTATAAGGTAATAGTATTTACGTTACTTTATAACATGTGATTTTCTGCTATTTCATCAAGTACTGTGTGTGCTAGCTACTGATCCAGGGATAGCACAGTAAGCACATGAGACTTGGATCCTTATCGGAACCGGGTCGTTACACGTAATAAACAATATGTATAAAAGTACTGTGTAAAAATTTCAGAAAATTTCCACGTTCCAGTAAAATATGATAATTCAAATACTACGGCAAAAGTTTCTGTTTCAGCACAGCACAGATCAAACAAGCAATTTAAACATCCTAAAGACAAATCTTCGCACATTATTTTTATAGTACAGTGGATTGTACAAGGGGATACTTTTTTGTGTGAGAAACTTCCATAATTTTTTTACATTGTTTCCATGAGCATGAACACAAATGTTCAAAGTCAACACTCACTTCTTCAGTGCATAACTTTCCAACCGCCTCTTTTTGAAAAAGTTTTAGGTTCCCCACTTTATTTTCTTGTTTTTGAAATTTTTTATAAACACACAACGGAAGAAAATGACTCTCTAAAACTTTCGGGTTGTCTCCCAGGCAACGCTTTTTTAAAGCCATTAAGCTAGACATAAAGTGCTCAAGTAATTGATCCACCAGGACCCCAAGGAATATCAAAGCCAAGTTTAATTAACAATGATTTATAATTTAGCAGAGTGCACAAATTAACATATATCATGTACAAGCGAAGTCAAACTATGTTCTTATGCATTGGCATTTCATAAAAGAACAATTCATGCACACAAAGTAAAGGCCAATGCATAGTGTAGGTTGTTTCTTGTAATTTTATTGTATTAGAAACAAAGAGAGGTGGAGATGAGGTTCCTCTCTCATAGTAATTGCAGGTAGGAGCAGCAAGCACATGCATATTTATATATCCATTAAAATCATTATGTGCAATGGTAAAATGCAACCCATCAATATAATCCTCAATAAATGCAAATTTCTCTGATATAGTGTAGTGGGGAGAATTCAAAAAGATAATAGGACTATCAAGTGTGGGTGTGATGGCAACAATTTCATTCTTAACATAAGGAATTATAGCAAGTTCATGTCCATAAACATCATTCATAGTGGCATCATGGCCATAAGCATAGCAAGCATCAAGTTCATCAAAAAGGAATATTTCAAACGAATCCAAGGGATCATAGCATTCATCAACATAACAATCATCCTTCGGTAAGCATGGAGGAAAATTAAACAATGTATGAGTTAAAGAGTTACTCTCATTAGAAGGTGGGCACGGGTAGCTAATTTGCTCTTCCTCCTTTTGTTCTTCACTCTCCTCCTCATCTTTTACATCTAATGAGCTCACAGTTTCAACAATTTCTTCTTCCATAGATTCCTGCAAAATATTAATCTCTTCTAGGGCAGCAGACATTCTCTCAATAAATTCACTAATGTGAGCATTGTATTCATAGTTTTCATAACAATATTTAAGTATACCAAGATTTTCAGATTTGTAAAGAGCGTCATCACACTTTCATACTTTTTCAAGCAAAGAAGCAATTTCATAAGCACCCTTAAAAACAACAAATTCTTCTATTTGTTCCACATCATAGTAATCATATACTCCATTAGCATAAGAAGCCAAGTTTTCATTATCATTAAATTCACATTGGAAGGGAAGGTGTGGAGCCTCTATCCTAGAGCAACAAGTATAATCATACATAGAGCACATATTCCAAGCATACCAACATAACATTTTTATTTGATCCCATAAGTGTTTCCCTTTTTGAGTCAAGTGATAATCCCTAAAGTATTCACGTTGATCCAAAGTGTATCCCATTACCTTGTTGAACGGGGATTTATCAGGATTATAGAAGAAATATTCAATGTTCCACACATAACCAGGATCAAGAGTTTTAGGAGGTTCCCCATCTCCATGAGTAGCAAGTACAACTAATTTTTCTTGTGTTCCGTGTTCCATATCCATAACTAAACATAGAGAACAACTTAGCACATGATATAAAATCTACTTAAAGATAAGCCAACAAGCGCGCACGAGAATATTCACCCCACGCTATTGCTCCCTGGCAACGGTGCCAGAAAAGGTCTTGTTAACCCACAAGTGTAGGGGATCAGTTGTAGCCTTTTCGATAAGTAAGAGTGTCGAACCCAATGATGAGCTAAATGTAGAATTAATATTCTCTCAAGTTCTATCAACCACCGATACAACTCTACATACACTTATGTTTTCTTTACCTAGAACAAGAAATAAAACTACCTTGCAGAAATAAAACTAGAAGTACTTTGCGGGAATGAAAAGGTAGCTTTGCAAAATAATAAAGAGTACATAAAGTAAGGGTTTTCTGAAGAACAATAAAGAAAAGGATTATCCCTAGGCAATTAAATATGACACGATAGTGATACTCATCATACTTATGATGGAGAGGCCTAAGCTAACATACTCTCCGTACCTGGATCATATGTTCTTATGATTGGAACTCTAGCAAGCATCCACAAATAATAAAGATTCATTAAGGTAAAACCCAAACATAGCATTAAGTTAAAATTCCCCTTTTTATCCCATATGAACCAAGTCACAAACTCGGGTTTAGGCTTATGTCACTCCCACAACCCACTATAAGCAAATCATTAACATATTGCAACACCCTATAGTGGGGATCCCACACGTCTGCGCGAGATGGCTGGCTGTTGGGAAACGTAGTAGAAAACAAAAAAATTCGCGCCTACACAGACCCAAGATCAATATGAAGATGCATAACGGGTTGGGATCACGATCGTTACCTTCACCAAGTCACAGCGAAAGAAGAACATGTCGGTGTAGATCGTACTTGGAGTCCCTCAAACCGTCAATGAATGATCCCGTGAACCGTCCATGAACAGTTCCTCGAACTGAAGACCGAAAGCACGACCTCTCTACTTGGTTGCAAGCATGCAACCTTCATGATCCGGCAGCGCTTCGCCGTCCAGAGCTAATTGTCGCCGGAGAATTAGAGGGAGGAGATTATAACCACACTGGGCTTCTAATTATGAGGATTAGAGGAACTAGACCATGCTCTAATTAGTCAACTAGGATCAACTAGAACTAGGGCTAGATGAACTAGAGGAGGCTCTAAAACTTGTGTGTTCAATAGGGCACAATACCTCAAGTATATATAGGTTAGGAGGGAAGAGGAGGGCTGCCACCAAGGAGGAAAGAGCCCTCCTTGGTGCGCCGGCCAGGGGGTGGAGTTGGACTCCTCCCCCCACTTAGATTCGGCCTCCCCCCTTTGGAAAAGGGGGGGGCGCCACTTCCTCCTCGGCCTTGGTGGCCCAAGTTGCCTTCCACCACTAGGCCTTTTAAGGCCCGCTGATATTTAAATTAATATAAAAGCCTTATAATAACTATAGACCCTTTTATATATAATTTAACATCACCGAAAACATTTTGCACCAATATATTAATTATCGGTAATACCCGATAAACTCCGAAACCCTTCCGGTGACCCCGAAATGCTTCCGAATCCTCTCGAAACTATTCCAAATATTAATGAAACAATTCCACAAATAAATCATCTCTACTCTCGTCCTACTAACACTCAGCAGATCGTGATTGCCTTAAGCTTGTGACCCCATAGGTTCGGTAAATCATAGACATGAACGGAACCGTTCGTTCAATGACCGACAGCGGAACCGTGGACGTCCATATCGATCCCTATGAGCACACGAATGAAATTCGAGTGAACCTTTGGTTATGATATGATGTTCCCTTTGCTTCGCGATACTTCACAAAACCTGGGATGCATCGGTATCCTCCTGAGTTATCACATGCTCACTATACCGTTATCCTTGTTACCGGTTTTGTTCTTCTTTCTCATTGTTGTGTTCCGGCATCCCCGTGACGTAGTCACCTGTGTCTAGCTAGACGATGGTGGATGCCGTCACACTGAGAGGGCCCTAAGAATATCTCTCCATCGTCAGAGGAGCAAATCCCACTCTCGAGCTATCTAGTACCTTGTCAAACTTCCCGATGAGCCTGTAAGTTGTCGTTATGATCACCGTGTTACAGGTGACATTTGAGCAACCCCAAAGTACAGCGTACGGTAAGAAGTGACTACAATACTCTTATGGTCTAAGGAGCAAAATCACATGTTAACACTCCGTGTTATTACAATTGATTACAGACGATATTATCTCAATTCATAACAAACAAGTTTCGGTCGATTCAATATGATCGTTCTTCCAACGTCATAATCTCAATGTTGTTTTAGGACTATCGTTACACTTAACGATATCCTAAGATCCGGAAAACATGATCACCAACAACACTTGAGCTAGTCCTAGAGGCAAGACTAGGAACCGTTTATTTAACCATTTATCATTCCACACGTGCATATGAGTTTTCCACTGAATCGCATATTCCAGGATCATAGCAGTTATAGCATAGAATATAAAATCTTTAATTATGAATATGGAAACATAATAATACAAATTTTATTGCTTCTAGGGCATATTTCCAACAGTCTCCCACTTGCACTAGAGTCAATAATCTAGTTGCATGCTTTTCTAACACCCATGGCTAGCTGGTCCTGCTTATGCTTTGCTAGTGGTAAGCCTTCGTCACCGGATCTGTTACTCTTCAAATCCTAATGTAATTTGTGTCGGTAATATCTGGTTTTTCTGTGTAATTCTTATGTTACTTTAATGGTAACACTATATCTCTATATAGTCCATTTTGTAGTAACACTATATCTCCATATAGTCCATTTACTATATCTCCATATAGTCAATTTTCATTTGGAACTACACCATAGTATATCAATAAACTTTTATTGATCCAGACTATATTCTATTGAAAAACTTCTCAAGCCTCAATCTATATCATTTATAGAATCCTCATGTTCATTTCCTGAAAACTATTTAAAAACTTATAGCCCCATAGTTTATTTATATCAATCTTGAAGTTGTCTTGTGTAACCTTTACAACAAACAATTTGTGTAACTACTTACAACAATCTCTTCATCTCGTCCATGAACAAGAAGCAAAACCTTCGTCCAATTGAGGTACTTCTCTCTAGGATCACTATGGTACTTACTACTAACAATTAGTTTATATGAAACATATGGCTTTGTACATTTGATAGCACACATGATGAATTCAATCTCTGAAGCAAATTGAACTCTATTCATCAACACATGCACATCAACTATTGATTTCTGCACAGTGTTATGCTGTGTGACATTTTGAGAAAATATTTTCTCCTTCTTGGAAGCGCAGGATTACTCCCAGAGGGGGGGGGTGAATGGGAGATTTTTAGAAATTCGTCAAACTCTGATGAATTTGACGAAGATCAGAGTGAAGAAATAGAAACGCAAGGGAAACTAAGTCATCACAGAGTCAGAGTACATGCAATCAGGATACGTAAGAGTGAAGAACATGCAATCATACAATCATACAAGCATGAAGAATATGAACTGAGGAAATGAAAGACAGCATGATCAAATACTTCAGTTCAAATTCGTCAGAGGATAGATCACAAATTCTTCAGCAGCGGAATAAAGTAAGAGAGGGTGAGGAATTTGAAACCAGGTTGGCTCGGTGAAGACAAAGCAATTTGGTAGACCAGTTCCGGTTGCTGTATCAACTGTACGTCTGGTTGAGGCGGCTGAGTCGCAACTCAGAGAACACTTAGACCTCACCGTATTCCTCTTAAGCTAAGGTCACTTAGACCTCGCCCAATCACTCGTGGTAAGTCTTCAAGGTAGACTTCCGAAACCTTCACAGACTTGTTCACCGGCACGCCACAATTACTCTTGGGTGCTCAGAACATGACGCCTAACCGTCTGGAGGAATGACAGTCCTCAAAGGTAACAAGCGTCGGATCACACATATCAATCTCTTCAGTGATGCTCAATCACTTAGGCTCTGGTTGGGTTTTCCTCACTTGGGTTCTCTCAAAGTCGTCGGAGGATGGGTTGCTCTCAAATGACAAGTGTCAAGTTCTCTCGGAGCAGCCAACCAACAAGTGGTTGTGGGGGGCGGCTATTTATAGCCAGGGGGCAACCCGACATGAATTGTCATAAATGCCCTTCTCTGATTCGACCGTTGTCAGGATAAGGATCCACTCGACAGCTGGCGCGCGGTGCAGCAATGGTTGGAAAATTGAACTCTCAATTTCGTGAGGGCAGTCAATTTCCTCACGGTAGGCAGATCGCACTGGCGAACTCCTAACTCCTCAGCCTAACCAAATTTGTCAGCGACCAGATGAACTTCGTCACTGTCGCTAGCAAATGCGTCAGCTGTACTGGAGATTTCCAAAGGCTTCACTTGAAGCGGCTTTTGTGTGTATAGGTTTGAGTAAGTTTGAGCATCACTTTGGAAATGTGAAATATGTTTCACCTAGACCCCCTTTAACAGTACGGTTTTTCCTATGACTCAAAGAAGAAGAAAAGAAACTATCAAAACAAAAGTCTTCAAGCTTCAAAGTCTTCACATCAATTTCTTCAAAGGCTGTACCAATTTCATCACCAAATTCTTCACTTGAAGAAATCTATTTTTAGGGGTTGTCTTCCATGGGTTAAACCAAATCTTCAGGGACTCTGTCTCCTGTGTATACTCACAAACACATTAGTTCCTCAACCTATTTGTCTTCAATACTCCAAAACCACTAAGGGGGCACTTGATGCACTTACAATCTCCCCCTTTTTGGTGATTGATGACAAATTGGTTAGGCTTTCAACAGGAGTAAAAATAATTGAAGTGTAAGTATAGAGTTTGAAAAAATTGATTACAAGATATTGAGGAACTCCCCCTGAATATGTGCATATGAGGAATTTGATTTGGATTGCAAATGCACATGACAGGTTAAAATTGTGGAGATCTCCCTCTATATCTTGGAATCCAATCATGCATGATCATAAGATATTTGAGGAATACAAATGCATGACGAAAATTGGTGTCTGACGAAATTGTGCATGCATGATGAGCAGATATAATTAGGATCAGGGCATGCATATCAAATGTAGCAAAAGAGTTAGATGACCAACAATTATTAAGTTACAGCTCATCAAAGAGCAAATCCAATAAAGTTCAAGAGTTGCAACTTAAGCAAAAACAGCCCATATAACGACCCGCTTGAAGACTAACTCACATTTCTCCCCCTTTGTCATCAAATGACCAAAAGGAGACGAAATGGAGAGCTAACGCCCCTGAAGAAAATCATCGAGGAGAAGTCGAGGGAGCGCCAGCGTTGTTGGGGTCGCGTGATGCAGATGGACCAGCAGCAGTGTCTTCAACCGCTTCATTTTCGCCAGTTGTGCGCGATGAAGACTCTGAACTTGGCATAAGAGGAGGAACTTGAGTTTTCTTGAACTTCTTCCTTGGCGGTTCTGCCCAGTCAAAGTTCATTTGGAAATCTATTTCAGCAAGTTCTTCATCTGTTTTGAGGTGTGAGAGGATGGCCCATGATCTGTCAAAAATCTCATGGAGATAGTAGCGGTTCTTGCGTACTGAGTTATGCATCACAATCATGTTGGCTTGAATCGCAGCAAACTGACGCTTAACCCATCGGTGATTCTTGTCAACTTTCTGGTGCAGGCTTATGAGCAACTCACGGTCTGTCATGACACGTGGTGCTTCAGGTGCAGAGGATGGTCTTGAAGCATTTGCAGCAGTGTTCTGGCTAGCAGTTTCATCAGCATTGGAGCTTGAAATAGGTTGACGAAATTGTCCATCAAGGGGACGAATTCCTTCATCAATAACCGTCTTGCCCTTGCCAGGAACAGTGGGCAGAGTGCTCTGAAGAATTTCAACTTCAGGCAGATAGCTTAAGTGATTTCGACAATCAGCCTTGTAGTGAATTAAAGAACGGGATCTGATGAATCTCATAATCCATGGAGCATACGGCTTCAAGTCAAACGGAGACTGTGCCACTGTGACCAAGGTCCTCATGAAGAAATCATGAATGTTGATGGGAGGACCATGAATAATATGGAACAACAAGTTCTTCATAATTCCCATAACTTCTTCAGTATTGGAGTTGTGACCTTTAATGGGACTGAGGGTTTTGGACAGAATGCGATAGACCATTCTTGGCACATACAGCAAATCCTTCACTAGGAAGGTTGTCCTTGGAGCTTCTCCTTCAGCCATAGGCTTCATAAGCACTTGCATCAGATGGTTTGGCAGCTCAAGTTCTTCGTATATTCTCCTTGCTTCTTCATGGGATGGATCGACAGGAAGAGCACGAAGAAGTTCGTCAACTGGTGCTTTGTAATGAGTGTCTTCACTCATCCAATCTAGAGCCCATGTTGCAATGTCGTCAGCATTTCCAGAAAAGTGCACAGTTGCATAGAACTAAAGAATTAGTTCTTCATTCCAATCGCAGACATCTGTGACGAAGCTGAGTAGACCGGCATCGTGAAGAACAGCCAGAACTGGCCGAAAGCACGGTAATGATTCCATATCCACGTGAGGAATATGGCGATGCGGGAATACTTTGTTCTTGTCGAATAGGAGGGAGGCATAGTAGTTCATCTGAGTCCTTGTCCAGAAGCGCAGGCGCCTAATCTTGGCTGAGTCATATGGGGACTCACCAATGAAGAAGTTCTTCTCTTCGAAGAATTTGGTATTGTCGAACTGAGGCCGCCTGAGGACTCTGCCAATTTTTGGCATCACAGGAACTGGTTGGATGTTGTGCAACCTTTGACGTACATCAAACACTGGTCATGGGGACCCAGTGGAATCATTCGGATCAGTCACGGCGAGAGCTCGAGCAACTTCCTCAGCTGTGGCAGTTGGAACAGTATCAGTGTCAGCTGGCGGAATTGAGTCTGCACGTGAAGGGGATGTATTGACGACATCAACCATTGGCTCATCTTGAGCAATTTCATCAGCTGCTGCAGCTGGAATTTCTTCAAGAATGCTTTGGAGTGATGGTTGTCTTTCCTCAGAGCCGGTGTGTATTTCTTCAGTGCGCGCAGGCGACTGAGGCTCTAGAGTGAGGAGAGTGGTGACGGGTGAATTTGGGTGAGCTGCTTCCCAAAATTCATCATGAAGAACGGGCGTTGTATTACCGTCAATGTCCACGTCCTCATCAGTTGCTTCACTACTTCCAGATGAAGTAGCAGCATGTTCTTCAGTCAACAGAGCTTGTGAGGGCATCCGTGACGAGACTTGGTGAAGCGAAGCATTTTCTTCAACTTTTATTTCTTCGTCCACTTGCTCTGTGGTAGCAGCAGAGTGGGTTTCATCATCATCTTCATCAGCCTGAGGGATTTCATAATCCACCCCATACAAAATAATTTGACGATCATCATTGGCAGGAGCAGGGGGCGCTGATGAGATAGGAATGGCATCAATCGGAATGACAATTGAAGATGATGTTGCCATCTTCAATTTCTTCACAGTTTCCGGAGCAGTGGGAGGAGCTGAAGCTTTTCTTTTTTTTTAGCTTCCTTCTCAGCAGCCTTGGTCTTCTTCACTTCTGATGCAGAAGGAAGGGTGATATTCTTCACGGATGAAGTCGTTGGTGGTGCTGCTGCTGAGGAACTTGGCGGTTTAATTACTTCAGGAACGACAGATGCAGTCGCCCTGGCAGTTTTTCAGGAACAACTTCTTTAGTTGCCCTTTCATTTTCTTCAGGCGCAACCTCTATTGCCCTGGCAGTCTCACTGGTCTGAGCTGTTGGTGGTGGAGCTGAAGGATTTGAGGGTGGCACTATGCCGAACTTGGCTGCCTCACGCTGGTTGTGGTCTTCAACAACCTTTTTGGTTGCAGTGATGAATCTATCACGCACACCACAACAGTGATTTGACTGTCGCTGAAATTCTTCAGACAGCTGTTGTATTTCAGACTGTAAAGTCACAAGCTGCTGAGGAGAAATAGAGAGCATGTTCTTCCGTAGCTCCTTCTCTTCCTGTAGTTGCTGTTTCCTCACCAGCTTTGCTTGAGCAATTTTGTGCTTCTCATCCAAGATGAACGCAGACAGCACATGGCTTGGGCCAGGAGGAAGATTCAATTCATCAAGTGGCGTATCTGGCTTGGTGCACCAGATGTCAATGAAGTCCAGGAGCTTCTTGGGGTCCAGCAACATTGGAACTGAAGAATTTTTAGCAATAGCAGCTTGCTCTTGCTTCCTTCTGAGGAACTCCGCGAGCTCATCTTCGTCAACCAGCCCATGTTCGTTAACCTGAGGCACGATGGCCTTGCTCTTGGGACTTGGCCTAGTTCCACGGCCAGCAGTGACCTTTTGCTTCAGCTTGGGTATAGAAGAAGATGGTTGCCCACTAGCTGAGGCACTTGATGCAGCAATTGAGGCTTTTGCAAAGCCCTTGGTGCGCTGGCAAGATGCGAGCATGACCAGTGTTGAAGCTCTGGCTGCTGCCATTGATGAACTTGAAGCAGGAGGAGGCACTGAAGATTTTGTAATCTTGGGTGTTGAAGCCTTTGAAGCTGCCGGCTGGGCCACTGAGGGCTTTGGGACGGACGGCTTTGGCTTGTTGGCAGGCTTCTTCTGCATAGCCTTCTTTGGAGCGCTTGCACTGCCACTAGCATCTGCTTCAGCTGAGGCCTTTGTGGCCCTGTTGAATTCTTCAACAGCCTTTTGGGCCTATTTCTAGAATTTAGCTTGACGCTTGGCCCATTCTTTGGGAAATTCTTCACCCCTTTTGATACTTGTGGGATGAGCGACTTGACCTTCAGCAAGCGGTGGCCTATTGCACAGCGGCTTCACAGCAAAATGCTTCATGTATTTGGGAGTGACATATCTGTAATCTCTCCACTCGTACATCCAGTACCTTTTGATTTTCTGTGTGCGTGTTTTGCGCTGCTTCTTGGTCTCAGGGCCATGAATAGTTTCATTTGGTGTACAGTACCCTACATACAGATCGTCAGGAATCTCAAAAGCTGTATGTATTTCTTTCCTTTTGCCACCCTTTTGAGGCCTCTTTTCATCAGCCATTTTCTTCAGCTGAGGTTTTTGAACTCATGAGGACTCTGAAGATGTTTGAAGGTTTTCCTCAAGCAATGCTGCAAATGAATTAATTTGATGAGAACCTAGTGATTCGTCGGCAGACATTGTACCTGTGAATAGAGTATAGTTGCGAGGAAATAGGGAAGAGTCACATGCGTTCTCAAAGATTTTTTCAAAAATAAACCAGTTGAGGAAATTGACCCTTATCGTCTTGACGCATTTCACTAAGTGTTCTTGACCAAGATTCCAGAGTTGTACAGATTGAAGCAATTGCACAATCGAGGAATCTAGTTGTTAAGTATAACTTAGATGAAAAATACTCAAGACTGGCCAAAAGGAAGTGCTGAAGAATTGGAAGAGTGGTAAAAATAGCACTTGAAGATTTTGTGGCAGTAAAAAGATCAAACTTGGGCAGTAAAAATAAATTTTAATTACCCCAAGGATGAACTCGATGAACTGGACGACGAGTCGAAGGAAATCGTCAGTTCAGATCTCTCGTGCCCTAACTTGGCGACAAGAGACGTCTACGGCGGCGACGGAGGTGAAGAAATCCACGACCGGTGTGAGTACGACGGTGAAGAAGTCGAGGCGGTGAAGCTCTTCCTCTCCGGCGACGATGAGTTCCAGCGGCGGTGCTAGGGTTTTGAGAGCAACAGGGGCACGAGAGTGAAGTGAGTTAGGGTT
Organism: Elymus sibiricus; assembly: GCA_039707655.1. Lineage (NCBI taxonomy): Eukaryota > Viridiplantae > Streptophyta > Magnoliopsida > Poales > Poaceae > Elymus > Elymus sibiricus. The sequence goes on along the minus strand of CM077664.1, from coordinate 228,580,588 downwards.
GACGAGGTCAAGCCTTTATATAGGCACGGTAAAAACTGAGAGGTCCGAAGATTTTGGACGGATAGGCCCCTGGTGTTTCACATCTGAGTGACACGCGTCATACATGCATTTTGATTGTGCTTATCCACGCGTCAAAGGCGCGGGATGAGGTTACTGTGGCAACCGCCAAAAATTGATTAGAATATTTTCAAAATGTGTTCGCAATTTCTTCAGCTGTCAAGGACACAGTGAAGACTTTGAACAGTGTCAATTAGAACGCATATGAAGAGATTGAGAACATAGTGGTTTGAGTTTAGCATAGAGGGGGGCGGGTCCGATCACATCCACATAGATGATGAAAAACACTATTTGAAGAAATAGCTATATGTGGATGCTATTGAGGACATGAAAAACTCAAATATATAGAAATGATAAGCAGTGAAGAATAACCTCAAATAACGAATTTGAAAAGATTGACGAAATTGCAAATGACGAAAAACTCAAATTTGAAGAATGTCACAAAGAGGTGGTGGCGTTACCCACCGTATAAGAACTATGATGATTTTAGACACTGCGTACAATTGTCGTAGGGTTCTGAGAATCAAGTTCTTCATTAATTTCTTCACACTTAGAGGGTTAGTCTTCATTGATTGAAGAAAAACGTTACTTCGTGTGTTGTGCATCAAAGTCATCAAGAATGCATAAGCGTTAGGATGTGTGTCCTTTTCAAAGGACATTCGAAGATTCTAGGATGTTTAGCTCACACCGCAACATGCAAAACCTTCTCTCATCCAAGGGCTTAGTGAAGATATCGGTAAGCTGGTCTTCTATCTTCATGTGGTCGATGACGATGTCTCCCTTCAGCACATGATCACGAAGAAAATGGTGACGAATCTCAATATGCTTCGTCCTTGAGTGTTGCACTGGGTTGTGGGCGCTCTTGATGGCGCTCTCATTGTCGCAGTAGAGTGGCACTTTCTTCACGTTGACGCCATAGTCCTTGAGGGTTTGTTTCATCCATAGTAACTGAGAGCAGCAGGCGCCAGCAGCAATGTACTCAGCCTCGGCAGTGGAAAGTGAGACGCAATTCTGCTTCTTCGAGGACCAACATACAAGAGATCGTCCGAGGAAATGACATGTGCCTAATGTTGACTTGCGATCCACACGATCTCCAGCATAATCAGAATCGGAATATCCAGCAAGATCAAGTGACGAGCCCTTGGGATACCATAATCCAAGCGTTGGTATGTGAGCTAAATATCGAAGAATTCGTTTCACAGCCTGGTAGTGTGATTCCTTCGGTGACGCTTGAAAGCGGGCACACATGCAAACGCTAAGCATAATATCTGGCCTAGATGCACATAGGTAAAGGAGCGAGCCAATGATGGAGCAATATACCTTCTGATCGAAATCTTTACCATTTTCGTCAGTGTTGAGTTGGCCATTTGTTGGCATTGGTATCTTGAGGCCCTTGCAATCTTGCATTCCGAATTTCTTCAGGCAATCTTTGAGATATTTCTCCTGAGATATGAAGATGCCATTGGGTTGTTGACGAATTTGAAGTCCGAGGAAGAATTTCAACTCCCCCATCATTGACATCTGATATTCTTCTTGCATCATATGTGCAAATTCGTCACTGTATTTCTTGTTAGTGCAACCAAAGATAATATCATCAACATATATTTGGCATATGAACAGTTCACCATCATAAGATTTTGTGAAAAGAGTAGGGTCAAGTGAACCGGGCTTGAACCCCTTTTTCTTCAGGAATTCCTTCAGTGTATCATACCAAGCCCTCGGGGCTTGCTTGAGGCCATAGAGAGCCTTGTTGAGTCTGAAGACTTTGTCAGGATGCTTTGGGTCCTCAAAACCTGGTGGTTGAGCAACATATACTTCTTCCTCAAGCTTACCATTGAGGAATGCACTTTTCACATCCATTTGATATAAGAGGATATCATGATGGTTAGCATATGCAAGCAATATGCGAATGGCTTCAAGCTTAGCAATAGGTGGAAATGTTTCATCAAAATCAATACCCTCAACCTGTGTGTAGCCTTGAGCTACAAGACGGGTCTTATTCCTCACCACTTGGCCGTTTTCATCTTGTTTGTTGCGGTAGATCCACTTAGTGCCGATGATATTGTGCTTGCGGGGATCAGGACGTTTGACAAGCTCCCACACATTGTTGAGCTCAAACTGATGCAATTCATCTTGCATTGCTTGAATCCATTCAGGTTCCAGAAAGGCTTCATCAACTTTGGTGGGCTCTGAAATAGAGACTAACGCGTCATGCCCACAAAAGTTAGCTAAGTGTGAAGCTCTTGAGCGAGTGAGGGGACCAGGTGCATTGATGTTGTCGAGGATCTTCTCAATCTGCACTTGATTTACCACTCGTGGATGTGCTGGACGAGGGCCTTGTTGTTGTTGTTGCCATGCAAAATCCTCAGCATCATTTTCGTCAGGATGTTCATTTTCTTCACGACGAGGGACAACCACTTCTTCATCAGGAGCTATTTCTTCACTGGGCACAGTTTCACCAGTGCCCATCAGCTTGATAGATTCCTCAGGAGGCATTTCATCTAGCACAGGAGGCAGGTGCTCTCATTGTGAGCCGTTAGTTTCATCGAACCGCACATCTACAGTTTCAACAACCTTGTGGTGGAAGGAGTTGAAGACTCTGTAGGTGTGCGAGTCCTTTCCGTAACCAAGCATAAAACCTTCATGTGCTTTCGGTGCAAATTTACAACTGTGATGAGGATCTCTAATCCAACATTTAGCACCGAAGACTTTGAAATAACTCACATTGGGTTTCTTGTCTGTGAGGAGCTCATATGAGATTTTCTTGAGGAATTTGTGAAGATATACCCGGTTGATGATGTGGCATGCAGTGTCAATTGCTTCAGGCCAGAAGTGACGAGGTGTCTTGTATTCATCAAGCATAGTACGCGCCATCTCGATGAGGGTTCTGTTCTTGCGCTCAACGACTCCATTCTACTAAGGAGTGTAGGGAGCAGAGAGCTCATGAGTGATACCAAGTTCATCAAGATAGTCGTTGAGGCCTGTGTTCTTGAACTCAGTGCCATTGTCACTCCTGATGTGCTTGATCTTGAGACCATAATTCGTCATGGCCCGATTGGAGAATCGTCTGAAGACATCCTGAACTTCAGTCTTGTAGGAAATGATGTGCACCCATGTGTAGCGAGAGTAGTCATCAACAATGACGAATCCGTAGAGAGATGCTGCATTGGTTAGTGTGGCATAATGTGTAGGACCAAACAAATCCATATGAAGTAATTTAAAAGGACGTGTAGTGGTCATGATTGTCTTCGCCAAGTGCTTGGATCTGGTCATCTTTCCAGACTCACAAGCACCACAGAGGTGATCCTTGACGAATTTGACACCCTCGACGCCAATGATATGCTTCTTCTTGACGAGTGTGCTCAAATTCCTCATTCCAGCATGTCCAAGTCATCGATGCCATAGACAGCATTCCGAAGCTTTTGCCATTAGACATGTTGCAGGTTGAGGACCTGTAGAGAAATCTACAATGTACAAGTCACCTTTCATAAAGCCTTCGAAGACTTTGGATTTGTCAGATTCCAATAGCACAATGCATCTATATTTGCCAAAGATGACAATCATATCAAGATCACAGAGCATTGAGACAGACATGAGGTTGTATCCAAGGGACTCGACAAGCATCACCTTTTCCATGTGTCGATCCTTTGAAATGGCAACCTTACCTAGACCCAATACCTTGCTTTTTCCTTTGCCAGTGTATGTGATATGCTTCAGATGAGACAGAGTAAGAGGAGCATCAGTGAGGAGATTCCTATCTCCAGTCATATGATTCGTGCAGCCACTGTCCAAGACCCATTTAGTGACTGAAGGTGTATCATCCTGTAGAAGCATTAGTCTGACTTACAAGTTCATAAACTTCAAAGTGAAGAATATGATAATGATCAATTTCGTCAGACAATTTCATCAAGGAATAATATCTAGCAGCATATGGGATGTGTGAAATGAAACATTCATTTCATCGTCATTAGCCTGCATCCCAACATGCATTATGTCAAGTCTTCAGCAAATTCATCAGACATTTAGTTGTCTGAAGACCTGACCTTACAGAAGAGATTAGTTCTTCTTCTTAACCACCCACATCTGAATGGGTGGCTGAGAAGCAATGTGGCGAAGTGCATTAATGGAGAACTTAGGCATTGAAGAACATGCATTTCTCTTCACAGGAGGGTTATGGTAATTGAATGAATAAGCAGAGAAATTCTTCGAAGATTTGTGAACATAGTGGTTCGAAGAATAATGCTCATATTCATCGAATCGATGTTTGTTTCCCTGCGAAACAGAGGCATTAGTGCGACCATAAGTGGGTCTGCGTCCATTTGACGACTTTGATCCCTGTGAAGAATTTGCCCTGGGAAGTTTCTTCTTCATCGGTGGTGTCATGATGACATTCACTTGAAGATTTTCCAGACGACTTTTAGGAACCCAGATTTTCTTCACAGGTGGACCGTTCCTGCAGTTAGTACCAATGAATCTGGCAAAGACCTCACCATTCTGATTCTTGAACAGTTTATAGTTTGAGTCAAATGACTCATTTGAAGAATATGAAGAATCACAAGAATAGCCAGATAAAGTGGATGGATCTATTGGAGGTCCCTTTGCAGCAACCCATGTGGTTTTGGGATACTGCTCAGGCTTCCAATACGAACCATCAGCATTGAGCTTTCTCTGAAAGGCAATACCCTCTTTCCTAGGGTTCCTGTGAAGAATTTGCTTTTTGAGCACGTCACACAGGGTTTGATGCCCTTTGAGGCTTTTGTACATGCCAGTGACATACAATTCCTTCAGCCCTGCATTTTCATCAGTATCACCGGTGGCTTCCTCAAGTGAGGGGTTAGTGGCCACCGTAGCAGTTGAAGCAATTGCAAGAACAGAAGCATTTGAATATTCAGCTGAAGAATTAGCATTATCACGTTCAAGGCATTTAGGCATGGTGCAACAAATTCTTCCTGAGCGGTACTAATCTGTTGAGCGAGGAGTGAATCATTTTCTTTTTGAAGATCATCATGAGACGCTCTCGGCTTCTCGAGATCTTGCTTCCTTTGAAGAAATTCATAGGACAGCTTCTCGTGTTCAGCTGAGAGGGACACATGACGACTTTCGAGTTCGTCATATTGAGACTTAAGCCTTCTGAGATCCTCAGACAAGGCTTGACTACAATCCATTTCCTCGTCCAACAGGTCATCGCTTTTATCTAGCAGTTTTTGAATCTTTTCCATGGCATGTTGTTGCTCAGTTGCAATTTTAGCAAGTTTCTTATAGCTTGGTTTAGATTCACATTCAGAGTCATCATCACCGGAAGTTTCAAAGTAAGCTTCTCGTGAGGTTACCTTTGCACCTCGAGCCATGAAGCAATAGGTGGGAGTGTAGTCATCAGCACAGTCATCATTGTTGGTGGAGATACCATTATCCTCGGTGTTGAAGATGGACTTGCTGACGTACTCAGTAGTGAGTGCAAGGCTTGCCACACCAGTGTCTGACTCCTCAGATTCCTCAGCTTGGTGATCATCAGATTCTTCTTCAGAATCCATTTCCTTCCCAAGGAATGCACGAGCTTTGCTAGAGCTAGATTTCTTGTGAGATGAGGACTTTGATGAAGACTTTGAGGACTTCTTCTTTTTCCCATCAGACTCATCATCATCCCTGCTCTTCTTCTTCTTCTTCTTCAGCCAAAGAGTGCAGTCGGCGATGTAGTGGCCTGTCTTCTTGCAATTGTGACAGGTTCTTTTGTTGTAGTCTCGAGCAGACGCTTCTCCAGTGTTCTTCGAGTCCTACTTTGAAGATTTTCCAAACCGGTTCCACTTGGAAAACTTCTGGAACTTCTTCACCAGCATAGCCAGTTCTCTGCCAATTTCCTCAGCACCGTCAGAACTGCTCTCATATTCCTCTTCTTCTTCAGATGAAGAAATAGCCTTGGCTTTGGCTTTAGCCTTCAGAGCGCGAGGGCGGCCATAACTGGGTCCATACATATCTCTCTTCTCTGCTTGCTGAAATTCATGTGTGTTGAACCTCTCAAGAATGTCAGCAGGATCCAGTGACTTGTAATCAGGGCGCTCTTGTATCATCAGTGCCAAAGTGTCGAAGGAACTGTCCAGAGACCTCAGCAATTTCTTCACCACCTCATGATCGGTGATGTCAGCAGCACCAAGAGCTTGAAGCTCATTGGAGATATCAGTGAGGCGGTCGAAGGTTTGCTGTACATTTTCGTTGTTGAGTCTTTTGAAGCGATTGAAGAGATTGCGCAGAACATCAACTCGGGAGTCATGTTGAGTGGAAACATCCTCATTCACTTTTGAAAGCCGGTCCCAGATTAGCTTCGAGGTTTCCAGTGCACTCACTCTGCCATACTGTCCTTTGTTGAGATGACCACAAATGATGTTTTTCGCTTGAGAGTCCAGTTGCTTGAATCGCTTCACGTCAGCAGCATTGATACTTGGTGAAATGGTGGGGACGCCGTTCTCGACGACAAACCAGAGATCGTTGTCAATAGCCTCAAGATGCATTCGCATCTTGTTCTTCCAGTAGGGATAGTCTGTGCCATCGAAGATTGGGCACGCAGCGGAGACCTTGATCATACCTGCAGTCGACATAACTAAAACTCCAGGTGGTTAAACCAAAATCACACAGAACAAGGGAGTACCTTGCTCTGATACCAATTGACAGCGCAGGATTACTCCCAGAGGGAGGGGGTGAATGGGAGATTTTTAGAAATTCGTCAAACTCTGATGAATTTGACGAAGATCAGAGTGAAGAAATAGAAACGCAAGGGAAACTAAGTCATTACAGAGTCAGAGTACATGCAATCAGGATACGTAAGAGTGAAGAACATGCAATCATACAATCATACAAGCATGAAGATTATGAACTGAGGAAATGAAAGACAGCATGATCAAATACTTCAGTTCAAATTCGTCAGAGGATAGATCACAAATTCTTTAGCAGCGGAATAAAGTAAGAGAGGGTGAGGAATTTGAAACCAGGTTGTCTCGGTGAAGACAAAGCAATTTGGTAGACCAGTTCCGGTTGCTGTATCAACTGTACATCTGGTTGAGGCGGCTGAGTCGCAACTCAGAGAACACTTAGTCATCACCGTATTCCTCTTGAGCTAAGGTCACTTAGACCTTGCCCAATCACTCGTGGTAAGTCTTCAAGGTAAACTTCCGAAACCTTCACAGACTTGTTCACCGGCACGCCACAATTACTCTTGGGTGCTCAGAACATGATGCCTAACCGTCTGGAGGAATGACAGTCCTCAAAGGTATCAAGCGTTGGATCACACAGATCAATCTCTTTAGTGATGCTCAATCACTTAGGCTCTGGTTGGGTTTTCCTCACTTGGGTTCTCTCAAAGTCGTCGGAGGATGGGTTGCTCTCAAATGACAAGTGTCAAGTTCTCTTGGAGTAGCCAACCAACAAGTGGTTGTGGGGGGCGGCTATTTATAGCCAGGGGGCAACCCGACATGAATTGTCATAAATGACCTTCTCTGATTCGACCGTTGTCAGGATAAGGATCCACTCGACAGCTGGCGCGCGGTGCAGCAACGGTCGGAGAATTGAACTCTCAATTTCGTCAGGGCACTCAATTTACTCACGATAGGCAGATTGCACTGGCGAACTCCTAACTCCTCAGCCTGACCAAATTCGTCAGCGACCAGATGAACTTCTTCACTGTCGCTAGCAAATGTGTCAGCTGTACTGGAGATTTCCAAAGGCTTCACTCGAAGCGGCTTTTGTGTGTATAGGTTTGAGTAAGTTTGAGCATCACTTTGGAAATGTGAAATATGTTTCACCTAGACCCCCTTTAATAGTATGGTTTTTCCTATGACTCAAAGAAGAAGAAAAGAAACTATCAAAACAAAAGTCTTCAAGCTTCAAAGTCTTCACATCAATTTCTTCAAAAGTCGTACCAATTTCATCACCAAATTCTTCACTTGAAGAAATCTATTTTTGGGGGTCGTCTTCCATGTGTTAAACCAAATCTTCAGGGACTTTGTCTCCTGTGTATACTCACAAACACATTAGTTCCTCAACCTATTTGTCTTCAATACTCCAAAACCACTAAGGTGGCACTTGATGCACTTACACTTCTAAACCTCTTTAAAACTTTGTCACAGTACATGTCTTAGCATAATCAGATGTTTCAATCTATCTATATAGATTTTCATCAAATAATTCTAAGTCTTTTTAGAAACATGTTTATAATCTTTTTGTGCCAATATACTTCATATTATTTCTGATCAAGTGATATGTCATACATATGTAAGATCAGAAATGCCATAGAGCTCCCACTAAACTTCTTGTATTCACAAGCTTCTTGATAAAGTTTAAATTCTCCAAGTACTTCATCAAATTCCAGCTACTTGATACTTTATTTCAAATCATACACATGGCTTGAAATATTTATATCACTCCGGTATTCCTAACAAAACCTTTTGGTTGTATCTTATATACATCCTATTTTGAAATCCTTTTTCAAAATAGTTTTGTTACTCATCTGTTATATATCAGTAATATACAACACTCACCATTGTAATCCATTTATACTTTTAGTATTGCTACTAACAAGAAGATTTGACAAGATCAACTCTTCCAATCCTACAAAACTTCATTTGTAATCTTTTCTTTCAGGATCACTATCCATGAATGTTCGAAGATCCATTTACATTTTTGTGCCTAACACACCTTCTGAAGGTTTCACCAAGTTCAAAACTTGTTCCTTGTATATGGACTTCACTTTGGATTTCAATGTTTTGAGCCACACCTCTCTAGCTGGGCGCCATCACTGCTTCCTCGTAGTGCGCTGGTACATCTTCTAAGATGAAGTATTCAGTAGATTTGATAATCTTTCCTGACCATCGCATTTTGTTACAATCTTAACTGAAGCTCCTACATCTAATGTAGTAGATTCTTTGCTAAGTTTTACTGACAAAATATTCCAGAACATTTCTGGTTTAGTCTTGTTTTAACTTAAGCAGGAGATTCAATAATCTCAATAAGCTGTATCATCCTCCCACTTAATTCTTTAACGAGTAAACCTTTTCTCAAAAAATATTCATTCTCTGACAAACATTTTGTCTTTGAATTTTGTGAATGGAACACAAAACCTACAATCAAGCACTGGTCTAAAATATTCTATAATTCTTTATAGTTTCATCAGACTATTAATTAGATGGAGCACTGCTTAGTAAATATTTTGCTGTTTCATTTATAAATCCCCAAAAAATTAATAAGAGTATATCATTAATTGTAATAATTCCACAATTATTCAATTGCTTGCTAAACTTATGACTTGGACATATATCTTCATGAAAGAAGAATTCTGTTTTATCTTTTGTCATAATGATATTATATCTTCATCCTGAATTTCTTTGAACTATTTCAAATATTTCAGTCCTTATGTTTTATCAAGTAAATCATATTTACTCACAACATTTTGATGAAGTATAAATATTCACCGCGCCCTGTTATATCCATCGGACTTCATACATTACAATGTATCCAGTCAATTCAAATAAAAGACTTTTATACTTCATCTCTATGAAGATTAATTAATCCGATATAACCAAGCAGTGCCACACACAAGTGGTTTAACAGTATTCTTAAGACGTTTAGCTTTAATGTTATAGATCACAAACTACAAGATTCATCATGAATAAACCATAACAAAATTGAGGTTTAATCAAAAACCATATTCTCATAATAATCTGAACAACTATTGTTTAAAACTTATAAGAACAGCCATCGCATAACCCATAGGATAATGCATTACATAACTTCGAAGCAAAATAACTATTATTTCAATTCTAAGATAAATCTTGAAGATAATCTAAAGAAATGACTACGACGGTCTTCGAGCAGCAATCTCATCACCATTCCCGACTTGTATCATGACTTCATTTCTTCTCTCGTTGTGAGCTTTCTGTAGTCCCCGTATCGGATTGCAGAAATCAGAGCAACCAATCAGTATCAAATACTCATGACATACAGAAATTTACAAGTACAATAACATTAACTTTGTATAACGATTATACCTTTACCGGAAGAACCATTCTTCTTATCCGCCAAATACTTCTTGCAGTTACGCTTCCAGTGTCCCTTGTGCTTGCAGTAGAAACATCCAGTCTCTTTAGAGGCTCCACCCTTGTTCTTCTTCTGAGACTCGGTCTTACGGGCTTCAGTATATTTCTTCTTCTTGGACTTGCCCTTCTTCTTGAAACTGGTGGCCGTATTGACCATCAATACTGTTTTGTTCTTCCGCATTCCAGCTTCCACGGTTTTGAGCATAGCAAACAACTCGTTTGCACTTTTCTCCATCCCATTCATGTTGTAATTCATGATTCAGCTATCGTAAGATGGGGGGAGTGAAGCAAGCACAATATCTGTACCAAGTGTTGGAGGAATTCCAAATTCCAGAGAAGCCAGTCTATCAACATAGCCAACAAGCTTTACTATATGCTCACTCATTGAGGAACCCTCTTTCATCTTGCACTCAATCAAGGCCTTGGTTAATTCAAAATGTTTGGTCCTTGCCTGCTTCTTGTACAAAACTTCCAGTGACCCAATTATAAATTGAGTGGTAGATCGTTCAAAATGCTTCTGTAGTTCAGGATCCATGAAAGTTAACATGGGGCACTAGACTGAATCATAGTCATCACTATGAGCAGTGTAAGCAGCAACTTCTTCCGGTGGTGCATCCTTTGCAGGAGCATCACCTAGGGGCTGATCCAGCACATACTCCTTCTTAGCACTCCTGAGAACAAATCTCAGGTTCCGGACCAATCCGCATAGTTTCCACCATTAGCAGCCAACTTTTCTTTCTCTAACATAGGGGTTAAGTTGAACATATTGCGAGCCATTGATCTACAACGATAGACACAAAATTCATTTAGACATTTGTTCATAATTAATGTTGCACTAGTGTTTAAACAAATTTTAATATAAAGTGCACTCCCACTCAAATCAATATCTCTCATAATTGAAAGTGAGTGATTCAAGATCCTGATCTCATTCACACCCATGGATGGTAGCATCTCATATGATGTGAATATCAACCGGTAGGCAATCTTTTGCTGATCATATCACCATATGACTCTTGTTCATCTTTCGATGCTTCGTGCTCCGAGCTCAGAACTTTTCTGCTAGACCTTCAAGACAATCGAGTGTTTCTGCTATGAAGTCCTACCTCACCCGCCTTACACTTCACTTCTCGTTTGTACTCATGGTAGCATGTAGTACTCCGAAAGGCCACATGTTATAGACGGTTGCAACACTAGGAAGAGCACCTTTTTAACTTGATATGTACTTTGAGAGACCACCCTAATAATTGACTACTGCGCAATCAAAGGGTGCAAACAACAAAGGGATAAACATCTCAGGCAATTCATAAAAGCATAATATGGTATAGCCATGGGCGCCGTGAATCCTTCATGATCATCTTCAATCTCCAGCTGAAGCGTCGTGACGGCCAATATTTCGTTGCCGTGGCAACCGTTTCAAAAAAGTTGCCGTGGTGGCAATTTCAGAAAATGTTCCCGCGGCGATTGCTTCCGAAAACGTTGTCGTGACACCAAATTTAGAAATTCTGTCGTGGCACAAAATTATAGCACCTCGTCCCGTGCCTAGTACACCTTCTCCTCGTCGGGGTCCTCCGTGTATGTTTCCATCGTCACCTGTAACCTGTAGGCTATCTCTACAATATTTACATTAACGTGGCAATCTCGTGGCTCCAACCATCATGCCGTGACACGCAGGCCACTTAACATTGCAACATATAACCATCTCATACATAAACTCATTATCATGACGAAGGCTATACCACATCATATGCATACTCTGCAAAACCAAGTTAGACGTCCTCTAATCGGTTTTAGCAAATTTTAATTACATGGATAACCAGTTTTAACAAATAATACTAGCTACCTACGTCCATAACATAAGGGATGCTTCTTGATGCTAGATTAAGTTTCGGGGTGTGTGAAACAAGAGACTTATTTAAAAATTTCTAGCCCCACACTAAACTTCGTCAAATACGCGTGACCCCTAGAAGATCATCCATCTTCAGCACCCTCTTGTGTACGCGACGGTTCACTATTATCGACTATGATGAAGCCCAAGGAACTGTTAGCAGATCGTCGACAGCCAGAGCCGATCGATTGTCAGAACCTTGTAACAAAGCTACATCATACTGTCGATGAACTGAACCGAAGCAACAATCGAGGGAAGCATAGCAAGAACATCAACCCTCACATCCACATGTGATGTAGATCGCAACCTGCACCTACTCATATAACTGCTCATGATGCCAATGTTGGGAAAGTAGAGAACAAAAAAATCGCGCCTACGCACACCCAAGATCAATATGAAGATGCATAACGGGTTGGGATCACGATCGTTACCGTCACCCAGTTCCAACAGAAGAAGAACATGTCGGTGTAGATCGTACTTGGAGTCCCTCGAACCGTCGATGAACAAACCCGCGAACCGTCCACAAATAGTCCCTCGAACTGAAGACCGAAAGCATGACCTCTCTACTTGGTTGCAAGCGTGCAAGCTTCATGATCCGGCAGCGCTTCGCCGTCCAGAGCTTCTAATTATGAGGATTAGAGGAACTAGACCAAGCTCTAATTGGTCAACTAGGACCAACTAGAGCTAGGGCTAGATGAACTAGAGGAGGCTCCAAAACTTGTGTGTTCAATAGGGCACAATACCTCAAGTATATATAGGTTAGGAGGGGAGAGGAGGGCTGCCACCAAGGAGGAAAGAGCCCTCCTTGGTGCGCCGGCCAGGGGGAGGAGTTGGACTCCTCCCCTCACTTGGATTCGGCCTCCCCCCTTTGGAAAGGGGGCGCCACTTCCTCCTGGGCCTTGGTGGGCCAAGTTGCCTTCCACCACTAGGCCTTTTAAGGCCCGTTGATATTTAAATTAATATAAAAGCCATCTAATAATTACTAGAACCTTTTATATATAATTTAACATCATCGGAAACATTTTGCATCGATAAACTCCGAAACCCTTCCGGTGACCTCGAAACGCTTCCGGTTCCTCTCGAAACTATTCCAAATATTAATGAAACAATTTCACAAATAAATCGTCTCTACTCTTGTCCTACTAACACTCAGCAGACCGTGATTGCCTTAAGCTTGTGACCCCTTAGGTTCGGTAACTCATAGACATGAACGAAACTGTTCGTTCAATGACCGACAACGGAACCATGGACGTCCATATCGATCCCTATGAGCACACAAATGAAATTCGGGTGAACCTTTGGTTATCATATGATGTTCCCTTTGCTTCGCGATACTTCACAAAAACCGGGATGCATCGGTATCCTCCTAAGTTATCACATGCTCACTATACCGTTATCCTCGTTACCAGTTTTATTCTTCTTTCTCATTGTTGTGTTTCGGCATCCTCGTGACTTAGTCACCTGTGTCTGGCCAGACGATGATGGATGTCGTAACACTGAGAGGGCCCTAAGAATATCTCTCCATCGTTAGAGGAGCAAATCCCACTCTCTAGCTATCTAGTCCCTTGTCAAACTTCCCGATGAGCCTGTAAGTTGTCGTTATGATCACCGTGTTACATGTGACGTTTGAGCAACCCCAAAGTCCACCGTACGGTAAGAAGTGACTACGATACTCTTATGGTCTAAGGAGCAAAATCACATGTTAACACTCTGTGTTATTACAATTGATTACAGATGATATTATCTCAATTCATAACAAACAAGCACTACAAAAAAACACTTCCGTGATGATACGTCTTTGTCACAGTAGGTCAAGTTTTCTGTCATGCATGTACATCCATGACAATTTTATGACAGAATCAAGATAGTCACACCTGTGCTGTGATAGAAGTGTTACATGACAATACTGAAATTATCATCACGGAAGTGTCCACTTCCATGATGATAAATGTCGCATCATGGAAGTGTTTTCGTCAAGGGTAACCGACACGTGGCATCCACCGTAACGGGTCGCCGTTAAGCTATCGGGTTCCGGTTTGGATCCGATAACCCGTTAATAGCCCTGACCAATGGGGATTTTCCACATGTAAAATTCTCATTCGCCGACGGGTCCACGTGTCAGCTCGGCGTTGTGATAGATGTCATCCATCCATTGGACGAGAGACGCCTATGATACGTCAACACGTGGCACGGCCCAACAGTGGCCCATTTAGGTTAAAAAGGCCAGCCTATTTGACTTGGTCAAAAGTTAACGAGCCGGCCCATGGAAAGCCTGTTACCGGCCTGTTCGCATATAGCCCATTTACGGCCCGGGTACTCACGGCCCGCTTTGGCCTTTAAAAATTCGACCCAGTAGTGTCATGTGGGCAGTCCCATATGATTCCAGCCCGTTGTCACTTCCGGCCCATCTATGGCCCGTGAAGTCTTTCAGCCCATATGAGGCCTTTTGCATCTCTGGGCCCATTGACGGCCCGAGGTAAATCAGGCCCATCATGAACAGTAAACTGCTTTGAGCCCATTTGTAACATCCCCATGTATTAAGCAACAGTAATCACCTTTTGATAATGCCAAGTCACCATGCTTAATAGTGCTTGATCATCATTTGCATCATATCTCCTTTCAAATTCCAATTCAAATTAAAATTCCAATTTGAAGTAAAAATAAAAGTTGTTCCATTTTGAAAAATAAAATGTTCATAATATTGCAAATAATCCAAAAACAATTATAAAAATAAAATCAACATTAATTAAATAAGTTAAAAGACTCTAACATCATGAAACAGTACCAAAACAGAGATATTTAATCCATTTTCATTTAAATAAATTTCAAGTGAAAACATTTGGACTCCAAACCTTTTTTATGACAGTACCAAATATTACATTGTATTATTATGGCCAAGTCACATATTTTATAAAAGTCACATGGTGGCTAAACATTTTTCAAAAGTGAGAAAGAAATAAAACAGAAGAAAAGAAAAAGAAAAGGGGATCGGGGCACTGTTTGTCTGGGCCTAAGTTCAAACAGGGCAGGCCCAGCCCACCAGCGCCCCGGGTCGTCTTCCCCCTCACTGCTCATCCGACCTCGCCGCCCGCGCCCGCACGTCGCCGCCCGACCACCTCGCCGGCCGCGCCGACGCAGGGATAAGGACGCTGCCTCCCCGCCTCCTCGGTCCCCTCTCCCACTCGCTCGCCCGCTCCTCCCTCTCCCCTCCCTCGATCTCGTCATCACCAGAAAGCCGCCGCCGCCATTCGTCGTCGTAGCCGTGGCCCCCATCCTCTTCTCGCCGCTTCGAGCAGTCCGGCCGCCTTCCCGTGCTCGACCTCCTTAACTACGCCTACTGGAACGAGCCGGGAGGCCCTCGTTCGTCGTCACCGCCGCCAGCTTTGCCGCCTCTGCCCGGAGATCGCCGCAGCCGTCCGGTCTGCTCCGAGCCTTCCTCGAGCCCGCGCTGCACATCTGCAGGGCCCGGTGAGCTCCCCGTCCGGCTCCCTCTCTCCTCTGTCCCTCCCGTAGCCCGTAGATGTGCCGCCACGGTGCCGTGCTCCGCCGTCCGCCATGGCCGGCGAGCAGCGCGCTCCCGTGCCTCTCGGACTTGTCCGAGCACGCCGTCACGCTCGTAGTGATGCGTAGGTGCTGCCTGCGCGCGTAGTTCGTCGAATGCGCGTCCATAGCGCCGATCACCAACACGCCCAACTCCGGCCGCCGCCTTTCCTCGACGCCGGCGCCGTTTCCGTCCGCTTTAGCTCCGGCCACGGCCACCACGAGACACGGCTTGGAACGGCCGATCCAACGCGCCCACCCGCGTCCCGAATGGACGTCTGTGCCGCGGTTCCGGCCAACTCCGGCGTAGCTCCGCACGGTTTGAGGTCGTCGGCGACTTTTCCGGCGAATCTGACGTGGCTGCGTGATTAGGCGCTAAGTACTCCCTCTGTTAGACTGACGTGTGGGCCCACATACTGTAGCGGTTAGTATTAGTGCTAATTAACCCACTAACAGTTGTATCACTGATCACTGGCCCCCACTGGCCTAATTAACCTAATTAGAATTAAATAAACCCTGCTAATTAACTCTGTCACTGACAGCTGGGTCCCACTGGACCCAGTTGACCAGTCAAAGCTGACTGGGTTTGACCCAGTCAATGACACGTAGGCCCCACCTAATTAGTTAACTAAATTACTAATTTAATTAATCTGTTAATTAAATGTGACACTGACATGTGGGACCCGCTAGCTAATTAACTTAATTAGTTAAATTCAATCTCTGTTTAATTTAATCTGTCTATGATAGGTGGGACCCACTGGTCAGATTGACCAGTCAAAGTCCTCCGTTAACTGCTGATGTCACCCTGACGTCATGCTGACGTCATAGTTTACTGTTTCGGATAATTCTAATTTAATAATTAAAAATAATCTAGAAATTCCAGAAAATGATTAAAACTTTGAAAAATTATATAAAATAAACCGTAACTCGGATGAAAATAATTTATATATGAAAAACGATCAGAAAATATGACGAATCCGAATATGCCACCCACATACCTGTCACACCCCTGTAACATGATGAACGTGGAACTTTCCCCTCTAGTTCATCTGTCCGATAATTGCCCGGAGCTGGTAAAACACCTCCAGATGTTTCCCGCTCCGACTAACTTGCGTAGTACTGTGTTAGGGCACCTCTCGAATAGCGTGCTACCATGCCATGCATTTGTGTTGTATTTATCTGCTTTTATTTATTGTTTCTTCCCCCTCTTCTCTTCGGTAGACCCCGAGACTGACGCCGCTACCGAGTACGACTACGCCCTTGAAGACCAGCCCCTTTCAGCAGAGCTTCCAGGCAAGCAAAACCCCCTTGATCATCCAGATATCACCCACTCTCTCTCTCTTATGCTTGCATTAGAATTGCTTCTATTGTTATTCCGATAGCTCCTATTCTGATGCATAGCCTGATTTTGTCGCCTGCTGTTTATACCTACCTGTTGTCCCATAATGCTTAGTTAGCTATGCTATCGTTTCATCTGTGGCCTTTCACCCTTGTCTGTTTGCCATGCTTGTTATCGGGCCGTGATCACTCTGGGTGATGATCACGGAACTATTTACATTACTGCAATACATTAAATTGTTAAAGTCGGACCGGCTCCAAGAGTGCCCGCGAGGTGATGAGACCAGACGGGTTGAACCCAAGGGTACCCGCGAGAGAGTCCTGTGACGGCTGGCTGTTAGCGGTACCACCCAATGTGGTGGTAGCTCGGGACTTGTTCCGACAGCCGACGCGGAACTTGCACTGTAGTCGGAACGACAGGGCAAGAGGAGACTACCTTGGTGAGAGGTGGGCCTGATCCCTGGTCGTGGTCCGCGAGATAACTAGTCGGAGCGACAGGAACCCTGTTCGTCTCTGCGAGATACTAAACACGCCTAACGGATTTGGGTATTCGATCTGAGTTGGCCACTGGCCTATACGCACGACCACCACGTGGGATAATGGTTTAATGGGGCCCTCTACGCCGTATGTATTAGCCGAAAGCTTTGTCAGACGTCCAGTTCAGCATTGTGGCATGGCAGGATCGGCGCCATCCATGACAGAGGTGGTGCATGGATCTAACCCTGCACACAACGACCCGGAGTGCAAAGGGCGATGGGCCCAGGACCCCTGAGCACTTAGGATGTAGATCGGCGGGGACCTCTCTGCTGAGCCTAGGTAGGACTACGTCGTGTCGATCAGCCGAGGCCGGGCATGACCCAATAAAAGTGTGTCCGGCCAGAGTTAATCGAGCGTGTTGGGTAACAGTAGTGCACCCCTGCAGGGAAGTTATCTATTCGAATAGCCGTGTCCACGGTAACAGGACGCTCGGAGTTGTATCCTGATCTACTACAACTATGAATGGATACCGTTGCAATGATAAACTGATACTACTGTTCTCGGGATCACTTTCTCGCAGGGTAGTCGAGGAAGGATCTCAGGGCATTACTACAATATATAATTGCTATTATATGTTACTTTAATCTACTCTCTTCTGATGCTGCAAGATTGCTTCAAGATGCTAGTCTTCGATAGGCTAGGCTTTTCCCCCTCTGATCTGGCATTTCTGCAGTGTAGCCCAAAGATGTAGCCCCTTTCCTTTGATACCGATGCATACTTAGTATAGTTCTGATGTAAGTCTTGTGAGTACTTTGGATGAGTACTCACGATTGCTTTGCTATCTCTTTTCCCCTTACCAGGTTGCTGCGATCAGAAGACGGAGCCCAAGAGCAGGAGATCCCCGGAGGTACCTACTACGACGTGGAGATCCCCGACGACCAGGAGTAGTTCGGAGGCCCTAGGCAGGAGGCCTTCGCCTTTTCGATCAGTGTCGTTGTTATGCTAGCCTTCTTAAGGCACACTTGTTTAACCTTGTGTCTGTACTCAGATACCTTTGTTTCGCTGATGCTTGTGTAACTCGAGCTTATGTATTCGAGCCCTCGAGGCCCCTGGCTTGTAATATAAAGCTTGTATTATTTTATTTTGTGTCTAGAGTTGTGTTGTGATATCTTCCCGTGAGTCCTTAGGCTTGATCGTGTGCATTTGCATGTATGATTAGTGCACGATTAAGTCGGGGGCGTCAAAAGTTGGTATCAGAGCTGACTGCCTGTAGGAAACCCCCTTCCAACTCCTTGGCCGAAGTTGAGTCTAGTCTTTCAAAACTGTTTTACTAACATGGCTGTGTGGCTTACTGGCCCACGTCGCCAATGGGTGGTATTAGGATCTTTTATTACTCTTCCTTACTCTGGGAACTCTGATCTCTCTTCCTTTTAGGGTTAAAAGTTTTACTAACTCTAACATTAGGTTCTCGCGATCACATCCACCCGGAGTTCTGAATTAACCCCCCCTTTCTTCGAGATGAGGGCCGGGATTCTGCTGCACAATGTTCACGGACCGCAGGATCCTTTTATCGAGGGCACCCTGCGTTGCCACTTGCAGATTCCTCGCTCTCGTGGTTTTCTCCGACGTTGGTGTAGCCTTTGCTATGTCTCGTTGTTGTATCTCTCCACCGTCTAGTTTGTCTAGTTGCGAGTGTTTCCGAGCTCGTACTATCTGTTTGAATCCAACTCTGTGCATGGATCTGTATGTCTTTAATGACTACTAATTTGTATCTAATGCACTTTTTGTTCATTGCCTATGTTACATCATGAATAACTCCATACACCATGCAGTTGTTCTTGCTAAACTGCCCCTGTTGATTTGGCAGGATGGCTGACGATCCTCCGCCTCCACCCTATATTTCCGCAATGATGCAATAGTTTGAACTGAACCGTCAGCTCAATGAGAGTCTGGTAAATCGATTGGAATGCAATGATGCTCGTCAGGAGCCTGGCCCGATATCACTTCAAGATTTCGTGCACCTCAACCCGTCTGTTTACCGCAACTCCACCAACCCTATGGATGTTGATGATTGGCTTCGTGACATCCTGTTTGAGATGGAGTCAGCTAAGGTTGCCCCTATCAGTTACGTCACCTTTGCGGCATTTCACCTGAAGGGTCCAATTGCTCAATGGTGGGAAAGCCACAGGTGCATGCTGCCTGCTGGAACTGTAACCACTTGGCAGGAATTTCAGTCAGCTTTTCGTGCACGGCATATTCCTCAAGGTCTGATCGACCAGAAGAAGGAGTTCCGCAAACTCACACAGGGCAAGATGACGATGGGTGAATATCAGAGGAAATTTCTTGAATGATCCTGCTATGCTACAGATGACGTCTGCACTGATTCTCTCAAGCAAGAGAAGTTCCGTGAAGGAATGTGTCCTGATATAAAGCTCGCACTTGTTGTCCATGATTGCGCGGACTTTGCGACGCTTGTCAGCCAAGCTGTACGAGCCGAAACTGGTCTGAATGAGTACCAGGAGATGCTCAAGCGCACTCGTGATGTTGGCTCATCCTCGGGTCAGCCTGCTCAGAAACGTCAAGTCTGGATCCCGCACAATGTTCACCACCGACCTGCTCCAACCCCAAGGCCGTCTTATGTCGCACCTCGTGTGCCTCTGCCACCGAGACAACTCGGGATTCAAGATGACCAACCAACTGTTTTGGCTCCTTTACCCAATAATGGTTCATGCCACAAGTGTGGGCAGCCAGGACATATTGCTATCAACTGTCGCCAGAATCAGCCTCAGAGTACATCACGTCCTCCTGTTGGTCGCAAGAAGTGCCGTCGAAAACATCCGTCTAGTAACCGTAATGCCAGTCCGTCTGCTATGGGTTGTGGTCAAGTTACCCATGTCAAGATTGAAGAAGCTCGGGATTCCCCCAAAATCGTGATGGGTACCCTTCGCGTTAATTCAGTGCCTGCCTCTATTCTCTTTGATTCAGGAGCATCGCATGCCTTCATGTCCCAACAATTTGCTCAGTTACATGAGTTAGACATGGAGAGATTACCCACTCCTTTAGCGGTTCAATCCCCGGGATCCAAGTGGCAAACCACAATGGTAAGCCCCCACAACCAAATTGAAATTGGAGGTCTAGTTTTCCCTGCTTCTCTAATTGTGCTCGGACCTTCCAACATTGATGTCATTCTCGGTATGGACTGGTTGACAGCTCATAAAGCCTTAATAGATTGTGCCGCCAAGACAGTCCAGCTCACACACCCTTCTGGTCAGACAATCAACTATTCAGCTCAGATAATTCTGAATGCTGAGAATTAGATATATGCTCTCAATGCTTTGAACGCTTCACCTCTTGAGGGAATTGAGAACGTTCCAGTCGTTCGCGATTTTCCAGACGTCTTTCCAGAAGAACTTCCAGGGATACCCCCTGTTAGAGCAGTCAAATTCGTCATCGACTTGAAACCAGGCACCACTCCTATTGCCAAGCGCCCATACAAGATGCCGCCGCATGAACTCCTTGAACTTAAGGAGGAAATCGACAAGTCAGTTAAAAAGGGTTTCATCCGCCCCAGTTCTTCTGCTTGGGGAGCACCTTCGCTCTTTTTTAAGAAGAAGGATGGTACGAATCGTCTGGTCCAAGATTACCGACCTATCAACCATGCAACAATTCAGAACAAGTATCCGCTTCCCAGAATCAACGATCTGTATGATCAGCTAGCTGGTTCCTCAGTATTCTCTAAACTTGATTTGAGATTGGGATACCACTAGATCCGAGTTCGCAAAGAGGATATCCCAAAGACAGCCTTCGTTACTCGCTATGGTTCTTACGAGTACACCGTCATGTCCTTTGGCTTAACCAATGCTCCAGCAACATTCTCTCGATTGATGAACTACATCTTCACGGATTACCTCGACAAATTCATCGCGGTTTATCTGGATGATATCCTTATATATTCCAAGAATGAAGAAGAACATGCCGAACATCTTCGGCTTGTACTGGAGAAGCTGCGTGAACATCAACTGTATGCCAAGTATTCTAAGTGTGAGTTCTGGTTATCGGAAGTGACATATCTCGGCCACGTGATTTCCAAAGATGGCATTGCTGTTAACCCAGAACGAGTTCAGGCTATTCTTGACTGGACTCCTCCGCAGACTGTTAAGCAAGTCAGAAGTTTTCTCGGTCTTGCTAGCTATTGCCGCTGTTTCATCGAGAACTTCTCCAAGATTGCAAAGCCACTGACTGATTTGTTACACAAAGGCAAGAAGTTTGAATGGACAGAAAAGTGCCAAGAAAGTTTTCAGACACTTAAAGATAAGTTGACATCTGCCCCAGTGCTAGCTCCCCCTGATTCTCGCAAGGACTTTGTGATATATTGCGACGCATCCCGTCAAGGATTAGGCCGTGTCCTAATGCAAGATCGCAAGGTGATTGCCTATGGCTCTCGTTAGTTGCGTCCTCACGAAGATAAGTATCTAACTCATGATCTCGAGTTAGCAGCAGTTATCTATGCTCTGAAGCTGTGGCGACTTTACCTTCTCGGTAATCATTGCGAGATATACACGGACCACCAAAGTCTGAAGTATCTGTATACTCAACCAGATTTGAACCTCCGTCAGCAAAGATGGCTCGAGACAATAGCTGACTATGACATGGATATTTCTTATACCCCTGGCAAGGCTAATGTGATGGCCGATGCCTTGAGTCGCAAGTCTTATTGAAACAATCTCACGGTTCAGCAAGCACAACCCCTTCTCTATGAAGAACTTCGCAAGTTGAACCTTCATATTGTTCCTCATGGTTATCTCAATACCCTGGTTGTTGAACCAGATCTCGAGCGCAACATCAAGATGAGGCAGAAATATGACTCTGAAGTTGAGAAGATTAAGAAATACCTCTCCAAGGGAAATTCTTCATTCTACCATGTTGATGATGATGGTACCTTGTTCTTCAAAGGCCGCCTAGTGGTCCCCAGAAAGCATAATCTGGACTCTCGTCCGGATGCCATGAAAGAAGCTCAGGATACACCTCTTTCAATTCATCCTGGTAGCACCAAGATGTACCAAGACATTCGACAGAGATACTGGTGGCCTGATATGAAGCGAGACATTGCTCGATATGTTGCCGAGTGTGACGTATGCCGTCGCATCAAAGCAGAACATCAAAGGCCTGCTGGAACTCTGCAACCACTTGCTATTCCTGAATGGAAATGGGACAAAGTCGAAATGGATTTCATTACTGGATTTCCCAGGTCGCAGAAGGGTCATGATGCTATCTTTGTCGTTATTGACCGATTCTCAAAGGTTGCTCACTTTCTGCCAGTCAAGGAGACAATCACTGCTAGTCAGTTAGTAGACTTATATGTTTCCAGAATTGTGTCACTCCACGGCGTTCCGTTGGAGATCAGTTCAGATCGTGGCAGCCTCTTTACCTCAAGGTTTTGGAACAGTTTCCAAGAAGCTATGGGAACTCATCTGTCCTTCAGCACAGCTTTTCACCCCCAGTCCCAGGGTCAAGTTGAACGAGTCAATCAAGTGCTTGAAGATATGCTTCGAGCTTGTGTCATCTCATTCGGTAAGAAATGGGAGGAATCTCTCCCGTATGCTGAGTTCTCTTACAACAATAGCTATCAAGCTAGTTTGAAGATGGCACCCTTTGAAGTTCTATATGCACGTAAGTGTCGAACCCCTCTGAATTGGTCAGAAACTGGGGAACGGTTACTCTTCGGTCCGGACATTATCCAACAAGCTGAAGAGCAAGTCCGTACCGTACGGGAACATCTGAAAACTGCTCAGTCTCGTCAGAAGAGCAATTATGACCATAAACACCAGGTAATGGTCTATCAACCTGGTGAACAAGCATACCTTCGTGTCACTCCGATGAAGGGCACTCATCGATTTGGAATCAAGGGCAAGTTAGCTCCTCGCTACATTGGCCCGTTCCGTATCCTCGCCCGACGAGGAGAAGTGGCATATCAATTGTAGTTGCCGCCAAATCTTTCTCAAGTTCATGATGTCTTCCATGTGTCGCAACTCCGCTGCTGTTTCAAAGATCCGATCCTAGCAGTGGATCATGAAGTGCTTGAATTGCAGGATGACCTGTCTTATAAGGAACATCAGATCCGTATTCTTGATCAAGCTGAACGTCGAACCCGTCAGAAGGCAATCAAGTTCCTTAAAGTTCAGTGGTCAAATCATTCTGAAGATGAAGCCACTTGGGAACGCGAGGATCGTCTTCGCGAAGAATACCCCGATCTTCATCCTTCTACCTCCTGAATTCTCGGGACGAGAATTTCTTTTAGAGGAGGAGAATTGTAACATCCCCATGTATTAAGCTATAGTAATCACCTTTTGATAATGCCAAGTCACCATGCTTAATAGTGCTTGATCATCATTTGCATCATATCTCATTTCAAATTCCAATTCAAATTAAAATTCCAATTTGAAGTAAAAATAAAAGTTGTTCCATTTTGAAAACTAAAATGTTCATAATATTGGAAATAATCCAAAAACAATTATAAAAATAAAATCAACATTAATTAAATAAGTTAAATGACTCTAACATGATGAAACAGTAACAAAACAGAGATATTTAATCCATTTTCATTTAAATAAATTTCAAGTGAAAACATCTGGACTCCAAACCTTTTTATGACGGTACCAAATATTACATTGTATTATTATGGCCAAGTAACATATTTTATAAAAGTCACATGGTGGCTAAACATTTTTCAAAAGTGAGAAAGAAATAAAACAGAAGAAAAGAAAAAGGAAAGGGGATCGGGGCACTGTTTGTCTGGGCCTAAGTTCAAACAGGGCAGGCCCAGCCCACCAGCGCCCCGGGTCGTCTTCCCCCTCACTGCTCATCCGACCTCGCCGCCCGCGCCCGCACGTCGCCGCCCGACCACCTTGCCGGCCGCGCCGACGCAGCGATAAGGACGCCGCCTCCCCGCCTCCTCGGTCCCCTCTCCCATTCGCTCGCCCTCTCCTCCCTCTCCCCTCCCTCGATCTCGTCGTCGCCAGAAAGCCGCCGCCACCATCCGTCGTCGTAGCCGTGGCCCCCGTCCTCGTCTCGCCGCTTCGAGCAGTCCGGTCGCCTTCCCGTGCTCGACCTCCTCGACTACGCCTACTGGAACGAGCCGGGAGGCCCTCGTTCATCGTCACCGCCGCCAGCTTTGCCGCCTCTGCCCGGAGATCGCCGCAGCCGTCCGGTCTGCTCCGAGCCTCCCCCGAGCCCGCGCTGCACATCTGCAGGGCCCGGTGAGCTCCCCGTCCGGCTCCCCTCTCTCCTCTGTCCCTCCCGTAGCCCGTAGACGCGCCGCCGCGGTGCCGTGCTCCGCCGTCCGCCATGGCCGGCGAGCAGCACGCTCCCATGCCTCTCGGACTTGTCCGAGCACGCCGTCGCGCTCGTAGTGCTGCGTAGGTGCTGCCTGCGTGCCTAGTTCGTCGAATGCGCGTCCATAGCGCCGATCACCAACACGCCCAACTCCGGCCGCCGCCTTTGCTCGACGCCGGTGCCGTTTCCGTCCGCTTTAGCTCCGGCCACGGCCACCACGAGACGCGGCGTGGAACGGCCGATCCAACACGCCCACCCGCGTCCCGAATGGACGTCTGTGCCGCGGTTCCGGCCAACTCCGGCGTAGCTCTGCCACGGTTTGAGGTCGCCGGCGACTTTTCCGGCGAATCTGACGTGGCACGTGATTAGGCGCTAAGTACTCCCTCTGTTAGACTGACGTGTGGGCCCGCGTACTGTAGCAGTTAGGATTAGTGCTAATTAACTCACTAACAGTTGTATCACGGATCACTGGGCCCCACTGGCCTAATTAACCTAATTAGAATTAAATAAACCCTGTTAATTAACTCTGTCACTGACAGCTGGGTCCCACTGGACGCTCGGAGTTGTATCCTGATTAGAATTAAATAAACCCTGCTAATTAACCCTGTTAATTAACCTAATTAGAATTAAATAAACCCTGTTATCTATTCGAATAGCCGTGTCCACGGTAACAGGATGCTCGGAGTTGTATCCTGATCTACTACAACTATGAATGGATACCGTTGCAATGATAAACTGATACTACTGTTCTCGGGATCACTTTGTCGTAGGGTAGTCGAGGAAGGATCTCAGGGCATTACTACAATATATAATTGCTATTATATGTTACTTTAATCTACTCTCTTCTGATGCTGCAAGATTGCTTCAAGATGCTAGTCTTCGATAGGCTAGGCTTTTCCCCCTCTGATCTGGCATTTGTGCAGTGTAGCCCAAAGATGTAGCCCCTTTCCTTTGATACCGAAGCATACTTAGTATAGTTCTGATGTCAGTCTTGCGAGTACTTTGGATGAGTACTCACGGTTGCTTTGCTATCTCTTTTCCCCTTACCCGGTTGCTGCGATCAGAAGACGGAGCCCAAGAGCAGGAGATCCCCGGTGGTACCTACTACGACGTGGAGATCCCCGACGACCAGGAGTAGTTCGGAGGCCCTAGGCAGGAGGCCTTCGCCTTTTCGATCAGTGTCGCTGTTATGCTAGCCTTCTTAAGGCACACTTGTTTAACCTTGTGTCTGTACTCAGATACCTTTGTTTCCGCTGATGCTTGTATAACGCGAGCTTATGTATTCGAGCCCTCGAGGCCCCTGGCTTGTAATATAAAGCTTGTATTATTTTATTTTGTGTCTAGAGTTGTGTTGTGATATCTTCCCGTGAGTCCTTAGGCTTGATCGTGTGCATTTGCGTGTATGATTAGTGCACGATTAAGTCGGGGGCGTCACACCATTAACGGCCCATGATTCAGTTGGGCCGTTTCCAGCCCGTGTTTTCTTTTGGCCTTGTAAGGGCCCATATATTCTTGGGCTCATTTCCAGCCCTCGATTACTTATGGTCCGTTACTGGCCTGTTATGCTAATGGGCCAAATTCAGCCCGTGGTAACAATCGGTCCGTTTGTGGCCCATTAACACGTTGGGCCGTTTTCATCATGTCCTGTAATCCGGCCCATTAACGACCCGTCATGCCTGTTGATAGAATTAAGCCTGCGCTGCCTTTCGGCCTGTTAACGGCCCGTTATGGTCTGGGCCCACAAACGGACGGCTCCGATTTAGGCCCGTTTACGGTCCATATTGCGATCCGGTTTTGGCCCACGAACAGTAAGCCCATGGATCCTACGGCGCGTCGGAGGCCCATGGATCATACGGCCCGTAGGAGGCCCATGGATCCTACGGCCCGTAGGAGGCCCATCATTACCACGGCTCGTAGGAGGCCCATCGTTACCACGGCCCATATGTGGCCCATGGTTATTGCGGCCACTAGCAAACCGAGGAAAAAGAATTGAAGTGACTACAAGGAAACAAATAAACAAGACTATATAAGTAAATAAATAAGCAAGCAACTAATGCTAGGCTGTTACGGCGATTACAGACATTACATCCACTCGGCATCAAAGTTCGCCACCAGTGCAAATAAAGGGAACAACAAAGCAACATATTACATACACTGGGCGTCTAAATTGGCCCCCAGTGCAAATAAACACGGCAGCAAAACAAGTCCAGAACTGAAACAACTTCAGAAGAGTTCAAGAAACGTTATCATGGGTATCCACCATGCTGGCAATAAGCTTAGCAAGCTTATTAGCTTTCTCTTGTTTGGTGCTAAAATCCTCCAACGCTTGCTGTTGCACCAGAAAGTATGCATCTGAATTCTCCAGGGACTTCCTCAGTCCTTCGGCTTCTTGTCGCAGCACAGCTGGTCGATGTCTTTCAGCTTGTAGTTGAGACTCAAGAAATCGAGCTGATTCAGACAGCGACTTTGAAGAGCTTGTGCAAGCGGTAGTGGCCAGTAACTCGAACACTACATCAAGACAGGACTTTGGGATTGTCTCACTGTCTTCAAGATAGTTTTCCTTATCTGTTTTATCAGCTTTGTTGGAGACCAGCAAGGTTGTTTCACTATCTTCAACCTTATCTGCATTACTTCATTTACCATTGCTTAATGTGGTACTCTTCTCCAACATTCTGTCAGCATTCTAAAAGAAGAAACAAGTTTAGCATGTAGTATATGAAACTCATTTTGGTGAACCAGTTCAGTAGTAAGGTGGACAGGATTAAACTATCAAGTCTTATATTGCAAAGTAGTACATTATAAAAGCATCAAACAAACATATATCTATGTGCTACTGTCACTGCATTGTCTTGCCAAATCAAAATAGAGACACAATTCAAATCATATCAGTTCAAGACAAAATAGCATTGAAAGAATATAAGTGTGGGAAACTACACGGCACCACAAGATTTCAGATGGGTACCATGGGTATACATGTAGAGCTAACAACACTATTGGCTCTGTTTTGATGCTAGTAATGTGCATGATATGAGAAGACAACTGTCTACACAATTGAAATTGAAATCAACATAGAGCAATTTAGAAGAGCAAACCAGTTAAAGAAACATGTTTAAACATACCTGTTGTGCCATTGGAGTTTCGATTGGATCTTTCTATTTAAAAATTAGTTGGTATGAGTACATACAGTGATACAAGAGCAAAGCAGTATGCACCATAGCTATGGAATCTTACCTGAGAACAGTTGTGAAAGATCGTGGATGTCGCCTAGAGGGGGGGTGAATAGGCGCTTTAAAATAATTACGGTTTAGGCTTGAACAAATGCGGAATAAAACTAGCGTTTAATTTGTCAAGCACAAAACCTACAACAACTAGGCTCATCTAAGTGCGCCAACAACTTATGCTAAGCAAGATAAACAACTAAGTGATAGCAAGATATATAACATGAAACACTATGGCTATCACAAAGTAAAGTGCATAAGTAAAGGGCTCGAGTAAGAGATAACCGAGGCACGCGGAGACGATGATGTGATGGATGGTTACGTCATTCGAGCAGCTCCGGCGAGCTGTACGACGTCGAGGCTGAAGCACTACAAGACGGACATCGTTAATCTGAAGTGGGATTCTAATACCATCTCCAATAGATGATATAAAATACATCACCAAAAACTGCTAGCTGTAAAATTTACATCACCAAAAGACAACCAACGCCAACAGATGATGTAAAAACTGTTGACTCTGAACTTAACTGTCGAAACTGAATTTTACTGTCGAAACTGACTGTTACTGTCGAAACTGAATTTTACTGTCGAAACTGAACGCACTAGTAGCAGACAACCACTTCGTTGGTAGTTTAGGCCGCTCGAGCACTGGTAGCAGAGAAGCAGTGATCTAAATCAGCAGCCGCTCAACAGGGAACGCACTAGCAGATAGCAGCCAGAGCAGCAGCGCGAACTAGAGCCAGAGCAGGAACTCGTGTAGCTGTAGCAGCCCGTGTACCAACATCAGCAGTGCGAGCGGGAGCAAGAGCAGAGCAGCAGCACGAGCGAGAGCAAGAGCAGAGCGGCAGCGCGATCGAGAGCCGAAGCAGCAGCAACAGCTCCGGCTGGTATGGACGCTGCCGCCGAGGGAGCCTCGCAATGGGGGAGATCCGCCGTGGAGGATGTCGCCGGCGGAGCCGACGTCGAGGGAGCCGCGCCATGGCAGAGCGGGGTCGAGTACCGGCGGCGCTGTGAGGTCGAGTGAAGGAGAAGATGCGATGAGTGTACAACCTCTTTGGTGGCACCGAGTAGGCCTCGGCTTCATCCGAGGAGTCGGTGACGATACTGCGGTTCCGGTGGGGCAGGTTAAGGCGGCGCTGTGGGAATGGAGCAGCCGCGATAGATGAGGCGATCGTCGGAGCAGCTCCTTGGAGGTGGAGAACGGGGCGGCTGAACCGGCGGGACGACGAGATCGACGACGGATCCTCATCCGGTGCGGTGGATGAGGGACGTCGAGCTGTTGCGGTGGACGACGTCGTCAGGGCAGAGGCTCCGGCTGGGCGGCGGACGGAGGAGGGTGGGGTTTCGCGGCTGGTGGAGAGAGGTTTTGGCGGCCTCGGTTTTTGAATGGGGAAAAGAAGGGGATGGGAGTGGGGAACCATGACTTAGGGACATGCTTATCCGAAATGTAGGGTAATTTACAAAAGTACCCCCACTAATTTGAACTAGCGGCTCTTTCCGCCCAGGGGTAGAACGGGGATTTCGCGTGTCGGGATTTCGCAGAAGGAGGGAGTTTTCGCGCGTGTTGTAATTTCGGGATAGCAAGGCGCGGGTTGAGAAGGAGGGAGTTTTCGGAGCACAAACAAACAAAGAGATATCTTGAAATTTCGGCATAATAAGGCGCGGGTTGAAATTTCGGGACAAGGCAAACGTGTACTTTACCATATCAATTCGCACTTCCCTCAACCAAAAAAACAAAAACAAAAATCAATTCGCACCACACAAGAGAGGGTCTTGTCATGTTTTACTGTATGAATTACTACAAATGTCATTCAAAACTTTGAATCCATGTTATGTTCAATTAAAATATTTTGCTAGGTGCATAATGCATGTAAGCTACTCAAATGAACATTTTAGTGCATTCCAAATGTATATACTACCGCTGCAATATGAACTAAATTGGAATTCGTTTCACTATTTGAATAAGAAACTACAATCATGATTGTTGTCAAGTTAAACCATCATCTGTATATTATCTTCACAACACACCACATGATTACTGTCAAGTTAGATATGAACTATGTGTACTATATGAACTCGAATTCAAATTTTTGAATCCACTTTATGCTGATTTCAAATAATAGTACATTTCAAGCTCTAGCTAGATCTTCATAATCTAAACCATGTTTCAAATGTATAATGTGTTTATCACACAATGTATAGTGCCCCACCCCCTACGCCTACAAGTACTTAGCTGTGAGCTGCAAAAGCCACACATTATCACAAAATTCAAATAAATTTGAGATTGTTCGATATATATAAAATATATATATAGTATAACATGTTCATATCCACACCATGTGTATCACCATTATATTCATGCATGCATGGGTTTAAAACACTATGATCTCTTATTCAAATATCTGAATCCACTTTTGTAATGAATTATGATCTCTGTTAGACTTTTACACCCACACAATCCTCTTCTCTTTGTAGCTAGCACTAACTTTCTCTCGTCCATGCACACACCCTCCTCGCCCTCCCCCTTCCTCAGCATTCTCTCCGTCGCGCACATTCATTATTTTTCTTTAGGTCGTTCTCCCACGGTCTCTATGGGTCTCCCCAGCTCCTTCTTTCCGGCACACACCGATTGATATATTTCTCTAGCTAGCCAGCTCTGCCTACCACATACACACACTTCCCCTCTTCTCCTCTCACCGTCCATGCCCCCTATCTCTCATACGGTCACACAGATATGCACACTCTTGCCCCTCTTTCCATCGATCTCGCACTCGCACAGTCCTCCATCTCTATATAGTAGGCCTATCGCACCACCTCCTAGCCGCATCCCTCTCTCTCTCTCTCTCTCCCTCTCTCTATCAGTCTCTCCGGGCCTTATTTGCCTCTAACACATGCATGTATACCGATCGATCTCCCTCTGTACATATAGCTAGGTCGACTATAACTCATTTTCACCACGCACCGATCGATCTACATCACTAGATAAGTCTCTCCCTTTCCCCGACACACGGCGATTGCTCTACCTATCTAGTTAGGTCTGCTTACCACAGACATATCGCCCCCCCATCATCCATGCATGCCTCCCGACTCGTCTCTCACATGCACGCGCACACACAAACACACATTCCCTCTCTTATTGATATTGCAGTCGTACCCTCCGTTTGTCTAGTAGGCCTCTCCCACCATCTCCGAGAAGCAACTCCACCACCACCCTCCGGCACTCTAGCTCTGTCTCTCTCCCAACCTTATTCCTATCCTACACATATGTATGGATGCCGATCGATCTCCCTCAATACATAGCTAGGTCTCTCCTTCTCCACACATATACCTGTCGATCTACCTCTCTAGTTAGGTCTCTGCCCTGCCCCCCCCCCCCCCACACCGATAGTCGAACACTCTAGTTAGGTCTCCCTGCCACACACAAACTGCACATGTCCCCTCTCACGTTCCAGTAGGCTAGCCACCCTATATATTTGACGTCCGCACACACAATTTCGCTGGCTGTTTATCGATCTCGCACCCATACACCTTCATCTCTCTCTTTGATTCTATCGATATCTCACGCCGATGATCCCTCCCCTCTCTTCTTGTGGATCGCCCCCTCTATATATGATATATCTAGGCCTCTGTTTTCACACACATTGCATATGTTACATTTTTTTCAGATATCATCGACTCATATTCCTTGTCTATCTCTCACGCACACAAATACACTTACGAAATCACCCCCCCCCCCAAAACACTCACGAACGCACTCACCATCTCTTTCTAGGGTTGTATCTTTCTCACACACACCCACGTAGGTGGGGTACGCGCACGAAGAGAAGAGGTGCACGCACGACGCACGTACTCATGTCTCGTTCCCAACCACACCCGCGCGGGTACACGGTGGAGCTCATTTCTGTACGAAAAGGCAGCCCACGTGATAATTTGACGCGTGTCGGTTGTTCACTTGATGGAGGATCCTGTACGACGCGTGAACGAAACAAAGTGCGACTTGACGCGTTGGCGCGTTATTTTTAAATAAAGTTTATTCCTCAATGGCACGTATAGAATATAAAATGATTGTATGGACAGAAAAACGAAAACCGCTCCACTATACTAGTACAAATATAGGCAGGAGCCTCAATGCTTGCTTGCTGGGGTTCGTCTCTTCACACTCTCTCACACAAGACGGCGGTGGCCAATCTCTCCCTCTCTAACCGCTGGTCACTGATCCGGCCGGATCCCGTCCGCCGGCGGAAAGGGAGGATGTGCAGCATTGCTCCAGTCGCCGGCGTCGAGGCAGGAAACCCTCTGCCGGTGCATCCCGATCTGCGGTACCCGCCGTTCTCTCCGACCAAGCTCCGGCACGGCAGGGCCTTCGACCCTTGCTCACCGCCGCAGCAGATCCCGCCCACCGCCGCCCTCCTACTTACATCCCGACGACCCTCAGGTACAGCTTCCTCTGGAACCGGCCTTGCTCCACTGCCCAACTTCTCACGTCGCTGCATGTGGATCTTCTCTAGTTCTTTGCCTAAAACGTACTAGCTTGGCCGGCGTACTTTCCATTTTGCAATCTCTTCCTCACGCCGTTTGAGAGAAACCACTGTGCTGTTATCTTTCCCTTATGACAATGAATATGCTTCTTTTTGTCGGCGTATGTGTCATCAACTGTCATTGGCCAGTAATTATTTCCTTTCTACCTCTTTTTGCAAACAGGGATATCCATTTCACCTCATTGCTATTGCGACCATTTGGTGAACTGCACAAAGCACTTTTTTCTCAAGAGTGTTTTGTGCAGTTCTACTAAAATGTCACACTGTGTGACGCCCCCAACTTAATCGTGCGCTAATCATACACACAAATGCACACGATCAAGCCTAGAGACTCACTTGAAGATATCACAACACAACTCTAGACACAAAATAAAATAATTCAAGCTTTATATTACAAGCCAGGGGCTTCGAGGGCTCGAATACATAAGCTTGATGTCATACAAGCATCAACGGAAGCATTAGATATCTGAGTACAGATATAAAAATTAAACAGATAGGCCTTTAACAGGGCGGGGCAAAATAAAAACACTGATCGAAAAGGCGCAGGCCTCCTGCCTGGGAGCCTCCTAACTACTCCTGGTCGTCGGCGGTCTCCACGTAGTAGTACGCTCCTCCAGAGGGGTAGTAGTAGTCGTCAACTGTGGGAGCTGACTCCGGGGCTCCATCAACTGGTCGCAGTAATCGGGCATGGAGGAAAAAGGGAAACTCATCCAAAGTACTCGCAAGACTTACATCAGAGCTATTCTACTTATGCATCGGTATCAAGGAAAAGCTGTATATGTGGACTGAACTGCAGAAATCCCAGAGGAGAGGGGAAAAGCCTAGCCTATCGAAGACTAGCATCTTCAGTGGTCTTGCAACATTAGAAGAGTGTAGATTAGTAACATAATTAAAGTAGCAAGCATGTTGACTCGAAGCCTAGAGATCCTTCCTCGACTCCCTGTGAGAAAGCGATCCCGGAGCTTCCATTTAATTAAAGTATCCAGTTCAAGTGTAGCAGATCGGGATACAACACTGAGCATCCTGTTACCGTGGACCCGGCTATTCGAATAGATAATCTTCCCTGCAGGGGTGCACTACTGTTACCCAACACGCTCGATTAACTCTGGCCGGACACACTTTCCTGGGTCATGCCCGGCCTCGGCTGATCGACACACCGCAGCCCTACCTAGAGCTCAGCAGAGAGGTCCCCGCCGGTCTACATCCTAAGTGCTCAGGGTTCTTGGGCCCATCCCCCTTTGCACTCCGGGTCGTTGCGAGCAGGGTGAATACCAGCACCATCACTCTCCTGGATGGCACAATCCGACCATGCCACAATGCTGAACTGGATGTCTGACAGAGCTTTCGGCTGATACATACGGCGCCGAGGGCCCCATTAAACCATTATCCCGCGTGGTGGTAGTGCGTATAGGCCAGTGGCCAACTCAGATCAATACCCAAATCCGTTAGTGCATTATTAATTTTAGTGACGGCTGTCGGGACAAGTCCGGAGCTACCACCACCACATGGGTGGTACCGCTAAACAGCCAGCCGCCACAGTAACTCTCGCGGGTGCTCTCCGGGCCCGCCCGACTTTCATACCTCTCGCGGGTACCCCTCGGGGTCGACCCGTCTTTATCCAGTAACTGAAGTAAAACCAGGTAACTGTGTGTTCATAACATCAAGAAGGAATCCGATGAAGCACCCTCATTGGATTTCCCTCTTGACGTATCCGTCAAGGAGAACCCGGAGGAATCACCCTCGATGGTATTCACACTTGCGGGGTTGCACGACAAAAGCTTCGTCGGAGGAGGTGAAAGAGGAATCACCCTCGATGACCCACAACCAACTAGCTGTACCACAGAGGCAACATCAGGAGTGAGATAAGAGGTATCACCCTCGGCACTCGATATTAGCTCTGCAGAGTCGAGCAACTTAAGGGGGGGTGTGGTGATGTGCTGGTAACAGCCCGTCGATCACATCGATCAGGGCACTGGTAACTAAGCGGGGCAACTATGACAATGTGAGGGGCCACAGATGGATTTCATCCAACCTATACTAAGCATTTAGGATATCAGGTAAAGTATCAAAAGCAGTTTACAAAATCAGGCTATGCATCAGAATTAGGATCAATCAAAAGCAATAGCAAATTCTAATGCAAGCAAGAGGGAGACAGAATAAGTGATATAGGCATGCTCAAGGGGGTTTGCTTGCCTGGTTGCTCTGCGGCAAAAGAGGGATCGTCAACACTGTAGTCGGTCTCCTGAGCTGCGTCGGTCTTGGGGGCTATCGGATAAGAGGAGGGGGGAAGAAACAATAAATAAAAGCAAATACAAGCAATACAGATGCACGGCCTGACGATATGCAGTGTTAGTGGTGACCTAATGCATTTGCTATATGCCGCAGACGAAACGGAAAAATATCTGGGATATTTTCCCGGCGTTTAGGCTGATTTCGGAATACTAAACCGGAGGGGAAGGTTCCATGTTCAGATAGTTAGGAGTGACGGTCAAGCATTTTGACCACATATTCAGATTCGTCTCGTTTTTCTGGTCAACTTTCATGTAGAAAGTTTTTCGATCCGAGCTACGGATTATTTTCTATGAATTTTTAAAGTTTTAAACTATTTTCTAAAATTATTTAATTAAACAGATATGTCAGAAATGGAATATGACGTCATGCTGATGTCATCCTTGCGTCAGCAGCCGGCTGACCAGCTGACTGGTCAAACTGGCAGGTGGGACCCACCTGTCAGCCACAGTGAGGTTTAACAGTGATTAAACTTAAACTAACAGACTAATTAATCAGTGGGCCCGGCCTGTCAACGACTGAACTAATTAACAGATTTAATTAATTAAAAGCATTTAGCCACTAATTAAGTTACTGACGTGGGGGACCCACTTGTCAGTGGCTGTAGATGCCACGTCAGCCCGTTGACCCGGTCAATTGGTCAACTGGGTCCTGCGGGACCCAGCTGCCAGTGACTCAGGGTGGCCCACCGGGCAGGCCACGTCGGCGGCCTCGCCGGAAAAAGCTCCGACGAGCTCATACGCGGCGGCGCGACTCCGGTTAGCCTCGGGTTTCCTCTACACGGCACCAAATCGCGCGTTTTCGACGGCGTTCGAACGGCTACTCCACCCCGCGTCGATCCACGGCGTCGGAATGGGCGTTGGTGGTCGGAGGTGAGCTCAACGACGACGACAGGCGGCGCCGGAATTTTGGACTAAGCGGGTCCGGCGCTGCGGTGCGTTTACGCGCGAGCTAACGCTACGGGGAGCACCTGGAGGTCTCCCGGAGCTCGTGAGCGAGCTTGCCTGGCTACGACAGGGACTACGGCGTCGGCGGCAAGGTTAACGGCGGAGCTGGGCTCGGCCATGGCGGAACCAGCCGCTCCGGGCGCTGAGAAGAGCAAAAGGAGAGGGGAGGAGGTGTGGAGCTCACCGCAGCGGCTCACAGTGGCCTGTGGTAGCTTAGGAGCGCAGGGGGGTCGCCGGAGTCGACGGGGATCACCGGCGACAGAGGGGATGATGCCGAGCTCGATTCGGGCAATGTGGCGGGCTCCGGCTTGCTCGCACGGTCGAAGAGGAAGGAGAAGACGGCGGCGGCGCTGGTGGTCGGCTCGGAGAGGCGAGGGAGGCACGGTGGCCGTGGATCCGCAGCGGCTCGGCGGCGACGACGTCGGGACAGAGAAGGAGAGAGCGGCCGTGAGCGAGGGAGAGAGGGCGGAGAATGGAGGAGGAAGACCAGGGGAGATGGACGAGGGCGCCCATATCCCCTCCTCTCACCGGCTCCGTCTCGGTGGCAAGCGGTGGGCAGCCGCCGCGCGCGCCGGACGCGGGGACGGCGACACGAAGGGCGGGAGCAGGTGGAGAGGACGGTTCGGCTGGGCCGGGCCGGTTACTGGGCCACAGGTAAGCGACGGTAAGCCTTTTTCCCTTTTTCAGTTTTCTGCTTTTCTCTTTTATTTGAAAACAGAGAGGGTTAGGGAAAAGTTTTGGGCATCCAAATGGCTTAGGAAAAATGTGGAGCTGGTCCCCCATAAATCTATTGCATTTCTAGACACTGCCACAAAAAGTTTGGAAATTATTTGAGTCCATTTGAATTTTTCATAAATGGATTTTCATTTTAAATTGCTGGAATGGCACTGTTTTTAAATAGGTTAGGGCCATTTAAATAATCCAATTAATGTTGATATAATTGCTTTGAGATTAATTACAACATCATGAACTATTTTGTTTTAAAACTTTATCAACTTTTATTTTGACTTGCATTTTGAATTTTGAATTGAAGTCGGATTATTTTCTAAATGAAATTTATTTAGAAGGATGATGATGACATGGCTAATTAATTTGCTTAATGACAGGGTTAAGATCTGGGGATGTTACAAATCTCCCCCACTACAAGAAATCTCGTCCCGAGATTTAAGAGGTGGGGTAAGGGGTAACTTCGGAATCAAGGATGTATAGGAGAGTCAGGCTTTGATCCTGTGGAACTGTGGTGAGTGTCGATTAAGCGTGAGAAGGCAGTGACATCTTGGGCGGTCACGACAACAAGACATGTCAGAAGAAAGTCTGCCAGCTATGTCGACAACAACGTCGGTACCAAGGGCGGGGAACGAAGAGAACCATTTTCCTGCTCGTTAAAACTAGGCAGACCAATAGGTAAGGTTCTCGTCCATAGGTGGTTACCGGAATGTCATCAACAATAGTGACAAGTTTTTATTTGGGGGTGTTGACTTAAGCAGGGAATTATCACTGCTCAAATAAAGCCAGGTTACCAGAAAGGTTAAGCAGACCAATGGAAAAGAAAATGTGACGATCAGATTAACAGATCAAAGGAAAAGGATTAGTTGCAGACAATCCAGCTCTCCGGGTGAATGTGATTACGAGAACCTAGTGTTAGTGTTAGCAAAATCATTTAACCTGAAAGGAAGAGAGTTCAGAGTCCCAGAGTAAAGATGAGGAATAAAAGATCCTAAACCACCCACTGGCGACGTGGGCCCATAAGCCACATAGCCATGTTAGTAAAATAGTTTTTGCAAGGACTAGACTCAACTTCGGCCAAGGAGTTGGAAAGGGGCTTCCTACAGGCAGTCGGCTCTGATACCAACTTGTGACGCCCCCGACTTAATCGTGCGCTAATCATACTCGCAAATGCACACGATCAAACCTAGAGACTCACTTGAAGATATCACAACACAACTCTAGACACAAAATAAAATAATTCAAGCTTTATATTACAAGCCAGGGGCCTCGAGGGCTCGAATACATAAGCTTGATGTCATACAAGCATCAGCGGAAGCATTAGATATCTGAGTACAGATATAAAAGTTAAACAGATAGGCCTTTAACAGGGCGGGGCAAAATAAAAACACTGATCGAAAAGGCGCAGGCCTCCTGCCTGGGAGCCTCCTAACTACTCCTGGTCGTCGGCGGTCTCCACGTAGTAGTACGCTCCTCCAGAGGGGTAGTAGTAGTCGTCAACTGTGGGAGCTGACTCCGGGGCTCCATCAACTAGCCGCAGCAATCGGGCATGGAGGAAAAAGGGAAGCAAAGCAACCGTGAGTACTCATCCAAAGTACTCTCAAGACTTACATCAGAGCTATTCTACTTATGC
This sequence comes from Elymus sibiricus, assembly GCA_039707655.1. Taxonomy (NCBI): domain Eukaryota; kingdom Viridiplantae; phylum Streptophyta; class Magnoliopsida; order Poales; family Poaceae; genus Elymus; species Elymus sibiricus. The sequence goes on along the minus strand of CM077664.1, from coordinate 228,542,529 downwards.
ATCGGTATCAACGAAAGGCTGTATATGTGGACTGAACTGCAGAAATGCCAGAGGAGAGGGGAAAAGCCTAGCCTATCGAAGACTAGCATCTTCAGCGGTCTTGCAGCATTAGAAGAGTGTAGATTAGTAACATAATTAAAGTAGCAAGCATGTTGACTCGAAGCCTAGAGATCCTTCCTCGACTCCCTGCGAGAAAGCGATCCCGGAGCTTCCATTTAATTAAAGTATCCAGTTCAAGTGTAGCAGATCGGGATACAACACTGAGCATCCTGTTACCGTGGACACGGCTATTCGAATAGATAATCTTCCCTGCAGGGGTGCACTACTGTTACCCAACACGCTCTATTAACTCTGGCCGGACACACTTTCCTGGGTCATGCCCGGCCTCGGCTGATCGACACACCGCAGCCCTACCTAGAGCTCAGCAGAGAGGTCCCCGCCGGTCTACATCCTAAGTGCTCAGGGTTCTTGGGCCCATCCCCCTTTGCACTCCTGGTCGTTGCGAGCAGGGTGAATACCAGCACCATCTCTCTCCTGGATAGCACGATCCGACCGTGCCACAATGCTAAACTGGACGTCTGATAGAGCTTTCGGCTGATACATACGGCGCCGAGGGCCCCATTAAACCATTATCCCGCGTGGTGGTAGTGCGTATAGGCCAGTGGCCAACTCAGATCAATACCCAAATCCGTTAGTGCATTATTAATTTTAGTGACGGCTGTCGGGACAAGTCCGGAGCTACCACCACCGCATGGGTGGTACCGCTAAACAGCCAGCCGCCATAGTAACTCTCGCGGGTGCTCTCTGGGCCCGCCCAACTTTCATACCTCTCGTGGGTACCCCTCGGGGTCGACCCGTCTTTATCCAGTAACTGAAGTAAAACCAGGTAATTGTGTGTTCATAACATCAAGAAGGAATCCGAGGAATCAACCTCATTGGATTTCCCTCTCGACGTATCCGTCAAGGTGAACCCGGAGGAATCACCCTCGATGGTATTCACACTTACGTGGTTGCACGACAAAAGCTTCGTCGGAGGAGGTGAAAGAGGAATCACCCTCGATGACCCACAACCAACTAGCTGTACCATAGAGGCAACATCAGGAGTGAGATAAGAGGTATCTCCCTCGGCACTCGATATTAGCTCTGGAGAGTCGAGAAACTTAAGTGTGGGTATGGTGATGTGCTGGTCACAGCCCGTCGATCACATCGATCAGGGCACTGGTAACTAAGCGGGGCAACTATGACAATGTGAGGGGCCACAGATGGATTTCATCCAACCTATACTAAGCATTTAAGATATCAAGTAAAGTATCAAAAGCAGTTTACAAAATCAGGCTATGCATCAGAATTAGGATCAATCAAAAGCAATAGCAAATTCTAATGCAACCAAGAGGGAGAAAGAATAAGTGATATAGGCATGCTCAAGGGGGTTTGCTTGCCTGGTTGCTCTGCGGCAAAAGAGGGATCGCCAACAGTGTAGTCGGTCTCCTGAGCTGCGTCGGTCTCGGGGGCTATCGGATAAGAGGAGGGGGGAAGAAACAATAAATAAAAGCAAATACAAGCAATACAGATGCACGGCGACGATATGCAGTGTTAGTGGTGACCTAATGCATTTGCTATATGCCGCAGACGAAACGGGAAAATATCTGGGATATTTTCCCGGCGTTTAGGCTGATGTCGGAATACTGAACCGGAGGGGAAGGTTCCATGTTCAGATAGTTAGGAGTGACGGTCAAGCATTTTGACCACATATTCAGATTCGTCTCGTTTTTCTGGTCAACTTTCATGTAGAAAGTTTTTCGATCCGAGCTACGGTTTATTTTCTATGAATTTTCAAAGTTTTAAACTGTTTTCTGAAATTATTTAATTAAACAGATATGTCAGAAATGGAATATGATGTCATGATGATGTCATCCCTGCGTCAGCAGCCGGCTGACCAGCTGACTGGTCAAGTTGGCAGGTGGGACCCACCTGTTAGCCACAGTGAGGTTTAACAGTGATTAAACTTAAACTAACAGACTAATTAATCAGTGGGCCCGGCCTGTCAGCGACTGAACTAATTAACAGATTTAATTAATTAAAAGCATTTAGCCACTAATTAAGTTACTGACGTGGGGGACCCACTTGTCAGTGGCTGTAGATGCCATGTCAGCCCGTTGACCCGGTCAATTGGTCAACTGGGTCCTGCGGGACCCAGCTGCCAGTGACTCAGGGTGGCCCACCGGGCAGGCCACGTCGGCGGCCTCGCCGGAAAAAGCTCCGACGAGCTCATACGCGGCGGCGCGACTCCGGTGAGCCTCGGGTTTCCTCTACACGGCACCAAATCGCGCGTTTTCGACGGCGTTCGAACGGCTACTCCACCCCGCGTCGATCCACGGCGTCGGAATGGGCGGAGGTGGTCGGAGGTGAGCTCAACGACGACGACAGGCGGCGCCGGAATTTGGGACTATGCGGATCCGGCGCTGCGGTGCGTTTGCGCGCGAGCTAACGCTACGGGGAGCACCTGGAGGTCTCCCGGAGCTCGCGAGCGAGCTTGCCTGGCTACGACAGGGACTACGGCGTCGGCGGCGAGGTTAACGGCGGAGCTGGGCTTGGCCATGGCGGAACCAGCCACTCCGGGCGCAGAGAAGAGCAAAAAGAGAGGGGAGGAGGTGTGGAGCTCACCGCAGCGGCTCACGGTGGCCTGTGGTAGCTTAGGAGCGCAGGAGGGTCGCCGGAGTCGACGGGGATCGCCGGCGACAGAGGGGGATGATGCCGAGCTCGATTCGGGCAATGTGGCGGGCTCCGGCTTGCTCGCGCGGTCGGAGAGGAAGGAGAAGACATCGGCGGCGCTGGTGGTCGGCTTGGAGAGGCGAGGGAGGCACGGTGGCCGTGGATCCGCAGCGGCTCGACGGCGACGACGTCGGGACAGAGAAGGAGAGTGCGGCCGCGAGCGAGGGAGAGAGGGCGGCGAATGGAGGAGGAAGACCAGGGGAGATGGACGAGGGCGCCCATATCCCCTCCTCTCACCGGCTCCGTCTCGGTGGCAAGCGGTGGGCGGTCGCCGCGCGCGCCGGACGCGGGGACGGCGACACGAAGGGCGGGAGCAGGTGGAGAGGATGGTTCAGCTGGGCTGGGCCGGTTACTGGGCCGCACGTAAGCGACGGTAAGCCTTTTTCCCTTTTTCAGTTTTCTGCTTTTCTCTTTTATTTGAAAACAGAGAGGGTTAGGGAAAAGTTTTGGGCATCCAAATGGCTTAGGAAAAATGTGGAGCTGGCCCCCATAAATCTATTGCATTTCTAGACACTGCCACAAAAGGTTTGGAAATTATTTGAGTCCATTTGAATTTTTCATAAATGGATTTGCATTTTAAATTGCTGGAATGGCACTGTTTTTAAATAGGTTAGGGGCATTTAAATAATCCAATTAATGTTGATTCTATTTTTATAATTGCTTTGAGATTAATTACAACATCATGAACTATTTTGTTTTAAAACTTGATCAACTTTTATTTTTTACTTGCATTTTGAATTTTGAATTGAAGTCGGATTATTTTCTAAATGAAATTTATTTAGAAGGATGATGATGACATGGCTAATTAATTAGCTTAATGACAGGGTTAAGATCTAGGGATCTTACACACTGGCAACGTTTCTACATTTCAATGGGACTGCACAAAGGGAATTTGGAGTTCCTATCCTCCTCATCCAACTCTCAGCCTAATCTTCTCCAACAAGTAGTTAGTCTCAAGAGAGACTGCAAAGGTGACCGGCTTCTATTTGTGTGTTTATTGTTTCATCAACAGTGCCACTATTATTGTAATCACACTTACTCAATATCTTTGCTAATAGGGGACGCTCAGCTCTATTTTAGTGGAACGGCACAAAATGATCGGAATGTTCCATGCTTCTGGCAGCTCCTTTCTTTGCCAACATGTCGTGTTGATTTTGACAGAGCTGCGGGAAAGTAGCTGCCAACGAATGAATATCGTGGCCAGGAAATGAAAGCATTCCTATGGAGAGCATCGATCATTTTTTTATTTTTTATTTATTTGTACACCTTCTCACAACTTTGTCTTCAGTTGTGATGTAAATATTGGCTCTGATCTACGAATCATTGAGATGCATTAGCAAGGAAGTTAGTTTTTTTCTTTTTTTTGCGAAAGAGCATGGATGTTAGTTTACTTTGTATTTGATGAAATGTTGTAATGAGACAACCTTCCAGCTGGCAAGACACATGAAACAAAAGCTGAAAGCTTCATAGCATTGTACAATTTCATGTCGCTCAAAATATGTGTACATATATTATGTAAACAAATGTTGAAAGCTTGATAGCATTGCCGGAAGCCATTCTACTACTCCAGCATCCAGGTCCGCGTGCCATGCACCAAATTAGAGTGCACAACCGCACGGGAGACTCCTGCCCGGTCGTTTCACCGTAGTAATAAAGTACTAATGAGCAATCAAATCATAAGCCCTACCTTTCCCACAGTAAGTTGCTCGGACGAAGCAACCATCAATTCAATCTTCTTTGAATCCGCTCCTACTAGTAGGAGCAACTATAAATACTAAGGAGTATTATGGTGATAGTGTGATCTGAGGAGTAATACTTCACTGGGCTGCCGTTTTCCGCACTACTCTGGAGTGAATGCGTACTAGTAGTAGAAGATTGCTTTATCACAGATTAAAATAAAATAAGAGTGCAGACGCTCCACCGTGCGGTTCCTAGTGTACCTGTATGCTATACTACTCGTACTATTAAACCGCTTGGCTCTTCGCCTCTTCGAGAAGTCGAATAATTATGGTACTATAGTGCATGCTTCTGGCAATCTGACACCGAATGAACTGCTGCACGTCCACCGCGTGGGCGAGGAGAGCGCGCAGTAGTCAAAAGCTTCTCCTTGTCTAGCGAGCCACCGCGCGTGTGGGAGAGGAAGAGGGCATAGTAAGCAAGCTTCTCCTCGTTCTCCTCGTCCTGCGAGCCACCTCACGGTTGGGAGAGGGAGAGGGCGTAGTAGGCAAGCTTCTCCTCATTCTCCTCGTTTTGCGAGCCACCGCGCGTGTGGGAGAGGGAGAGGGCGTAGTGTAGTATTAGTAGTACTACTACTAGTCCACTACTAGTCCATACTGCCTTCTTTCCGGTTAATATGGCTTAATGGCGGTCACTGGACTTCATAATACGCTCATTATGGTCAATATATACATTTTGCGGTGTTTATACGGTCACTAGCTCACCGTAGAGCACCATATTGCACTTTGTTGACATAGCACTTTGTTGACTGGTCAAATTGACACGTGGACTATGGGTCCCACCTGTCTGTTGGCAGAGGAAAGAAATAAGTTAAACAAAATTTTACACAGGCGCGGCAGGAGTTCAACCCTTGCGCGGGAACCACCCTGGTTGTGTATGTGTGCGCATGCACGTGTAGGCTGAGCACTTGAGCGTGAGCGTGTGTGTTACGTCGTGTGTTCTACACATGCATGTGTGCGTGCATGTGTACCTGTGACTACTGCATGCATGCATTAGGGCGTCGCGTGCGTTTTTGTGTGCATGTGTACGTGTGACTGCTGCATGCATGCATGAGGGTTGTAGTCTTCACATGTTCATATTTCATAATGTACTGTGTGGACGGAGTTTTAGACGGCATTACCCCTTGCTGAAATGATGGATGTTAGAGCAGGTAGGGCACATGGGAGTGAGACAAACCTGCATGTAGGGGTAATTTGGTCGGTAGCATAACAAATAGCTCATGCATCGTAAGATCCGTTTGCATGGAAATACTACTTCTCGGTCGTCGGAACTCGTTCTTCTTCCTTTTGCCGACACGTGGGACATCCAGCATCCGGATCCACGTGTCATGCAAGAAATTAGAGATAAGTATTTGGGAGTACAAGTGAGACTCGGGAACGGTCACACACGTAGGTGGAGTACCAGCAAGGGACGCAGTAATAATGCCTAATGAGCAGTCAAATCACACAGTAAGTTGCTCGGACGAAGCAACCATCATTTCTCTCTTCAATGGCACGTATGCAATATAAAAAGGTTGATATGGATAGAAAAGGAAAACCGCTCCACTATATATATACATAATATAGCCAGGAGCCTAAGCTACGCTTGCTTGCTGCGGTTGCTCTCTTCACACACTCTTGTACAAAACGACGGTGGACACACCGCTGTTCACATATCCGGCCGGATCCCGTCCGCCGAGGGAAGTGGTGGATGTTTTGCGTAGACGCGGTCGCCAGCGACGAGGGAGAAAACCCACTGTGGGCGCGTCCCGATCAGGGATCCCGTCCGTTCTCTCTCACAAAGCTCCGGCGCGGTAGCCTTCACCCCTTGCTCACTGCCGCGGTATGGGCTGATGCTGCCTCCCACCGCCCTCCTAGCTACATCCCGATGTCCCTTAGGTACAACTTCCTTTCGAGCCGGCTTCCTCCACTTCCCCAGCTCCCCACGTCACTCCATGCGGATCTTTCTCTACTTTGCCCTGCACGTTGCTCTACCGGCTTCTATTTGTGATGAGTTTATGTCTCATCAACTAGTGCCACTACTATTATTCTAATCACACTTCTTCAATATCTTTGCGAACAGGGATGCTAGGGTTTGCTCTGTTCACACTCTCTCACCCTCTCCAGATCTAAACAAGACTGCGGTGGCCTCTCTCTCTCTCCCCTCACCGCTGGTCAAAGAGCCGTCCGGATCTCGTCGGCCGGAGAAGGTGAGGAGGTGCAGCGTTGACTCTGTTACCGTCGGCGAGGGAGGGAATCCACTGCCGGTGGCGCTGTTCTCTTTCACCCAGCGCCTGCGCGGGAGGGCCTCCGACCCCGTCTTCACCGCTGCCGTATGTAGTGTGGGAAGATCCGGCCTCCCGCCGCCCACCTAACCACATCCCGACGACCCTAAGGTATAACTTTACTTTGAAACCGGCATTGCTCTAGCGTCATATGGATCTTTTTCGCTTCTGCAGTCTAATCTAGGTCTGGTTCAAACAGGAAAGAAGGGGGGAGCTTTATAGCATGAATATAGGACGTGGTTCAAAGAGGAAAGGAAGGGGGGAAAGTAGTACACACTGGCTATCCAGCCGCTCTGTTGGTCAAAAAGGGAAAAAGGGAAATTGCAGTACACACATCTGTAAGGAACTGATCTCTTTCTTGAAAAAGGAGAGAAATCGAGGGGTGGGGGACAAGGCAGTAGAATTTGTGCAGGACTAGATTTGCTGCCCTCACATAGGACAAAGGTTGAAAGAGAACAAATATGGGACCAACACAGATATGCTGCTTGGTTCTTTGGTGCAACAGACTCTGCATCACCCATTTATACATGTGGAGGCACATGGTGCTGGTGTGTTCCCTGTCCCATACAACTGTTTAGCTGTTGTTAATCTCATAATGCCGCTGGAAAATTGAAGCAATGCCACTGTTAAAAGTAAATTACATGTATAATGAATGTTAACTTTAAGAGAATGTCTCTGTTCATATGAATCAATGCCACTGTTTTAGAAATGCTACTGTCCTTCTTTGTTTCCCATTAAGATAAGGTAGATGCTTCTTTTTGGGGCCGTATGTGTCATCCTCCGTTATTGGCCAGTAATTGTTTCCTTTTTTACCTCTGTGCAAACAGGGATCTCTTTCACCTCGTTGCTATTGCGACCTTTTGGTGCACTGCGCAAAACACTTTTGTTTGAAGACTGTTTTGTGCAGTTCAACTAAAATGTCACACTGGCAACGTTGCTAGATTTAGTGGAACTACACAAAAGGAGATCGGATTTCCTATCCGTGTTGGCAGATTGGTATTTGATCTTGAGGTCTTTCAAGTCTGCCTCATGAAAGGTCAGTACCGGCCTTCATCCACATGATTGTGCAATGTGCTTTGAGATGTTGTGCTACCTGTATTGGTACTGTTTTGAATAAATGTTGAATTGAAGCTATTGTATTGTTGTCTTCTCCCATTAAGTGAACAAAAATGCTACCAACCCAGATATGTTGCTTGTTTCTTTGTTAACAAACTCTGCATCACCCCTTTATACATCGATGGAAGCACATGGTGCTGTTGCGCCCACTCTGCCATGCAACTATTTAAGCTTTTTGTTAATCTAGTGCCACTGGTAAAATTAAGCAATGCCAGTCTTAGAAGTAACTACTAAACCTTAGTTCAGAACTGCAACATTTATTACCTATCGACGGGAGTACATGTTGAACCAATGTATTGTTAAGATAATGTCTCTGTTAATATGAATCAGTTACACTGTTTGAGAAATGGTACTATCCTGCTTTGTCGTTCTTTACATGTTTAAGCAAGGTATTGTTAAGATAATGTCTCTGTTAATATGAATCAATGACAATGTTTGAGAATTGCTACTGTCCTGCTTTGTTTCCCATTAAGATAAGGTAGATGTTTTTTTCTTGTGGGCGTATAAGTCATCAACCGTTATTGGTTAGTAATTGCTTCCTTTATACCTCTTTGTGCAAACAGGGATATCAAAACTTTTGCTCATTGCTATTTCGATTTTGATTTCAGTTGAACTGCACAAAAGGAGCCAATGTATTTAAGACAAACTGTTGCATTTTTGGACCCAGTTGATCATTCCACTTTGCAAAAAGAAGCAGCCACTGGTTGCGGTACATTACAGAAGGAATAATCGAGAAGCTTTATAGTGTATTAGTAGACGCTGGTGACATGACCAGTCTGCAGAGCTCATGTGGCAACTCAACAGCATGTGAAGTGCAAGATTCTACAACAAGGAAAGGTATGACCAAGTCACTCGTGGACGCAGCTGTAACAAATGAGGTCAGCATCGGCCTTCATCCACATGATCATGCTTTGTTATGTTGTGCTACTTATATTGTGGTACTGTTTTGAATAAATGTTTAATTGAAGCTATTGCATTGCATTGCTATCTTTCCTGTTAAGATAATGAAGATGATTATATTTGTGAGCGTATGTTTCATCAACTAGTACCACTATTATAGTAATCACATTTTTTCTGTATTTAAGCAAACTATTTATGCAAACAAGGATGCTCAGCTTGATTTCAGTGGAACTGCATAAAATGTTCGGATGGTTCGTGTCCTCCATAATACTTCATCATGCACAATACATCGAATGGTTCTCTAATCATTCATTGTCACCTTGAGCCACCAAACTAGCTACATGAAAGGAGCTGCCATGGTGTTCAAGGCATTGCAACATGTAAATACGAAATCCACCAAGCTACGCATGACATTGCTCGATTTCAGTGGAACTGCACAAAAATATCAGCTGGTTAATCCAACACGAGGTTCCATGTCAATGTGCAAACTGATGACAAACCCCTCCCTTTCCATAATCGTAGGCATTTGATATTTTGCAATGGGAAAACCTTCTCAAAGTTTGCTCATTGGTGTTCGCTAGAGACATGCATTTGATATTTTGGAATGGGACGCCCTTTGCTGTCAGCAGCATCGATTGATTTTTCTTTATTTGTGTCTTTAGTTGTGAAGTAAATATTGGCTCTGACGTGTGCATCATTGAGATGCATAATCATCGATCGAGTTATGAATTGCCAGGCCTGTGAGTTTGATTGCAATGTACAGCCATGCTAAAAAACTTTATGGTACGTGTGAAACTGCGGCAAACAAAGTGATCACCGTGCGTCCTGACAAAAATCCTAGTACGTATTGTTTTGCATGTTCGTCTAATGCCTCTGATACAACAATTTGAACTAACCGAACTAAATTCGTTCAAACACGGCCAGATTTCAAACATGCCCGGATCTCATTACATTTTGGACATTCTTCAACTAAATAGTGGTGCTCATCCGGCTTTGGATCTATAATTAATTTACCTAATCTATGATCTCCGGCGCCCGTTCCCCTTGTCCGGCTGAGCCCCGAGAATTGAAGCTTCTCCAGCTCCACCTCGCCACTATCCAGCTCCGCCTCCGGAGCCCCGGGAAGTGAAGCTATCCGACTCCACTTCGCCACCAAGTAGCTAATCGGCCATCGATGTTCAACCCACCAAGCTTGGCTTCAACCGGAGGGGAGGAGTGGTGGCCTTACTTCAACCCGAGCGGCGGCGACCTACCGTCTTCTACTCTTTCTCGTTTTCTGCATGGCGCGGCCTCGTTGCCGGCGGGGCCAGGCCTCGGCGGAGCTGGTGTTGTCCTCCGCCTCGTTGCCGGCGGGGTGGGGCCTCGACGGAGACGGCGAAGTCCTCCGCTTCATTGACGGCGGGCTGGGGCCTTGGCGGAGCCGACGATGTCCTCTGCCTTGTCGTCTGTCTCGCCAAATAGCGCCTCGCCGGCCTCGTTGCCCTCCTTGTAGGCGGCCGCAACCTCCGCCACCCGCTGGCGGTACCGCCAGAGCGCGAGGCGGCTCTCGCGGGCGGAGCGGTAGGACTCGAGCAGTGCCGCCTGCTCTGCCAGGTCCGCGGCGATCTGCTCCTCCGCCTGTAGGTGCTCCTGGAGGAGCTGGTGGTTGTAGGCGGCATCGGCCTGCGCCTCCCGGAACTGCTCATCCCTCTGCTCCCGCACCATGTCCATGTATTGGGCATGGGTCTCGCCGATGGTCATGGTGCAATGCACCAGCGAGGATGGCGCGGAGGAGGAGGGTGGCGCCGGCTCGTCGACGACCACGTCCTCCATTGGGACGTCGTCGTCCTCCAGCTGCCTGCCGGCCAGCCAGTCGGCAGCAATGGCGGTCATCTCCTTCTTCTGGTCCGCCGTCCTCCCATCCCGGCGAGCGGTGGAGCGTGAGGAAGCCATGGTGGAAGTGGTATGGAGAGGAGAAAGGGAATGGAGGCGGATGACTATGGCTATGGCCGGGGCAGCAGTTTATATAGCAATGGTGGGCGGCAGCGGGATGGACGGGTGGCGCCGGAGTAGCCGCCTCGGCAACCACGTGTCATTAATGTGGGCGGTAGACGGACGGACAGACGGCAGTTGTGTCGTTTGAACACGGAGCAGTCACCTGCTCCGGGAAGCGACGCGGGCGGCGCTGACCGTTTCGTGCGAGAAGCGCGTGCGAGGGAGGGGGTTTGGGTGGGCCAGGGCAGTCAGACGCGGGCTTGGCAGCGGTCCGGTGCAGCAGCCGGACATGCTGGCTCGCCAGCGAACTCGCCGAGCTCAGCGACGATGACCAGACAATGGACGAGGCTTCCGACCAGGAGCCGGCGCCACCGCCCGCACCGGTTCATGCCGTGTTCACCATAGAGCAGATGCAGCCGCACCTCGACGCCCTAATGGCGGAAGAGCTACCAATGCCACTGGTGTCGACATTCCGTCAAGCGCAGGAGGACCAGTGCTACAACCTCCATCTCCTCAACGAGCATCGGCTTGCGGAGGGACAAATCGCCGGTGAACAGGTGAACGACAATGCCGTCGCGGACATGGGGGCCAATGATCCTGGCTTCCTGGATGAGCAGCGGGCGCTATACCAAACCATCCATAGGGCCCACGAGGCCCTCTCCGTCGTCCTTCGAATTGTTGCGCTCGCCGTGGCGTCACCGTCTTGCGTTGTCAACATGGTGAACATTTTAGAGGAATCAGGAGATGACTGTACGTGGTGAGGATGATAGTAGGAGCCCACCAGGGCCATGGCCATACTCAGGCAAGTGCCTCCTTAGTACTACAAGAAAAAAATCCTTCCCCCTAATGGTTTCCTGACATCTTGGTCCGACGCCATTGTCAACGTAGTCAATAAATGAGAGAATTGCACAAGGAGCTGCTAACAGCAGGGACCCAGCAGATCGTGCATTTTTTTAGAGATGTTTTTTTGTTGCTGAGACGGAGCAGGGTATCAACTGGTCTGTGCGGGGGCTGTGGTCCGTGTAGCCCAGGCTATTATTTTATGTCTGCCAAATAACCACCACAGCTGTTTTATTCCTTTGTGAAAATGGCTACCCATCTTTATTTTTTTCACGAATACCCAATGCAGGCCAACTTGTTTTTCTCCGCCCGGCTGGGTTGCAAAAACGAGGAGGGGTGCATTCGGCTTGCCCAGAAAATGGGCTTTAAGTAATAAGAAATGGGCTGTAAATATAAAAAAACACAACGAACCGACAATTATTTTGAAAATTAATTTTTTTTTGGAATTTGAGATTTTTAATTTCATTACATTTTTTGTTGGGTGCCCAAAACTTGATTGCATTTTAACCTAATATAAAATAATTTTGAAATTAGATTGAATCAGAATCGAAATTTCGGGATAAAAATAATTCGGACCCCACCAAAATGTGGGAAGTTTGGTTGAAATTTTTAACCCTGGCCCTGGCTAGAAAATGGGTTGTACTGTTAACAAACAGTAAATGGGTTGCAGTAAATTCCATAAGAATTAATAAATGGGTTGTAAATTATTAAAAATAAAAAATGGGATGTATGTTGTCCGCCACAGATGTGATGCTAATTTGTTGGCCTACTAAGTTGACGCGTACGGAAGGCTTTGTCAACTTATAGTCAACCCACGATTCTAGCAGTATAGGCCGTTGGATGTCCATCCAACGGCTATCATGCTTCTTCAATCTCAGATCTTCTTGCTTCAGCTGCCCAAACCACCGCCGGCGGGACCGCCTGCTCCCGCCGCCCATGGCCGGCTGTGCTGCCGCGCAGGCCTCACCGCCCACCCTACTCCCATCGCTGGCCAGGTCATCCCTCTACTTACCCACACCTCCTGTTATTCTCCGGCGATGGCAGCCTCACACCGCAGCCGAATCAGTCAACCCTCGTACTCCCCTCCGCGTTGGCATCTACTTCTGTGTCTTCGCCGGCTACCGGTCGTTCCTTCCTAGGACTCGCCGTCGTCTACCGCGTTGGTTCTATCGGCGCGGCGTGGTCAACGTGGTCAACAAACGACAGCCATCGGAAGAGGGATGTACATGGAGAGGCTGACAGTAGGGACGCACATGGTCCATGGCCGCACAAGCAAGTGTCTCCTTATTACGCATAAAAATATGATTCCTCCCCCTGACAGCTGGGACCCACCAGCTATATCTTCGCACTGAAGGAAGTGCCTCCTTATTACACGAAAAAAAGATTCCTCCGCATGACAGCTGGGACCCAGAAGATTTGGAGGCTGACTTGCGGGCCTACTAAATTGACGCGTACGCAGGGCTTTGTCAACTTAGTCAACAAACGATTCTAGCAGCAATGACCGTTGGATGGTAATCCAACGGCCGTGCTGCTTCTTCAATCTCTGATCTTCTAACTCCAGCCGCCCAAACCAGCACCGGCAGGACCGCCTGCTCCCGCCTCCCGTGGCCGGCTGTGCTACCGCGCAGACCTCACCGCCCCCTCCTAATCCCACCGCTGGCCAGGCCATCCCCTCTACTCACCCACACCTCCTGTTATTCTCCGGCGACGGCAGCCTCACACCGCAACCGAACCAGTCAACCCTCATACTCTCCTTAGCATGGGCATCCATTGTTGTGTCTTCACCGGCTCCGGGTCGTTCCCTTCCTAGGCCTCGCCGTCGTCCATCGCGTTGGTGCTCTCGGCACGGCGTGGTCAATGTGGTCAACAAACGACAGCCATCAGAAGAGGGATGTACATGGAGAGGCTGACAGTAGGGACCCACATGGTGCATGGCCGCACGCAAGCAAGTGCCTCCTTATTACGTGAAAAAAAGGATTCCTCCCCCTGATAGCAGGGACCCACCGGCTCTATCTTCGCACGGAAGGAAGTGCCTCCTTATTACGCAAAAAAAGATTCCTCCTCATGACAGCTGGGACCCACCAGATTTGGAGGCTGACTTGTGGGACTACTAGGTTGACGCGTACGCAGGGATTTGTCAACTTAGTTAACAAACGATTCTAGCAGCAGTGACCATTAGATGTTAATCCAACGGCCGTGCTGCTTCTTCAATCTCTGATCTTCTTACTCCAGCCGCCAAACCAGCGGCGGCGGGACCGCCTGTTGTTGCCTCCCATGGCCAGCTGTGCTGCCGTGCAGGCCTCACCGCCCCACCCTACTCCCACCATTGGCCAGGCCTTCCCTCTACTCACCCACATTCCTTGTTATTCTCCGGCGACGGCACCCTCACACCGCAGCCGAACCAGTCAACGCTCGTACTCCCCTTGGCGTGGGCATCCACTGTCGCGTCTTCCGTGGCTCCGTGTCGTTCCCTTCCTAGGCCTCGCCGTTGTCCACCGCCTTGGTGCTCTCGGCGTGGCATAGTCAACGTGGTCAATGAACGACAGCCATCGGAAGAGGACTGTACGCGGTGAGGCTGATAGCTGGACCCACTAGTTACATCTTCGCACGCAAGAAATTGCCTCCTTATTACGCGCAAAAAAATGATTCCTCCCCCTGACAGCTGGGACCCACCTGCTATATCTTCGCAAGCAAGGAAGTGCCTCCGTATCCTCCCTGACAACTAGGACCCACCCGGTCGAAGCGTACGTAGCGTTGTCTGTCTGGTCGCGAACATGTACGTACATACTGGTCGATCGGTCTCATGAACCATGGCCGTGTAAGGAGCGGCACGTGTCGTAGTAGAGCCCCATACATAGCAGTTCAGGCAGTCCTATCTAAATCGAGTACACGTACATACAGCCACGCTGCAAAAAATACGGCCACGTACGTACATACCCTAGCGAGAGTCAACACGTACTCACGGATACGTACGGCCAGGGCTCGTGTACATGGAGAGTCAACGTACGGCAGCAACGGCCTCCTATTCATCGGCAGCCAACCGGCTGGGTCGGAACGGAGAAACAAAGTCGTGTTCATTGGGAGGCCACCGACTGGGTTGGAATACGTCCTGTTCATCGGGAGCCAACCTGCTTGGACGGAACAACCGAAATGGGGTCCTGTTCATCAACTTGGGGTCTGGCGTACCGCAAAACGGAGGAAACGGCCTTCTGTTCGATCGCCAACGGTCGAAACAGGGTCCTGTTCATCGGCTGGGGGTCTGGCGTACCGCAAAACGGAGGAAACGGACTTCTCTCCCACCGCTACGGTCGAAACGGGGTCCTGTTGATAGGGAGGGGTCTGGCATACCGCAAAACGGAGGAAACGGACTTCTACCCAACTGCCTACGGTCGAAACGGAGTCCTGTTCGTCGGGAGGGGTATGGCGTACCGCAAAACGGGACTCCACGGGCTACTGTTCATCCACCGTCGACTTCCTCCAGCCTCCGCCGGCTACTGTTCATCCAGCCTCCACGGGGTCCTGTTCATCCAGCCTCCACCGGCTACTGTTCATCCAGCCTCCACGGGATCCTGTTCATCCACCCCCAACCGGCTGGGGTATGGCGTACCACGGCACGGCCTACTCGGGGTCCTGTTCATCCAGCGCCAACCGCCTACACGACCGGGGTCCTGTTCATCCAACCCCCACCGGCTTGGGTGGGGCGTACGAGCGGGCGGCAGCAACGGGAACTGTTCATCCACAGCCAACCAACCAGCTCGATCTATGCGTCTCGACTCGTGTCTACGTGTATCGTGCACGTGGCACCAACGGGCACTGTTCATCGAGAGGCAACCCAGCACCGGCTAGCTACGTCTCGCACGGGGGCTCGATCAGCTTCAGTAAGCAGCGACAAGAGATCGATCGGGTTCAGTTAGCAGTGAAGGGATCACTCGGGTTCAGTTAGCAGCGAAGGGATCGATCGGCTTCAGTTAACAGTGAAGGGATCACTAGGGTTCAGTTAGCAGCGAAAGGGATCGATCGGGTTCAGTACGTAGTGCGAGAGATCGATCGCTCGTGTTCAGTACGTAGTGCGAGGGTCGACCGCTCGGGTTCAGTAAGCGAACGCCTCACATCGGGTTCAGTTAGCGAGCGCCTCGCACACACGCGCGCATACGAGAGAAACGCGCAAACTACACTGCATCGCTCGGCCCCGACCACCCACCGTAACCGGGAACTCCTCGAAAATTTCCTCGCCCTCAGTTCTACCATGATTTTTTTACATCATGGACGACCCAAAGAATGTCATGCGGGTGCGTCTCCGGCCCGCCCAGGACGAAAAGCCCATTTTCTGTCATAATTTTTTGTCATAGAAGTAGGAGGCCACCACATCTATGATGATACGTATTTTTGTCACAATTATTGTCATAGAAGTGTCACAACCATGACAGAATTTTTTTTCGTTCGGGCCATAATGTCACGGATGTGTCTTTTTTTTGTAGTGAAGTTTCGGTCGATTCAATATGATCGTTCTTCCAACGTCATAATCTCAATGTTGTTTTAGGACTATCGTTACGCTTAACGATATCCTAAGATCCGGAAAACGTGATCACCAACAACACTTGAGCTAGTCCTAGAGGCAAGACTAGGACCTTTTATTTAACCATTTATCATTCCACACGTGCATATGAGTTTTCCACTGAATCGCATATTCCAAGATCATAGTAGTTATAGCATAGAATATAAACTCTTTAATTATGAATATGGAAATATAATAATACAAATATTATTGCCTCTAGGGCATATTTCCAGCACTGGCACCATAGGACAGCACCATAATAACATACAACTCATATAAACCATACCACAATTAGCCCATAGGACATAAAGAAACTACTCAAACGTAATAGAGGTGCAACACATCATTGAATAATAATATATAGGATCAAACACCATGTTTAAGTAGAGATTATTGCGGGGTGAGAGAGAGAGTACACCGCTGCATGGAGAGGGAGAAAGATGGAGATTGATACGTCCATTTTGGATCATGTTTTCCTACAGTTATTTTCATTGTTTTGAAGTTATATTTTACTTTTTGCTGCAATTCTAATGCCTTTTCTCTCTTAAATTGCAAGTTACATCACAAGAGGGAGATTGCCGTCAACTGGAATTCTGGACCTGAAAAGAGCTACAGCAGAGATAGCTATTCTCCGGAGCTCCAAATGACCTGAAAACTTACGGAGATTTATTTTGGAATATAGTAAAAATACTAGAAGAAGAATCTACTAGAGAGGACCCACCAGGGGCCACAAGCACAGGTGACGCCCCCCTGGGTCGCGCCATGTGAGCTTGTGGGCCCCACAGAGGCCTCCGAAGCCCATCTTCTGCTATATGATGCCATTTGCCCTAGAAAAAATATAAGAGGAAGACTTTTGGGATGAAGTGCCACCATCTCGAGGCAGAACCTGGGCAGGAGCACTTTTGCTCTTCGACGGAGCGATTCCGCCGGGGATACTTTCCTCCGGGAGGGTGAAATCAAAGCCATCGTCATCACCAATGCTCCTCTCATCGTGGGAGAACTCATCTCCATCAACATCTTCACCAGCACCATCTCATCTCCAAACCCTAGTTCATCTCTTGTATTCATTCTTTGTCTCAAACCTCAGATTAGTACCTGTGGGTTGCTAGTAGTGTTGATTACATCTCGTAGTTGATGCTAGTTGGTTTATTTGGTGGAAGATTATATATTCAAATTGTTAATCATGCATTATTCTCCTTTGATCATGAACATGAATATGATTTGTGTGTAGTTCCGTTTGTTCTTGAGGACATGGGAGAAGTCTTGTTATAAGTAATCATGTGAAGTTGGTTTTCGTTCAATGTTTTGATGATGTGTTATGTTGTTCTTCCTCTAGTGGTGTTGTGTGGACGTCGACTACACGACACATTACCATGATTGGGCCTAGGGGAAGGCATTGTGGGATTAGTGAGTAGATTATGGGTTGCGAGAGTGACAAAAGCTTAAACCCTATTTTATGCGCTATTTCGTAAGAGACTGATTTGGATCCATATATTTCATGCTATGATTAGATTTATCTTAATTCTTCTTTCGTAGTTGCAGATGCTTGCGAGAGGGGGTAATCATAAGTAGGTTGCTTCTTCAAGTAAGAACAACACCTTAGCACCGGTCCACCCACATAACAACTTATCAAAGCTGTGAACGCGAGTCAATGAATCATGATGAAATTAACTAGACAAAATTCTCATGTGTCCTCGAGAACGTTTTGCTCACTATAAAAAGTACTTCTGGCTTGTCCTTTGCAATAAAAAGGATTGGGCCACCTTGCTGCACCTTGTCACTTTTGTTACTTGTTACTTGTTATGAATTATCTTGCTATGAAACTATCTGTCAGAACTACTTTACAACACTTGTAGAGAATACCATGCTGAAAACCGCTTATTGATTTCCTTCTGCTCCTTGTTGGGTTCAACACTCTTACTTATCGAAAGGACTACGATTGATCTCCTATACTTGTCGGTCATCAGTGATGATGGCGGCAAAGTTGATGGAGAGGCGGCGCTCCAGCGCCACCGGGAGAGAGGGGGGGAGAGGCCCTCTCCTTCTTATTCTTGCTTGGCCTTCCCCCTAGATGGGAGAAGGGTTCCCCCTTGGTTCTTGGCCTCCATGGCTCCCGGAGGGCGGGAGCCCCTCTGATATTGGATCTCCCCACTCTTTTTCTCTAGGTTTTCTTCTCTATTTCGGTATTGTTTTTTGGCCGAACACTGTTTCTTAAATAGCCGGAGTTCCGTAACTCCGATTGGGCTGAAATTTTGTGAGAGTTTTCTCCGAAAATTACCTTCCTTGTGGCTGAAGGAGAGCCCCAACCGACTTATGGTTTGGCCACAAGCCCTACCAGCGCGGCCATGGGGGTACCCGCGTGGCTTGCCCTTGTGGGGCCCATGGGCCTCGTCTTGTATTGATTCTTGCTCCAAAAATTCTGATAATTACAATAAAAAAATAAAAAAAAATCAGGGCATTCTGGCTCCGTGAATTTTTCACCTAAAAACCCAAAAACAATAGAAAACAGGAACTGGCCTTTGGCACTGGGTCAATAGGTTAGTCCAAATAGAAATAATATAAATTGTTGCCTTTGGTCATAGGCCCGAAGCCCAAACAGGACCTTCACCCAAGCTCCCATCACACCCTCAGCCACATGTTGAACCGCACCAGTGCCAACAAGCCCACCAATCGCCACCACCACCAATGATCCAACTTGCCGACGAAGAAGCACAGAGTTATCACCGCAGCCAACCGTACCTCGCGGACACCTACCAGCACCATACACCTGATCCATCCACCACCAATCGGAAACAGGGCCATTGGACATAGCACGAGCCGTCGTGCCCTGCCGGGCACCATGCTTGCAGAGGAACAATGGAGCACCGCTTGAGAACGAGAACCACCACGGTGCTCAGCTGCAGCCATGAACCAGGCGCGCTGACGAGCGCAGCGCACGCCACCATGTGCCTGCCGGAGACCGGAGGCTCCAGATCCGACTCACCCGCCCCTGCTCTAGCGTCAGCCACAACACCCTCGCGCGCACGGTAGAAAACCATGCACACCCCTCAACCACCATGTCGGCACCCCTGCTAGATCTGTGTGATCCCGGAACCAACTGCCCTTGCACCACCACACCTTAGAGCCGGCCTGGCGCCCTCGCACCTCCGCACCTCAAGCACGGGCCGATGCCTAATACGTCCATTTTGCATCACTATTTCTTATTATAATTTCCTCTTTATCAATGATATTTTGCACATTATTGCTCAATTCTAATGCATTTTCCCCTTCAATTTGCATGAAATACACGGAGAGGGAATTCTCAGGCAAATATCGAACAACTAGAAAACAGGGCTAAAATTACAACACAAGAAAAAGTATTGTTCCGAAGCTCCAAAAAGGCTAGAAATTTTATTGAATTTTTTCCCGAAGAAATAGAGCCAACAGCCAGAAGACGGGACAGAAGGGGCTCACTGGGCCTCTACGCGGCAGGGCCAGGCGCCCCTGGCCGCATGGAGCCCCTGTCCACCGTATTCTAACACCCTTTTGCCATAAAGCCCATCTGACGTAAAACCTTTGTGGATTTTTTTGGGGATTTTTCCGCTGCCTTCTGCGAGGCGGAACTGAGGCGGAGCACTTTTGCCCTCCGACAGGCTGATTCTGACGGAGATCCATCCCTCCGGGAGGGGGAATCTGAAGCCATTGTGATCACAAACACTCCGATCATCATTGGGATCACCATCTCCATCAACATCAATGTCGTCATCTTCATCAACTCCCTTCACTCCATCTCTTAGTTCTATGAACTTCTACCTCTGATCCTTTGCTGAGATTAGTTTCTGGTGTTAATTACTACTTGTAGTTGACACTTAGAAGTTTTATTGGTGAAAGATTCATATGTTTAGATTGTTATTCATATATTCATCTCCACCAATCCTGATCAATATGATGTGTTGTGAGTAGTCCGTTAAGAGTCTTAAGGACATGGGATAAATCTTGTTGCTAGTAATCTTGTGAAGCTGAATCTAGTTCAATATTTTGATATTGTATTGTGGTGTAATTCTTTAGTGGTGTTGTGCGAACATCAAATACACACCACTGCACCTTTAAGGGCCTAGAGAAGAGCATCGTGTGATAAGTTTGTTCATGGTTGGGTGGGCAGAGTGATAGATATTACTGTGCCCTAAGTTTATGAACTATTGCATGGGGGTGTTGGAACCCTAGAATCTACTGCAATGGTTAGATGTTATCATTATTAATCTATTGTATTTACGAATGCTCGCATAAGGGGTGTAATCATAAGTGGGTTGTTTGTTCAAGTAAGAACAACACCTTATCATAGGTTTCATCGCACAACAAACTATCAAAATAATGAATGATAACTGAATGAATCTTCATGAAAAAAACTTGGTGAAACTCCCGTGTATCCTCGAGAATGTCTTGATCCCTATAAGTAAAACAACCGGCTTGTCCTTAGCATAATTAAGAATTGGGCCACTTGCTGCATTTTGTTACTATTTACTTTCTTGCAGTTACTCTTGCTTTCAAATAAACCATCAAATACTTTTTGAAGTTTTTCAGTGAACTCTCGCTAGTTTCCACAAACCAATTCCTTCTACTCCTCGTTCGGTTTGACACTCTTACTTATTGAAAAGGCTACGATAGATCCCCTACACTCGTGGATTATCAAGACTCTTTCTCTAGGGCCTTTTACGGGGAGTGTGGCATTGTTGGTAAGTGCAATTGGTAAGAGAAACATTTACTGTGCTTGCAGTTTTCTTTAATTTTTTATTTGCTACTTTGATCCACTATGGATATGTTTGTTGCTAATGAATTGTTAGGAGGGGTTGCCTGTGCCACCCATGTGGTTAGGGGAGAACCTCCACCTTCTAAAAAAACATATAAAATTCCTATTGGCTTCCTTGAACATGTGAGAGCTAACCTCTATAAAGGTGAAGAATCTGGTCCTTCTGAGGAATACTTACGTAACCTTCTTGAATTATGTGGTCTTTTTAAGCTTTCAGGTTTGCCAGAGGATGGTGTATTTAACAAAATATCCCCTTTATCTTTGGAGGTAAATTCTTTATCATGGTTTAGGTTATTGGATAATCCTTATACTATGCAGTGGGACGTTATATGTTCTGAGTTTATCTCCAAGTTTCACCCAGCTCAACAGGTACATGAAAACCGGAATTATCTTTATAATTGTTGGCCTCATTCAAGAGAAAGCATGAACCAAGCTTGGGGGAGACTTAAGATATCAATGCTCAAATGTCCCACTCATTGATTATCCAAGGAAATGATTCTTACAAAGTTTTATGCGAGACTTCCGCAACATGATAAAGAAACATTTGACATGTCTTATGGAGGATGCTTTAGTGAGAAGACTACTAATGATAAATGGAATCTTATTGCAAGGATATCAAGTAACACCGAAGATTGGGAGATCGACAAAGGTGAAGAGTCGGATATAAACTTTAAATATGAACCCATTAAGTCTTTTTTTGAAACTCTCGCTTTTAAAAAACTCGATGCCAAGTATGGACTTGATTCTAAGATATTTATCACTCTATGTGAATCTTTTGCGGCTCATATTGATATTTGTTAAACAAAAGTGAGAAAAAATCATGATCCATTTAAGGATGCCATTAAAAGTAATGTTATAGCTCAGGATGAAATTCATGTTCGCACTGCTAATCCTGTGTTACCTTATGTTTACATTGAGAAACCTAAGTTTTGTTAAAATTTAACAACATTATATGGTAACACCTATAAAAGTAAAAGAAGTCTGATGAACCTTATGATCAAACTAAAACACAACCTCAAATAGATATGATTAAAGATTTGTTTAACGATCATATGGATGGGCTTGTTATTCGGTTTTGTGAGGAAGCAGCCAAAATTGTTAACCATCAAAGTCTTCCTAATGTTGTTGGTGTACCTGTTATTTCTGTGAAGATCGTTACTCATTGTTATCATGGGTTGTGTGATATTACAGCTAGCGTAAGCGCTATTCTTTTTTATCTTTATCAAGAAATTGCTGGAGATATTACACCTTGTGTTATAGAAGAAATTAATTTGACTATTAAACTGGCAGATATGTCTAGAATTGTTAGAGATGTTGAAATTGTACGTGGAAAGATGATGACCGATGTTTTTGCGCTCATTTCACCATCGTTTAAACCGGATAATCCTGGAATTTTTGAGAAAATCACTTTGATATTACCACTAATGACTAATGAATGCGAGAGATCGTAAAATCCTTTGTTTAATGTTTTTCCACTTGAAAAGAGCCTAAACATGAAAGAATATTATCTCATGGAAAGAAATACGAAGTTCGGTGGAAGAGACAAGTCGACAGGAAGCAGAGTGAGTAATCCTGAGCACACACGGTACGAGCGCGCCCACTCGTACCACCGCGAACTCACCATCACACCAATTATATTGACCTTTGGTATAAAAGAGACATATGTTGGACGGTCGACTTCACCCAACATCAAGATGATCATTAACATAAACATATAAATATGATATTAAATCTTATCGTCATTCACTACCTAATATACTCGAGTTCCTCCATATCCCCGAGAACCAGGAAAATTACTCGCACATCGTGACCATAAACATCATGAGAGGAATCGTGAAAACATAGATGGAGTGCCAAATCTCTCCTACTTTTTTGAGGAAGCCAAATCTCTACTAACTAAAAAAGTAAGCAGTGTTCCTTTTCCTGTCAGGCAAAACTCTTTGTCAATCGGTTTCCCCTCTCCCACTACGTCCCTCCATCGAATTTTTTCATCAAGCCTTTTTTTCCACCACACCATATTTGACCACATTTTCCCAGTACGCCGCTCAACCACATTAATTTACTTACCTTATGCGGCACTACATCAACTTGACCTTAATTGACTTACCTTTTGCAATAACGTGGAATTACGCCGCTCAATTCCATGCCATATTTGACTGCACCTTTTCGTTCACCGCTCAATCACATTAATTTACTTACCATGCATGACCCAGTCTAACAAACTATAATAGCGCCAAAATCAAAGTTCTAATTATTGGTGCTTCCTGCTTGCCCTATGCCATATAATGTGGAATTACGTCCCTTTCTACCTTAACACGTACCTCACCTTCATGCATTAAAAAATTTCAGGTCCCATGGCAACGCACGGGCACATACCTAGTAATACAAAAATGGATCCACATGGGCTAATGTTTTACAAAGAGCTAGAGATGGGATGGTGATGGCGTAGACGGATGATAGTGGTGCCTCCTCGATGGGATGATGCCACCGCGGAGCCCTTCTATCATTTCCCCCCTCTGAAATTCTTTCAGGGGCTAGGGTTCTTCGTTCCGAAGCGGTTTTTGATGGCTATAGGCATCCCCTTTACAATCCGATCGTACGTAGTAAAAAATACTAGACTAGACGGTGGCGGTGGCGAGTGGTGCCACCGGTAGTACGATCGCGCGCGGTCGTACCTTGCGCCGTCGATTGCCCTGGTCATTTCTGTTGCACTTCTTTCTTAATCCCTTTATTTCTTTCTTGTATGGTAGTCTTTTATTATCCCAATTAACATGATTTTGACACCATATCATTCGGATTATTTTGACACCATTTTGCTTTAGTTAAGCAAAAAAAATACGTCGTACTATAATTTTACAATAATAATTAACAGACACATTTTTGCAGGTACACAGACACATTTTTTAGAAGCATGAACATTTTTTGAATCCTGTGATTGTTTTCGAAACATACATTTTTATACATTGTGCAAAAAAATCAAAAAATTATAAACATATTTTTGAAACATGAGATCACTTTTCAAATGTCATGGACGTTTTTTGAATGGTACAAACATTTTCAAAAACTGCATGAACAATGTTTTTACAGTGCATGAACATATCTAATGCGCGATGAATGTTTCAAAAAAATTAATTAAATTATTCTTCTAAAATATATGTATTTAGAATACTTCAAAATATAAAATATAAAATTTAGAAAAGAAAAAAAGAACGGACGAACATTAAAAACAACCAAATGAACGAAGAAGCAAATGCATGAACGACGAAGCAAACCTGGGTCGGACCACTACAACGGTGCATGAGGCGAGGGATCCTTCCATCTTGCTACAAGCGAGACAAAGACGCTCCAGCGAAGCGCCACGCATAGCACGCAATCGCCCACCCGACCCTACTTAGTGGACCGACCAATTCAGTCGCTTTGTATCAATTCCGCACAGGAAGCTGGCCGAATGATTTATAGCCTTTCTTTTTCGAAACAACTGAAAACAAAAACGTCCAAAAAAATTCAAACCTAAAAGCTGTTCAAGAATTGTGAAAAATACTTTGAATTTATAAAAATGTTCATGAATTAAAAAAAATGTTAAGAATTTTAAATGATAATCACCAATTTTGAAAAAACAATATGAATTTTAAAACATTCAGGAATTCAAAAATATACTAACATATTCTAAAAATGATTTCTAAATTTTAAAAAATGTTCCAAATTCAGTAAAATGATCATGAATTTTAAAAATATTCTCTGAATTTCAGAAAATAGTAAAATTTAGAGAATATTAATGAATAAGAAAATTATTGTCTATTTCAATAAATATATGTAAATTTTGAAATTGTTTGCAGATATATAAATTTCAAGGATTTTTAAAAAATATGAATTTTAAAAAAAATTCTCTAAGTTGAAAATTATTCATGAATTGAAAAAACTATCTCGAATTTAAAAAATGTTCCGAATTTTAAAAATAAAAAAATAAAAAGGGAAAGTAATAAAAAACAAAAGTAAAGAACCAGAAAAAACGGAAAAGTGAAACATAGGAAAAGAAAAACCGGTCCAAAATCGCGTGCGGGAGTGATCGCAGGGTGCATGTTTGGTGGATAGCTGTTGTGTTACACGATCCCTTAAAAAAGCTGTCGCGTTACACCAGAAGTAGATTTTGCCGGGACCGCCGCATAGTTGGGGCTACGCCTGAAGGGAGGAACAAATGGCCTAGTCCATTGTCCAAGCTCACTTGAGCTTCTTTTGTTGTGTTTTGTTCGTTTCCCAAAAAACAGAGGGTTTGATTTTATTTTATGGAGCTAAAATACTTAAATTATTATTAAAGTAGAATCAATTCAAATTATGTAACGTGTATATTTAAAAAGTTCATTGAAAAAAATGTTCACACTATATAAAAAAGGTTCACCGTGCATTAGAATACTATTCACTATTTATTAAAATATATTCAATGTGTAGTTGAAAAAAGTTTACATATACTAAAGAAAAAGAAAAAGACCTGAAAACTACAAAAAAGAAAAAGGTGTAAAACAAAAAAAGGAAGAAAAAACAAAGTGAAAAACAAAACCTATAAGAAAAAATAAAAATAAATAATAAATAAAATCGAGAAAATAAGACCTGAAAAACAAAACAAACGACAGAAGGAAAACTATGCAGCGAACGAAACACAGCGCATGAACCCCAACTTCGGTTCGTCCCGGGCGTGGCCTCGCCTATTTTTCCGCTAACAAGCGTCAAATAGTTGGCCATCCTGTACCGTGTTCCATGGAGCTATATTTAGCTTCGCTTAAATAGGATTGGCCCTCTCGAACCGGGTTTATTCTAGACTTTTCTCTTCTATAAAGGGAAAAAGTCTAAAATAAACCTTGAATTCGCACTCAAAGTCTGAATTAGATCTTAACCTTCTAATCTCTGAAATCAGCACCTTGTATTTATCGATCCCGATCAATCTTCGCCCTAAATCTGTTTGTCGCGCCGGGAAAAGCACAACCCTGGCCGGGATTTACTTCTTTTATGACTATTCTAGGCCACATGCCATCTTCATCTTCTTCCTCACCACAATCAAAGCGGCACCGCCGCGAACACGTACACCTACAAGTTACGAAGCTGGCTACCTAAGCAGGTCGATTGATTCAATCTTGATGTGCTAGTACGTGAGGTAGCCGGTTGCTAGCTTTGAGGTACACACGTACCCAGTACTGCACGTATGTAAACACGTAGTAACATAGATCAACTTATTATTCCAGCTCACCGATCATGCTCAATGTGTACCTGTACTACAGCGTCGTCCCGCCTGCTGGACTACCTGTTGTTCCGGCCGAACAAGGAGGCCGTGGCATGCCTCAATGTGTCGGCCATGGCGACGGAGATGAGGTGGCGGCACAAGGGTGATGCATCCACCAAGCCGGGCACTTACTCTGACAACGCTGAGACGTACACAACAACAATTGACCGGCTCCGGTGGAGAATCACACCATGTATAAATAAAAAAGATAAATTCCCGTACAAGAACAAAAAAAAGATAAATTAGAGGAACGCATACACATATGCATAGCCATCGTCGCACGTACTCGTCGGGTCAGGGCCATAGTCTGTCTAGGTAGCGGGCACTTTCTCCTCAATGTCGTGCCACATAATGAAACCTGCCGTCCAAACAAGGTATGAGCGAAAAACGGCCAGGATTGACCGGGATCAGAATAGATAGGGTGCCAATTTCAAGGATTGCAAGGTCAGGGTTTGATTCAGACTAAGAGTACAAAATCAGGGTTTATTCTAGACTTTTCTCCTTCTAGGAAAAAGTCTGAAATAAACCTTGAATAATACTGGCCATCTCGAACCGTGTTCCACAGAGTTATATATAGCTTCACTTATTGCAAGATGTACCGTCCGCTCGCCCACAAGGCGTCCTGACCTTGGCGGGTCCAATATGTAGATTTTTCTTCTTCTTTCGCTCCAATGCGGCTTGGTCGCTCCAGTGTACATTGACGTCTTCCATTACCCTTTTTTGGTTTACTTTTTATTTTCGTATTTTAACTTTTGCGTTCTTGCTTTTTTTTATTATGATTGTAAGTTTATTTTCTATTTTTATTTTCCTACTTTTCATTGTTGTTTGTTTTTCGAAAAAATGTTTTTCTTTCATAATGTGTTTTTGATCTTGTATTTTAAAAAAGCTCACATGTACATAGTAACTATCGTGTATTTCCAAAATGTTCATCCTATGCCAAGAGTGTTCATTATGTATTTAAAAAGGTTCATCGTATATTTAAAAGTATATAATGTTTTTTAGATATTCGACATGTATTAAAAAATAGTTATTGCATATTCCATAATATATAGTCAAGTATTCTTTTTTGTGTACTTTAATAAATATCCATCATGTATTTTACATATATTAATCTTACAAAAAATAAATCATCTTGTATTTCTTTAAAAGCAAAAACTAATTTGTTGTTATTTCTTATTTCGATTCTTGTATCTTCCTACTTTTACCTTTTCCTCTCTAATATTGTTTTTGGTTCTTCATTGTTGCTCATCCTCTATTTAAAAAATGAAAAGAACGAAAAATCCCGTGTACTGAAAAAATGATTCATCACATTTTGAAATTTTCTTTCATTGTGTATTTTATCATTTACTAAAAATGTTAATATTGTATTCCAAAATGTTAGCTGTGTATTTTAAAATATTCATCGGTATTTAGGAAATTTGATGTATTTTAAAATGTTCATTGTGTTGAAAAATGGTTATAGGCTATTTAAAAAATGGTTACCATATATTTCAAAATATTCATCATATATTTATTAAACATTGAACATGCATTCAGAAAATGTGTATCCTGTATTTAAAAAAAGGTCGTTGATTTTATTTTTCTGTATTGAAAAAACTAAACAAATAAGAAAATTGAAAAGAAATCTGCGCGTTGGTGCGCCGTTCCTGTGATGGGAGGTGCGTGCGTCGGGCTGCTGGGCGATTTTATCTAGATTTCATTTTCTATCTGAAAGTTAGTACACATAAGAATTGTTTTCAGTACAGATGTACACTAGCAAAAAAATTTAGGGGAAGATGTACACTAGCTATTGTTGTTCAACATGAAGATGCTACGTGTGCCCCGCAAAAACAAAGCTGCTACATTTGCGCCCAACCGTCAAAGTGAGCGGGGAAGTTTTGTCGACCGGCTGAGGGAAGCTACGTTGGGCGCATCTTTGTCTCGCCCTCCGCCGCGACGTGACGAATGAACCGCTCGCCTCTGCCGCTTCTTAAACGGGCCAGCCCGGCGCGGAAGGAACGCTGGCTCGCTACCGCACGCTGCTGTTTTGTTGCTATGCGTCGGCCGGTGGATCTTTTAAAAAGATCCGCCGGTTTGCGAGCCGTCTGAAAGCAATCTCGTGACGGAGAGTCGTCCTTACTTCTGCAATAGAAGTCATGTTGCGAGAACCTTTTGCAACACATGTCTTAGTTGTAGAAACATCAAATTTTTTTGTAAAATAGGTGTTGTTGCAGATTTTTTTTTTTTTTGCAACAGAGTTCTTGTTGCAGATTTTTTTTTTGCAACAGAGGTCATGTTGCAGAATTTCTTTTGTTCGCCTTCACTTTTTTGCAACATAGATGTTGTTGCGGAAGTAACTTTCCCAACACAGGTAATGTTGCAGAAAAATTATAACAAAAATAAAGTTGTAGCACCGCCGCCGTTGTTGCCGACAGCACCGCCGTCGTCCACTAACGTCGCCACCGTTCATCGTCGTCGTTGCAGACTGCAGACATGACATGAACTGGGCGGGCTAGTCTTCTTGCGCACACGCTAGGCAAAACATACGCGTCGCCTCGGGCTCGTGCTGCTCGCGTATCGCGAGAGGCGCAGCTGCCGTCTCCTCCGCGGTGCTCCAGCCACCGATGTCTGTGCGAGCCGAGGCCATCCTGGGCTTGGGCTCCTAGAACCAGACTTGGGGAAAGAGAGGTCTTGATTTTGGGAAGGAATACGCGTGCGGAGGAGAACGGTGCCTGAGAAGATAAGGTTGGGTAGGAGATATGGTTGGTTGGATTGAAACATGCCAGAGACGCATCATTTTGATTGATCCAACGGCGCACCAAGTGGCGGATGTAGCGCCTTGATCGGTCGGTGGATGCTAATCATTTCCCTTTGTCTAAACAAAATGCTGGTGTTTTCTCAAAAAACAAATGCTGGTTTTTTGTCTTTTATTACTTTCATTCATATCTCAAAAATGAGAAATATTTTACTCAAATTAAAAAAATGATAACCGCGTGTTTATAAAACTTCATTCAGTGTACAATGTTTGCGTAAACTTTAAAAATATTTACAGCATTCAGAAAAATGTTCGCGACAAATAAAAAGTGTTTAAATAATTCAAAAAATTGTCCGTGATATTAATAGAATTTTTTTATATAATTTAATTTAATATTTGCATAAGTTTGAAAAAACAGTCGTACCGTTAAAAATGTTTGTAATATTTTTAAAATTGTTCACATGTTTCAAGAATATATTTGTGACATTTTTAAAATGTTTATACAGTGTAAAAAGAATGTTCACCTAATTAAAAAAATTATTGTACCATTCAGCAAGATGTTCGTGGAATTTATGAAAATATTCACACATTTTAAAATATATGTTCATGACCATTAAAAATATACTAATACAATATACAAAATGTTCGCATAATATAAAATGATGTTTTGTAGCATTCAAAAAATGTTTAATGTGTATTAAAAAATGTTGAACATTTATTCCAAAAATGTTCAAACATGTATTTGGAAAAATGTTCATCATATTTGAAAGATGTTAAAGAAAGTTATGCGTGTATCCAAAAATTGTACAACATTCATTGAATTAGTAGACATGTATTTGATTGTTTTTGTTGAAAAAAGACACCGATAAAAACACCTAGAAACAGAAGAAGAAAAAAAAACCATACATAAAGTGCTAAAACTGGTCCATCGAACCTTAGCAAAAGCAATGCATGGAGCTACAGTGTTGGATTGTTTCATTTAGTGGAGCTACGTCTCACAATGAGCGAGATAGAACACATGCGGGCTTTATCGCCCCCGCTATAAGCGAGATATATACGCCCCATTGTGTTTGGATTATCCTGTCCGTTGAATTACAGATGGGTTAAATCACTTATAAACAATAATTCGTTGAAAACCTTAAAAGCCCATGTGGAGTGTCATGGCATGATCAGCTGTCGGAAAGATACTTGGGCCTTCCTTCTTCAGTTGGAAGGTCAAAAAATGGTGTGTTCAAGTATCTCAAGGAAAGAGTTTGGGCAAAGGTGAAAGGGTGGATGGAGAAATTGCTCTCTGCAGCAGGTAAAGAAGTCCTAATTAAATCAGTGGCGCAAGCAGTCCCAACATATTCTATGTCCTGCTTCAAATTGCCCAGAGGTCTGTGTGAGCATATCAACTCTTTACTTAGGAAATTTTGGTGGGGGAGTAAGAAAGGAGAACGGAAAACTGCTTGGGTCTCATGGACTTCAATGACGCAGCCGAAGAGAGATGGGGGCCTTGGTTTCCGAGACATCGAACTGTTCAATCTTGCACTTCTTGCGCGACAAGCGTGGAGGATTCTCACGGATCCAACATCTCTAAGTGCCAGAGTGCTCAAGGCAGCCTATTTCCCACAAAGTTCGGTGTTACAGGCTGAGCTAGGCTCGTGTCCTTCGGTCGTTTGGAGGGCTATTTGTGAAGGCCGGGATGCTTTAAAACTGGGAATTATTAGGAGAATTGGCAATGGACGGACAACGAGCATCTGCAATGATAACTGGATTCCGCGCGATTTTAAGCTGCGCCCCATCTGGAACACATCTGCCCAACCGCTAGAGGTCGTTGGTGATCCTATTGATTCGGCAACGCGCTCATGGAATATCCCAGCGGTGCGAGCTCAATTCCTGCCAATGGATGCTGATCTGGTGTTACAAATCCCTTTGAGTACGATCAGTCAAGAGGACACTTGGGCTTGGGCACTATGAGAAGACCGGACGTTTCACGGTCAGATCGGCATATAGATTATTGGTCGAGACCAAGAGGCAAAGAGAGGATTGGCTGGAAGAGAGGCCGGCTTGCTCTGATCTGAACAAGATGCGGAAAGCTTGGTCTACTTTGTGGAATATTCAGGTGCCGTCCAAAGTCCGAGTTTTTGCATGGCGTCTGGCCAAGGTCTCACTCCCAACAGCGGATGTCCGAAAGAGCAGGAATATGGCGGACTCGGATGTGTGCTCTATCTGTAACTCTTCAATAGATTCTTGGCGCCATTCCCTCATCGAATGTAATATGGTGAAGTGTGTCTGGGCTCTAATGGACGATGATATTCTCGATTACATCGCTGCTAGTAAACAGGAAGACCCGAAGCTTTGGTTGTTTGGTATGATTGAAGCATTACCGCATGTGGATGTTGTCAAGGTTCTCGTTACTCTATGGGCCATCTGGTGGGCGAAAAGGAAAGCTATTCATGAGAAGGAATTCCAGAGTCCCACGTCGACGTACAAGTTCATTCAGAGTTTCCTAGAAGACCTTGAGATGGCACAATTGGCAGGCCGGCGTCTAGTGCACCCTCAACAATAACCTCATATGGTAGAACGGAAAGGAGAGTGGATCCCTCCAGAGTCTGGATGTGTGAAGATAAATGTTGATGGGGGGCTCTCGAGGGCTGGTGATAGGGGAGCTGTCAGTGCTATTTGCAGAGATGAGTTGGGCAATTTTCTGGGTGCTTCGGCTGTTGTGTTTGATGGACTGATTGATCCTCCAAGTGTGGAGGCGGTAGCGTGCAGTGAAGCTTTCTCCTTGGCTTTCGACCTGAATCTTGCTCGGGTTCAAGTAGCCACCGATTGTCTGGAGGTTGTCAAGAACATCCGGGAGGGGAATCCTAGCTCGTATGCAGCCATCATTAAGGAGTTCATTGTTAAGCAGCGGATGTTCGAGAAAGCTACTTTATCACACGAAAGCAGAACCTGTAATTTTGAGTCACATAATTTAGTTAAGGCTGATTTTGCTCTGGGGACAGGCCGGCATGTGTGGCTGACGTCCCCGCCGTCTATGATTGTAATACCCTATAATATTATGGAATAAACTTAGATGGTGTTTCTCAAAAAAAAAGTACCAACTCAATTTTGAAGGAGAGTTGATACCAACATATAAGAGATTCTCTTCCGCATGCCATTGAATCTTACGAAGGGGAGTGGTACACGTGCTCCTCCGGTGCCGCATACCTCGCCAGCGTGTCGTGTTTCGTGAACGGGCCGAGCTCAGACCTATGTCATTTGTGTGCTTAACTTTTGTTGGTTGGGATGGATAATTAATTGGTGATTAATTGTGAGTCGATGAACGCTTTTACGATCCGAACCGTCGATCCATCTGCTCTGCCTCCTTACGCACAACCCACCGTCATTCCTCTCGCTGTTGGTGCTTCCAGCAATCCCATCCTGTCGACCGCATGTATAGTTGTACGGCCTCTGGAACCTCGCTTTTTTTTTATCCTGCATCGGAAGAAAGGCGATTAGGTATTTGAGGAGCATATAGGCATGACTGCTCGTTGTTGTTCATCTTCGTCCTCGACCTCCTCGACGATGCCCAGAAGAAGGCAGATGAAAATGTTGTTGCTGCTGACGCGGCTTTGCCCTAGCCAACTGGAGGGTATGATCTGTTTCTCCCGCGTTTACTAGTTCATATGTTAGTTGTACTTGTAGCAGTCAGATTTACCTCTTCCATGTCGAATACATGCTCACATGTTTATATATTAGTATGAGATTAATGCTGCTATTGCTATCGTCATGATTTATTTATGGATTAAATTAATCAAGAATTGCTAATCCCTTCCTCTATAACACTAAGCTCCCTAGTTTTAAAGAGCCCACATTCATTTGAGGTCTTCAATTAGAATTGGGTCACCTGATTTTGATCGGGACAACAATTTCTCAAAGCTCTCTCATTCAATTCTTTTATACTATACACCATGCTTCCTAATTTTTAAGGCCTCACAATTAATAGAGGTATTCAATTTAGAATTGGGTCAACCGATTTTGACCGGGTCAACACTTTCTCAAGCTCTCTCATTCAATTCTTTTAATTCACTATGTCCCCTAATTTTGAAGCTCTTTTATTCGAGTGAGGTATTCAATTTTGGATTTGGTTTATGTTGACCGGGCCAACGATTTGTCAAATCAATCAGCAGCAATCGGGCTATAAAATCATATCAATCCTGCGCACCTCCCACCACGTGGAAAAAAGAAGCGCCACCATGTGATATTGTAGCACCAATGTAGTAGTACATGTGACCACCGACGTTGAAATTTCCCCACATAAATATAACATAAAATATAGGTTGATTAGCGGATAACTCAGAATCACACTACGAAAGATCCAGCAAATCACCGCATTATAAATAAAAATAAAACACACTCTATCATCTCCACCACCCACCAAACTAAATATTCCATCAGTTCCAAAATATAAGGGGTATTAGTTTTGTAGAAAGTCAAATTTCTTCAACTTTGACCAAGTTCAGAGCAAAAATATCGACATCCACAATGTTAAACAAAAAAAGTATAGAAATTCATTTCATTATGAATTTAAACATACCGGTTGATATTATGGATTTTGATATATTTCTCTACAAATTTTATTGAACTTAAAATGTTTAACTTTTCAAAAAAGTAATACACAATATATTTTGAAACAGAGTGATTATTTTTTAAAGAAACCCAACAACACCAACGGCGCGGCAAAGCGCGCCCAATCCTTCTAGTAATTCACTAAGCTCCCTAGGTAAAAACGCCCAGGAGCAATCCACGTAATGGATTTGGCCGTGGCATCGATTTTGACCAAGTTTTCCCAATCGATTTCCCTTGTGGGGCCCGACGGCCAGAGTTGGAATCATCGAACCACTGTAGACATTGGAACCCGAAGCAAACCCTCCGCACTGGCACCACACCCATCCATTCCTTCTCTCTCTTTCTCCTCATGTTTCTTCCTGCCCGAGTCTCCACCAGAAGATTCCGTCCGCTGCTCACCCCGCTGTGGCCGTCACCGGCAATCTCCTCCACTGCCACACCACCTTGCCGCCGCCCCCATCTAGATCCGACTCCAGCAACCTTCGGTCCTATCTCTTCCCAATGAACCATTCGAGCTCTGCCCCGACAAACCCTAGGATTGAACGCCGCCGTTGCCTCCGGTTCTTCCCACTGCTCCTCCCGCCGCCACTAGCTCCATGTCACATTCTCCTCACCCCGCCTTCTCCGCAGCGTGCGTGTCCCTTGCGACGTCTATTGTGACTCTGGTCAAAGGGGATTTTTGATTTGGGCGGGGGTGAGGTGGTCGGTGGCTGAGATTTCCGTGGGGCGGTGCGGACGGCTTGGTATTCCTGGCTTCCTGCTGCGGGTGGAGGGCATTGCCGCCGTCGCTGTACGGGCCGTCCGTCTCGGTCTTCTTCCTGTTTCGGCTACTACGGCAGTCTCCGTTTGGATTGGTGCATTCCTTTTCCTTCATCTTGATGTTCCTTCTTTGTTTTGGTTAATTTGGTGCGTTGTTGTGTGCTGACCGTGTTGTTCCGTATATTAGTCCTGATTGGATGGATCGTTGTCAGCTGGATCGTTGTTATGGTTGTCCTGATGTGTCCCGTGGTGGTGGGGCTGGGGGAGGGGGGGGGTAGGTCGATGTGCCTGGTTCTTCCAATCCTGGTGGCGGTATTGAGGTTTGGGTGGTTGCGGCTGCTCCTGCTGTTCATGGTGGGAACAGTGAGCCGTGTGTGGATGTGCCTGGTCTTTACAACTTTTGAGCTACCTACAAAGGAAGTTCTCTGGTCGAGCGGGGTTGTATGCTAATATGACAAATTCCATTCACCAATAAATGCACTAATCAAATTTTTGGATGAATCATACTTGAATATCCTTTGTGTGACTTGAGTTTTGGGGATAAGGGGCTGTTTTAGTAGTAGAAGGTACAACCTTCCAGGAGCGTACTCATGATCGTTGCTATATTTTTCTTGATTTTTTGTGTCACTAGCTTAGCTTGTTTCTTTTGGCCTCTTCTTTTGCTTATCTGTTCTAGCATTTATTTTCTTCAGGAAAAGATGGAGACGATCAGTACAAGGATGAAGATGTTTCAGGCCATGTACCCTTGTTGTGGCAAGGTTTAGGTTAGTTCATTACCTGTTAAATATTGACTACATGCTAATTTTGTTAATTGCCTTGTTTTATATAGGGTAACTAGGGCTAAATATATGTGCATCAATTTATGTAGATCACCAGTAAGGCCCTCATATTGGATGATATTGTCAATTATGTAAGGTCCCGGTAAAACCATGATGATGTACTAACTTAGCAATGAAAATAAATGTACTTCTGAAAAAGTCATGCCTTAGAGAGTTAGTTTGTTAAAAAAATATTCTCTTTTTTCATGATCCATTTCATATCCATGGGAATTGCTTCCCGAGGTTTAGGCTATATGATTTTTGGCATGTACAGTGAAGTGATAAAGTCGCACAAAATTACACTGTAGAGTTAGTTTATACTGGCTATCTAATTATATATAGTCAAGCCCACATGTTCTTCAGTGCGACTTTATCACTTCACTCACATTGATGGTTTTTGTGGTCATTTTGCTAGCTAGCATGTCATTCAACTTAGTAGTTCTGTGTTTCTGTAGGACTTGCTGATCTAGAAAGGAGATCGATCAAGAAGAGGGCATTCATAATTAAGGAGAGAACCTTGTGGTTTGCCAAAAGATTTGAAGGGATAAAACTAGCAGGTGCGGTTTTGTCACAAAAACAATCTGAAGTTCTCTTTCACACTGTCAAAGGTATATGCAGTACAATGATAGAGTATACCTGATTAACATTGCTGGCTATTGTGGTCATTTTGCTAGCTAGCATGTCATTCTACTTAATAATTTTCTGTTTTTCTAGGACTTGCTGGTCTAGAAAGGAGATAGATCAGGAAAAGGGCATTCATAATTAAGGAGAGAACCTTGTGGTTTGCCAAAAGACTTGAAGGGATAAAACTAGCAGGTGCGGTTTTGACACAAAAAATAATCTGAGTCCTCTTTCACACTGTCAGAGGTATATGCAGTACAACAATAGAGTATACCTGATTAAAACACTGTCGATGTTGCTTTTCCTTTCTTTTGAGATAGATGTTGTTTTATTTCTCTTCCATGTATGTATGGATGATGGTATTTAGTTCTGAACTGAAGAAGCACCATAGGGTTTTATCCATGAAAAATGTTGGTGACCTCTACTTTCAGTGTTCTGTTCATTTTCTTACAATTACCATATATGTTGTATAGAAGGGGTGCCTTGGCGCAGTGGTAAAGCTGCTGCCTTGTGACTATGAGGTCACGGGTTCAAGTCCTGGAAACAGCCTCTTATAGAAATGTAGGGAAAGGCTGCGTACAATAGACCCAAAGTGGTCGGACCCTTCCCCGGACCCTGCGCAAGCGGGAGCTACATGCACCGGGCTGCCCCCTACCATATATGTTGTATAATTAGGTCTCCTATGCCATCATTGTAATAGACCATAACAAACCAAAAGAAGTTATTTCACTTAAAGGACAATCTGTAACTTTTGGTTCTTCTTCGTATTTCTAACTTAACACATAGATCGAGTTTTGTGTACTGTCATGCAAAGTATGCAAATGACTATCCACCGCTGCAACAGTCGTGAATTGTTAATGTGTTGTGTCTCTATTTCATAGGCGATGTAGTGAAATAGATTAGCTGAATACTCTGCAAAATTTACAGGTTTGCTGCTCGAGGTAGCCGTGGTGCTATTCATGCGGAAACGAAACATTTTTTTGCACACCACTGGATGATATCTTGAGAGTTAACGAACATGGTCCAGTTGGTACAGCAGACGACCATATAATTTAAGTAATTTGTTATGTTTTACGAAACTATACTATTCTTTATTAATGTGATTTTATTTTATCATTTGGGACAATATTTTTACCAGCAATGAAACCCTTCGTGTAGATGGTTATACACTGCATGTTTAGTGTTCAAAATTTTCAAAACAAGTGTCTACATTTGTAGAGTTCTGGTGTTCTCCTCAAGTGTAAACTGCACAAAATGCATCCACACAAAGTGTGTATAGTTCATATCATTCTGCAAAGGATAAAGGGTAGTTGGATGGTTTAAATTTTTGTGGATATCATTTTTCATTTTGATTCTTCCTCAGCTGTGCATAACTATTCACTCACCTATTCTACTTCCCAGTTGTATAGTATGTTTGCGTTTTATTATTGTACTTGAATCCGCATGTTGTTGGGCTATCGAGAATTATATTGATGGGAGTTATATGGTGTTTGGCGTAGGAAAAACAAACTCGGCCTAAAGGCATCCTTAGTAAAACACTAAAACTACAGTTCTTTCATTATGCCGTTGACGTAAGCTCGGATGAGAAGATCATCCAACGCTGTCAATCAAGATGAGCTTGATTATAGATGATATCAGTTATGCATTTTCGTGGAGTAAGCAAGTCCAGCATGCTACCTGAAAAGTTTATGCAGAAAGGCTCTTGTGTGTGTAATCTGCATGCAGATTTTCTTTTGTTTCTTCAATGTTAAATATACTTAATATTAGTTCTCTACATAATTCATATACAGACGATCAACAGTGGGTCGTATGATAAGAAGGGTCCATTTTTCTCCTTTTTCTACAAGGTCTCGGGGAAAAAAGCATAAGCCCTATCCAGGTGTTGCGTTTCTACAAGAAAAGAAACGACAGAGAATAAACGGCGCGGCAAAGCACGCGTGCCCTTCTAGTATATCCAACACTGTCTAGCTCTTTTTGGAACCAGATCTTGTGATCTTGTCTACCTGTGATTCCTGTGAAATCAAACAGAAAACAAACAATCAGTCAAACATGGCTTACAAACATACGCCTGCTCCTCTAAACAAAAATAACTACGATTACCATGCACTGGTTTGTGATTGCTACAAAGTTACTATACAAATCTACTGTAACAAACGAGTGTACTGTATTAGGTCAGGTGGGTCACTTCAACCAACGCATGCAGCCGCCACCTCCTCTCCCCAAGAAAGCTTAGGATTCCTCTGCCGGTGCTGGCGCCGGTCCGTCTCGTCTCCAGTGGCCTTAGGGTCATGGGGGCGCGGTGGATCCCGGTCCTTGTCGGTGGGAGGGCTTCATTTTTAGGTGTTTCTTTAAGTTATGTTAGGGTTGTCCTGCTCAGGAAGACAAGACGATGACGGCTCCCTGAAGATGAAATACGGTCTCCCCACCTAGCCTCGTCCCTTGTGGTGCGTGTAGCATCGTCGGTGGGCGTGTGGAGGTGTGTGTCAGGTGGATCTATCTTTGGTAGATCTGCTCGGATCTGTTCTTCGTTCGTCTATGTTCGTGTGTCTTCAGATTGATGTTTCCGGTCTACGCTAGTCTTCATCGGCGGCGGTTGCTGTTCTGGTGCGCTGGTCCTATGGGGGCTAAGCACGGCGATTTCCCGACTGTTTAGTACCACAAGTTTTGCCCGGCTCCGGTGAGGTAGGGGCGATGACGGCGACACGCTTTCGGCTCGCTTCATTGTTTGTAGTCGTCGCTAGGTGGTCTACATATCTGAATGCAATTTTTATTATTCCTGTTGTTCGTTGTACTGTCATGATTGAAGATGAATAGATCCGGCAAGGACAAAGGACAAAATGTTGACCTTGTAGACTAGCGATACAGTCTATCCACTGCTCCGGCGCATTAATAGCGTTGAATATTTCCTCGTATCAGTACGTGGACCATTGCTCTGTCATCGAGCAGAAACGCAGCCTGGTTGACTTTTAGAGCTAGCACCCACGCACGTACGTACAGATCAATCTCTTGCTGCATAGTCCATGGTTCCATGCCTGCATGACAGCAAGGCTCCAAAGCAGTGGTTGACACCGCGCGCCCGTGAGTTCGTCGCAAGTAGAAGATGTGGGGTTGCTCATGAGCCATGACGTGAGCGCTGATCTAGATGACACGAACAACAATAACCTGGGGTTCACGTCTAGTTTTTAATCTTTTTTATAAATGTTGCTTTCGGGCTGAATCCGTTTGAACATACCCTTGGCCTGATCAGTTAAGAAACTAAACTAGCAATTGCTTTGAAAATTATAATAATGTTCGTGTATTTAATTTATAAAACCTATAGCTACCGATGGAGTTAGCCTTGGAACGTCAGCGCAGACGAGATGACAAGATGCTGTGTGCGCGCTCTACTAGCTTGGACCTTGGTCATTTAAATAGTGGGCGTTGCCGGATGCGCGCGCTTCGCGAACTGATCTGAAGTTCTAGAAGCCAATAAACTGATCTCAAGAAATGCTCTAGAAGCCAATGAACTGATCCCATAAAAGTTGTAGAGCCAATTCTACAATATCGCAGTACATTTAGTAGTACCACGCACGTCCACATCAATACAGCAACTGACCGTGCATGACAGCATAGG
Source organism: Elymus sibiricus (assembly GCA_039707655.1). Lineage (NCBI taxonomy): Eukaryota > Viridiplantae > Streptophyta > Magnoliopsida > Poales > Poaceae > Elymus > Elymus sibiricus. The sequence continues at coordinate 228,503,173 of CM077664.1, read as the reverse complement.
ACGTTAGTTACGCAAGTGCTTATGTTATCGTTAGTTACTGATCATCATTACACGTCCATCATCAGTTGGCTTTTAAGCGACAGCGACAGATGTGAATATGACGCAACAGGTAGAAAGAAACAGAAGGGGCCTGAGATGTCACCGCAAGAGCCCCTTCTCGCATCGGCGCTCGTGCATAATGCGTTGAAGAGATGCACTTGCTTTGAGTTCAGATGACAGATGCAGCGACCCTTTGTAGACACAGCCTGTCAGCTGATGCATGCGGGTGCTTCTCCTTTGAGTACAAGGGAGTGCATGCATGCATGTTGGATGTTCATGCATCATGCCACGGAGCACGGAGCCACAGAGAGCGGTTCATGGACCCGTACGCGCGAGGCCCCGGGTGCGCGGCGGCATGTCGCCAGGTCCCAGATATACCCCCTCTGCTGCTGCCGTCGTGCCGTGGCAACAGAGACCCTCATAAAACACGCATTAAAAACACGTGGATGGGTCAGCCATGGAAGGAGCACTAACGTCGTGAGCTCGCAGATTCGCAGGAGTAAAGCTCCGATCGATCGGGAATCGGGTGGGGGGTCGGTCGATCGACGGGCAAATGAAAGTGAGGACGAATCAATCATCTTCTTGGTGCAGCGCACCCGTCGACGGAGCCACGGCCCACCAGCGGCACCGGAAAGAGAACGGCCGTGGCGCCGGTCATTAATTCGCCCCGGCCTGGCTAGGCGCAGCCGAAGCGGATGGGTGCATGGATTGGGACGGCGGGTGATCAGTCCGCGGACCGAACAGTGCCCGCGGTACGGTGCCAATCAGTGCGGTGGGCGGGCGGGCGGGGACGGCATGGCATGGCGTGGGGCAGCGGCCAGGGTAGGCCGGTGCGCTGGGCGGGACCGGAGCAGCGCGTCTCTGCCGTCTCCGAGCGCGGATCGGAGAACACGTGTCACCGCCCCGGGTCTGGCTGGGTACTGTCGCCATTACTCGCAGTACAGTAACTGGCTTGATCTTGGCGTCGTCCTGCACTGGATATTTCTCCACAAATCGGCATGATGTATTTTGCTCAAAATTGATGACCGGTTATGTGCCGACGTTGAATTCTTCGTTGCGTTAGTATGAGTGCCCATCGAGCTCCTGGTACTCCTTATGCACATGTGTCTCTCCAGCCATTCGATGGAGAACTAGTGGCCATGATCTGCTGGCTAATGTTATATTCACAAGAAAATAACCTTAGACTTAATCAACAAAACAAAAAGATAAAAAAAATGAGACATAACAAAAAGATAATTTAACCCATAGTCCGGCCGTATATTTCTATTCATTATATCAGCACACGGTCCATCTTACTTGGCTTCATCAAGTTTTTTTTTTTTTTTTTTGCAAATGGGTTTCATCAAGGTATTTTTATTTTTTTGCGAACGGGCTTCATCAAGTTTCAGATAGTCTTTTTCATGTTTTTGATATGAAACTCATCTAGCGTAAAAAAAGAAGATATGAAGCTCTAAATTTCATCAAGATTCAGGCACGACACTTTTAGATGAGGGAAACCGTGGATTGAATTATTATTATTTTGCGGAAAAACTTCCGATCTATTCATCATCAATCATGACAGTACAACGAATACCATAAATATAAAAATTATATCCAGATCCGTAGACCACCTAGCGACGACTACAAGTACTGAAGCGAGCCGAAGGTGCGCTCCCGTCATCGCCCCTCCTTCACTGGAGTTGGGCAAAACTTGTTGTACTAGACAGCCGGGAAGTCGTCGTGCTAAGTCCCTATAGGACCAGCTCACCAGAACAACAACCGCCGCCGTTGAAGAGAAGCGTAGATCGGAAGGATCCAATCAAGGCCGGATCCACGTGGATCCACCGAAGAGAAACGCCGGCCGAATCCCGCAAGATCCGCCGGAGACAAACCTGTAACATCCCCAGATCCTAACCCTGTCATTATGCTAATTAATTAGCCATGTCATCATGATTATCCAAAATAAATTGCATTTAGAGAATAATCCAACTTTAAATTTAAATTTAAAATAAAGTCAAAATTAAAAGTTATCCAAACAGTAGAACTAAATAGTTCATAATTTTGCAAATAATCCATAAGCAATTATAAAAATACAACCAACATTAATTGGATTAACTAAGTGACTCTATTAACCTAAAACAGTAACAAACAACAACATTTTAATACCATTTTAATTAATAGAATTACAAATGAAATTATATTGTAGCCAAATCAATTTCTAGTGTTAGATAGTATTGCACTGCAAATATTATGCTAAGTCTCTTATTTTACAAAATTAAAATTATGACTAAACATTTTATAAAACAGATATAAGAAAAACAGAAAAATAAAAAGAAAAAGGAACCCCCCCCACTGGGCCAACCGGCCCAGCTGGCCACCGGCCGGCCCAGCCGTGCCTATAAGGCCTTCCCCCCTCCCCGAAACCCTAAAACCAAAAAAATCCCCCCCACTCCCTCGCTCCCGCGCCTTTGGCGCCCGCCGCCGCCATCGCCGACGTCGCCACCACCCCGTCGCCCGTCACCCGACGCCGTTCACCGTCGCGTCCTCGTCCACTTCCACGCCGGCCGACCCCGAGCCTCGCCGCCCCCTCTTCTCGCCACCAGGGTGAGAACCCCGTCTTCTCTTCCCCCCCCTCTGTCGTCCGTCGCCGCCGTCCGCCGCGTCGCCCCTGCCCCGCTGCGGCCTCGCCTCCTCCTCCCGCACGCACAGCTCCGGCCTGCCCCGCTCGCCGATGCTGCTGGCTGCTCGCCCGCGCTCGCCCGCGACACCGCCGCCGACCTCTGCCTCGCGCACCCGCCTTCCCGCTCGCCGCCGCGCCCGCAGCCGCCCGCCGCCTGCCGCTGCTGCTGCTTCGCCCGGCTGCCGCGCAGCTGCTGCCGCTCGCCGTCGCCGGCGCCCGCTGCCACGGCCGCGTCCTCCCCGGCCGGCGCCCTCTCTGTCCGCGCGCGCAGACATGCGCTGCCGGACACGTCCGGTCCCCCGTGTACCCGCGCGTGCACGCGAATGCCGGACATGTCCGGCGCCCAAACAGGCACGGGACGGACATGTCCGCCTAACACACTGACTGCTGGGCCCCGCCCTTTTTAGAGCGAGAATAAAAGAATTTAAAATAAAATAAATAAATAGATAAATAACTAATTAATTAATTAATTAATTAACTAAATTAATTAATCCTGTTTAATTAAACTAATTTGCTAATTAACCTAATTATTCTGTAATTAGTTTAATTAAACCTAATTAGTCTAAACAGACACTGACAGGTGGGCCCCCCTGTCAGGTTGACCAGTTAACAGGACTGTTGACTGCTGACGTCATCATTACATCATGCTGACGTCAGCCGACACTGTTTCGGATAATGTTAATTTAAATAATTCCAGAAATTAATAAAAACTTTAGAAAATCATATCTTTTAAACCGTAACTCGGATTAAAATAATTTATATAGGTAAAATGATCAGAAAAATATGACGAACCCGAATACGCTGTCCACCTACCTGTCAGATGCCTCCAGCACTGCAAACATGGAACCATCCCCTCCGGTTTATCTGTCTGACAGATGTCCGAAACCGGGAAACCGTTTCAGTTAATTCCCTGCTTCATCTGCCACGTGTAGCACTGCGTTAGGGCACCCAAGCACAGCCTATTGTCATGCCAAGCATCTGTGTGCATTTGTCTGCTTTGTATTTACTGTTTCTTCCTCCTCTTCTCTCCGGTAGACTCCGAGACCGATGCTGCCGCTGTGATCGACTACGTCCCCGACGACCCATCCTTTTCAGCAGAGCAACCAGGCAAGCAACCCCCCTTGACGCATGCCTATATCACCTAATCCTTCTCCCTCCTGCTTGCATTAGAATTTGCTACTGCTATTGTTTTATCCTACTCTGCTGCATAGCCTGTCCTTGTAACTGTTATTGATACCTGCCTGTTATCCAAAATGCTTAGTATAGGTTGGATGGTAGTGAACCATCTGTGGCCCCTCCTCCTTGCTGTAGTTGCCCCGCTTTAGTATCTGTGCCCCGATTGATGTGATCGAACGGGCTGAGACCCGCACATCACCACCCCCCCCCTAAGTTGCTCGACTCTGCAGAGTTATCATCAAGTGCCGAGGGTGATACCTCTTATCCCACTTCTGATGAGACTTCTTTGGTATAACTAGTCGGTCGTGGATTATGAGGGTGATTCCTCTTTCACCACCCCTGACGAAGCTTATGTCGTGCAACCCCGCAAGTGTGAATACCATCGAGGGTGATTCCTCCGGATTCACCTTGACGGATACATCCGGCAGGAATCCAACGAGGGTGACTCCTCGGGTTCCTGCTGGATGGAATTGGACACACGGTTACCACTTACTTACCGTTGTTACTGGATAAGTCGGGTAGGCCCCGAGAGGTACCCGCGAGTGATGTGTAGACGGGTTGACCATGAGGGTACCCGAGAGATGAATACGTGGCACGGCCGGGCATTCTTAGCCCTTGCCGTAAGTCCACGAGACGGGGCGACGGGGTCACAGGTTCGTGAGTCTCTGCTCGTTTCCACATGCTCCAAAGGCACTAAGGGTTAGGATATGTAATCTGAGTAGGCCTCTGGCCTTTTAGCGCTAACCAGCACGTGGGAATAATATGGGTACTCGGCACCGTATGTATCAGCCCAAAGCTTTGTCAGACGTCCAGTTCAGCAGTGCGGCACGGCTGGGCCGGCGCCATCCAGGACAGAGGTGGTGCCTGGACCCGCGTGTGCACAACGACCCGGAGTGCAAGGGGGGATGGGCCCAAGAACCCTGAGCGCTTAGGATGTAGACCGGCGGGGACCTCTCTGCTGAGCTCTAGGTGGGGCTGCGGTGTGTCGATCAGCCGAGGACGGGCATGACCCAGAAAAGTGCGTCCGGCCAGAGTTAATCGAGCGTGTTGGGTAACAGTAGTGCACCCCTGCAGGGAAGTATATCTATTCGAATAGCCGTGTCCACGGTAACAGGACGCTCGGAGAATATCCCGATCCTCTATAACTAGAACTGGGTTAATATGTGGCTGTGGGATCGCTTTCTCGCAGGGTGTCGAGGAAGGATCTCTGGGCGATGTTGATACTTGTTGCTACTACTATATTTATGTACTAATCTGCACTCTTCTAATGCTGCAAGACACTGAAGATGCTAGTCTTCGATAGGCTAGGCCTTGTAGGAGATATGCCCTAGAGGCAGTAATAACAGTTATTTTGTATCTCCAAGTTTGTAATGAATGTTTATGATCCATGCTATAACTGCAATGATTCAGGAGTCTGCAATATCCACGAGGCCCGGAGGGAAACTCATTTGCACGTGTGGTATAATAAACGGCAAAATGTATTCCTAGTCTTGCCTCTAAGACTGGCTCAAGTATTGCATGATGATCCTGTTTTCCTGATCATGGGCATGGCTATGCCGGCAATTTTGAGGGCACAATGTTGGTAGAACACTTGTGTTGAATCAACCCGAATTGATGTTATGCTATGAGATATATTCGTCACAAGTTTATGGTTAATAACACAGAGATGGTTAACGTTTGCATGATTCCTTAGACCATGAGAGTATCGAGTTTCTTCATGCTTGCTTCATGAACTTTGGGGTTTGTTAAACGTCATCCGTAAATGGGTGGCTATTACGGCGGCTTACGGGTTCATGGAAAAGTATGTCAAGTAACTTGATAGCTCAAGATTGGGATTTGCTCCTCCGACGATGGAGAGATATCTCTGGGCCCTCTCGGTGTTACGGTATCCATCATCGTCTGGCCAGACACTTTGTGATTTGATCACGGGGATGCCGGAACACGGGAACGAGAAAAGAGAACAATACCGGCAACGAGGTAACTAGCATAGTGGACAAGTTGTTGATCCACGAGGATGCCAACATGTCTCACCTCGGGTAATTGTAACATATCGCGAAGCAACAGGAATAGCTCACGGCAACTGGAGGTTCACTCGAATATTCATTCGTGTGGGTATAGGGGTCAATATGGGTGTCCACGGCTCCGATGTTGATCATTGATCGGAAGGGGTTCCGGGTCATGTCTATGCTTCACCGAACCTATAGGGTCACACGCTTAAGGGTCATCTATCTGCTGAATACTAGACAGGGAGTCTGAGAGAAAATCACCGAAAAAGTTTCGGACACCGGAAAAGTTTCGGACAGCGGAAAAGTTCCGCAGAGAGAACACCGGAACAGTTTCGGTAAAACTGAAAAGTTGTTTCAGGGGATACCATTAAGTCAAATTGGTTTCGGCACATACCTGATAATTCTTGGAGGGTGCCAGAATCATTCTAGAAACTTCTGGGAATTTTTCGGAAGAAAAACCGGAAATGTTCCGGAGCTGCCGGAACCGCTTCGGATGCTTTTCGCAGATGAAAATCACTAATCCGGAATTGTTCCGGATCGCATTGAAAATTATTTTAGTGGGTACTGGAAATGTTCTAAGCCCACATAAATATTTTCAGTTCGACCGGACGCTGAAAAATGTCGTCGTGAATAGTGAAAGTGCTTTTTGGGATATTTATGGAAAGTCACCTTTTGGGATATTTCCAAAAGGCTTCTAGAAGGGCTTGGGGGCCAAGGAAGCCCCTCATGGGGGGGGGGGCATGGGGTGGCCGGCCAAGGGTGGAGCTCCTCCATGGAGCTCCACATGGCACCCCTTTTCCCTCTTATGGTTTTTTATGTGTGACATAAAGTGGGGGTAGTTTGGTACTTTGTGTGACCATCCTACCCCTTGGATTTCCTATAAATAGAGGAGGTGAGGGCTGCCATCTCTTCATCCCTTGCTCTCATACACATGCTATGCTTTGCTAGCTCTCTCTCTCCCTCCCACGAAAAGAGTTTTTCGTAGAGCCGAAAGGCTGTCTGGGTTCCGGTAGGAACTAGTTCTGGACGGCGAAGCCCTGCCGGATAGATGACACCGTATGTGTGCAATCCCGTAGAGAGGTCGTAGTTTCGATCTTTTGCCCGAGGGGCTGTTCGAGTGTCCTCCCGAAGGGCTGTCCGAGTCTCCGTTCGAGTTTCGAGGGTCCTCCCGAAGGGCTATCCGCGACATCGTCCGGGGGACTGTCCGACCGCCTCCCGAAGGGCTGTCCGACGAGGGAGTACATCCTCGCGGTTGGGAGGTTGTAAATCCTAGCTGTGGGGATCTGCACCAACGATCTCGACCGACTCTTCTTCCACTGCGCTTCGAGTCGGTACGGATCAGATCAAACCTTGTATGCAGTCTCCATAGTGGTCCTGGGCGTGCTCGCTATACCGAAATTTTTTGTTTTCTGTCGCGTTCCCCAACAGTGGCATCAAGAGCCAGGCTATGCGTAGATGCATGTTATGATCTAGAGTACATGAGATGTATGGGTATTGCATAGTATAATTTTGTAGTAGATGAGATCTATCACTGAAAATTATTTGTGCGGGTAGCAGATGAAATCTGTTACCCGATGTTCCTGTTGCTTCCCGTGAATTTGCGTAGTCCTGATCTTGACGGCATGGTGGAATCTCACAAAGTTCTGGCAATCCGCGATCCTTTCATGCTGCTCCTGAGTATGCTGATTGACAGATCAACGAAGTGCTAACAGTTCTTTGGGTTCCACCATAGTTACAGAAAGATGGATGTTTCGCAGACGAAAGGGCAATGCAGATATGATCTGCACGGGGGTCACGCGTATGACGAAGTTTAGTATGGGGCTCGAGATTTTATTATCTCGTGTTTCATTCACCCTAGAAAGTTAATCTAGCAACTTGAATTATCATACTTGATGATGAGCGTTGGTAGCTGCGGTTTGAGTCAAAACCTTAGAAGCCACGTAAAATAAAATTTTGTATAAACCGATTAGAGGCGTCTAACTTGGTTTTGCAGGATGGTTTGCATGTGATGTGGTATAGCAATTCTCATATTCAATTTGATTATGTATGAGATGACTATATAATGTAAATTAACATGACCTGCGTGTCATGATTCGGCATGATGGCTGGAGCCATATGATTGTCTCTTTAATGACCTGCGTGTCAACCTTATGTAATGCACTTATTTTATTAGCTATGGAGATAGCAATATTATCTGGTGCATCGACAAGGTGGTGGCAATCTTCGCGAAGGTATTCACCGACGCAAATGCCAAAGACGAAGAAAGTTTGACTTCTCCGTCAGAAGGGGCTATACCATGTCATGCTAATTATGAATTGCCTGAGATGTTTATCCCTTATGTTGCACCCTTCTTGATTGCGCGGTAGTCGCTTTTTATTAGGGTGATCTCTCACTTAAAAATATCAAGTAGTTAGTGTTCTCCCAAGTGTAGCACCGTCACGGCACCTATCTTTTCGGGGTGCGCCGTGTCACATGGGTACGAACGATTACAGATGTGTGAGGCGGGTGAGTTGAGACCTCGCAGCAAGATCACTTGGTTGTCTTGACGTTCAGGCATGACCGTCATGAGCTCGGAACACACGCATCGAAAAATGAACAAGAGTCACATAGAGATGTGATTGGCAAGTTGGCCTACGGGTTAAGATTTTTGTCATCAGTGGTGTTACACCAATGGCGAACAATCAAGACACGGGTCTTGAATCACTCACAATCAATTTTGAGAGATATTGATTTGAGTGGGAGCGCACTTTAGAATAAAATTGTTTATTCACTAGTGCAAAAATCATTATGAACAAAGTCTAAGTGAACTTGTGTTTTCCGTTGTAGATCAAATGGCTCGCAACAGCGCGTTCAACTTAGGCCCGATGTTAGAGAAAGACAAGTTAGCTGCGAATGGAAACAACTATGCGGACTGGGTCCGTACCCTGAGGATTGTCCTTAGGAGTGCTAAGAAAGTGTACGTGCTTGACGGACCTCTTCCACCTAAGCCGGCGGCAACCGCCCCGGCAGATGAACAAAATGTCTGGGCCACTAAGGATGATGATTTCAACTTAGTGCAGTGCCTCATGCTGTCTTGCATGAGTTCAGAGCTTCAAAAACATTTTGAATTCCATAACTCCTTTGATATGATCAAGGATCTGGATGCTCTGTACAAGTTTAATGCACGGTCTGAACGTTTTGATATCATGAAAATGATGATGGAGACCAAGATGGCTGAGGGCAGTTCAGTTGGCGAGCACGTAGTCAATATGATTGGCTACGTTGAAAGGCTTAAAACCCTGGAATTTCCACTTCCGCCAGAGCATGTTATGGACATGTTGCTCGGTTCACTCCCCCCGTCTTACGGCGGTTTTATCATGAACTAAAACATGAATGGGATGGACAAAACAGCAAATGAGGTGCTTGCCATGCTGAAAACTGCTGAAGGAGGACTGCGGAAAAATCACAAGCAAGTGTTGCTTGTGAATAAAACTGCCAGTTTCAATAAGAAAGGCAAGCCAAAGAAGGGCAAGGGCGCCGGTAAGACCGGCTTCCAATGCAAATCTAAGGGTGGATCCAAGAATGAAACTGAGTGCTTCTACTGCAAGGGCACAGGACACTGGAAGAGAAACTGCAAGAAGTATCTGGAAGATAAGAAGTCCGGGAAAACCGGAAAAGGTATAATTGTTGTACAAGTTAATGTCATTGACGTTTTGCTTGCTAGCGAAAATTCTAAGTCTTGGGTATTTGATACCGGATCGGTTGCTCACATTTACAACTCGATACAGGGGCTTCAGAAGGTGCGCAAGCTGGCAAAGAATGAAGTCGTGATGCGCGTCGGGAACGGCGCTGGGATCACCGCTCAAGCCGTCGGCATTATGCCTCTACGTCTCCCTTCAGGATTTATTTTGGAACTAAGTAACTGTTATTTTGTTCCGTTGTTGTGTAGAAACATTATCTCTGGACCATGTTTAGTGCACGATGGGTACTCCTACAAGTCTGAGAACAATGGTTGTTCACTTTATTGTAAGGATATGTTTTATGGATTTGCACCCATTGTTGGGGGCCTTTTCATACTAAATATTGAATGTGAAAATGATGTCTTTAACGTGAATGCTAAACGCCTTAGGAAGGCTGATACCACCACCACTTTCATGTGGCACTATCGCCTTGGCCACATCGGAAAGAAACGCATGCAAAGACTCCATAAAGATGGAGTTTTACCGTCCCTTGATTTTGAATCATTTGACACATGTGAAGCTTGCTTGATGGGAAAAATGACCAAGACGCCGTTCACGGGTCATCCTGAACGGGCGAGTGAATTATTGGAAATAATACATAGTGATGTATGTGGTCCAATGAGCACAATTGCACGGGGTGGGTATTTCTACTTCGTAACTTTTACTGATGATTTAAGTAGGTATGGATATATCTACTTGATGAAGCATAAGTCGGAAACCTTTGAAAAGTTCAAGGAATTTCAGAATGAGGTAGAAAATCATCGTAACAAATAGATTAAGTTTCTGCGGTCTGATCGCGGAGGCGAATATCTTAGTCACGAGTTTGGCCAACATCTGAGTGACCGTGGAATCGTTTCACAGCTTACGCCTCCCGGAACTCCACAACGAAACGGAGTGTCGGAACGACGTAACCGAACCCTGTTAGACATGGTAAGGTCGATGATGTCTCTTACAGATCTACCGATATCTTTTTGGGGTCACGCACTAGAAACTGCCGCTTATACATTAAACAGAGCACCGTCTAAATCTGTTGAGACGACACCATATGAGATATGGCACGGGAAGAAACCCGACCTGTCGTTTCGCAAAATTTGGGGTTGTGAGGCAGACGTAAAGCGTTTACAGCCAAGCAAACTTGATCCCAGATCAGACAAATGTTACTTTGTAGGTTATCCCAAAGAGACAGTTGGGTATTCTTTCTACCACGCCTCTGAGAACAAAGTGTTTGTTGCAAAACATGGAGTCTTTCTTGAGAAAGAGTTTCTCACTAAAGAAGTGAGTGCGAGGACAGTACAACTTGATGAGATTAGTGAATCTTCGGCAACCGTTGATATGGCTAAGGAACCGGAAGTAATTCCGCAAATTATCCCTACAACCGAGCCGGAAGTTGTCGCATGTGATGCGGAAACTTCAAACAATGTTGTAACTGAACCGCGCAGATCAGGTAGGGCTATCCAGCCACCTGAGTGGTTTCATAACGAAATCTTCATTCTTGAAGACGATGAACCTGCGCACTACAAGGAAGCGATGGCGGGGCCTAGCTCAAGGGAATGGCACAAGGCCATGAAATCCGAAATGAAATCCATGTACGAAAACCAAGTTTGGAACTTGGAAGAACTTCCAGATGGCGTAAAACCCATTGGTTGTAAATGGATTTTCAAAAGAAAGACGGACGCGGATGGTAACATTACTATCCACAAAGCTAGACTTGTCGCGAAAGGGTTCACGCAAGTTCTAGGGGTAGACTACGACGAGACTTTCTCGCCCATAGCTATGCTTAGGTCTATTCGGATATTACTAGCAATTGCTGCTTATTTCGATTATGAAATATGGCAGATGGATGTCAAAACGGCTTTCCTAAATGGAAACCTTGAAATGGATGTATACATGATACAGCCAGAAGGTTTTGTCGATCTTAAGAATGCTGGAAAGGTATGTAAGCTTCAGAAAGCCATTTATGGTCTGAAGCAAGCATCAAGGAGCTGGAACATTCGTTTTGATGAAGTGGTCAAACAGTTTGGCTTCATCAGGAATGACGAAGAATCTTGTGTTTACAAGAAGTTTAGTGGGAGCGCAAAAGCATTTCTAATCTTATATGTGGATGACATATTATTGATTGGAAATGACGTGAATTTTCTTAGCGAAATAAAAGACTCATTGAAGAAGAGTTTTTCAATGAAAGACTTAGGCGAAGCAGCATATGTATTGGGCATCAGAATCTATAGAGATAGATCAAGACGCCTGATAGCGCTTAGCCAAAGCACGTACATTGACAAGGTGTTGAAAAGGTTTAACATGGAGAACTCCAAGAAAGGCCTACTCCCCATGTCACCTGGCACAGTGCTTTGCAAGAATCAGTGTCCTCGGACCCTCGATGAGCGAGTACAAATGAATGATATTCCATATGCTTCGGCAGTTGGTTCTATTATGTATGCCATGCTATGTACAAGACCGGATGTTTCCTATGCGCTAAGTGTTAGCAGCCGGTACCAAGGTGATCCAGGATTGGAACACTGGGCCGCAGTCAAGGGTATTCTTAAGTACCTCAGAAGGACCAAGGATTTACTCCTTGTGTACGGAGGTGATGAAGAGCTCATTGTAAGTTGTTACACTGATGCAGGCTTCATGGCTGACCCAGATGACTTCAAATCTCAATCTGGCTATGTTTTCATATTGAACGGCGGTGCAGTTGATTGGAAAAGTTCCAAACAAAAGACTGTGGCGGATTCTACGACGGAGGCGGAATATGTTGCTGCTTCAGAAGCCTCCAAGCAGGTTGTCGGAATCAAGCAATTTCTTGAAGACCTTGGTGTGGTTCCAAGTGCTCTAGACCCGGTGGAGATCTATTGTGATAATAGTGGCACCGTGGCTCAGGCAAGGGAGCCATGTTCGCACCATAAGACAATGCAAATTCAACGCAAATATAAAGTCATTCGACATCATGTCGAAAAAGGTTTAGTAAAAGTACGCAAAGTTCACACGGATCTGAATGTGTCAGACCCGATGACAAAGCCTCTACCACGAGCAAAGCATGAGCAACACCGGATAGCCATTGGTGTTAGGGAAGCCATGTAACTGGATTATGACTCTAGTGCAAGTGGGAGACTGTAGGAGATATGCCCTAGAGGCAGTAATAACAGTTATTTTGTATCTCCGAGTTTGTAATGAATGTTTATGATCCATGCTATAACTGCAATGATTCAGGAGTCTGCAATATCCACGAGGCCCGGAGGGAAACTCATTTGCACGTGTGGTATAATAAACGGCAAAATGTATTCCTAGTCTTGCCTCTAAGATTGGCTCAAGTATTGCATGATGATCCTGTTTTCCTGATCATGGGCATGGCTATGCCGGCAATTTTGAGGGCACAATGTTGGTAGAACACTTGTGTTGAATCAACCCGAATTGATGTTATGCTATGAGATATATTCGTCACAAGTTTATGGTTAATAACACAGAGATGGTTAACGTTTGCATGATTCCTTAGACCATGAGAGTATCGAGTTTCTTCATGCTTGCTTCATGAACTTTGGGGTTTGTTAAACGTCATCCGTAAATGGGTGGCTATTACGGCGGCTTACGGGTTCATGGAAAAGTATGTCGAGTAACTTGATAGCTCAAGATTGGGATTTGCTCCTCCGACGATGGAGAGATATCTCTGGGCCCTCTCGGTGTTACGGTATCCATCATCGTCTGGCCAGACACTTTGTGATTTGATCACGGGGATGCCGGAACACGGGAACGAGAAAAGAGAACAATACCGGCAACGAGGTAACTAGCATAGTGGACAAGTTGTTGATCCACGAGGATGCCAACATGTCTCACCTCGGGTAATTGTAACATATCGCGAAGCAATAGGAATAGCTCACGGCAACTGGAGGTTCACTCGAATATTCATTCGTGTGGGTATAGGGGTCAGTATGGGTGTCGACGGCTCCGATGTTGATCATTGATCGGAAGGGGTTCCGGGTCATGTCTATGCTTCACCGAACCTATAGGGTCACACGCTTAAGGGTCATCTATCTGCTGAATACTAGACAGGGAGTCTGAGAGAAAATCACCGAAAAAGTTTCGGACACCGGAAAAGTTTCGGACAGCAGAAAACTTCCGCAGAGAGAACACTGGAACAGTTTCGGTAAAACAGAAAAGTTGTTTCAGGGGATACCATTAAGTCAAATTGGTTTCGGCACATGCCTGATAATTCTTGGAGGGTGCCAGAATCATTCTGGAAACTTCTGGGAATTTTCCGGAAGAAAAACCGGAAATGTTCCGGAGCTGCCGGAACCGCTTCGGATGCTTTTCGCAGATGAAAATCACTAACTCGGAATTGTTCCGGATCGCATTGAAAATTATTTTAGTGGGTACTGGAAATGTTCTAAGCCCACATAAATATTTTCAGTTCGACCGGACGCTGAAAAATGTCGTCGTGAATAGTGAAAGTGCTTTTTGGGATATTTATGGAAAGTCACCTTTTGGGATATTTCCAAAAGGCTTCTAGAAGGGCTTGGGGGCCAAGGAAGCCCCTCATGGAGGGGGCAAGGGGTGGCCGGCCAAGGGTGGAGCTCCTCCATGGAGCTCCACATGGCACCCCTTTTCCCTCTTATGGTTTTTTATGTGTGACATAAAGTGGGGGTAGTTTGGTACTTTGTGTGACCATCCTACCCCTTGGCTTTCCTATAAATAGAGGAGGTGAGGGCTGCCATCTCTTCATCCCTTGCTCTCATACACATGCTATGCTTTGCTAGCTCTCTCTCTCCCTCCCACGAAAAGAGTTTTTCGTAGAGCCGAAAGGCTGTCTGGGTTCCGGCAGGAACTAGTTCTGGACAGCGAAGCCCTGCCGGATAGATGACACCGTATGTGTGCAACCCCGTAGAGAGGTCGTAGTTTCGATCTTTTGCCCGAGGGGCTGTTCGAGTGTCCTCCCGAAGGGCTGTCCGAGTCTCCGTTCGAGTTTCGAGGGTCCTCCCGAAGGGCTGTCCGTGACATCGTCCGGGGGACTGTCCGACCGCCTCCCGAAGGGCTGTCCGACGAGGGAGTACATCCTCGCGGTTGGGAGGTTGTAAATCCTAGTTGCGGGGATCTGCACCAACGATCTCCACCGACTCTTCTTCCGCTGCGCTTCGAGTCGGTACGGATCAGATCAAACCTTGTATGCAGTCTCCATAGTGGTCCTGGGCGTGCTCGCTATACCGAATTTTTTTGTTTTCTGTCGCGTTCCCCAACAGGCCTTTCTCTCTATTCTGGCTTTCTGCAGTCAAGTCCACATATACAGCCTTCCTTGAAAATGTTGCATAACTAGACTAGTTCTGATGTCAGTCTTGCGAGTACTTTGGATGAGTACTCACGGTTGCTCTGCTATTCTTTTCCCCATACCCATTTGATGATACATCAGACGATGGAGCCCAGGAGCAGGAGATCCCCGGAGGAGTATACTACAACGTGGAGATCATCGACGACCAGGAGTAGTTAGGAGGCTCCCAGGCAGGAGGCCTTGCCTCTTTCGATCAGAGCTGTTGTTTGTTTTCGCCTTCTTAAGGCATCTTGTTTAACCTTGGTCTGTACTCAGATACTGTTGCTTCCGCTGATGCTTGTATGACATCTAGGTTATGTATTCAAGCCCTCGAGGCCCCTGGCTTGTAATAATAAGCTTGAATTATTTTATTTTGTGTCTAGAGTTGTGTTGTGATATCTTCAAGTGAGTCCCTAGGCTTGATCGTGTGCATTTGCGTGTATGATTAGTGCACGATTAAGTCGGGGGCGTCACAAGTTGGTATCAGAGCCGACTGCCTGTAGGAAGCCCCTTTCCAACTCCTTGGCCGAAGTTGAGTCTAGACTTTGAAAAACTATTTTACTAACATGGCTGTGTGGCTTACGGGCCCATGTTGCCACTGGGTGGTATTAGGATCTTTTATTCTCTTCTATACTCTAGGACTCTGAATTTCTCATCCTTTCGGGTTAAAAGATTTTGCTAACTCTAACATTAGGATCCCGTGCTCACATCTACCCGGAGAGCTGGATTGTCTGCAACTATTCCTTTCCATTGGTCTGTTTAATCTGACAATCACATTTTCCTTTCCATTGGTCTGTTTGACCTTTCTTGTGATCCGACTTTATCTGGGTAGTGATAATTCCCTGCTTAAGTCAACACTCCCAAATAAAACCTGGTCACTACTGTTGGTGACATTCCGGTGTTAGATAGTTCATAATTTTGCAAATAATCCATAAGCAATTATAAAAATACAACCAACATTAATTGGATTAATTAAGTGACTCTATTAACCTAAAATAGTAGCAAACAACAACATTTTAATACCATTTTAATTAATAGAATTACAAATGAAATTATATTGTAGCCAAATCAATTTCTGGTGTTAGATAGTATTGCACTGCAAATATTATGCTAAGTCTCTTATTTTACAAAATTAAAATTATGACTAAACATTTTATAAAACAGATATAAGAAAAACAGAAAAATAAAAAGAAAAAGGAAACCCCCCCCCCACTGGGCCAACAGGCCCAGCTGGCCACCGGCCGGCCCAGCCGTGCCTATAAGGCCTTCCCCCCTCCCCGAAACCCTAAAACCAAAAAAAATCCCCCCCACTCCCTCGCTCCCGCGCCTCTGGCGCCCACCGCCGCCATCGCCGACGTCGCCGCCACCCCGTCGCCCGTCACCCGACGCCGTTCACCGTCGCGTCCTCGTCCACTTCCACGCCGGCCGACCCCGAGCCTCGCCGCCTCCTCTTCTCGCCACCGGGGTGAGAACCCCGTCTTCTCTTCCCCCCCCCCTCTGTCGTCCGTCGCCGCCGTCCGCCGCGTCGCCCTTGCCCCGCTGCGGCCTCGCCCCCTCCTCCCGCACGCACTGCTCCGGCCTGCCCCGCTCGCCGATGCTGCTGGCTGCTCGCTCGCGCTCGCGCGCGACACCGCCGCCGACCTCTGCCTCGCGCGCCCGCCTCCCGGCTCGCCGCCGCGCCCGCAGCCGCCCGCCGCCTGCCGCTGCTGCTGCTTCGCCCGGCTGCCGTGCAGCTGCTGCCGCTCGCCGTCGCCGGCGCCCGCTGCCAAGGCCGCGTCCTCCCCAGCCGGCGCCCTCTCTGTCCGCGCGCGCAGACGTGCGCTGCCGGTCACGTCCGGTTCCCCGTGTACCCGCGCGTGCACGCGAACGCCGGACATGTCCGGCGCCCAAACAGGCACGGGGCGGACATGTCCGCCTAACACACTGACTGCTCGGCCCCGCCCTTTTTAGAACGAGAATAAAAGAATTAAAAATAAAATAAATAAATAGATAAATAACTAATTAATTAATTAACTAACTTAATTAATCCTGTTTAATTAAACTAATTAGCTGATTAACCTAATTAATCTGTAATTAGTTTAATTAAACCTAATTAGTCTAAACAGACACTGACAGGTGGGTCCCCCTGTCAGGTTGACCAGTTAACAGGACTGTTGACTGCTGACGTCATCATTAAATCATGCTGACGTTAGCCGACACTGTTTCGGATAATGTTAATTTAAATAATTCCAAAAATTAATAGAAACTTTAGAAAATCATATCTTTTAAACCGTAACTCGGATTAAAATAATTTATATAGGTAAAACGATCAAAAAAATATGACAAACCCGAATACACTGTCCACCTACCTGTCAGATGCCTCCAGCACTGCAAACAAGGAACCATCCCCTCCGGTTCATCTGTCTGACAGATGTCCGAAACCGGGAAACCGTTTCAGTTAATTCCCCGCTTCATCTGCCACGTGTAGCACTGCGTTAGGGCACCCAAGCACAGCCTATTGTCATGCCAAGCATCTGTGTGCATTTGTCTGCTTTGTATTTACTGTTTCTTCCTCCTATTCTCTCCGGTAGACTCCGAGACCGATGCTACCGCTGTGATCGACTACGTCCCCGACGACCCATCCTTTTCAGCAGAGCAACCAGGCAAGCAACCCCCTTTGACGCATGCCTATATCACCTAATCCTTCTCCCTCCTGCTTGCATTAGAATTTGCTACTGCTATTGTTTTATCCTACTCTGCTGCATAGCCTGTCCTTGTAACTGTTATTGATACCTGCCTGTTATCCAAAATGCTTAGTATAGGTTGGATGGTAGTGAACCATCTGTGGCCCCTCCTCCTTGCTGTAGTTGCCCCGCTTTAGTATCTGTGCCCCGATCGATGTGATCGAACGGGCTGAGACCCGCACATCACCACACCCCCCCTAAGTTGCTCGACTCTGCAGAGTTATCATCAAGTGCCGAGGGTGATACCTCTTATCCCACTTCTGATGAGACTTCTATGGTATAACTAGTCGGCCGTGGATTATGAGGGTGATTCCTCTTTCACCACCCCCGACGAAGCTTAAGTCGTGCAACCCCGCAAGTGTGAATACCATCGAGGGTGATTCCTCCGGATTCACCTTGACGGATACATTCGGCAGGAATCCAAGGAGGGTGACTCCTCGGGTTCCTGCTGGATGGAATTGGACACATGGTTACCACTTACTTACCGTTGTTACTGGATAAGTCGGGTAGGCCCCGAGGGGTACCCGCGAGTGATGTGTAGACGGGTTGACCATGAGGGTACCTGCGAGATGAATACGTGGCACGGCCGGGCATTCTTAGCCCTTGCCGTAAGTCCACGAGACGGGGCGACGGGGTCACAGGTTCGTGAGTCTCTGCTCGTTTCCGCGCGCTCCAAAGGCACTAAGGGTTAGGATATGTAATCTGAGTAGGCCTCTGGCCTTTTCGCGCTAACCAGCACGTGGGAATAATATGGGTACTCGGCACCGTATGTATCAGCCGAAAGCTTTGTCAGACGTCCAGTTCAGCAGTGCGGCACGGCTGGGCCAGCGCCATCCAGGACAGAGGTGGTGCCTGGACCCGCGTGTGCGCAACGACCCGGAGTGCAAAGGGGGATGGGCCCAAGAACCCTGAGCGCTTAGGATGTAGACCGGCGGGGACCTCTCTGCTGAGCTCTAGGTGGGGCTGCGGTGTGTCGATCAGCCGAGGCCGGGCATGACCCAGAAAAGTGTGTACGGCCAGAGTTAATCGAGCGTGTTGGGTAACAGTAGTGCACCCCTGCATGGAAGTATATCTATTCGAATAGCCGTGTCCACGGTAACAGGACGCTCGGAGAATATCCCGATCCTCTATAACTAGAACTGGGTTAATATGTGGCTCTGGGATCGCTTTCTCGCAGGGTGTCGAGGAAGGATCTCTGGGCGATGTTGATACTTGTTGCTACTACTATATTTATGTACTAATATGCACTCTTCTAATGCTGCAAGACACTGAAGATGCTAGTCTTCGATAGGCTAGGCCTTTCTCTTTATTATGGCTTTCTGCAGTTAAGTCCACATATACAGCTTTCCTTGAAAATGTTGCATAACTAGACTAGTTCTGATGTCAGTTTTGCGAGTACTTTGGATGAGTACTCACGGTTGCTCTGCTATTCTTTTCCCCATACCCATTTGATGATACATCAGACGATGGAGCCCAGGAGCAGGACATCCCCGGAGGAGTATACTACAACGTGGAGATCATCGACGACCAGGAGTAGTTAGGAGGCTCCCAGGCAGGAGGCCTTGCCTCTTTCGATCAGAGCTTTTGTTTGTTTTCGCCTTCTTAAGGCATCTTGTTTAACCTTGTGTCTGTACTCAGATACTGTTGCTTTCGCTGATGCTTGTATGACATCGAGCTTATGTATTCGAGCCCTCGAGGCCCCTGGCTTGTAATAATAAGCTTGAATTATTTTATTTTGTGTCTAGAGTTGTGTTGTGATATCTTCAAGTGAGTCCCTAGGCTTGATCGTGTGCATTTGCGTGTATGATTAGTGCACGATTAAGTCGGGGGCGTCACAAGTTGGTATCAGAGCCGACTGCCTGTAGGAAGCCCCTTTCCAACTCCTTGGCCGAAGTTGAGTCTAGACTTTGAAAAACTATTTTACTAACATGGCTGTGTGGCTTACGGGCCCATGTTGCCACTGGGTGGTATTAGGATCTTTTATTCCTCTTCTATACTCTAGGACTCTGAATTTCTCATCCTTTCGGGTTAAAAGATTTTGCTTACTCTAACATTAGGATCTCGTGCTCACATCTACCCGGAGAGCTGGATTGTCTGCAACTATTCCTTTCCATTGGTCTGTTTAATCTGACCATCACATTTTCCTTTCCATTGGTCTGTTTGACCTTTCTTGTGATCCGACTTTATCTGGGTAGTGATAATTCCCTGCTTAAGTCAACATTCCCAAATAAAACCTGGTCACTACTGTTGGTGACATTCCGGTGTTAGATAGTTCATAATTTTGCAAATAATCCATAAGCAATTATAAAAATACAACCAACATTAATTGGATTAATTAAGTGACTCTATTAACCTAAAACAGTAGCAAACAACAACATTTTAATACCATTTTAATTAATAGAATTACAAATGAAATTATATTGTAGCCAAATCAATTTCTGGTGTTAGATAGTATTGCACTGCAAATATTATGCTAAGTCTCTTATTTTACAAAATTAAAATTATGACTAAACATTTTATAAAACAGATATAAGAAAAACAGAAAAATAAAAAGAAAAAGGAACCCCCCCCCCACTGGGCCAACCGGCCCAGCTGGCCACCGGCCGGCCCAGCCGTGCCTATAAGGCCTTCCCCCCTCCCCGAAACCCTAAAACCAAAAAAAATCCCCCCCACTCCCTCGCTCCCGCGCCTCTGGCGCCCACCGCCGCCATCGCCGACGTCGCCGCCACCCCGTCGCCCGTCACCCGACGCCGTTCACCGTCGCGTCCTCGTCCACTTCCACGCCGGCCGACCCCGAGCCTCGCCGCCCCCTCTTCTCGCCACCGGGGTGAGAACCCCGTCTTCTCTTCCCCCCCCCTCTGTCGTCCGTCGCCGCCGTCCGCCGCGTCGCCCTTGCCCCGCTGCGGCCTCGCCCCCTCCTCCCGCACGCACTGCTCCGGCCTGCCCCGCTCGCCGATGCTGCTGGCTGCTCGCTCGCGCTCGCGCGCGACACCGCCGCCGACCTCTGCCTCGCGCGCCCGCCTCCCCGCTCGCCGCCGCGCCCGCAGCCGCCCGCCGCCTGCCGCTGCTGCTGCTTCGCCCGGCTGCCGTGCAGCTGCTGCCGCTCGCCGTCGCCGGCGCCCGCTGCCAAGGCCGCGTCCTCCCCAGCCGGCGCCCTCTCTGTCCGCGCGCGCAGACGTGCGCTGCCGGTCACGTCCGGTCCCCCGTGTACCCGCGCATGCACGCGAACGCCGGACATGTCCGGCGCCCAAACAGGCACGGGGCGGACATGTCCGCCTAACACACTGACTGCTCGGCCCCGCCCTTTTTAGAACGAGAATAAAAGAATTAAAAATAAAATAAATAAATAGATAAATAACTAATTAATTAATTAACTAACTTAATTAATCCTGTTTAATTAAACTAATTAGCTGATTAACCTAATTAATCTGTAATTAGTTTAATTAAACCTAATTAGTCTAAACAGACACTGACAGGTGGGTCCCCCTGTCAGGTTGACCAGTTAACAGGACTGTTGACTGCTGACGTCATCATTAAATCATGCTGACGTTAGCCGACACTGTTTCGGATAATGTTAATTTAAATAATTCCAGAAATTAATAAAAACTTTAGAAAATCATATCTTTTAAACCGTAACTCGGATTAAAATAATTTATATAGGTAAAACGATCAAAAAAATATGACGAACCCGAATACACTGTCCACCTACCTGTCAGATGCCTCCAGCACTGCAAACAAGGAACCATCCCCTCCGGTTCATCTGTCTGACAGATGTCCGAAACCGGGAAACCGTTTCAGTTAATTCCCCGCTTCATCTGCCACGTGTAGCACTGCGTTAGGGCACCCAAGCACAGCCTATTGTCATGCCAAGCATCTGTGTGCATTTGTCTGCTTTGTATTTACTGTTTCTTCCTCCTATTCTCTCCGGTAGACTCTGAGACCGATGCTACCGCTGTGATCGACTACGTCCCCGACGACCCATCCTTTTCAGCAGAGCAACCAGGCAAGAAACCCCCTTTGACGCATGCCTATATCACCTAATCCTTCTCCCTCCTGCTTGCATTAGAATTTGCTACTGCTATTGTTTTATCCTACTCTGCTGCATAGCCTGTCCTTGTAACTGTTATTGATACCTGCCTGTTATCCAAAATGCTTAGTATAGGTTGGATGGTAGTGAACCATCTGTGGCCCCTCCTCCTTGCTGTAGTTGCCCCGCTTTAGTATCTGTGCCCCGATCGATGTGATCGAACGGGCTGAGACCCGCACATCACCACACCCCCCTAAGTTGCTCGACTCTGCAGAGTTATCATCAAGTGCCGAGGGTGATACCTCTTATCCCACTTCTGATGAGACTTCTATGGTATAACTAGTCGGTCGTGGATTATGAGGGTGATTCCTCTTTCACCACCCCCGACGAAGCTTAAGTCGTGCAACCCCGCAAGTGTGAATACCATCGAGGGTGATTCCTCCGGATTCACCTTGACGGATACATTCGGCAGGAATCCAAGGAGGGTGACTCCTCGGGTTCCTGCTGGATGGAATTGGACACATGGTTACCACTTACTTACCGTTGTTACTGGATAAGTCGGGTAGGCCCCGAGGGGTACCCGCGAGTGATGTGTAGACGGGTTGACCATGAGGGTACCTGCGAGATGAATACGTGGCACGGCCGGGCATTCTTAGCCCTTGCCGTAAGTCCACGAGACGGGGCGACGGGGTCACAGGTTCGTGAGTCTCTGCTCGTTTCCGCGTGCTCCAAAGGCACTAAGGGTTAGGATATGTAATCTGAGTAGGCCTCTGGCCTTTTCGCGCTAACCAGCACGTGGGAATAATATGGGTACTCGGCACCGTATGTATCAGCCGAAAGCTTTGTCAGACGTCCAGTTCAGCAGTGTGGCACGGCTGGGCCAGCGCCATCCAGGACAGAGGTGGTGCCTGGACCCGCGTGTGCGCAACGACCCGGAGTGCAAAGGGGGATGGGCCCAAGAACCCTGAGCGCTTAGGATGTAGACCGGCGGGGACCTCTCTGCTGAGCTCTAGGTGGGGCTGCGGTGTGTCGATCAGCCGAGGCCGGGCATGACCCAGAAAAGTGTGTACGGCCAGAGTTAATCGAGCGTGTTGGGTAACAGTAGTGCACCCCTGCAGGGAAGTATATCTATTCGAATAGCCGTGTCCACGGTAACAGGACGCTCGGAGAATATCCCGATCCTCTATAACTAGAACTGGGTTAATATGTGGCTCTGGGATCGCTTTCTCGCAAGGTGTCGAGGAAGGATCTCTGGGCGATGTTGATACTTGTTGCTACTACTATATTTATGTACTAATCTGCACTCTTCTAATGCTGCAAGACACTAAAGATGCTAGTCTTCGATAGGCTAGGCCTTTCTCTCTATTATGGCTTTCTGCAGTTAAGTCCACATATACAGCTTTCCTTGAAAATGTTGCATAACTAGACTAGTTCTGATGTCAGTTTTGCGAGTACTTTGGATGAGTACTCACGGTTGCTCTGCTATTCTTTTCCCCATACCCATTTGATGATACATCAGACGATGGAGCCCAGGAGCAGGACATCCCCGGAGGAGTATACTACAACGTGGAGATCATCGACGACCAGGAGTAGTTAGGAGGCTCCCAGGCAGGAGGCCTTGCCTCTTTCGATCAGAGCTTTTGTTTGTTTTCGCCTTCTTAAGGCATCTTTTTTAACCTTGTGTCTGTACTCAGATACTGTTGCTTCCGCTGATGCTTGTATGACATCGAGCTTATGTATTCGAGCCCTCGAGGCCCCTGGCTTGTAATAATAAGCTTGAATTATTTTATTTTGTGTCTAGAGTTGTGTTGTGATATCTTCAAGTGAGTCCCTAGGCTTGATCGTGTGCATTTGCGTGTATGATTAGTGCACAATTAAGTCGGGGGCGTCACAAAACCTCCACACGTCTCCGGCGACGCTAGAAGCATCATCGAAACGTGGGCTAGGCAGGGAGAACTTTATTCCATCTTCAGAGAGTCGCCGCCGCCTCGTCTCTTTGAGTGGGACACAAACCCTAAGAAAATCAGAAAAGCATCCAAAAAACGAAGCCCTCCCGCCGGCAAGGTCCAGGATCCATGACGCCTCCATGGCCCTAAGGCCACATGAGACGAGGCAGACCGGCGTCGACCCCGACGGGAGGCAGGAGAACCCTAGCGGCGGCTGCTGGGTGCCATGGGTATGAGGGAAGCGCCGATGTGATACGAGCGCACGTCACCATTGATTGAATTTTGATAAACTGTACTTCCCGCGATATTTTGTTAATCCGTACAGCCTTCATACCTTGAGCTAACCAAAACTTAATGAAAATCTTGTTGACAAGATTAGAAAAGAAGTTGTTAGCCGGTCCACTGTTAGGGTTAGACATCTTACTTGCATCATGTTGCGGGAGTAGCTTTCTATTTTTCTCTCACCCTCGTGCAAGTTCATGTACTCTATACTCTCTTTGAAATTAATAAAAGTGTCAAAGCTTTTGCCCTTGCTAAACAAAACTTAATGAAACTCCGTTTTTTTTCGCGAAAATAAAGTCTTGCATTACTTAGAATTAAGTGTTACAATCTCGTCCAATAAGTTCCAAGACCTCTTCTGGGCCAGCCTAGCCAAGCCATGGTTTGGCGTTGCAACCTTCCAAAATTAGCCAAGTCATGACTAACAATATTACAGCTTCGACGAGTGTGAGCAATGCAAGAATTTCACTCCCCCATGCTACTAATAATCTCTCTAATAATAAAAGCATACTTAGACTTGTTCCTGTTTCCTCCATTGATCATCATGACAGCCTCCAAACAATCAGACTCTACATCAATGGGTAAATTACTCCATTGTAGCGCCAACGAAATTCCCTCCTTTAATGTGTCCAGCTTCGAGAACATCATTGCATGATGTATGTAATTATTGATCATTGAACGAAAGGTGTTTTCGTTCATATCTATATTTCACCGAGCCTGCACGGTCGATGATACGTCTCCATCGTATCTATAATTTTTGATTGTTTCATGCCAATATTCTACAACTTTCACATATTTTTGGCAAAATTTTATATTATTTTTGGGACTAACATATTGATCCAGTGCTCAGTGTCAGTTCCTGTTTGTTGCATGTTTTTTGTTTTGCGGAATATACATATCAAACGAAGTCCAAACGCGATAAAAATTTACAAAGATTTATTTTGGAATATATGTGATTTTTGGGAAGAAGAATCAATGCAAGACGGTGCCCGAGGTGGCCACGAGGCACCAGGGCGCGCCTGGGGGGGCAAATGCGCCCTGGTAGCTCGTGAGCACCTTGTAAGTCGGTTGAGCCCCTTCTTTCGCCGCAAGAAAGATAATACCCGGAAGAAAATCGTGTTAAAATTTCAGCCCAATCGGAGTTATGGATCTTCGGGAATTTAAGAAATGGTGAAAGGCCAGAAAACAGGAACGCGAAACAGAAGAGAACAGAGAGAGAGATCCAATCTAGGAGGGGCTCCTGCCCCTCCGCCGCCATGGCAGCCATGGACCAGAGGGGAAACTCTCCTCCCATCTAGGGGGGAGGCCAAGGAAGAAGAAGAAGGAGGGGGGGCTCTCTCCCCCTCTCTTCCGGTGGCGCCGGAGCGCCGCCGGGGGAAACATCGTGACGACGATCTACACCAACAACTTCGCCGCCGTCAACACCAAATCTCTCCCCCTCTATGCAGCGGTGTAACTGTCAGTATCAAAATCGGCATATCTCGGGTAGGGGGTCCAAACTATGGGTCAAGGAGTCGATGGTAACAGAGAGCGTAGAGACAACGATTTACCCAGGTTCGGGCCCTCTCGAGGAGGTAAAACCCTACGTCCTACTTGATTGTATTGATGTGATTGTATGAAGGTTACAGAGTTGATCTACCTCGAGATCAGATGGGCTAAACCCTAGATTATGAGTCTCTTCCCTACGGACTAAACCTCCTGGTTTATATAGACACCAGGGGGGCCCTAGGGTTACATATGGTCGGTTACCATCAGGGATAACACGCCGGTTACGCCATCTATTCCTTGGAGGAGACGCCAAGACTTCAGAGATTTCCTTCTATCATACGGGGTCGTCCACAATCCAGCCTTCCATCGACGTGTAGAGAGCGGCCCACCAGTCCGGCCCATGAGAGATAGGCCAGCAGCCCGAGTACCCCCTAGTCCGGGACACCCTCAGTAGCCCCCGAACTAGTCTTCGAAGCCGAGGTAGATGCCGAACACCATCGGCTTTGTGGACCAGTTCACTTTCCTCCGTGACACCGGTAACAGGCCTGTATTACTCCGAGTTGTATTTTCAAGCATTATCCGGTCGTGTATGCGCCGAACTGTATCTTGGTAACGAAGTATAATAATAACTTAGCCCCGAAGGCTAGCCGCTTCGGCGTGAACAGTGTTCTCATCTGACAACTTTTACCGAAGGGTCACACCTTGCCACGACCGCAAGTTGGTTTATGACAAACTCGATTCGCGGTTCGAGGTGGTTCTCATTGGCATGTTCCATCGATATGGAGATCGTGTCCTGTTTTCAAGGGATATGATCAATAATCTGCCTCACCCGACGCGCGCATAATGGCACGGTTATACGGGGAAGCGGCGAGGACTGCGGCGCAGTAAAGGGACCGTGGGATTTACAGCCCATAAAAGGGGCACAGTCCTTGTTTCGGTCGCACGCTCTCATTCCCCTCTTTCGCCATTGCCTTCCCCATCTCTTGAGCTCCAACACCCAGATTTGCTCTCCCTCTCCAGAACCTTTCCATCCACCCGCCTAATCCAGCAATGGCGGGTTCCGGGTCCAAGGGCAGGTGGGAGGCGTCCGTCGTCACCGAAAGCGCCATCATGGAGTTGAAGGGCGCGGGATATCTCCCTGCCGACGTAGCCCACCGTGCTCCAGAGACCGGCCAGGCCGTCCCCACGCCGCGACCGGGCAAAAGGGTGGTGTTCGTCCCCCACTTCCTCCGAGGATTAGGATTTCCCCTTCATCCCTTCGTCAGGGGTCTTATGTTCTTTTACGAGCTTGACTTCCACGATCTCGCGCCGAATTCCTTTCTACATATCTCGGCCTTCATCATCATCTGTGAAGCCTTTCTCCGGATCCGGCCACACTTCGGCCTATGGCTGAAGGTCTTCAACCTCAAGCCGAAGATCGTCGACGGTTAACAAGCAGACTGCGGGGGTGCTATGGTCAGCAAACTCCCCCGAGTGGAATGGCCAGAGGGCACCTTCATCGAGACCGTCAAGGTTTGGCAGAGGGAATGGTTCTACATCACCGAGCCGAGGGGCGCGGGTTGGGGGGCGATTTCGGCCTTCCGATCCGGACCCCCTACAAGGTTGGTCTCATGGACTAAGAAAGGCCTCGACTGAGGGGGTAAACAAGGAGGTGGAGCAGCTACAGCAACGAATTGCCAAGATGATAGGGAAAGGCGTCAAGCTGCCGAATGTGGTCCAGATCATGCTCGGCCGTTGAATACTCCCATGCCAGGATAGGGGCTCCCCCATGTGGGCCTACAAGCCCGAAGACCCGGCCACCGTGCGCAACTTCTTCCGCACCACCCACGCCCAGCTATGGAGAGCGCTGTTCAAGCCGCAGAAGGACTGGCTGGCCGAGGGAGAGGACATCGGACTTGACGCCGCAAACCCCCCACGGGAGGTATGACTAAGTTTGTTCTTGTATCCAAACTATTTCCCTTTAATAAGGTACTCAGCTTCTTGACTTCTCATCCACAGAAATGGCTGAAGAAAGCCCAGCGGATTGACAGTCCGGCGCCGCTGCCAGAGGGACCCAAGACGCCCCTCCTGACGGCCATGTTGG
This sequence comes from Elymus sibiricus, assembly GCA_039707655.1. Classification (NCBI taxonomy): domain Eukaryota; kingdom Viridiplantae; phylum Streptophyta; class Magnoliopsida; order Poales; family Poaceae; genus Elymus; species Elymus sibiricus. The sequence goes on along the minus strand of CM077664.1, from coordinate 228,475,738 downwards.
CCGTGGAGCCGTACGAGGTGCTGGAAAGGAAGGAGAAGAAGAAGCAGCAGGGGGAGGTCAGAGAGAGCCTCCGCTCCCGAAGACCCCCGGGTGCTAGATCCGGGGACACCAATGCTCCCTCTGCGCAAGAGGAGGAGAAGGAGCAAGGAGAGGACGGGGAGGAGGACGATTCCTCCCGAACAGGGAAGAGGGCGGCGTCCGAGGATGCCGAGGAGGAGCCCCCTCGACCCGCTCCCAAAAGACCGTGCAAGGCCATGGTAGCCTTGTCCGGCGATAGCTCGGCTTCTGCCGAGGACTCTGAGGCCTCAGAAGAGGTTCCTCAGAAAATTCCCAGGGCCAAACCGCAGGCCCAAAGGTATGCGCTCTAGCGATTACCTGACCGTCTTTAGCCGAACTGGGCTGATACTGATCAAGTTTCCATGTGCAACTTTGCAGTCCGCTGCGCGATCTCCCTGCCGACCGAGTCTCGAAGGGGGATTCTCCACCGGCGGCGCTAGCGGAGAGCGGCACTGGATCCCGCGCCTCGCCTTCCCCAATCGTGAAGGAAACCGAGGAGGTCCTGTCGAGGAGGACTCCTTCCATGCCACATACAGGGGAAGGAGGCGATACTATCATGGCCGAGGTGAATGTCTCGGTCGCTGAAGACCAGGAGGGGAGGGCCCCTCTGGTGAACGAGAGGGAGGAGCTCGGACGAACCGAGCTCTCTCCGAGGACCACTCCAGAGACGTCAAGGCGTCCCGAGTCCGGTGCTCCGGACTTGGAGAAGGAAGGAGCCGGAGTACCACCGCCACCCCCGCCTGCCCAAGAGCAGGCATCGACCAGGTGGCCGGACGAGATGGAGGACGCTGTAACCAGCTCCTCCATAGCCGAAGAGCACCGTGCACTTATGGGCGCGGTGCTACAGAGTATTCGGTCCGTGGATAACGGACCGAAGGAGGCTTTTAGTGGCCTTCTGACCGGCTTCAAGGTGAGCGAAGTAATGCTTTTTCCTTAGGAAAATTCATTTGTGCAAATATAAAGCCTCATACATAGTAGCCCCCGAGACTCTGACCGGCTGAGCAAAGCCGGTCGGAGGATCAAAAATCGACATCTCGGATATTAACGGATGCAGAATAATGCGCAGGCATCATCCTCGGCCGCAGCTGCCAACGCCGAAGAGTTGGCCGAGCTGAATCGGAAGCTAAAGAGCTCCGAGGACGATCTGAGCCTGGTGAACGAGAGGTTCGACGAGGCGCAAGGTAAGGCCAAGTTGTTATAGTGAATACAGCCGTAGATTTGTAAGCAGTGTTCGATACATCCTAACGGAGATAACCGATTGAACTGCAGCTGCCGCCGCGGAGGTCGAAAGCCTCAAGGCCGCACTGAGGACAGCTCAGGCGGACGCGGCGACGCAAAAGTCGGCAGCCGAACAGGCAGCTGCCGAGCTGGCGGCGCTGAGAACCGTAAGTGAAAAGCACGAGGCAGGGTGCTGGAAGTGCAGAAGGAGCTCGGGGATGCCGTCACAAGGTGTGAGGCCCTCGAGCAAAAGAATAAGGAGCAGGCCGCCGAGCTGACCTCATTGGCAGCGGTGGCTAAGGAAGCGCGGACAGAGGCGCGCGGTTATCAAGAAGAGCTCCGCCAAGTCAGGCTGATCACGGACGGTAAGCCGTACTTGTTACAATGTGTCTTTGGAGGTAACAGGTTCGCGTTGCTCACGCGGGCATGGCGTTCCGCAGGCGCCTTTGCGGACCTCCCGAAGAGTGCGGCGGATGCGGCGAGGTTCTTCGCCGGCCAGGAGGGTTGGGCCGAGCAGAGGCTTTTCTGGGCGCAATTTCAAGCGCCCGAACACCCTCCCCTCCTCAACAACCAGATGAAACAGCTAATGGAGCTGCATCGGATGGCGGAGCCGGTGATGAAGGACCTCTGCGTCAAACTATGGCCGTCGGAGCCGCTGTCGAGCAGCTACTTTGGTCTGGTGCAGAGGCTGTTCGGCGCTCCTGCTCAGGTCGATGCCTGGAAGCGCTCCACATGTATCGAGGGTGCTCGGATGGCCTTCGGCAAGACAATGGTACATTGGCCAAAGCTAAAACCCGCTGAGATAGCCACCGGACCTCCGCCGCCAGGGAAAGAGCATAGGCGTCCCGAGCAGTACTTTCCAGCCGTGATGGACGGAGCTCGGGCAGTAGATGCCCAATGCCCAAAATATGTAATTTATGAGTAGATGTAGTTTCCTTGTAACCAAGGAGTTGAAACTTTTGCATTATTGTAGTGCAAGTGATCGGCTATGGATATAGTGCCGGATTAATTTTGACTCCTGTGCGGCCGATTTGAAACTGAAAGTTACCAGTCGTCGGCTTCTGCCCCCGGGCAGATACTGCATGGGGTGTTTTCTCGTAATATGTGAACCCTTAGCCGACGTCTCGGTGCCCGGGGGCGGTTATATGTACGGAAAACCAGGCAATCAGACTATGTGGTTTTAGTGCTTTCACTTAGCCAAAGGAGCTTGACGGTGGGGGCCGGTGACGAGCCCCCGGTGTTTGTGATATTTGGACGAGCCGCGGTTTGATACCATCATCACATGGTTTGTGTGACAGAGAACCCTTCGTATGACACGGACTAACCTCCAACGATTTTAGGCTAACGCCAGTCATCGGATCGCCGACCAGTTCTCGTTTATTGGGACAGTCAGTTTTCGGCTTTCTCCACTGAGGTACTTAACCAGGCGAGCTAGAAGTACAATCGCAGTGGTTCTCCCTTTACCCTCTTAGCCGAACAGTGCGAAATGTAAGTGGGTAAACACAGGAGCCGGGCAACCCAACTATTGACCAAAGACTCAATTCGGAACTGATTCATATAATGCAATATCCGTGACACCGAGCACATGAAAAGAGAAGTGCCGGTATAAAGTTTTAAGGCAAGATCTATGGTCGAGCCCCCGGTCTGTTAGCCGGTTTAAAATAAATGTATCGTGATAGTGTACTTCGGCGGAAAAAGGCGGAAAGGAATATGCAACGTGAATGACTGCACGAGTATACCATAATAAAGTGGTCTTTACTTCCTTTGAATGTGTGACGTCCAACCGTACAATCCGTATTGCCGAAGTAGCTTAAATTAATACTTTAAAGGAATGTATATATTGAGAGTAAAGGTTTACACAGGGCTTCCATGAGTGGTTTGACGTCCCTACTACGCCCTGCTGCACGTCTGCGCCTTTGCTCGTCAAGAAGCTGTCGTGGAAGCGAAGCTGTCCGCCATGTATTCGGCGGAAGAAGTAATCTTTAGCGGGCGAGCCCTTGAAAAAGGGTTTTGAGAAGTCGCCGTGGTATATCAGCTGGACGCTGATCGGGCCCTAGATGGTGCCCATTGTTGATGTCGATTTGAAGACATTTGGTGGCCATTGGTCGGTCGAACCAAGCTCTGGACCTTTTGTTTGCTGTGTCCCCACAACTGCCCATGGAATTTTGAGCGCGAAATTGTGCACGCGAGGTACGTATTTCGCGACTAGGTGGGCCGTGTTGTGGGGCGCGTATCCCTATTTGGGTGGAGCATGGGAGCGCGCCGGGACCGAGGCTGCAGCTCGCGAGCGCTTGCATATGTCCAGTGTCTTGACAGTGGACTGGGATTGCGACGCCTCTTCGGCAGCTTGGACTTCGGCGGCGAGAGCCGCAGTGTGTTCCTCTGTTCGGAGCGAGCGCTTGGTATAACCGTTAATGGTAATAACGCCCCTTGGTCCTGGCATCTTCAGCTTCAGGTACGCATACTGCGGGACGGCGTTAAAGCGAGCGAAGGCGGTCCGTCCAAGGAGTGCGTGATAACCACTGCGGAAAGGAACGATATCGAAGATCAAGTCCTCGGCGCGGAAGTTGTCGGGCGAGCCGAAGACTACTTCCAAAGTCACGGATCCCGAGCAGCGTGCCTCGACGCCAGGTATTACACCTTTAAAGGTGGTGTTGTTGGGTTTGATCCTTGATGGGTCGATCCCCATCTTTCTCACTGTATCTGCGTAAAGCAGGTTAAGACTGCTACCTCCGTCCATCAGGACTCTAGTGAGGTGAAATCCGTCCACGATGGGGTCGAGTACCAGAGCCGCCGTTCCTCCATGGCGTATACTAGTCGAAAGTGATCGGGCAAGCCGACCAAGGGTTGAATTTCGGGGCTACCGGCTCTAAGGCGTAAACATCCCGAAGCGCGCGTTTCCACTCCTTCTTTGGTATATGCGTGACGTAGATCATGTTCACGGTTTTGACCTCCGGAGGGAACTATTTTTGGCCTCCATTGTTCGGCCCACGAGGTTCGTCGTCGTCCTCACTGCGGGGGCCCTTGCCCTGTTCTTCGGCTATGGCCTTGCCGGCCTGCTTGATTACCCAACAATGACGGTTGATGTGGTTAGCTGGCTTGTCGGGGGTGCCGTGAATCTGGCAGGACCTATCCAATATTCTGTCCAGCGCAGACGGGCCATCTTGGTTCCCTTTAGAGGGTTTTCTCCGCTGTCCCGATTTCGAGCCGCTGAATCCAGCGTTCACCGCTGCGTCATCAGCTTCGCCGCCGTTGTTTGAGTGTCGGCGTTTGTTGTTCCAATTGCGCCGGGGTTTGCCATTCCCGTCCCGGGTCTCTGAAGTACCGGGGTCTTCGGGGTGGTTGCTTCGACGAGCTAACCAGCTATCCTCACCCGCGCAAAAGCGGGTCATGAGAGAAGTAAGGGCCGACATTGTTCTTGGCTTGTCTTGGCCGAGCTGGCGAGCGAGCCACTCGTCCCGGATAATGTGTTTGAATGCCGCAATTGCTTCGGCGTCCGGACAGTCGACGATCTGGTTCTTCTTGGTCAAGAACCAGTTCCAAAATTGCCGGGCTGACTCTCCGGGCTGTTGGATAACATGGCTCAGGTCATCGGCGTCCGGTGGTCGAACGTAGGTGCCCTGAAAGTTAGCTCGGAATGCATCTTCGAGTTCTTCCCAGCTCCCGATGGAGTTTTTGGGTAGGCTGTTCAGCCAATGCCTGGCCGGTCCCTTAAGTTTCAGTGGTAAATACCAGATAGCATGGAGATCATCTCCTCGAGCCATATGAATGTGGAGAAGAAAATCTGCAATCCACACAGCTGGGTCAGTTGTCCCATCATAGAATTCTATATTAACGGGTTTAAACCCCTCGGGGAACTGATGCTGCATCACCTCGTCAGTAAAACACATTGGGTGTGCGGCGCCCCTGGCCCGGGCCGCGTCGCGCCGAATATCAGTTGTCATCCGGGCACGGTGCTGATCCCGAGCCCTGTCGTTTCTATCGCGCCAGGCCTGGTATCCGTCCCGTCCAGCGGGTGCGTATCCTGTGGGTCCATAGATGGACCTCGACTGAATCGCTCGTGTGTTCAGGTCGTGGCGCAGATCGTATTGGTCATCCGGTTGAACCGGGTCTTTGCCTGCTCGGCGAGAAGGCACGAGTGGGTATTCGGCTTCCCTGGCCGTCCTATCCCATCCTCGAGGGGGCACGGGTGGGAGTTTGGCTTCTCCGGCCGCTCTATTTCGTCCTCGAGGGGGCGCGCGTGGGTGTTCAGCTTCTCCAGCCATTCTATCTCGTCCTCGAGGGGGCGCGGGTGGGAGCTTGGCTTCCACAGCCGGCCTATCTCGTCCTCGAGGGGGCCGGTCAGGCTGGTCTGCGTAAGTTCGTCTGGGAGGTACGGGCTCGAAGGCCTCATCCTCGAAGTCTGGAAGGAGGCGCCGCCGCGGATAACTCCTATATTGGCCCTGACGTTGATCGTCGAGGCCTTCTTCGGCGGCTAGGACCATCGTCCATCTATCGTTGAGTGTATCCTGCTCGGCCCTGAGCTGTTGTTGTTTCATCTTTAAGCTTCGGGCAGTGGCAATGAGTTGCCGTTTGAATGTTTCTTGTGCCAGGGGATCCTCTGGGACGATAAAGTCGTCGGGTCCGAGGCTATCTTCCTCTTCGGATGGGGGGAGGTAATTACTGTCCTTGGAATCATCGAGGTCCTCAGGGTCACCCTGGTCCTCATGCCCTTCAGGGGAGTCAGGTCGTTGCTCGGGCGTGTTGTCGCCGAGCTCCCCCAAATTATCCGGAGTCTCGTTAGCTCCGGTGTCGTTTGTGTCTGTGTGATTTTCCTTGCCCTTTTCCCGCCCTCTGTCTCGCCGTCGTCGGCGTCTGGGCGGGTCTTCGGTGGTGTCGTCGCCGCCTTTGTTGGTTGTGTCACCGTCCTTCACGGGGGTGTCAACCATGTAGAAGTCATAAGTGGAGGTGGCGGTCCACTTTCCGGTATTTGTAGTGGCAAGGAAGGTGTCCGTGGAGGGCGGGACGTCCATGTCCTCGTCCATGTAGTCAGCCTCCTCGGAGGCGTAGTCCAGCATGTTGGTTAAATCTTCGACAGTGGCTACCAAGTGGGTGGTGGGTGGGACGCAAAATTCCCCGCGGCCGGCATCCTGTCTGACCTGCTCCTGGTCCGAGGACGGGCCATCCGCGATATTTATCATCTGGATCCGGTCCAGCATCTCGCTTAAAATCGAGGGATCCACCGGATCCATGTTCGGACGGTCCCTGGAGTTGAGCTCCGGCGCGTCGTTAACGGGAGTGTGCTCGGCCAAGGGTGACCCCTGGTTCTCTGGCACCGGGGTTGGAGCCAAACTCAAGGTCAGGTCCGATCCGAGGCCCGCCCCGAGGACTGGGGCGGGGAAGGGATCCGAAGTCAAGGCCTCGGGGTGGGTGGGTTCCTCGGGTGAGGCCGAGAACCCAGTAAAGATCAAATCGCCTCGCGCGTCGGCGACGAACTCAAGGCCGCCGAACCTGATTTCCTGCTCGGGGGCGAAGTTGCCGACCTGGTCGAGGTGACCGGTCGGATCGGCGTATAACACGATGCTGTCGAACACGAAGAGCTGGCAGGGGACGAAGATGTCCCTGCCACGAACTTCGTCGCTGAAGAGAAGAGCTGTCCGAGGACGATGATATCCCCGCTGCAGATTCCATTGCTGTAGAACTGTCCGGGGACGGCGAGCCATTGATCCTTGGCGACCCACGACGGGACTCTCAATGAAAGCACCAATGTCGGTACCAAAACCGGCAGATCTCGGGTAGGGGGTCCAAACTATGGGTCAAGGAGTCGATGGTAACAGAGAGCGTAGAGACAGTGATTTACCCAGGTTCGGGCCCTCTCGAGGAGGTAAAACCCTACGTCCTGCTTGATTGTATTGATGTGATTGTATGAAGGTTACAGAGTTGATCTACCTCGAGATCAGATGGGCTAAACCCTAGATTATGAGTCTCTTCCCTACGAACTAAACCTCCTGGTTTATATAGACACCAGGGGGCCCCTAGGGTTACATATGGTCGGTTACCATCAGGAATAACACGCCGGTTACGCCATCTATTCCTTGGAGGAGACGCCAAGACTTAAGAGATTTCCTTCTATCATACGGGGTCGTCCACAATCCAGCCTTCCATCGACGTGTAGAGAGCGGCCCACCAGTCCGGCCCATGAGAGATAGGCCAGCAGCCCGAGTACCCCCTAGTCCGGGACACCCTCAATAACCTCTCAAGGTAGATCAACATGGTGCTTAATGCTACATATTATTATCCAATGATGTGTGGCCATTCTATGATGTTTGAGTAGATTCGTTTTGTCCTATGGGTTGATTGATGATCGTTATTGGTTTGAGTTGTACGTTTTATTTTGGTGCTGTCCTATGGTGCCCTCCGTGTCGCGCAAGCGTGAGGGATTCCCGCTGTAGGGTTTGCAATACGTTCATAATTCTCTTATAGTGGGCGGCTAGAGTGACAGAAGGTTACACCCGAGTAAGGGGGTTGTTGCGTATGGGAGTAAAAAGGACTTGATACTTAATGCTATGGTTGGGTTTTGCCTTAATGATCTTTGATAGTTGCGGATGCTTGCTAGAGTTCCAATCATAAGCGCATATGATCCAAGTACGGAAAGTATGTAAGCTCATGCCTCTCCCTCATATAAAATTGCAACAATGATTACCGGTCTAGTTATCGATTGCCTAGGGACAAATCATTGTCTTGTGTTACAAAAGCTTTCTACTAAACAACTAACTTTTATTATCTTGCAAATTACTCGTAGTTTTATTCTCGCAAAGTACTTCTAGTTTTATTCTTGCAAACCTATCCTATCACCTACAAAATAGTTTCATACTTGTTCTAGGTAAAGCGAACGTTAAGTGCGCGTAGAGTTGTATCGGTGGTCGATAGAACTTGAAGGGAATATTAATTCTACCTTTAGCTCCTCGTTGGGTTCGACACTCTTATTTATCGAAAAAGCTACAATTGATCCCCTATACTTGTGGGTTATCAAGACCTTTTTCTGGCGCCGTTGCCGAATAGCAATAGCGTGGGGTTGATATTCTCGTGTGTGCTTGTTTGCTTTATCACTAAGTAGTTTTTATTTTGTGCTCTTGTTTTCTATCTTTAGTTATGGGTAGTAAATGTAAAATACCAAAAAAATTAGTTGTACCTGCTAAACCAATGGTTGAAGAACCACCCAAAATCTATCATACTGCTGAAGCTTTCTACTTGGATCATCTTCGATCCCTTTGTGCTCGTGCTAAAAACCCAACTAGCTTAGTTGAGGGAAAATCATTAAATGAGCATGCTTATTTTGTGCGACACCGCTTGTCTCAAAAAGGAAAACTCTTATGGCATCATATTAATACTTTGAATTGCTATGCTTGGAATTTATGCGAAATACATGATTTTACTTGTTGTTCTGAAGACTCTAAGAAACACCTTCCCTACCAATGTGAGTTTAGTGATAATGGAATTGTATCTTCTTGTGCTAAAGGTGTTTATAGTTACTATGATATTGAACAAATTGAAGAATTTGTTGCTTTTAAGGGTGCTTATGAAATTGCTTCTTTGATTGAAAAGTGTGATGCTACTCTTTTTAAATCTGTAAATTTTGCCATACTTAAATATTGTTATGAAAATTATGCTTCTAATGCTTATGTGAAAGAATATATTGAGGACACCTCCGCTGTCCAAGAAGAGACTAATATTTTGCAGGAATCTATGGAAGAAGAAATTGATGACACTGTTAGCTCATTAGATGAAAAAATTGAGGAGGAGAGCGAAGAACAAAAGGAGGAAGAGCGGATTGATCACCCGTGCCCACCTTCTGATGAGAGTAACTCTTTATCCCATACATTGTTTAATTTTCCTTCGTGTTTACCGAAGGATGAATGCTATGATAATTGCTATGATCCCTTGGATTCGTTTGAAATATCCATTTTTGATGAAATTGATGCTTGCTATGATTGTGGCCATGATGCCAATATGAATTATGCTTATTGAGATGAACTTGCTATAGTTCCTTATGTTAAGAATGAAATTGTTGCTATTGCACCCACACATGATAGTCCTATTATCTTTTTTGAATTCTCCCAACTACACTATATCAGAGAAGTTTGCTCTTATTAAGGATTATATTGATGGGTTGCGTTTTACTACTACACATGATAATTTTGATGAATATAATATGCATGTGCTTGCTGTTCCTACTTGCAATTATTATGAGAGAGGAACTATATCTCTACCTCTCTATGTTTCCAATGCGATAAAATTGCAAGAAACTGTTTATACTATGCATTGGCCTTTACTTGATGTGCATGAATTGTTCTTTTATGACATGCCGATGCATAGGAAGAGAGTTAGACTTCGTCATTACATGATATATGTTGCTTTGTGCTCACTACTAAATTAAAAATCATTGTTAATTAAAATTGGCTTTGATATACCTTGGGATCCGGGTGGATCGATTACTTGAGCACTTTATGCCTAGCTTAATGGCTTTAAAGAAAGCGCTGCCTAGGAGACAACCCGAAAGTTTTAGAGAGTCATTTATTTATGCTGAGTGCTTTTAAAAAGTTTAAAAACAAAAAAAATATAGAGGGGAACCTAAAACTTTTCAAAAAGGAAAGTGAAAGTAAGAAAGACGAGCACCGTTGAAGTGGGGGAGCTCCTTGAACTTTGTTCATGCCCATGGAAACTTTGTGAATCTTGAATTACAGAAACTTTTCAACAAAAATAATTATCCCCTTGTACAAATCCATTGTATTACAAAAATAATGTGCCAAGATTTACCGTTAGGATGTTTAAATTGCTTGTTTGGTATGTGCAGTGCAAAAACAGAAACTTTTGCTATAGTGCGTTAATTTACATTTTTTTACTGGAACGTGAAAAAATTCTGAAATTTTACACAGTACTGCTATGCAAATTTTTTATTTTGTCCTAATTTTTCAGAATTTTTTGAGTTACAGAAGTATATGTACCATCTGCATCTTTACAGACTGTCCTGTTTTCACAGATTGCTATTATAGTTTCGTTATTTGCTTATGTTTGAAATCTTGTTGAGCCCTGTTGACTTGGGAGCCATAGAATTGTGATAGCATACAGTGGGTAATGTTTGATTATAATTATACAATAATGTTACGGCAGGACATGATGGGATTTGATGATATATGTACTAACCCCGCTAATAAAAAGTTCGGTTAAGTTTTGTGTGGATGAAGTGTTCGAAGATCGAGGTGGTATCGATATGAGGAGAATATGGAGAGGCAAGAGTTCAAGCTTGGGGATTCCCAAGACACCCCAAGTAAATATTCAAGGAGACTCAAGCGTCTAAGCATGGGGATGCCCCGGAAGGCATCCCATCTTTATTCAACAAGTATCGGTATGTTTCGGTTTTTGTTTTGTTCACATGATATGCGTAAATTCTTGGAGCGTCATGTGCCTTTTTATTTTTCTTTTTCTTTTAATAAATGCACCATGCTGGTATGAGATAGTCCTTGGTTGATTTATAGAATGCTTCATGCATTTCACTTATATCTTTTGAGTATGGCTTTATAGAATCCTTCATGTGCTTCACTTATATCATTTGAAGTTTGGATGCCTGTTTCTCTTCATATAGAAAACCGTTATTTGTAGAATGCTCTTTTGCTTCACTTATATTTATTAGAGTGTGGTCTTTTGTAGAAAGAATTAAACAGTCGGCATGCATATTGGCTTCTCGGAAATTCATTCTTCTAAACAGGAGGTCTTTTTCCTCCTCTAGGTCTCTTGCTTCACTTATATCTATTTAGAGAGTCAACAGGAATTGGTCGTTCACATGGTTAGTCAGAAAATCCTACATAAACCTTGTAGATCACTGAATATGATATGTTT